>OU342741.1:303842641-304483484 GCA_910589775.1 Avena eriantha | reverse complement strand
TGTTAGTAAAAAGAACACACATGCAATGACCCACTGGTGGATCCATGTGTGGTCTCTTAAGAGAACACACATGCAATGACTCTGGTTGTTGTTAGTAAAAAGAACACACATTTCAATGACACTAGTGGATCCATATGTGGTATGTGAAAAGAACACACATTTCAATGACTCAGGTTATTGTTAGTAAAAAGAACACACATGCAATGACACTGGTGGATCCATGTGTTGTCTCTTAAGAGAACACACATGCAATGACTCTGGTTGTTGGTAGTAAATAGAGCACACATGCAATGACACTGGTGGATCCATAGGTGGATTGTGGAAAGAACACACATTTCAATGACACTGGTGGATCCATATGTGGTATGTGAAAAGAACGCAAATTTCAATGACTCTGGTTGTTGTTAGTAAAAAGAACACACATGCAAGGACACTGGTGGATCCATGTGTGGTCTCTGAAGAGAACACACATTTCAATGACACTGGTGGATCCATTAGTGGTATGTGAAAAGAACAATCATGAAATGACTCCAGATGTTGTTAGTAAAAAGAACAGACATGCAATGAAACTGGTGGATCCATAGGTGGATTGTGAAAACAACACACATGCAATGACACTGGTGGATCTATATGTGGTATGTTAAAAGAACACACATGCAATGACTCTAGTTGTTGTTAGTAAAAAGAACACACATGCAATGACTCTAGTTGTTGTTAGTAAAAAGAACACACATGCAATGACACTGGTGGATCCATATGTGGTCTCTAAAGAGAACACACATTTCAATGACACCGGTGGATCCAAATGTGGCATGTGAAAAGAACATACATGAAATGACTCCAGTTGTTGTCAGTAAAAAGAACACACATGCAATGACACTGGTGGATCCATATGTGGTATGTGAAAATAACACACATGCAATGACTCTCGTTGTTGTTAGTAAAAAGAACACACATGCAATGACATTGGTGGATCCATAGGTGGATTGTGAAGAGAACACACATTTCAATGACTATGGTTGTTACTAGTAAAAAGAACACACATGTAATGACACTGGTGGTCCATGTGTGGTCTCTGAAGAGAACACACATGCAATGACTCCAGTTGTTGTTAGTAAAAAGAACACACATGCAATGACACTGGTGGATCCATAGGTGGATAGTAAAAAGAGCACACGTGCAATGACACTGGTGGATCGATATGTGGTATGTGAAAAGAACACACATGCAATGACTCTGGCTGTTGTTAGTAAAAAGAACACACATGCAATGACACTGGTGGATCCATAGGTGGATTGTGAAAAGAGCACACGTGCAATGACACTGGTGGATCCATATGTGGTATGTGAAAAGAACACACATGCAATGACTCTAGCTGTTGTTAGTAAAAATAACACACATGCAATGACATTGGTGGATCCATAGGTGGATTGTGAAAAGAGCACACATGCAATGACTCTGTTTGTTGTTAGTAAAAAGAGCACAAATGCAATGACACTGGTTGTTGTTAGTAAAAGAGCACACATTTCAATGATACTGGTGGATCCATAGGCGGATTGTGAAAAGAGATTTTCCCTTTCTCTCGGTCACAAATCTCACAAAAGCCCAAACTTGTGGAGATCCCAAACATGTGCTCACTCTGGGTGCTATGCCCTGATTGGATGACACACATGTCATGCAGATCGTCTCCACCAACCGTTGATCCCATGTGATCCAACGAGCAGGATAACCGCTCCCTTCTCCACTTTTTTTATGCATGTTCAATCCATGCCACTGATACTTTACCTCCATAAACAAGTGAAAATCCATCTATCTAACTAAAATAAATAAAATAAATGATCATATTTCGAAGAAGCCATCGTCTTTGTCTTCCGGTTCGTCCTCGTCTTCGTCAACGCCATGGTCCCTACCATCGCTGCCGTCGGTGTCCTCCTCTGACGACTCGACACTGCCCCCTTCCTCGAATAAGCGTGCTATCTCCTCGTCGGAGTCCTCCTCTCCTCTTCATAATCCCACGGGTCCACGTCACTCTCCTCTGCTTCTGCCTCCAACTGATCGATGAATGCCTCCTCGTTGGCCGGACTCGTCCAAATAGCTATCTCCTCTCTTCTTCCTGGTCTTCTTCTTGTTCCTCTTCTTGTCCGTACTCGCCGGTGCAAAAAGCGTCGTCCTGGCTACTGCTTTGCGCTCGTCCAATGCTGCAGGTACCCCATGCTTCTCCTGCGCGGCCGGTACGAGCTTCGACGTCGCGGTGTCCTCGAGTGCCGATGTCGATAGATCCTGGCACGGTCGGACACGACGTGCTGCCTCAGCAGGCGACTTGCAAGCACGGACAATGCAGCGAAGAGCCGGGAATGCAGGATGGTCAGTGGACGGCTTGGACCTGCCATTGCCACGGCGAGGGGGCATCGTGCTCAAGGTAGTTGCTCCGAATGGTCGAATGCGGGTACACAGAGTGCGGTGCCGATCTGATCAAGGACGAGCAGCGGTTTCGTGCGTCGTGTCCACGCATGCATTTGTCGATTATCAAAAAAAAAGAAGTAATATCTCGCGTACTGAACATAATTTGATCACAACAAAAGTGGCCCAATGTATTCTAGAGTCGTAAATATCCCGTGTGTGCCTGTCACGTGGAGTTCGATGGAGTTCGACGTGCCGACGTGATCATGCAACAGTTGCGCACGTCATTGCCCCATCAACACGTGACACACGCACGCGGGATGTGTGTGCCGATTCCCGTGATGACCACCCGGCTCGCACTCCCCTTATTTTATACTGGATTTTGGGCGGTGCCAAAGACCATTGATGTGTCCATCGCAATAAAGACAAGTCCCATCGATTCCCTACCCCTGAGTCCCTGGCTTCTTTGAGAAGGTAGACCGTACACGGTCGTCTTGTATAATAATACTAGTACTACTGGACCATGACCTGTACTCTTTGACTCTTCTCCCACACTAATCACTATCTCCTTCCTCCTACCGCTGCCACACTCACCCTGCATGCCATGGCTCCACTAAGGAGGGGGAGAGGCTGGTCGACGATCCTCGCGGAGAAAAGGGAGTGAAATCGCCACGAGGCACTTCTTGCTCTACCGGCCGCTCAAGCCCACCCTCTCATCGAGGCCCAATCTCCCCGACAATGGAGCCGAATGTTCTAGCAGGCGAGGGCTCCTCCGGGTACGGTCTTCTTGTTCTACTTCTTCTCCATCTCCCTATCCATCATGATCTTAATCAGCTTCTTCTTGTTTTTCTTCTTCTTCTGGCTCTTCCTCTTCTACGTATTACAGGCCGGCCGTGGAGCCCGAATCCACCATGACGGAGGCGTTGCAGGACCCGTTCGGCCCTATTCCATGTCTCAACGAGGTAGCAAGTCTCCATGCTGTTATTTCTCCGAGTTATGATGTGGATTTCTTAGATGCTATCCGCCCCGGATTGGTTTTTCTTCTTCTTTTGCGAGATGTATTAGTTTTCATGAATATGACTGGATCTCTTGGTCTTTCCTTAATACCGCTGTTCATAAATTAACTATGGATTTTTTGTGATTAGGATTAGTTTATCGTGGTCATGAATAGATCTCTAGGTCCCTTTTTTAACATTACGGCCAATATATTCAACGGGGATTTTTTTGATCTGTATTAGTATTCACCTGGGACCTGGAGTGTAATTATAGAATTCCTATTTCAATTAACATGAACGATGCAGTGATCGAAGGCCGAGTACCGTGACAAGGTGGCCGCGATCAGTTCTAAGATTGCCAACCAACATGATCTTGCATGCTCCCTCACCCAAGCTAATGAGATCCTACACAAGCAATTATCTGTGCAGAAGGAGATCTCGCTAGATTTTGCACGTGACGTCGTGAGGCTGCAGAAAGTGCTCGACTGTAACTTGAACATGCAAGAACAGGCCATCAAGATAATCAACCAGCTCACGGAGGAGAAGAAGAATCTCGTGGAAATGTGCATTGTCCTGCAGGACGAAGTCACCGAGGCACTCAGAGGACGCGTCGAGGAAACCAAGGGTACCATCCGAGCCTACCATGACAGGAACCGTTGCCTGGATGCAGTCAAGGAGATGAAGGCGGACATGCGCAGAGGGATCACCGTACTCGAGGGTGTTCGGAAAGAGAACGAGGAGCTGAGGGCATGTTTGGAGGCGTATCGGAGAAATGCTCAATTCTGATTCCCGTTAGCGGGGACACGAATATCAGTTCGTCCTCCACTCCTTTTGTAATGTTTAGGGTTCAGGGAGCAATGCCCAAGTCTGCTTCCCATTATAGGGTGCAATAAGAATCCTAGGGCAACTCCATATATATCTGGACATGTGTTGGTGTTCATGTTCATGCATGGACACCATGTGCTCTTTCCATTATGTATCTGGACATGGGTTTCTGCATTATGAGTTTTCCACTCTCCCACTACTATTTGGTGATATTGGGAAAAACCCACAGCACACTAAACTACAGATAAATCTTATTTGTCTTTGAAATTGAAATTATGACAGTGCCATTAGTCGATTCATAAAATGTTGATTAGTCCTAGATTGCTTCTTCCTTGAAACTATGACAGTGCCACTAGTCGATTCAGTTATTTATGGAAACTAACCAGCTTGTCCTGGTGAAGTGAACAAACCATACTATGTATTTTTATTGCAGGAAAAGAGGCGAAAGATCGACCAGGACCTGGCGACCTGGCTAAATGACAAGATAACAATCCAAAGGGAGAAGCAAAATTCCCAGAAACTGGCATTTGACCAGCTGCGCGCTGAACTCGAGGTCCTTTCTGACAAGTGCCAGAAACTGAAGGATTTAAACGCCGACTGGGCGAAGCTACACAGTGAAGGTCGCGCCTCGGCTAGGAAGCAGATGAAGATCATGAAAGGGATCTTGAAGGAAAATTGTATGGCTACAGACAAAATTCTCCAATTCGTGATAGAGCGCTAGAACCTACAGCTGAAGCACGACATATTACTGAAGGAGCTAGCCAATCTTAGGGAGGAAAACAGGCAGCTCCAGGCCAGGCTCGCTTGAACACAACATATGTCTATTTAGTACTGAACTGCCTAGTTTATCCTCTGAAGTGGTGATTTTGTAAGCGTGAACTTAACTCTATGCACGATATGTGTGTTCGTCTGAAATTAGTTTGCTCGAGGATTGAGTTTGGCTTAGTTCGGAAAGCGCAACTGCAAGTCTTACAATTAACTAGTTTCAGGCATTGGCACAACATAAATTAGTCATCTCGAATTTCCTTTATCCTCTATAGTCTGTCCTTGTTCACCCTCGCGCGCCTTCTTCAGTTCCCTCAACAGATCCGCAATGCAGTACTCTAGCTTCTTCTTGTCTTCCCTGAGCTGATACCTCTCCTTTTTTGCCCAATGAATCAGCAACCTGTGACTATCTAGAAGCTTCTTTGCAGTTCCAACAACCAGGCTCCCATCGATTCCGTCAGTTAGCTCTGACTACAAATTCTTGATTTCTTGTTCTAGCTCCTTATTTCGTACCGACAGCTTGTCATTTTTATCAGCTGCATCACTTACATCAGTAATCTCCCCAACCTTTCCAACTCATACATCTACCATAACTGTGCCAAACATTTCTTAAGTGCATCTGGCCACTCAAGATCCACCCACTCTACTACTTTACACACCGGGCCAACCTAAAAACACACACACTATAGTGTTATGAACATGCACGATACATTTTACTTCATGTCATAGTTGCACATAATGTAAACAAACCTGATTTGTACCGCCCAAAAACCTTCTCGCAGTGTTACTGCCTTCGAATGCAACATATCTCCTTTGTTTTAGCCCATGGTCACATGGCACTTCTCCATCGAGGTCTAGGCCATCCCATTCGGAGTCGTAGATCGTCCGTGGTACCTATAGGTAAACGCAAAGCTGAAATCGAACACGATTGCATGCACATATGGAGCTCAGATCGAGATATTTACCATTGACTAACCCTAGCCCGAGAAAACAGAGGAACTCACATCATGGAAGGAATACTCATGTCGGAGAGAAGCCTGTCGCTGCTCGACTGGTCGTCCTCGCCGTTCAAGGACAGCATGGCGAATGCGTCGTCGCAGGCGACAGCATCGGTGGCGGCGTCGACGAGAGAGAGAGAGAGCCCTTCTACCGCTGCAACAATGACTAAATTGGCATGTACAATAGTTTAATGGATACCATGTCCTTTCCCTGGATTACTGTCTCCTACCTAATATGGATTCTCTTCACACATTATCATTTCAAATATTAAACCTACACTCCCTCCATCCCAATTTCATTGCCTAACAAAAACATACCAGTATATTACATCGTCTAAAGAAACAAAATCATGTCAACTACAAGGTACTTATGCATCACTTCTTCAGTCATGGTTTCACAAAACATTACATTACAATCTCTCAACAAACATAATCACAACATGGTTTCACAAAACATCACATTACAATCTCTCAACAAAAGTAATCAAGAAACAAGTATATAACATCAACTCAAGAAACAAAATCATGTCGACTACAAGGTACTTACACATCGCTTGTCCTGTCATGGTTTTGCAAAACATTACATTACAGTCTCTCAACAAACAAAATAACAGAAACAAGTACAATACATCATCTCAAGAAACATAATCATGTAAACTACATTGTATTTATGCATCACTAGTCCAGTCATGGTTTCACAAAACATTACATTACAATGTCCTCACAAACATAATAATAGAAACAAGTACGGTACGTCATCTTAAGAAACATAATCATATCAACTACAATGTACTTATGTCTTATTACAACAACAATGGTTTCAGTGACTGACATGTCCGAAAATCTCAACAGCTCGCACATCATTATATCGCAATCTCTCAACAATCATAATCACAGAAACACGCTCTAAATGCAACAACAATCATTAGTACAAATAGACACAGGGGAACCCTGTGGTCCATATGACAAGCCCAGGGTAGCAGCTATCATCAGATATCATCAACATCGACCACCTCATTCTGTTCCGCAACTACAGGGGCATCTACATCCACTATAACCTATTCAACAACATCAGAAATGGTACCAAGGAAGAACACCTTCCTGGTTTGCTTCTTTCGCCGCATAATCTGCGTAAGATCTTCAGTACCCAAAACATCTATGAATAGCTGCTTCTTATGATGCCACCACCGGATTTTTGCCATCTGCTTAGGGCCAATACTGATTTCCTTACCGATCATCCCTCTCATTTCATCAAGAGTTATGTTTTGGAATCTACAGTGATCTCCACAGTACATGACGAAACTGGCTTATTAACTCCCTCATCATGTTTTGCCATGTATGAATCCATCTCTATGCGCATACTGAACTTATCTAGATCAGCATCTATTGGTCCGTATTCTCTAGGAGCAGATAGGTATCATTCATGTTGCGCCACACCAATTTTGTCCTCTGTCTAGAACCCCAAGGAATTCTAGCGACAAACATATCTACCATATGTGAAACAGACACAACCTCTTTGCAATTCACAAGCAGATGCCATCTTGCACGAACACAACCCTCTCACAACCAAAATCAAGTTTTGAAGTGTACTGCCGAACATGAACTATGAACTCATATAGGTCCCTTGTATCAAAGCTGTGCCTAATTTGATTAAAAAGGGGAACATTTCAGTTCATTCGATTCTATTATGCCATAACTAATCTACTTGCAAGATAAGGCACAGATAAGAAAAATTCACCACTTGCTCTTCTCCCGGGTTTTTTTATTCGAGATCTGGGTGCTGCATCCGCCCACCGAAGCCGAACAATCCCCCGCCGGCCTTGCTTTTCTCTTCAACCCGCTACTCGTAGGTACCTTGGGGAGCAGAATCCTTGCTGGCCTCCTCGCTAACCGGGGCTGAAGACCTCGCCGCTGCTACACGTTGAGCCCCTTACTTGGGCTCCGACGGACTCGAATCAGTCAGCGACGTAGCTACAACCTTCGCCTTGCAAGACATGCTGGGCCACCATCAGCGGATTCAGTGTCGGGGGAGGGAGAAAAAAGGTCCTCCGCCGCCGGCAGATTTAGGGTCGGGGCAGGGAATAAAAGGGACCGCCGCCGCTGCCGCAGCAAGATTCAGTGTCGAGAGTTAGTATAGTACAGTAATGGATTTTCCCCTATGACATGTGCATGGTGGCTAAGAAGAGTGACCGGCGAAGGAGGAGAACAACAGGAACTAGTGTAACGGAATATCCTGACTTAACGGGTGCGATCTAAAAATATTTGGTTTGGCCATCATTCACTCGAAAGACCTCTCTTAGTAATTGGCGCCCCAACTTTTCGAATCGCGGTGATAAAAATCAACTTGGGTACCACGTTGCCTGGGCGACCTAACTTTCGGGCCGCAAAATGATATTCTCATAGGTAGGGGTCACACATTAGGGGGACTCGGCGATCTTGGGGTTCCGAGGGTTCGAGGGATCGGTCTTTGGATCCGGGTAGGAGTACTTGGAATTCAAGGACGAAGATCTTGGCTTGCCGGGGTCTTCGCATTTGCGGACATCTTATTCGTGATGGAGGTATTGGGTGGCACCATGTACATCATTCGAAAATTATCAGCATCAAGCCGGTCTTGGTAAGAGACCATTGTGAATGGCGGACTTGGGCATCCGGGTACTCCCATCTTATCTCGCTCTTATCATCGCAGCACCAACACGACATGAACATGAGCCATGGCATAACATCAACACCTCCACACCACATTATCTCCACATCAATAGACACTACAGGGAACACACAGGGCCACGAAGAGGCACTGGCACGGGGATCTCTAGCGACATCCTTGCAGCAACGGCCGTCAGAGGAAGGAGACAGAGGCAGCCGAGAGAATGGGGCGTTGGCCAGCTCGGGCAGGCAGGCTCGGGGTCGCAGGGGAGGGCCATGCGGATGGAGCGGCGGCCGGCGCTACAGGTCCTGACGGTGGGCGGAGCTCCTGGTGGCGTGGCCTAGAGGAGACGGCCATGGGAAGGCGAGGCCGACCATGGTGGCCAAGGGCCTACGAGGGGAGAGCGAGATGGTGGCGGTAGGGGCCTGAGGGGCAACGACAAGGTCGAGGAGGAGAATGTCAATGCTGGCCTCTAAAGCAGAGGACGAGGTGACGGCCGAGCGAGAGGATCCCATCGGGGACTGGCAGGCGGCAGCGGTGGAGAGGAGCGAGGGAGCGTCGATACGGGATGGGACGAGGAAGACGTGTGAGAGGAGAGGTGATCCCACGGGTCAGGGTGGGGGTCGCGCGTCGTGGGGGGCAGCGGTCAGGGCGAACTGCGTCTGGAAACGCGTCACGAGCGGTGTATGCGGG
Organism: Avena eriantha; assembly: GCA_910589775.1. Lineage (NCBI taxonomy): Eukaryota > Viridiplantae > Streptophyta > Magnoliopsida > Poales > Poaceae > Avena > Avena eriantha. The sequence goes on along the minus strand of OU342741.1, from coordinate 304,474,164 downwards.
GGGTGGGCCAGGGTGGAGCGGGGCGCGTCGCCTACGCCCCTGCCGCTGCGTGCGTATTCGGTGTGCCGCGCGTGCTACTGCTGTTGTGTGCATTGCGGCAGGTGGGGTAGGTGGCTTAGGGTTTGATTAGGGTTTAGGTTAGATGTGGTTTAGTCTAGGGTTTGGGTTTGGGCCGGACCTGCCGGGTAGTAGGTGGCTTGGCCTAAACAGCTGGGTTGTCTTCCCTAGTAGAAAAATTGTTTTATTTATTTACTTTTATTTAATCACTTTTGCAAATATCTTGAAGGCAAATAAAATATCCGGAAAAGACCAAGAATTGATTTGAAATAAAGATGGGGATATCTAGAAAATAAAATAGGCTTTTAGAAAATAGTTTTATGCGAACAAATGCATGCAGACATGATGATGCTCAAATGCAATGTGGCATGATGACATGAGCATGCAATCATGATGATGCACTTAACAAAAAACAACACGTGATTTTCTAGTAGTGGTTTTACCGGGGTGCTACAGTAGTTTTCCCAACATTTAGTGTAATGGCGAGGGAGAGTGTATAGCCAGTCTAGAGCTTTACCTTTGAGAGACCATCGAAATAATTTAAGACGAGAGAAGTCTCTAGGCAAACCTTTTGGTCCGAGTGATGTTATCACATCGTCGAATTCTCTAATGTGTCTTCCTGGGTCCTCATCTTCCCTTCTACTGAAAGCTTTCTCTAGCAAAATTTTAATAATTCCACCATCAAATCGATATTCTCTAACTCCAGGATTAGGGAACTGTGGGGCCCCGGATTTGATCCTCCGAGAATCCCTGTTATGCATACCCCATGATCCCATGATCAGGTAGTCGTGGCACATAACTGACAAGTATCAAAGCAAACATCCTATACTTCATCGGATACATGTCATACCTTACATGCCATTATGGCTACATCAATAATCATCAGCGGAACTTCATCAAGCGTAGAGACCGAGCCATGCCTTAACCTACATGCAACTGACTGGGAGGACGTCCTTGCTCGCATAGGTGTAAACTTCATCCTCTTCTTGATATATAACCAAGTTAATAGCTAGGGGCAATGCCAGTGAGTACTTTGAATGTATTCGCAAACCACCATAAGTTAACAATAATAACAAGAGGATATGCATTATGGCTGTGGTAGTAGGAGGGCTCCAAGAGAGGTTCTTTTCTAAATTAGTTTCTCTTGTAGATATAGCATCTACATATCTTTGTTTAAAATTTTTGTAAAGACTTTTTGGAAACCTTTTGAAAAGTTTTGTAAACACTAGGATTGGGGTACCCATTTGTTCCCGTCTTCAGGTCGTCCAACGACCAAACTTCTTTCTCCCCCTTCCGACCATCCCATGGTCAAAACATTTCTCCTTTACGACCATCCCATGGTCAAAACATGTCCAAAGCCATTTCTTTTCCGAAATCCTTTTTTGAAACCAAAACCAGCACCGCTCTACAACAACCTTCCCAACCGTCAATGACCGCGGACACGGCTATTCGAATAGATTTACACTCTGCAGAGGTTCTACACTTTAGCCACACCATCCGGCTACCCTAGCCTGATCTACACCGATCGTGGGTCAAGTGACCGATCAAGACTCTCCGAAAGCCCACTCCAGTATAAGTGCCTACCCTATGAGTGTTATCCCCCTCAACACTAGGACACCCTATATAGTTCACAGCCAACCGAAACGCTTTTCCTATTCCCGAGTGTGTGCTTTCAATGAGGGGCTCATAGTAACGCGTGGAGGTCCGTAGACCCTTCGTTCCTTCTCCCGGTCGATGTTTCACATGGAACGTTTTCTAGAGAAGGCCCACCCTATGGGGATTTGCATCCCCTGTAGTTGTTGCGAGGCAGCTTATACCAGAATAAGCAATCTTCAAATCTAGCTCTGTCCCATTTCAGAGTAATGTGGTTGCACGGGTTAATTGTTCTGGAAAAACTGCAAAGAACCGGGTGCGTTTTTGTAAAACTTTTCCCTCCATCTTTCCTTTAGCATTTTGTAAAACAAAACCTTTTTCTTTCTCAACATCTCTTGGGAGGTCCCACCTCACCAAGGTTTTATCATAAAATTTTTGGTAAAACTTTTTCGGGGGTCTTCCCATCCTCTAGTTTTGCTTCGGCTAAAACAGGGTCTCCAAAGGGGTATGGTGTAATACACCATCTATCATACTAGGGTTAAATAGGTGTCATCAAGAGGGTTGTACTTAATAGTAGCATTGTGTAATGGTTTGGAGGAGCCAAGCCACTACCAGATATACATCATCATCTAACAAAACAATGCAGTTTCATAAATAGTAGATAAAACATGCATAAGTAAAACAATAGGACAAGGATAATGAGAAAGAAGGTGGCTTGCCTATGATCAGCAATATGGCATAATTGTCCCTGGACTCCTTCTTAGAATACCCAATAATACCAATAATAATTACCACTTCTTCTACTCTCCGATTTCATCGCAACTATCGTCGTCCAGACAGCACATGCAAACAAAACAAACCACAATCAACACACAAGGCATACAAGCATCAATACAATACAGCAAACTAGTGAAAAATACCAGTTTAAGATTCAGTAGGTTTTGAGAGGATTGGATTTAGAAGATGGAGATGGTCTTGGAGACATGGACGAACATCCCTTAGGGGTTATAGCCGAGGAACTACCTAAGAGGGGTTTTGGATCAAGGACATATTCTATATGATACCATTGTGTAAAAATGATACCAACATATAGGAGTTGATAAAATGAAACCAACAAAAGTGGTTTCACTATTTTATCACTTTTCTTTAATTTCTTATGAATATTCTAGTGATAAAAGCTCTAGTTTTAGGAAATAATTCACCGGAAAAGTTCTGGAGATCCAAAAATTATTTCCTTGGATGGTCAGGTCTAGCTTGATGTACTGAATAGCCGAGAGTTGGAATCACTCCAAAATAATTACCAGAATGCCCTCAAGAAATTCCCAAATTCAGTTCGGCATGCAATTTGTCTTTTTACCAGTTTTAATCTACATAAGATTTTGATTTGATTCAAAGGACACCTAGGAGGTATTTAGAATACCTTTCTGTAGAAATTGGAATCAACCATTTTGGAGTTACAGAACTAGTGAGATGGTTTTATTAGGGAATTAACCCTACACAGAATAGTTTAAATCCTAATAATTCAACCAGGACTTAATTAAATTTGGGCTCCTGGGTTTGAAGGATAATATGTTTTAGGAGTCTTGAGAGTTTGACTTGGGTCATTACCTATTCTGGACTAACCTAGAGAAATTTCTAAAGTCAGATATGTCCTGTTTTTGTTATTTTTGCTAAGGGTTGACCTTAGTTCACCTTGGCATAGGATAAATGCTAGATGGTAGGCCTGTAATTATGCGATCAGGGGAACTTGGTTTCATCCCTGTTGGAGATGTGTATCCCACTTAGGGATTTATTTACTGGAAATGGTACATTTTAGTAGATTTAATGTCAGTAAATAATGCCATTTACTTTTGGCAAGCTACTAGTTCTGCATGTTGAAGAAAACCCTAGGGGACAATGTAAAATTGTCATCTGGACGATATCATGCCGCTTAACATTTTATTTGAATTTAAACTAACAGGTATATTGTAGATCTAGAATTCCCAAAGAAAAGAAAAAGGAAAAAACCACAGCCGGGCCGGATCTAGAGGGAAAGTGGGCCACAGAGGGGAGATACGGCCCATCCGGGCAGGGACACACGCGGGGCGGAATTTATATCCCTAGGGAACGGGGCCGAGGCGTCAGCGGGTTAGGGCGACGAAGGGGTACGGGACGCCCCCGGCCATCGGATTAGAGGGTAGATCCGCGACGGGGAGCGGCGGAGATGGAGCGGCGTGCGACGGTGGTCCGGACAAGGGGCGGCAAGGGCCAGTTCTGTGACTAGAGGTGTCTCGTGCGATGGAGTCCGAGGAGAGCTCGTTGGAGCTTGACCGTGGTGACGGTAGAGGTGGTCCTGGGCCAAAAGAAGAACATGATTAGATAGAGGAGGAGGAGGGGGTCACCGCAGGGTGATATACAGAGGGAGAGAGCAAGAGGGGGAGGAACCTTGCTCGATTATTGGAGGAGGCCAAAGCTTCTCTCCATCTCTCTCTCTCGGGCAGAAGACGACAGGGGAGAAAGAGAGGGTGCTGGGGGAAGTAGGTGTCGTGGTATTGACCATGACAGATGCTACAGGGTAGCTTACATAGAGGAAAGGGCAAGGCGACGTAGGAGAATCCGGGAGCGAGATTGGCACACGACATACCTAGGTTCACGTCCCCCTCGGTGCAGGATCACTATGTCCTGCTGTTAATCCAGTATACGATCATAGATTGGTTTACAAGGAGCCGCCGGAGGCGGAGGGGGAGACTAGATCTAATATGATGTGGGACAGAGAGAGCCCCCTCGTGGAGGTGCCCCTGGTGGCTTTATAGATGCAGCTAGTTAGGGTTTACAAGTGTGCTAATGGGCTTTGTATTGGAGTCGGCATCTTGGGACGCTAGTCGGCGTGTCGTCTGGGTCTAGTCGCCGGTTCCCACGAGTCCATCCGCTCTGGGCTTGGATTCAGTCGGCTCGCTCCAGCTGGCGACTCCGCTTCATGGGTATACCCGAACTGCTATTCCCCCATCAATAGTCCCCGAGCGCGTTAGGGACTCCGCGATGACTTCAAGCCGCCGAATCGGCGCAGGTGATTCCAGGGTGGAGTCGATGGTGAGTCGTTGACGAGCTCCTAAAACAGAGAAATAGCTCATGAAATAGCCCAATCACCAAGGCGAGTCGACGTATCAGGCGAGTCCCTGAGAGCGGCGAGTACGCGAGGGCGAGTCCGCGTTGGCAATTCCCCGAGCATGGCGAGTACGTGAGGGTGAGTCCGCGTTGGCGATTCACCGAGCGTGGCGAGTACGCGAAGGCGAGTCCGCGGTGGCGAGTCCCCGAGCATGGCGAGTACGCGAGGGCGAGTCTGCGGTAGCGAGTACACGAAGGCGAGTCCGCAGTGGCGAGTCCCCGAGAGTGGCGAGTACGCAAGGGCGAGTCCTCGGTGGCGATTCCTCGAGCATGGCGAGTACGCGAGGGCGAGTCCGTGTTGGCGATTCCCCAAGCGTGGCGAGTACGCGTAGGCGAGTCCGCGGTGGCGAGTCCCCGAGCGTGGCGAGTACGCGAGGACGAGTCCGCGGTGGCGAGTCCCCGAGCGTAGCGAGCCGCGGTTGCGGAACCACGCGCACACGCAGTATGCCTAGGAGTAGTCCCCGAGGCTCAAGTTGTCTTGTAGAGGCGACTGTAGGCTCTTTAGAGATGCATATTCTGAAAATAGTAGTGGTTGTTGCCGAGCATGGCGAGTCCGCGTGTGGAGAGTTCTGGTGAGCGAGTCAGCGAGGGGAGAGTCCCTGAGTGTGGCGAGTCCGCGATGATTGCGATTCCGCAAGGGGAGAGTCCCCAAGTGTGGCAAGTCCGCGATGACTGCGAGTCCACGATGATGTTGATTGGGCTGTTTTTGTTAGCGAGTCTCTCATCTTGGCCCAGGGGGGGGCAGTCGCATGGCAACTCCAAAGATGGCTCTCAGCTTAGCATTCTTCCTGGACGATCTGAGGCTCGGTTTGCGAGTCCTCATCCGCAGTACTTAGCCGTGCGAGTCTTACTATCTAAGGTTGAGGAGGACATGGTGCTGTTTATGTAGCACTGCCATTTGTCTTGGCCTGGAAGGCCAGTCGAGCAAGGCGCCCTAATGATGGCTCTCGGTTAGCTTTTTCATGGACGATTCGAGGCTCGGTTTGCGAGTCCTCGTCCGCACTACTTGGCCATTGCGAGTCGCTCTTTCAAAGGTTGACAAAGGCGAACTGATTTTCCCTGAGGGGGAGAGGCGGCCAATGGTGAGTCCATGTAGCGTGGCATGCAACCCTCTCTGGCGACTCGGACGATGAAGGTCCCTTAGTAGATGCGGCATACGCATTCGATGTAGCCGGAAAGATTTGACGCGGTGGAAATATGGTCACGCTTTGGTGAAGTCGACGCGGTGGAAACGGGGTCGACGCGGCGGACGGAGGTCGCGCTATGGTGAAGTCAACACGGCGAACACGGGGTCGATGCGGCGGACAGTGGTCACGCTTTGGCGAAGGGAGGCCGCTCTTTGGCGGAGTCGATGCGGCGGACGGGGTCACGCTATGGCGAAGTCATCGCGGCGGACACGGGGTCGATGCGGCGGACGGAGGTCGCGCTTTGGCCAAGGGAGGCTTTGCTTTGGCGGAGTCGACGCGGCGGACATATGGTCGCATGGCGGACGGGGTCACGCTATGGCAAAGTCGACGCGGCGGACACGGAGTCGACGCGGTGGACGGAGGTCGCGCTTTGGCGAAGGGAGGCCGTGCTTTGGCGGAGTCGACGCGGCGGACATATGGTCGCGCGGCGGACACGGGGTCGACGCGGCGGATGGAGGTCGCGTTATGGCAAAGTCGATACGGCGGACACGGGGTCGACGCGGCGGACAGAGGTCGCGCTACAGCGAAGTCGACGCGACGGACACGGGGTCGACGCGGCGGATGTAGGCGTGTGATCAGAGCCATGTGGCGTTTTGCCGGTAGCGTGGCGAGTCCGTGACAAGCAAGTCGCCAATCGTGGCGAGTTTGCGAAGACGAGTCCTCGAGGGTGGAGAATCCGCGAGGGCGGTGAGTCCCTGAGCGTGGAGAGTCCGCGAGGGACGAGTCACGAGCGCGGCGAATCCGCGATGGATGAGTCTATGGCATGTGAGTTTGCGGCGGGCGAGTCCGCAAGCACGGCAAGTCCACAATGGCGTATTTGTGGCAGGTGACTGCGCGACGATAGTCGTGAATCAGCCTTTTGGAGATGGGCGGATCGAGACACGATCGTGGCGGCAGGCGATTGAAGTCGGCGCAATAGACAGTCGTAGATCCCTCATCTCTATGAACTAATCCTCCCGTGTTATGCACATGAGAAACCACGTACGAAAGATTAGACTAGTATTAATAAAATAATAAATAATAGAATAATCGGTGAAAGAGATTTATTTGATTGAAATAGAAAACTCATGGAATCAAGGCGAGACTGGGGCAGACGAGTTTGCGAGCGTGGCTAGTCCGGCGTCCGTGGAGAGTTTCCACGCGGTGCCGCGTCTGCAAGGAGATCGGAGTCGGCTCTGCTACGATGATTGGAAATAGCGGGCTGATCGTCCGCCCATTCCGTGAGATCAGGTTGAGCCTTGGGTATTGATTCGGCGACATGACCTGATGGCTCGGATACTCCGTAGCCCTGCAATTCTGTACTCGTGGATTAAATCTCCCAACTATGCACATACATGCGAGATTAGATTAGAATAAAATAACAAATTGGCATAGCAATAAGTGAGACAGAGATCGAATAAAAACTCGTGAGCCGGCCTTCCAAGATTTTCCCATGCGTGTGCTTGATGTTCCGCATGGAAGTTTTAATTCTCCAACGAATCCGTACATTAGATCCAAATAAATTAATCAGGTGACATGGTAACCAATTGGAAAAAGAATGAACGGATCAAATAGAAAACTTAGCAGCTCCGAATCCGCGTCGGTGTGTGGCTGTTCCAAGTCGGCCGAGTTAGCCGCTGGTGATGGTAAGGGATCTCGTCCGGATCATCAGCTCCAAGCACCGCTTGCCCCACGGTGGGTGCCAACTGTCGTGGTATTGACCACGGCAGATGCTACATGATAGATTACGTAGAAGAAAGGGAAAGGCGACGTAGGAGAATCCGGGAGCGAGATTGGAACACGACGTACCCAGGTTAACGTCCCCCTCGGTGGAGGACCGCTACGTCCTGCTGTCAATCCAGTATATGATCATATATTGGTTTACAAGGAGCCGCCGGAGGCGGAGGGGGAGACTAGATCTAATATGATGTGGGAGAGAGAGAGAGCCCCCTCGTGAGGGTTCCCCTGGTGGCTTTATATATGCAGCCAGTTAGGGTTTACAAGTGTGCTAATGGGCTTTGTATTGGAGTCGCCATCTTGGACCTCCAGTCGGCGTGTCGTCTGGGTCTAGTGGTCGGTTCCCGCGAGTCCATCCGCTCTGGGCTTGGCTTCAGTCGGCTCACTCTAGCTGGCGACTCCGCTTAATGGGTATACCCCAACTGGTATTCCCCCATCAGTAGGTAGGGAGAACGGGGGGTAAATGAGTAGAAGATGGGGGTGCTGGAGTGGCTCTTACCTTATAAACCGAAGAGGGGTGGTGTATGGTGGACATAGCTTATGGAGGAGCTAGGGCAGGTCTTGGGGCTCCTCATTGGTTGCCATGGGCGGTGGAGAGGTCACTGGGGTCGTGCAAGAGAGAGAGAGAGAGAGAGGAGGTGGGGTGGCTGCTCCTGCAGCACAATAAGTGAGCAAGATTTGGCCATATATGTGTGTCTTTCTCTTTAGAGTAGCTTCCAAGCACTAGGGGACAAGGTTTAGGTCTTTATACAATGATGCTACAGTGTTTTCGACCATAGTAGGAGTGAGGGTTGCTGTGGAGGAGTATTGAACAAGCTTGAGAAAGTTTGGATTTAACTTGGTTCATGGTTTTGAATAATGTCCACACTTGGCCATATCCATGATCATGAAGAACTTCATGATTTTTGATCTTGGAAAGCTGAGGTGAGGATGCTGGTAGGTGGATATGGTTCCGGTACATCTCCATGAATTATTTGGGAATTATTGGATGAAGTTTGGTCCACTTTATATCACATATTCAAATAGTGCAGAAATGGTTTATAGAAGCTCATTTGATATACTTACATTGGACCAGGTTGGGTTTTGATGTGACATGGTCATAAATATGAATTCACACTATGGTGATTTTTCCCAAGATTTATTGGGGATTAAAAGTATTTAAAGCAATTATTAGTCCATTTCTGCCATTTGAGAAAAAGGGCAAAAAGGAGTAATAAAGGATCTCAAAAATATTTATTTTGGTGATGGGAATGTAGGGTATGATATATGGACCTCAATTGAGCAAAAGGTTGGAGAAGTGTTTTGGCAAAAACCAAACTTTCCATCAGGAAAGGAGTTTTGGAGATTTTGTCTATTAAAGGAATTAAATAGATTTGGTCCATAATAAATATGGATAAAATTTTATAAATCTTGATGAACAAGGTAAATGATGTAGGCAAGGTGTAACAAGCATTTCCAACCTTGGGATTGGAGAATCCAAGTTGATTTTTGTGAAAAGTAGAGATTTAAGGATCTTGGGTAAGATTGTTTTCATGCCACCAAAACCTTGTTGGATCTTGGAGCTCAGATATTCCCTTGAGGAATGTGATAGATGTATTGATAGACCAAGTGATGTACATCAACATGGTATAGAGTTTTGAGCTTGATCTTGCTTGAGTTCACCAATATTTGATTTCAAACTTTGAGTAAAATAAGCCTGCCAAGTTAGATTATCAACTAGCCTTCAAAACCTTGTGGGTTTAATAGGCACCAAGATCCACTTGGAACAAGTGAAGTAGATATTGATAGAACTATATGAGTAGAACACAACCATGCCAAGAGTTGGTCCATAAAAGGAGGGATGGTGGTGTGAGCTTCTATCAAAGTAGGCATGTTGACTAGATTTGCAAGAATAGATATTTTCTTGCCTGCCATACCATCAAGAATAAGTGGGTTGGAGGATGATATAACCAAGGGCAAGAGTGTGCCTTGGTAGTCCTTAGTATGGTTAACAATATGGTTCAAATGAATTTTCAAAAATGCACAAGGATTGAGAAAAGGAGACATTTAAAAAGGTGATGTTGAAACAGATTCCAGACTTAACAAATTTGGCAGATTTAGGGTTTTTGACTAGAATGTGGGTGGTGATGATTTTGATGGGCTGCAAGGTACCAAAGCATCATCAAGTAGATGATTTTGAAGTGTAGAGGGAGTAGAAAAGATCCATGCTTGATATTGGTATTCATTGACTTGGAAGCTTCTAGAAGGGATATCTTCAGAATTGATCTGGTTAAGGGTTTTAGATGATCACCTAGTATCTCGAGATCAGATCCTTCTTTGTATTCTTGCTTAGAGTGTGGTGATTTGGAAACATCTTGATCCTAGTGATGAGCTCCTAGAGTAGCTCATACTATCTTCTAAGCAAACAAATCAAGCAGCAGATCAAGGCAACTCATCTTATAAACTAAGCAAACCTACTACTAGGGTTACCATCAAGCCTAGCTCGAGGTAAGGATGGGTATTTTGAAAAGGTTGTGGTCGGACTCAGGTGAGAGTCCTTGTTATCTCTACCAAGATTAGAATTCAAAATCTTAATAAAGGTGTTTTGGGAAAACCTAGAGAGAAGAGTAGTTGAAGGTTCTGTCTTGAGAACATAAGGAGATAGTATTCTATAGCTCTCCATAGTTTGATCAATACAAGCTACTAAAATAGTTGGTTTGCAAAGGCTTCTTGGCTCAGGTTTTAAAATGTCAGAACATTTGAGAATATGGAAAATAACCCAAGACAATTTTGTGAAATACCTTTTGTCAACTGGTGTTGAGGTAAGGAGGATATCATCTAATACACACTCATAGGCATAAACATAGTCAAATAGCAGGCAAACACTTCATGATTAAACAAGAAAAAGTTTTTGAGGGATGTTACAGGAACTCTATTGGTTGTTTAAAAAATTCAGAACTTGGAGCACTGTATTCCTTGAGAGTTTTCTCAGGTTTCATAGGAGTTGTCCTGTAAATACACATAATTTCCATAATATCTCTTAGGTTTTCAACTTCAACTTTATTTGATCTTAACAGTTTTTCAATAATTTCTTCGTTCCTTTGAGCAGGCACGTGCTCAATATAATCTGGCAGGTAGGTCCTACCAGAGCGTGTAGACCCTTTGTCTCCTAAGGAGAACATTTTGTAGTAGCAACACCTGAAATGTAAAAAGACAAACACTTAGTGCTTAAATCCCTGGCAATGGCGCCAGAAAATAGCTTGATGTCTGCAAGAGCATAAATTGTTTGTAGCTACTTTTGAAGATCAGATATCGATCCCACTGGGAGCCCAAAGGTAAGTGTTTATTGGTGAATTCTCTGTCACACCCGAAGTTGTCACAGGTCTTCGAGTGAATTGACTGCAAGTGTTGAAATAAGAATGAGGTTTTGATTAACTGTGACAGATTTAAATAAACCTAAAATGTAAACTTCAGAAATATAAAGCATAAAAGTAAAGAACAACTTTTCTTGTTTGTTGTTTCCTGCAGATGGCGAAAGAAGGTGCGGGATATTTAGTTCATGGTGATAGTGACTGTGCCAGGTGGATGAGTGGTAAATGTAACAATTATAATTTTATAGCTATATGTGTAGGTGAGAAACCCATAATTAGTCAGAACTCCTCTTGGTAGATTTCATCCAAACTTCAATAATCTTACTAGCCTGCTACCAAAACCATTGTCAGACACTAGATGATTAAGACCCTTTAGGTTGGTTAGCGATTAAGCTAATTGGATCGGACTAATGCAATAGGAACAATGGTTACTCGTGATCCTCGAGTCAACTAGCTTTCCATTGATATCCCCGTGTCACCCGAGGGTCGCTGGTCCACTAGCAAACAAGATTTTATCTGTGTACAACAAGGTATCATGTTGTCTGGGCCCTTAATTGGACAACAAGCATTAGGCATCCCACGGATAGTCAAGCACACATAATATAGTAATTAGAATCAATCACAAACTAGCGGAAAATATGCAAAGGCACATCACATTTCACCAATCCCGTACATCTCCCACGCCCAAGGGAATTACTCACACATGAGAGAAGAACGAATCATCAATTTAATTATATAAAGGGAAATCGTCTTTGTATTACAATGGAGATCCACAATAAGAATAGAAAAATATCCAACACAATTCAAGATGGGAAGAAACAATCTCAAACCCTAGTCTTGCAAGGTGGAGATCCCTCTCTCTCTCTCAAGTACAAGTAGTGGCTATGGAGTGTATTGGCTAGGAGGTCAAAGATCGTGGAGCGAGATGAACAACGTCTTCTCCTTCTTCTCCGGATCTCTTCTTTCTCCCTTCTCGATGGTGTGGCGGGTGCTGTGTTGTGTTTTTTGTCCTCGGTCCCTTCATAGAACTTGTCCCGTTTGACAAGACAGAGGCGGTGGCAACTATACGATGGGAACTATATGGCCGGAAAAATATTCCCACCGTATAGTTGCTCGTTAAAGCTTCTGTGAGCTCCCCTCGCGTGCTTCCAAAGTGAGACGCGCTTGTTTTCTCCAGAATATTGTGTTTCTCTAGTTTAATCCTTCTGTTGACGTTGAGAACCTGAAACACACATTAAAAACCATGTTTTCTTTGCTACCAAAGTAATAGTGTTAGGTAAAGCCAGAAAATGATCAAATCCGGGAGAAAACCATCAAATAAAGCCATCAAAAATGTGTCGAATCTCACAACTATTAGCCTCCCTGGTATGTTCTAGCTTGTGGGTCCCTGATGCGAGCCTCTCTATACAAGTACTTAACTTCTTTTTTCAAACCCGCCCATCAAACTCGAGGGACATTGCAGGCTGGCAGGTCCGCGATGTTAGCCTCTCCATAAAGCAATATTTCTAGAATAAAAAATATAAACCCAAGATAATTTTATGTCAAGCATAGAGAATCAAACTCAAGATTTCAAAACACGTATAAACTATGTGTGTTGCCATTATGACAAACAAATAAGATGAACATTATCATTAACAGCTTTATAGTACCTATACCTTATGTATTAGTCTTCTTAAAAATATTTTATGTGTCCATGAAATCTGTTAAAATAAAAGGGAAGCCATCCTGGCATCTCAATTTATTAAATGCCACATAATAGAGTAGTTTCTGAAAAACATGGGTAGGAGGATTTTTGGATATTCCAAAAACGTTGAATGAAAGACTTTGGGATATTCTACATCTACTATACTCAATGGGCTATACTCCATGCGCTATTCTCCATGGGATCCTTGATAAAAATTTAAATGGGATATGATTAGGAAGTCCCCTGACCCCTAAAAGGCCGAATTAAATTGTTCTTGGCAAAAGAGGGGCCGAATTGTCTAGATTTTATCTCCTTGTTAGTAAAATTTGGATTGTGCTATGGCTTGGCCAGTTTCAGAACACAGACCTCACTAATGGAGGAAAAAAGCGACAATTCTTTTGATAGATATTCGTGTAAACATATCTAAAGAACAAGGGACACAGACCGCATGCGCCAAAACTGGACTAGTATCTAGTGACTTCACTTGGTACCCTCCCATCTCTATCCAAAACAGATCCAACGGTTCGGATGACACACAAGCAAAAACTCTAGTGCAAGCAGCCTAGCAGCAGTAACAGAACATTTCACAAATTCAGTAGCATTTGAAAGATCCAGTAGTACAGAATAAGACAAAAAAATATCCATAGATTCCTAGTTCATATTTAGCAGCACTTGACCGATTCTGCAGCATTCCAAAGTGACTCTTTCAGCTATACAAACACTAAAACTCAATAGCAGTATAGAGGGAACTCGTTCATGTTTCAGCTCTAAAAACCTTGTCGCATGATCATTTTGGCCTTTTCTCCAAACACACTCAATCATTGGAGCAAGCAAAACTAACGATCAAGTATGTTTTTGTGTGTATACCTCCTGTTCAGACCAATACTAGTGTGACCCCCATATATGCATCCCAAAATGCCTAAGACTCACCTAGACTATGACAAGGCTAAGTTTAATAAGAAAAGCAAGACCATCTATTGCACTTGATCTAAACAAGTACCATTACATCAGTATTAGTTCTTGAAAATACCTTGGTAATATAACGACATAACACTTGACAGATTGAGTAGCATTTGAAGATTGAGAAGTATAGAATAAAACAGAAAAATATCGATAGATTCCCAATTCATATTCAGCACCACTTGACAGTTTCAGTAGCATTTCAAAGTGACTGATTCAGCATTATAGACAATGGCCAAAAGAAATGATAGATTCAGCAATGCAAACATTGAAATTCAATAGTTGTAGCAAGGACATGACGTAAAAGGAAAGAGAGTCCATATTCAGCACTCGATCAGTCGATCGGAACAAGTACCAGTACATATGTATTACTACAAAATAGATTATCCGTAGCAGAACTCTATAGAAAACACTCGGCATAACACAACAACATGTCCAAGTGCTGGCAAGGTAGCGCTTTCTTTCCTTCCTGTTACGCTTTCCTTGTCACACCATCGCATGTGGCACACTATGTCAATAGTGTACATTGGAAATTGGTATACATTGCCGCTATCTTGTTCCACCTCTCCCCATACAAATTAAGTCTGTCACCAACATAAAGTAGTAATTAATTAGTATGATGGTACATATGTTAAAATTAGGATCATCACAACAAGACTTAGATGTTTTATCTCAATTTTCAAACTTGTCGATGCAATACTCATATCCATAGGGAATTCTGACGAACGGTTCAGAAGCTTCCAAGTAACATCGTGGATGCGACAGATACGACTTGATCCCTTCTAGGGCGACTTCGGCCGATGACGACCTGCACGTCAGCTCAGATCTCGCCACCATTTCGACTGAATGGATCTCATGCCATAGAGACAACAACCAAACCTTCACCTTGTACCATGGTGGTTCGCACGCCCCTAAACTGATGAACCTGGGGAACATGACGATGTCCATGGTGTGGCCGTCAATTTGGGCGACAAACACGGTGCCCTCTTTCCTAATGCTGATGATATCCGCTCTCCGCGAGCCTCTTGTGGGCAGCGTCTTAGACTGCTCCTACTGTTTGTGGCTACAGGGCATTATTGCAGTAGTCCTCGAGTGGGAAACTCTAAGGTGGCGAACGAGCTCTACCAAGGTGTTAGCTGTACCGACGATGTGATGAACTTGCAGCCAAGCTCCATGCAGACTTGTTGGTCGTGAAAGCACCAGATTATGTGGTCGTAGATGTCGTTGTAGGGGACGAATATCCCGCAGTGGTTGTTGGGGCATCTGCTACCTTTTCCGCCCACAACTTTGTGGTACAGTTCCTTGGAGCATGAGGCCAACTGGGCAGCCCTGGTAGTGTCCGAACGCATAGCGATTACATTGAAAACATTGTCGTCGACCTTGCTCCAGACGCCATACAGTGGGTTGTGCGTCAATTGCAACATCGAGATGGATAGGGGGAAGAGGTCGGACCAGAGTATGACTGTCGGGGGGCTTTTGGAGAGGGGTGGCGCAGCCTGCAAGATCCGATGCAACAGGCGAGATGGCGAGGAAAATGTGCAAAGCACGCACTGGAGACGATCCCAAATGTGGATAGACGGCATTGGCGAGGGGGGATAAAAACAACCAAGATGGGGATGATGGGATGGCTCTTTGAATGATGTTTGCAACGCCTCTGGAGATTCATCCAGGACACCGACTATAGCTTGGCTGGCACGCTGTAGTACACTAAATTAACTATTTGAAATCCTGACGCATTTTATAGCTAGGTTGGCATGCTGCCGTGCACTAAATTAACCATGTTACATCCTGGGCCATTACATCTAGGACGACACGATTCCATGTACGCCGACTAGAGTTACTACTACTATCATGTTTGACAAGATGATGTTTATTTACAACTTCTATTTTCTAAAAAATAGTACTCCTACCTAGTAGTAATACACTTGTAGTATTACAACACTACTACTAGAAGTAGAGTACAACAAACAATCATCTCGTTAGTTCCGCTGCATACATGAGTTGTACACCGACCCACTTGATTGTTAGGTACACCAACATAGTACAGCTCTTGTATGTGGCAGAACTAACAATATGAGTGTTTAGTTTGCTAAAAAGGATTATACTATCAAATGGATGTAGTACAATACTAGATGTAGTACACTAGATGTTTGTTTTACAGTTATGCTACGAACATAGTACAATAAATACCTCCACATTGGAGCCTAGCGCGATCAAGTACCACGGTGTTCCAAAACAATGCATGACTAGAGGGGTATAGTTATATACCACCTCATTATAGAATAGTTATAATTAGAAGCGAACAGTTACCGCATTAATACACCTACGAGATAGTAAATTGTTCATCAAATGATGGGTGATAACCTACACATCTGATCACCTTCTCCTAGTTATCATGATCAAATACAATCACCTTAAAGGAAGTGGTGGCAAGATTATTGAATACCAGAAAGTATGTGTAACATCCCAAAACTTTAATCAAGGTAATCAAGATCCAAATCACCCAATTTAGGGTTAACAAAAACTTTTTATCTTTAAAATAATTAGGAATGCATACGTGTATTTGCATTAATATGGAATTGTTTGAAAATTCCATGTTTGATTGTTATAATGGTTGTAAAATGATTCAAAGGTGAATTCCACATTGTCTAGATCATTTCCAAACAAAATCGAAAGAAAAGAAATCAAATAAGATTAATAAATGCAAATGGTCACTTTGGCAATTTTAATCCACTAGGCCACCTTAGGTGTTCCTAGAAATCAAATTCAAACAGAAACAATTCTGAATCTTTGCACCCCTTGCTAGTAAAGTAAAGATCTACCAAGGGCCACTTTGAAATCTTACAAAAACATTTAAACAATAATTTTTGATGGCGTTTGAAAATGGAATCAAGTGTATGTGCATAGATCCCACTTTTTCAAAAACCACTCAAATGAGTTCACCTTGACAATCCCAAGCAACCACAGATGCTCAAGCATATGACTAACACACCCACCAAAAATCTTTTAAAAATTCAAATAAAAGTTTCTTACGGCCATTGTGTCGAACACCTTGTGATCACAGATAAACCTGCCTAACTAACACTGTTTTGATCAAAATTTTGTCAGGCCATTTAACCTCAATTCACTCCCCTTGTCTCCCCTAGTCCCAACCATGCCATAATCGGGCTACCCTTTAGCCTCTAGCAGAAGTGCCATGCCACACCGACGCCATGATCACCGGCCGACCATGCCCATGTCGTAGGAGACCGCCCCTCCCTCTTCCGCCGCACCAGGGAGATAGGCGTTATCGCACCGCCGCCCAATGTCCCTCCCCGAGCAACGCCAGCCCCTGGACCACCGCAGTTAGCCCGTGCTCTCCGCCTCTGCACCATGCGCAGACCACGCCAGAGCACCATCCCCGACAGCCTCACACAAGCCACGTCGTGCCCTCAGCTTGCACGCGTAGCTCCCCCTTAACCCTAGCACGCTCCCGGACACGCCCATTTCCCGCCGCGTGACCAGCACCCGCCGTGAGCAGCGTCGAACGCCGCCTATGCCGCGCAGAGCATCGACCTTTCCCGACTGTTTGCCACCGCCCCTAGCCACACCATTACCCCGTATTTAACCGCTCGGAGGTAGAGCATCGTCCGCCTACCTCGCCCATGCCATTAGCCCCCTATACCAGCATCACGGACGAGCTCACCGTCGCACCTCACGGTCCCCTCGTCGACCTATGAAAGGAGACCTCCCTAAGCCTCCATTTCCACACTACCTCACTCCTCTCTCACCACTGATCCTTCCCCACCTCTTGCCGGAGCCACTCGAGTAGCTGTTTGCCAGAATTGTGCCGGAGCTCGCCATAACAGAGGAGAAAGGGGCCCGTCGATTTTGACCATCCCAGGAGCAGCCACGACCACGCCTGAGTCCGCCGTCGTCCACACGTTCGATCGCCCCCATTGCCACGTTAGCTGGAGCCCTGGTAAGCCCCCAATCGACCCTCACCAAGCCGCTAGGCTTCAGTCTCGCCGGCGACCTGTTCGTCCTCGATGATGAACCACCGCCATTCTAATCACATGGTCCACATCGCCCTATATCGCTTCATGTTAGAGTCAGTCGCTGACATGTGGACCACCCTGTTAGTTGACCTCTACGCTGCAGAGCGCCACTGGGCCGGCCCATTTAGTTTCCGGTCTTAGCCCATAGATTCAAATAAAGATTTTTCTAATTAAGTTTAAACTAGATTTTGTCCACTAGTTTAAAAATCAATTCAGAGAGTTCTACTGAACCAAAATGAATGATTCAAATTTTGTTGGAAAGATAATTAAAGTCCCTATGCAAGCCTATTGGATTTAAATCAACTGGAGTTAGATATCTCACATAGAAAAAATAACAATACAGAGACTTTTCTACATTCAAACATTTTTCAAATATCAGCCATAATAGCTTTTTAGTTGATTCCAACTCTCAAAAATCACATTTGATAATATCTATCTGAATATGTAATAATATTTAGGTTATCCTGTAGTGACTTTTGACTAGTACCAAAATAATGCTATATAGGCATTTCTAGTCAATTTAAATCGTTTAAATAATAAACCTAAACTTATTGAAATGTGAGCAAACTTTTAAATCACATTCTCATGCATTAGAATATGTGGTGATGACATGTGTCCACATGATCCCATATTTTAATTGGAGAATATTAAATCTTAGTTAATTTCAATGGGTAGAAATTACTTGTCTCAAATAAAATAAACGAAACTAGTTCATTAAATCTTGTGATGAATGTGATGATACTAGATAATCAAGTGTGTGCATTAGTGTACTAAATAGACTAGTTAAGTATTGTTTGGTGATTGTGTATTCCGTATGTATTTATAGATGATATTACCGACCAAGTCTACGAAGAGGAGGAATTCTACCCCGAGAAAGACGAGGAGAATTTCAACCACTGCATGAGATTGAGATAAGCATCCCACCTTAGTGAACACTCTTAACTTAGTGTTCAGAACTAAACCAAAAAACTTGATCACTTTAGATGGGAATACTTGGTGAAAATGATTATGAAAACCTTGGAATGATGAGTCATTCTATTGAGATGTTTTGACATGTGTTGAGAAACACAAATGGTTTATGATGATGAAAATGTTAAGGCATGAGCCATAGCCCTTTATAAAAAATGATGGATGGGTTCAGATGCGATACCATTCCAATTTTACCGTACAACCACAATATCTGAATTGGGTAAGGCTTAGCCATAAGTTTATATGCATTAGTATGGGTTACCTCGCGGGAGAGGTTTGAGCTGAGTCTACCTCTCAATGTTCTCCACCTATGAAGTGCCCAGGATGGCAGATGGCCATAGCTGGGAGGCCAAGCTCATAGGAGAGGTGCTTGTACTAGGGTGTGTAATTGAAAGGTTATGATTGACTATCCGCATACAAAGTATGATGATTCATGGTTATCCCTGACTGATGTATTGATTGTTGTGGTGAAAGTGTACCACCTTTGCAAAGTGTCAAACTATTCGAATAGTCGCGTCCACGGTTATGGACAGTTGGAGTGGCCATACTATTCCGTTGTCAGATGTTTTCAAAATGACTTATGAAATGAATTGTGACATGACTTGACCACAACAGGGTTGTGACTATGAAAACTAAGTTCCCAACTTAGGTGGTTTAAAACTTTATTTTTTTCTTTCTCTGTTTCTGAACTCAGCTTAGGTTTCAAACTTAACTTTACAAATAAACTTAGAACTTAGCATTCCTACTAGAACTACCTTACTTGTTAGTGATAGTTTGCGAGTACTTAAAGAGTACTCATGGCTTTGTCCCTGGCTATTCCCGTGGCCAGACTATGAAGAGGACTATCTAGAAGAAGGACAGCAGGATGGCTACGACAACTAGAACTATCTCCCATCGTCAGCACCGCTACACTGAAGATGGAGCCCACCGCTATGCTTATTATTCCGCTACTTCTTTTTATTAAGACTGGATCATGAGATCCTTTATTTGTGTAAGACCTTATTATAGTTTGTAATGGATGATGTACTCTGATATCCAATCTATTATGTCTCACAAAAAATGTAATCCAAGGATTGCGATGTATGGCATAACAGGCATCTGGGATTAAAAATACGGATGTTGACAAGTTCATATTAGAGCCATCCTGACCATAGGAGACCCTAGTTAGAATGGACATCCGAACAAAAACTTAGTTTCAAAAACAAATAAAGTGAGTATTTATGAAAACCTATTCCCACTCTTATCCTTGAGATTCTTTCAAAAAAATTCATGTTCCTCAAAAATCCTTACATTACTACCTAAAACTTGACACACTTGATCACTTCACTAACTTACTCGTCCTAAATTCTTATAGATGGAAGTTCAGTACTACAAGTTGTACCAGTTGGGCAACGAAAGCCAGCTGATCTTCGAGAGGGATCTTGATGCACTGTCTGAGTACCTGGGGCGCCCGCATCCGGAATTCTTTGGAGCTCAACTCAATGACCATCTTGGAGGATATTTACAATGGCTAATAGTTGCTGATGTTCGAGGCAAGATGGAAGCACCTCTGTCCGAGAAGATTCAATTCACCGTGAGAGTGAACAACTAGCTAGATGGATTAGCCAGGGCAATGCATGAAGCTCTCGCCCGTCTTTGCGGACAGAATGTCAACTTGATCCAGGGAACTCGCTTTGATCACTACGCAAGGCGTGATTCTATGGGAATGCCGTTGGAGATGCCAAGTCACCCGGAGATGAGACACCAAGTGGAGAACCTTGACTTCCTACTATACGATAGGCAGAAGGAATTGGACAATGCTCGAGAGTACGCCAACCACAACCTTGCCATTGCCGCCTAGAAGGCCCAAACTTTCTCACTGCTCATCAAGGATCGCACGTCACTTCGTCGTCAATGCGCAAAGAAGGATCGCACCATCGCCCGTCTTTGCAAGAAGGTGGTCGGCCTTGAGAAGACCATCAAGGAACAAGAAGCTCAGCTTGCAGCCAAAGAAGAAGAGGAAGAAGGTGAAGACATCTAGGGGGATATTCACTCGTACCTCAGCAATGATGATGACTACCTGGAGGATGATGCCATGGACTTCTACACCGACAATGATGACTCCGACTTCATCAATGATGAATAGATGCACCTGATCACTATCGTAGGAAGGAGATGTATCGGTCCCATTGTATCTTAGCTCACAGAATGGTTCTTAAAACCATCTGTTTTTCTTTTGTTGTGGTGTGTGTGTGTGTTTTTTATCGTGTGCTTTTCTTGAATGAATGAGAAGTTGTTAGTTTGCCAAACCTGAGTCAACCTCAAAGTTTTAGCTTTGAAAACAAAACCATGAACCTTAGAACTTTCCCTCTTACCCCATTATCTATCTCAATCTTCAGATGACTCGTGGAAACCCCGGAGGAAGCAGCTCATCGCAGGACCCGATGCTGCAGATTCTGCAGATGCTAGTTTCGGACCGCGAAGCTGGTAGAGCAGAGCGCCAAGCAAATCTAGCCACCCTGCAACAGATCGCTCAGATGGCCCACAATAATCAAGGCCATGGAAATCAGGATCATCATGGATCCAAGCTCAAGAACTTTCAGAATACTAATCCCCCTATCTTTAGCAAGTTTGAAGACCCATTAGATGCAGATGATTGGTTACAGACCATGGAGAATAACCTAGAAGTAGCAGGAGTGGATGCAAATGAGGAAGTTCTGTTTGCCACCCACTATCTGGCAGGAGATGAAAGAGCATGGTGGAACAACACCTGCACAATGAACCACGGTCCAGTGATGATGTGGGAAGCCTTGAAGACCAAGTTTAGCCGCACCCATGTGCCGCAAGGTTTAGTCACCAGAATGAGAGATGAGTTCAGAGAACTGAAGCAGGGCAGGATGACTGTAGTATAGTACCATGACAGATTTATGTCTCTCGCTAGGTATGCACCTGATGAGATCAATACTAAATCCAAGAAGAAGGAAAGATTCCTAAATGGATTGCATGATGAGATGCAAACGGTTTTAATCAACATCCGTTTCGATGATCTCGAAGAGCTAGTCAACTCTGCCATCCAGCTGGAAGGAAAGATCAACCAAGCCAACGATAACCGCAAGCGCAGGATGATCCACCAGAGTGGATCCAACAATCACCAGAAGTATCGCCCCAACCCGTCTGCAGGATATGCCCCACGGAAAAATAGACCCCCAATGTCTTGCCCAAGCTACCCCAACCGTAGTGGAGGAAATGTGAAGAGCAGAGAGAATAACAACAACCACCCCAGTAACTCCAACAACTTCAACCGTGCACCGCAAAAGTCTAACAACAATAACAACAACAACAACAGTACTTCCGCAAGGACTGGAAGCAATGTCGTGCCTGTTGCAGCCAAAGACAAGTCCCAGATTACTTGTTTTGAGTGTGGAGTGAAGGGTCACTACTCCAATGACTGTCCCAAGAAGATTTCCGCCACGGCCAATGTGAATGCCCCAGCTCAGCAGCAGCGCTGTGTTCAGCCCGGAAGAAGATTCGCCCCAGGGAACCCTCACAACCGCAACGGCCGTCTTTTCCACATGAATGCCGAAGAATCCCAAGAAGCGCCTGATGTTGTGCTGGGTATGTTTTCTGTTAACTCAGTTTTAGCAAGAGTGTTGTTTGATTCTGGAGCATCGCACTCGTTTGTTACAGAAGAATTTTCATGAACTAGTAAGATTCACCCAACCAACTTGAAGCATGTTATGATAGTTCAAATCCCTGGTTCCACCACCAAAGCTAGAAAATTTGCAAGGTTTTGCCTATTAGAATTCATGGGATAGATTTTTATGCCAATATAATAGTACTTGGAACCAAAGGTTTGGAAGTAGTACTAGGAATGGATTGGATGCCGAAACATAAATGATAGATCGACTATACCAAGAAAGCGATCACCATGACCAGTAGCTCTAGAATATCAGTAGAGCATATATCTGAAACCTTACCCAGTCAATTCAAATGCAACAAGATTCTAGCCCTACCAACCATAGACCAAGTTAGAGTAGTCTATGAATACCCTGACGTATTCCCAGATGAATTGCCCGGTATGCCCCCGGATCGGGATATTGAGTTCATTATTGAACTAATTCCTGGAACCGGACCCATAGCTCAGAGACCCGATAGCATGAACCCATCAGAGTTAGTGGAGCTGAAGA
Organism: Avena eriantha; assembly: GCA_910589775.1. Taxonomy (NCBI): domain Eukaryota; kingdom Viridiplantae; phylum Streptophyta; class Magnoliopsida; order Poales; family Poaceae; genus Avena; species Avena eriantha. The sequence goes on along the minus strand of OU342741.1, from coordinate 304,451,301 downwards.
AGCAACTGGATGCTATGCTGGCAAAAGGCTTGATTCAACCAAGCGCATCGCCATGGAGATTGCCCGTGTTGTTTGTCGACAAGAAAGGTGGTGGAGATCGCCCGTTTTGTTTGTCGACAAGAAAGATGGAGGCAACCATTTGTGCACAGATTACCGGAAGATGGATGATGTCACCATCAAGAACAAGTACCCTTTGCCAAAGATAGAGGATCTATTTGATCAGTTGACTGGTGCCAGAGTGTTCACTAAGGTTGATCTTAGAACTGGTTATCACCAACTTATGACTCGTGCAACAGATATTCCAAAGACCGCCTTTACTACCATATATGAATTGAATGAGTATACGGTCATGTATTTTGGATTAACCAATCCCCCTGCTTATTTCATGAATCTCATGAATAAGATCTTTATGAATTTTTTGGATAAGTTTGTCGTGGTGTTTATCGGTGATATTCTTATCTACTCCAAATCAGAAGAAGACCATGAGCAACATCTGAGAATCATCCTTGAAACCCTTAGAGAACATCAGTTGTATGACAAGTTTAGGAAATGTGAGTTTTGGCTGAAAGAAGTAGGATTCCTCAGACATATTGTGTTGGCAGGAGGAGTCACTGTTGATCCTGCCAAGATCAAAGATGTTGAAGAATGGGAAGCCCCAACCACTCAAACCCAAGTCCGTGCATTTCTCGGATTAGCGGGATATAACCGCAAGTTCGTAGAAAGATTTTCTAGCATCGCAAGACCCATGACCCAATTGTTGAAGAAGGACAAGAAGTTTGAATGGACCGACAAATGTGAAGCAAGTTTCCAAGAGCTCAAGAAGAGATTGATTTCCGCCCCAATATTTATTATGCCAGATATCAAGAAGTCGTTTGACATGTATTGTGATGCATCCAAGATTGGTGTCGGATGTGTGTTGATGCAAGAAGGCGAAGTCATAGCATATCTATCTCGACAACTGAAGCAGCATGAGCAGAACTACCCTACCCATGATCTTGAACCAGCAGCTGTAGTCTTAGCTTTGAAGACATGGCGTCATTATCTTATGGGTAATTGCTGTGAGATTTACTCAAATCACAAGAGCTTGATGTATATTTTCACTCAAAAGGTGTTGAATATGAGGCAAAGGAGATGGATAGAGTTAATCAAGGATTATGACCTTGACATTCACTATCACCGCGGCAAAGCCAATGTGGTAGCGGATGCTCTTAGCAGATTGCCATGTAGGTTAAACACAATGATCAAGGAGAAGCAACCAAGTTTGCTTGAGGAGTTGGAGAAATTTAGAACTGAGCTAGTTAGCAAAGGATTTTTAGCTAGCATTCTACTTCAACCAACTTTGATCAGTCAAATCAAGGAAGCCTAGAAGGGAAATGCAAGCATCGACAAAATCAAGCGTCATATTGGTACATGAAAGGTACCTGGATTCACCGAAGATGAAGAAGGAGTTTTGTGGTACAAAGGACGTATCTGTGTGCCAGCAGATTTGGAGCTGAAGAGAGTTATCATGCAAGAAGCTCATGATACTCTTTATTTTATCAACCCCGGAGGAACGAAGATGTATCAGGATTTGAAGGAGCAATTTTGGTAGCACAAGATGAAGAGACAAATCAGAAGCTACATCGCCAAGTGTGATATCTGTCAAAGAGTACATCAGAGACCCGCATGACTGTTACAACCATTGCAGATTCCAGAATGGAAATGGGATTCTGTTGGAATGGACTTTATCAGCGGTTTGCCTACTTCTAGTAGGGGAAATGACTCAATCTGGGTCATCGTTGATAGACTGTCCAAGGTAGCCAATTTTATACCTGTCAAGAAAACCTACCAGAGTTCTAAGCTAGCAGAGTTGTACATTGCCAGAACTGTTAGTCTGCATGGAACCCCCAAGACCATAGTGTTGGATCGAGGAACCTAATTTACCTCAAGATTTTGGTAGAAAGTCCAAGAAGGATTGGGAACCAAGTTGAATTTCAGCACAGCTTATCACCCGCAGACTGATGGACAGACTGAGAGAGTCAACCAAATCTGAGAAGATATGTGGAGAGCTTGTGTGTTAGAGTATGGATCCAAATGGGAAGATTGTCTGCCTGTCGCAGAATTCTCGTACTACAACAGTTATCAAGCCAGTTTGCAAATGGCCACATTTGAATTCTTGTATGGAAGAAAGTGTTGTACCCCTTTGAATTGGTCGCAAGTAGGAGAGAATTAGATTTTTGGACCCGACATCCTACGAGAGGCCGAAGAGAAGGTTCACAAAGTCTGTGAGAACCTCAAGACCGCCCAATCCAGACAGAAGAGTTAGCTGACAAGAGGCGTAGAGACCTGACCTTCAATGTCGGAGATTTTTTGTATCTCAAAGTGTCGCGCCGTTGAAGGGAACACAATGTTTTAGTCTGAAAGGAAAGTTAGCCCCCAGATATATTGGACCCTTCAAGGTTATGAATCGTTGAGGAGAAGTAGCTTATCAACTGGACCTTCCAGAGGATATGTCATCCATTCATGATGTGTTCCACATCTCATTACTTCGCAAATGCTTAGAAGTGCCAGAGAAGACCATAGTTTTCAAGAACATCAATCACCGAGCCGTTGATATCAACAAGGATCTGACGTATCGTGAAGTGCCCATCCGTATCTTGGAAGAAGCTTACAGAACCACCAGGACCCGGAGTATCAAGTTTCTCAATATCCAATGGAGCAATCACACAGAAGAAGAAGCCACTTGGGAGCAAGAATATTACATTAGGACTGAGTTTCCAGATCTCTTTAGTTCCTAGTTTTCTTTCTTAAATCTTGGGACGAGATTTTGTTTAAGGGGGAAAGGTTTGTAACATCCCAAAACTTTAATCAAGGTTATCAAGATCCAAATCACCCAATTTATGGTTAACAACAACTTTTTATCTTTAAAATAATTAGGAATGCATATGTGTATTTGCATTAATATGGAATTGTTTGAAAATGCCATGTTTGATTGTTCTAATGGTTGTAAAATGATTCAAGGGTGAATGCCACATCATCTAGATCATTCCCAAACAAAATCCAAAGAAAAGAAATCAAATAAGATTAATAAATGCAAATGGTCACTTTGGCCATTTTAATCCACTTGGCCACTTTAGGTGTTCCTAGAAGTCAAATTCAAATAGAAATAATTCTGGATCTTTGCACCCTTGCTAGTACAAGTAAAGATCTACCATGGCCCACTTTGAAATCTTACAAAAACATTTAAACACTAATTTTAAATGGCATTTGAAAATGGAATCAAGTGTATGTGCATAGATCCCACTTTTTCAAAAACGACTCAAATGAGTTCACCTTGAAAATCGCAAGCAACCACAGATGCGCAAGCATATGACTAACACACCCACCAAAAATCTTTTCAAAATTCAAATAAAAGTTTCTTGCGGCCATTGTGTCGAACACCTTGTGATCACAGATAAACCTGCCTAACTAACACTGTTTTGATCAATGTTTTGTCGAGCCATTTAACCTCAATTCACTCCCTGGTCTCCCCTAGTCCCAACCATGCCATAATCAGGCTACCCTTTAGCCTCTAGCAGCAGTGCCAAGCCACCCGATGCCATGATCGTCGATCGACCAAGCCCACGTCGCAAGAGACCGCCCTGCCCTCTTTCGCCGCACCAGGCAGAAGGCTGTAACATCCCAAAACTTTAATCCAAGTTATCAAGATCAAAATCACCCAATTTAGGGTTAACAAAACCTTTTTCCCATTTAAAATATTTAAACATATGAGTGTTGCATTAAATAGGAGTTGTTTTGAAATGCCATGATTGTTTGTTCTAATGGTTGTAAAATGATTCTAAGATGAATGCCACATGATCTAGATCATTACCAAGCAAAATCCAAAGAAAAAGAAATCAAAAAGAATTAATAAAGGGAAATGGTCACTTTTGCCATTTTAATCAACTTGGACACTTTGGGTGTTCCTAGGACTCAATTTCAAACAGAAACAATTGTGGATCTTTGCAACCCTTGCTAGTACAAGTAGTGATGTACCAAGGCCCACTTTGTGTTCTTCCAAAAATATTCAAACTCTAATTTTAAATGACATTTGAGAATGGAATCCTTCTCATATGTCTAGATCACCCTTTTTCAAAAACCATCCAAATGAACTCCATTTGACAAATCCAAGAAACCAGAGATGCTTAAGAATGTGACAAACAACTCCACCAAATTTCATTTCAAAATTCAAAAATTGAATTCTTGCCGCCATTGTGTAGAACACTTGGTGATCAGAATCAAACTGGCCTAACTATCACTATTTTTGATCAAAATTTGTCGAGCTATTTGAACCCAATTCAATGCCTTTGTCTCCCCTAACCCCAACCAGGCCATCAAAGACCTACGAAATAGCCAAGCACCATAGTGTCGCGCCACCCCGACGCCATGCTTGCCGGCCAAACGTGCTCATGCCGCAGGAGACCACCAGCCCCTCTCCGCCGCTCTAGGGAGTGAGGCGTGACCTCACCGCCGTCCACGGTCCACCCCACGACCACTGCTAGCCCCTGGACCACCGAAGCCAAGCCCCGCACTGATATCTCTAAGCCGTGCCAGCGCACGCCAAAGCGCCATCGCTGACAGAGCGCCACACGCCGCGCCTCGACCATAGACCGCGCACACTGCTCCGCCTTGACCACCTCAACCCGCCAGACATGCCCTTACCCCGCCGCTTGACCCAAAGTCGCCGGGAACCACATCGATCACCGCCTCCGTCTCTCAGAGCGCGAGACGCTCCCGACCGATAGCCACCGCCCCTCGTGTCGCCGTTAAGCCCTAGCTAAACGCCAGGGAACCACCCACCGTCCACCTACCGCGCCCGCGCCGCAATCCCATGTGCCGTCGTCACCGACGAGCTCCGCCCACACCTCTTTGCCGCCTCGCCGGGCCTATATAAGGGAGCCACCCCAGCACCAATTCTTCACACTCCCACACTCCCCTCTCTCCACTAGTCCTTCCCTACCTCTCACCGGAGCAGCTCGAGCAGCAAGCCACCGGAATTTCGCTGGGTTAGCCGCATCAGAGGAGGAGACGCTCTCGTCGATTTCGTCCACCACTGGAGCTGCCGCGACTTCGCCTGAGCCTGCCGTCATCTTATTTTTCATTTGTCTGCCTCGCTAGACTCGCTGGAGCCCTTGTACGCCCTCACCGCACCCCCACCAAGCCTCTAGGTTTCTGTCTTGCCGGCGACGTGTCCGTCGTCAATGATGAATGTGAGCCGTAGATCCTAGCTCTAATCCTACGGTCTACACTGCCCCGTACCGCTTCGCGTTTAATGAGCCACTGATAGGCAGGACCCCCTGTCAGCAGTCCTCAGCGCCGTGGACTGAAACTGGGCGGGCCCGTTAGTGTTCCCTCGCAACCCAGTAGATTCAAATTTAGCTTTTTCTTTTTAGACTTAAACTTAGTTCTGTCCCTTAGTTTGAAAATCAATTCAGAGAGTCTTACAAACCAAAATTGAGTGATTCCAACTTTGTTGGAATGGTAATGAAAATATCTATCCAAGCCCATTGGATTTAAATCAATTAGAGTTATAGATCTCTCCTAGATAAAATAACAAGACATAAGCTTTTTCACATTCAAACATTTTTTAAAATCAACCATAATAGCTTTTGAGTTGATTCCAACTCTCAAAAATCCCATTTAACCATACCTATCAGAATATGTAATAGTATTAAGGTTTGCATGCAGTGACTTTGGACTAGTACCAAAATAATGCTATATAGGCATTTCTAGTCACTTTAAATCATTAATTATTAAACTCAAACTTATTAAAAAGTGATCCAACCTTTAAATCACACTCCCATATATTAGAATATGTGGTGATGACATGTGTCCACATGATCCCATATTTTAATTGGAGAATATTCAAAATCTTAGTTAATTTCAATGAGTAGAAATTACTTTTATCAAATAAAATAAATGAAACTAGTTATTAAACCTTGTGATGTTTGTGATGATACTAGATCATAAAATGTGTGCCTTAGTGTGCTAAATAGGCTAGTTAAGTATTGTTTGCTGATTGTGTATCCCGTATGTATTTATAGACGATAGTACCGAACAAGTCTTCGAGGAGGAGGAGTTCTACGAAGAAGAGAGGGAAGAGAATTTCAACCACTTCACCAACCAAGGCAAGCTATTATTGGGAAGCTAACGCCTGCAAGTATTATACTTAGCAAGCCTAGCAGTTCAAGTAAACTGAGCAAGCTTTTATTAGCAAGCCATCACTAGATGCAATTTAACTCAAGCAAGATGCATTAGGCATGCTTGGTTATACATGTTGACTTATACCTACCCCAAGTTTTAATTAAGCTTCACTTTCTTTTACTTTACCAAAGTCTATTACTTTGTTTATAGGTAGCACAAAGAGTATAAAACTTGGCCTATCTAGTTAGACTTAGATGTTATTGTATGGCATGAGATTGACATTAGCATTCCACATTAGTGAACACTCATAACTTAGTAGTATAGAGCTAAACCAAAAACTTGATCACTTTAGATGGGAATACTTGGTGAAAATGACTTGTGAAAACCTTGGGATGATGTGTCATTCTATTCAGATGTTTTGACATGTATTGAGAAATACAAAAGGTTTATGATGATGAAAATGTTGAGGCATGAGCCTTAGCCCTTTTATAAAAACAGATGGATGGGTTCAGATGCGATACCATTCCAATTTCACCGTACAACCATAATACCTGAATTGGGTAAGGCTTAGCTGGAAGTTTATACGCATTAGTATTAGTTGCCCCGCGGGAGAGGTTTGAGCTGAGGCTACCTCTCAATGTTGTCCACCTATGCAGTGCCCAGGATGGCAAGTGGCCACGGCTGGGAGGCCAAGCTCATAGGAGAGGTGCTTATACTAGAGTGTGTAAAGGAAAGGTTATGTTTGATTATCTGCATACTAAGTATGATGATTCAGAGTTATCCCTGATAGATGTATCGGATTTTTTGGTGAAAGTGTACCACCTCTACAGAGTGTCAAACTATTCGAATAGCCGCGTCCAGGGTTATGGACAGTTGGAGTGGCCATACTGTTCCGTTGTCAGATGTTTTCAAAATGACTTATGAAATGATTTGTGACATGACTTGACCACAATAGAGTTGTGACTATGACATCTAAGTTTCCACTTAGGTGATTTTCAAATTTATTTTATCTTTCTTTGTTTCTGAACTCAGCTTAGGTTTCAAACTTAACACTACAAATAAACTTAGAGTTAGCATTCCTACTAGAACTACCATATTTGTTAGTGATAGTTTGCGAGTACTTAAAGAGTACTCATGGATTTTGTCCCTGGCTATTCTTGTGGCTAGACTATGAGGAGGACTACCCTGAAGGAGGACAGCAGGACGGCTATGACAACTAGGATCATCTCCCATCGTCAGCATTGCCTGTGACTCTAAAGATGGACCCCACCGCTACGCTATTTGTTCCGCTACTTGATTGTATTAAGACTAGATCATTAGATCCTTTATTTGTGTAATACCTTATTATGGTTTGTAAAGGATGATGTACTGTGATATCCAATATGTTATGCCTCTTAAAAATGGTAATCATGGGATTGCGATGTATGGCATAACAGGCATCTGGGATTAAATATCCGGGTGTTGACAAGTTGGTATCAGAGCCATCCTGACCATAGGAGACCCTAGTTAGGATAGACGTCCGAAACAAAAACTTAGTTTCAAAAACCAATGTGAGTATTTGTGAAAACTATTTCCTCTCTTACCCTTGGGATTCTTTCTCTCAAAAAAAATTCATGTTCCTCCAAATTCTTACATTACTACATAAAACATTGACACACTTGATCACATCACTAACTTTCTCATCCTAAATTCTTATAGATGGAAGTTCAGTATAGCAAGTTCTACCAGTTGGGCAACGGAGGCCAACTGATCTTCGAGAGGGATCTTGATTCACTGTCTGAGTACTTGGAGCGTCCTCATCCGGAATTTCTTGGAGCTCAACTCAATGGTCCCCCAGGAGGAGATTTACAATGGATAGTAGTTGCTGATCTTCGAGGGAAGTTAGAAGCACCAATGTCTGAGAGAGTTCAGTTCTCCGTGAGAGAGAACAACAGGCTAGATGGATTAGCCAGGGCAATGCAAGAAGTTCTCGCTCGTCTCTTCGCACAGAATGTCAACTTAATCTAAGGAACCCGCTTTGCTCACTATACAAGGCATGATTCTATGGGAATGCCTCCAGAGATGCCAAGTCACCCGGAGTTGAAGCGTCAAGTGGAGAACCTCGACTTCCTAGTGTATGATAGACAGAGGGAATTGGTCAATGCAAGAGAGTTCGCCAACCACAACCTCGCCGTTGCCGCCTAGAAGGCCCATACATTCTCATTGCTCGTTAGTCACTTCGCCGTCAATGTGCAAAGAAGGATCGCACCATCGACCGTCTTCGCAAGAAGGTGGCCGAACTCGAGAAGACCATCAAGGAGCAAGAAGCTCAGCTTGCAGCAAAAGAAGAAGAGGAAGTAGGAGAAGACATCCAAGGGGATATTGACTCATACCTCAGCAATGATGATGACTATCTGGAGGATAATGCCATGGACTTCTACACCGACGATGATGACTCCGACTTCATTGATGATGAGTAGATGCACTAGAGCACTATCATAGGAGTGAGAGTATCGGTCCCATTGTATCTTAGTTTGCAGAATGGTTCTTAAAACCATCTGTTTTCCTTTTTTGTTGTGGTGTGTGTGTTTGTATCGTGTGCCTTGCTTGAATGAATGAAAAGAAGTTAGTTGCAAAACCTGAGTCAAACTCAAAGTTTTAGCTTTGAAACCAAAATCATGAACCTTAGAACTTTCCCTCTTACCCCATTATCTATCTCAACTCGTGGAAACCAAGGAGGGAGCAGCTCATCGCAGGACCCAATGTTGCAGATTCTACAGACGCTCATTGTAGACCGTGAAGCTAGTAGGGCAGAGCACCAAGCAAATCTAGCCACACTGCAGCAGATCGCCCAGATGGCTCACAACAATCAGAACCATGGAAATCAGGATCATCATGGATCCAAACTCAAAAACTTCCAAAACACCAATCCCCAATCTTTTGCTAGTCTAAAAAACCCACTGGATGCTGATGACTGGTTGCAGACCATGGAGAACAACCTAAAAGTCGCCAGAGTGGATGCCAACGAGAAAGTTCTCTTTGCCACCCACTATCTGGCAGGAGATGCAAGAGCATGGTGGAACAGCACCCACACGATGAACCATGGTCAAGTGATGACATGGGAAGCCTTCAAAATAATGTTCAGCCGCACTCATGTGCCGGAGGGTCTAGTCACCTGGATGAGAGATGAATTCAGAGAGCTAAAGCAGGGCAGAATTAGTGTAGTGGAATTCCATGACAAATTCTTGTCCCTCGCCAGGTATCCACCTGATGAGATCAACATGGAGGCCAAGAAGAAGGAGAGATTCCTGAACGGACTACATGATGAGATGCAGACAGTTCTCGTCAACATCCGTTTCGAGGATCTCGAAGAGCTAGTCGACTCTGCCATTCAGATGGAAGGAAAGATCAACCAAGACAATGAAAACCGCAAGCGTTGGATGATGCACCAAGCTGGATCCAACAATCACCAGAAGTACCGTCCCAACCCGTCTGCCAGATATGCCCCGTGAAACAATCGACCCCCGATGTATCGTCCAAGCTACCCCAACCATAGCGGAGGAAATGTTAAGTCCGGAGGAAACAACAATCACCCCCGGCAACTCAAGCAATTCCAACCGTGCACCTCCCAAGCACAACAAAAACAACAACACTGCACCCAGAACTGGAAGCAATGTTGTGCCCGTGGCATCAAAAGACAAGTCTCAGATTACTTGTTTCGAGTGTGGAGTGAAGGTTCACTACTCCAATGAGTGCCCCAAGAAGATTGCCTCCACTACCAATGTGAATGCCCCAGCTCAACAACAGCGTCATGTTCAGCCCGGAAGAAGATTTGCCCCAGGGAACCCTCATAACCTTAACGGCCGTCTCTTCCACATGAACCCCGAGGAAGCCAAAGAAGCGCCAAATGTAGTGATGGGTATGTTTTCGGTCAACTCAGTTTTAGCAAGAGTGTTGTTTGATTCTGGAGCATCGCACTCATTTGTCACCGAAGAATTTGCATGCACTAGTAATATTCACCCAGCCAACTTGAAGCATGTCATGATAGTTCAAATATCTGGTTCAACGACAAAAGCTAGAAAAATTTGCAAAGTTCTGCCAATACATGGGATAGATTTTTATGCCAATCTAATAGTACTTGGAACCAAAGGTTTAGAAGTAGTACTAGGAATGGATTGGATGTCAAAGCATAAAGGATTGATAGACCGTGCCAAGAAAGCCATCACCATGACCAGTATCTCTGGAGTCTCAGTAGAGCATATATCTGAAACCTTGCCCCGTCAATTCAAGTGCAACAAGAGTTTAACCCTACCCACCATAGACCAAGTCAGAGTAGTCTATGAATACCCCATTGTATTCCCAGATGAATTGCCTAGTATGCCCTCGGACAGGGATATTGAGTTCATTATTGAACTAATCCCCAGAACCGGACCCATAGCCCAGAGACACTATAGCATGAACCCATCAGAGTTAGTCGAATTGAAGAAGCAACTGGATGCTATGTTGGCAACAAGATTGATTCAACCAAGCGCGTCGCCATGGAGATCGCCCATGTTATTCGTCGACAAGAAAGATGGAGGCAACCGTTTGTGCATAGATTACATGAAGCTGAATGACATCACAATCAAAAAACAAGTACCCATTGCCAAAGATAGAGGATCTATTTGATCAGTTGACTGGTGCCAGAGTGCTCTCTAAGATCGATCATAGGACTGGTTATCACCAACTTAAGATTCGTGCAACGGATATTCCAAAGACCGCCTTTACTACCCGTTATGGATTATACGAGTATACGGTCATGTCTTTTGGATTAACCAATGCCCCTGCTTATTTCATGAATCTCATGAATAAGATCTTTATGAATTTCCTAGATAAGTTCATCATTGTGTTGATCGACGATATTCTTATCTGCTCCAAGTCAGAAGAAGAGCATGAGCAACATCTGAGAATCATCCTTGAAACCCTTCGAGAGCATCGGTTGTATGCCATGTTCAGCAAATGTGAGTTTTGGCTGAAAGAAGTAGGATCCCTAGGACATATTGTGTCTCCCAGAGGAGTCAAAGTTGATCCAACCAAGATCAAAGATGTCGAAGAATGGGAAGCCCCAACCACTTAAACTAAAGTCCGTGCATTTCTCGGATTAGTGGGATATTTCTACAAGTTCGTAGAAGGATTTTCGAGCATCGCAAGACCAATGAACCAATTGTGGAAGAAGGACAAGAAGTTTGAATGGACCAACAAATGTGAAGCATGTTTCGAAGATCTCAAGAAGAGATTGATTTAAGCCCCAATATTGATCATGCCAGATATCAAGAAGCCATTTGATGTGTATTGTGATGCATCCAAGATTGGTCTCGGATGTGTATTGATGTAGGAAGGCAAAGTCATCGCATATCTGTCTCGACAACTGAAGCAGCATGAGCAGAACTACCCTACCCATGATCTTGAATTAGCAGCCGTAGTTTTGGCATTGAAGACATGGAGTCCTTACCTTATGGGTAACCGCTGTGAGATTTACTCATATCACAAAAGCTTGAAGTATATTTTCACTCAGAAGGAGCTGAAAATGAGGCAAAGGAGATGGATAGAGTTAATCAAGGATTATGACCTTGACATTCACTATCACCCCGGCAAAGCCAATGTGGTAGCGGATGCTCTTAGCAGATTGCCGTGTAGGTTAAACACCATGATCAAGGAGAAGCAACCAAGTTTGTATGAGGAGTTGGAGCAGTTTAGAACTGAGCTAGTTAGCAACGGATTTTTAGCTAGCATTGACCTTCAACCCACTTTGATTAGTCAAACCAAGGAAGCCTAGAAGGGAAATGAAAGTATCGACGGAATCAAACATCGTATTGGTACAGGAAAGGTACCTAGATTCACCGAAGACGAAGAAGGAGTTATGTGGTACAAAGGACATATCTGTGTGCCAGCAGATTCGCAGCTAAAGCAAGTTATCATGCAAGAAGCTCATGATACTCTTTATTCTATCCACCCCGGAGGAAGGAAGATATCAGGATTTGAAGGAGCAATTTTGGTATCACAAGAAGAAGAGAGAAATCGGAAGCTACATCGCCAAGTGTGATATTTGTCAAAGAGTTAAAGCAGAACATCAGAGACCCACATGACTGTTGCAACCATTGCAGATTCCAGAATGGAAATGGGATTCCGTCGGAATGGACTTTATCACTAGTTTACCTACTTCTAGTAGGGGAAATGACTCTATCTGGGTCATCGTTGATAGATTATCCAAGGTAGCCCACTTTATACCTATCAACACAACCTACAAGAGTTCGAAGCTAGCAGAGTTATACATTGCCATAATTGTTAGTCTGCATGGAACCCCCAAGACCATAGTGTCGGATCGAGAAACTCAATTTACCTCGAGATTTTGGCAGAAAGTTCAAGAAGGATTGGGAACCAAGTTGAATTTCAGCACAGCTTATCACCCGCAAACCGATGGACAGAGTGAAAGAGTGAACCAAATCCTAGAAGATATGTTGAGAGCTTGTGTATTAGAGTACGGATCAAAATGGGAAGATTGTCTACCTTTCGCAGAATTCTCATATAACAACAATTATCAAGCCAGTTTGGAAATGGCACCATTTGAGTTCCTATACGGAAGAAAGTGTCGTACCCCTTTGAATTGGTCGCAAGTAGGAGAGAGTCAGATTTTCGGACCCGACATTCTTCGAGAAGCCGACGAAAAGGTTCACAAAGTCCATGAGCACCTCAAGGCAGCCCAATTAAGACAGAAGAGTTATGCTGACAAGAGAAGGAGAGACCTGACTTTCAATGTCGGAGATTTTGTGTATCTCAAAGTTTCGCCATTGAAGGGAATACAACGTTTTAGTTTGAAAGGAAAGTTAGCCCCCACATATATCGGACCCTTCAAGATTCTGAATCGTCGAGGAGAAGTATTGTATCAACTGGATTGCCAGAAGAAATGCCCGCCATCCACAATGTGTTCCATATCACGTTACTTCGCAAATGCCTAGAAGTGCCAGAGAACACCGAAGTTTTCAAGAACATCGATCATCGAGATGTTGATATCAACAAGGATCTGACGTATCGTGAAGTGCCCATCCGTATCTTTGAGGAAGCTTACAGAACAACCAGGACCCGGAGTATGAAATTTCTCAAGATCCAATGCAGGAACCATACCGAAGAAGAAGCCACTTGGGAGCGAGAAGATTACATTAGGACCGAGTTCCTAGATCTCTTTAGTTCCTAGTTTTCTTTCTTAAATCTCGGGATGAGATTTTGTTTAAGGGGGGAAGGTTTGTAACATCCCAAAACTTTAATCCAAGTTATCAAGATCAAAATCACCCATCTAGGGTTAACAAAAATGTATTCCAATTTAAAATATTTAAGCATACATATGAGTGTTGCATTAAATAGGAGTTGTTTTGAAATGCCATGATTGTTTGTTCTAATGGTTGTAAAATGATTCTAAGATGAATACCACATCATCTAGATCATTACCAAGCAAAATACAAAGAAAAAGAAATAAAAAAGAATTAATAGAAGGAAATGGTCACACTTGCCATTTTAATCAACTAGGACACTTTGGATGTTCCTAGGACTCAATTTCAAACAGAAACAATTGTGGATCTTTGCACCCCTTGCTAGTAAAAGTAGTGATGTACCAAGGCCCACTTTGTGTTCTTCCAAAAACATTCAAACTCTAATTTTAAATGACATTTGAAAATGGAATCCATCTCATATGTCTAGATTACCCTTTTTTTTAAACCATCCAAATGAACTCCATTTGACAAATCCAAGCAACCAAAGATGCTTAAGAATGTGACAAACAACTCCACCAAATTTCATTTCAAAATTGAAAAGTTGAATTCTTGCGGCCATTGTGTCGAACACTTGGTGAGCAGACTCCAACTGGCCTACCTATCACTATTTTTGATCAAAATTTGTCGAGCCATTTGAACCCAATTCATTGCCTTTGTCTCCCCTAACCCAACCAGGCCATCAAAGAATTACCAAATGGCCTAGAACCACAGTACCACGCCACCCCGATGCCATGCTTGCCGGCCAAACATGCTCATGCCGCAGGAGACCACCAGCCCCTCTCCGCCGCTCCAGGGAGTCAGGCGTGACCTCACCGCCGTCCACGGTCCACCCCACGGCCATTGCTAGCCCCTGGACCACCGAAGCCAAGCCCTGCACTGATGTCTCTAAGCCGCGCCAGTGCACGCCAGAGCGCCACACGCCACGCCTAGACCACAGACCGCGCGCGCCACTCCGGCTTGACCACCTCAACCCGCCAGACACGCCCGTACCCTGCCGCTCGAACCACAGTCGCCAGGAACCACGTCGAGCACCGCCTTTGTCTCTTAGAGCGCAGACGCTCCCGACCGATAGCCACCGCCCCCGCGTTGCCTTTAAGCCCTAGCAGACTGCCAGGGAACCACCCACCGTCCGCCTACCTCGCCCACGCCGCAATCCCATGTGCCGTCGTCACCGACGAGCTCCGCCCACACCTCTTTGCCGCCTCGTCGGGCCTATATAAGGGAGCCACCCCAACACCAATTCTTCACACTCCCACACTCCCCTCTCTCCATGAGTCCTTCCCCACCTCTCGCCGGAGCAGCTCGATCAGCAAGCTGCCAGAATTTCACCGGGGGTAGCCGCAGAAGAGGAGGAGACGCTCTGGTCGATTTCGTCCACCCCTAGAGCTGCCGCGACTTCGCCTGAGCCCGCCGTCGTCTCCTCGTTCATTTTCCCTCCATGCCACACTCGCTAGAGCCCTAGTACGCCCTCACCGCACCCCCACCGAGCCGCTAGGTTTCTGTCTCGCCGGCGACTTGTCTATCATCGATGATGAACGTGAGCCATAGATCCTAGCTCTAATCCTACGGTCCACACTGCCCCTTACCGCTTCGCGTTTAATGAGCCATTGATAGGCGAGACCCCCTGTCAGCAGTCCTCAGCGCCGCGGACAGAAACTGGGCGAGCCCATTAGTGTTCCCGCGCAACCTAGTAGATTCAAATTTAGCTTTTTCTTTTTAGACTTAAACTTAGTTCTATCCCTTAGTTTGAAAATCAATTCAGAGAGTCTTACAAACCCAAATTCAGTGATTCCAATTTTGCTAGAATGGTAATGAAAATATCTATCCAAGCCCATTGGATTGAAATCAATTAGAGTTATAGATCTCTCCTAGATAAAATAACAAGACAGAAGCTTTTTCACATTCAAACATTTTTTAAAATCAACCATAACAGCTTTTGAGTTGATTCCAACTCTCAAAAATCTCATTTAACCATACCTATCTGAATATGTAATAGTATTAAGGTTTGCATGCAGTGACTTTGGACTAGTACCAAAATAATGCTATATAGGCATTTCTAGTCACTTTAAATCATTAATTATTAAACTCAAACTTATTAAAAAGTGATCCAACCTTTAAATCACATTCCCATATATTAGAATATGTGGTGATGACATGTGTCCACATGATTCCATATTTTAATTGGAGAATATTCATAATCTTAGTTAATTTCAATGAGTAGAAATTACTTTTCTCAAATATAATAAATGAAACTAGTTATTAAACCTTGTGATGTTTGTGATGATACTAGATCATCAAATGTGTGCCTTAGTGTGCTAAATATACTAGTTAAGTATTGTTTGGTGATTGTGTATCCCGTATGTATTTATAGACGATAGTACCGAACAAGTCTTCGAGCAGGAGGAGTTCTACCAAGAAGAGGAAGAAGAGAATTTCAACCACTTCACCAACCAAGGCAAGCTATTATTGGCAAGCTAACACTTGCAAGTATTATACTTAGCAAGCCTAGCACTTCAAGTTAACTCAAGCAAGATGCATTAGGCATGCTTGGTTATACATGTTGACTTATACCTATCCCAAGTATTACTTAAGCTTCACTTTCATTTACTTTACCAAAGTCTTTTACTTTGTTTATAGGTAGCATAAAGTGTATAAAACTTGGCCTATCTAGTTAGACTTAGATGTCATTCTATGGCATGAGATTGACATTAGCATTCCACATTAGTGAACACTCTTAACTTAGTAGTTTAGAGCTAAACCAAAAACTTGATCACTTTAGATGGGAATACTTGGTGAAAATGACTTGTGAAAACGTTGGAATGATGATTCATTCTATTGAGATGTTTTGACATGTGTTGAGAAACACAAATGGTTTATGATGATGAAAATGTTGAGGCATGAGACTTAGCCCTTTTATAGAAACATATGGTTGGGTTCGGATGCGATACCATTCAAATTTTACCGTACAACCACAATACCTGAATTGGGTAAGGCATAGCCGGAAGTTTATGTGCATTAGTATTAGTTCCCTCGCAGGAGAGGTTTGAGCTGAGGCTACCTCTTAATGTTGTCCACCCATGCAGTGCCTAGGATGGCAAATGGCCATGGCTGGGAGGCCAAGCTCATAGGAGAGGTGCTTATACTAGAGTGTGTAAAGGAAAGGTTATGTTTGATTATCTGCATACTAAGTATGATGATTCAGGGTTATCCCTGACTGATGTATCGAGTTTTGTGGTGTAATTGTACCACCTCTGTTATGGACAGTTGGAGTGGCCATACTGTTCTGTTGTCAGATGTTTTCAAAATGACTTATGAAATGATTTGTGACATGACTTGACCATAACAGAGTTGTGACTATGACAACTAAGTTCTCACTTAGGTGATTTTCAACTTTATTTTATCTTTCTTTGTTTCTAAACTCAGCTTAGGTTTCAAACTTAATTCTACAAATAAACTTAGAGTTAGCATTCCTACTAGAACTACCTTACTTGTTAGTGATAGTTTGCCAGTACTTAAAGAGTACTCATGGATTTTGTCCCTAGATATTCATGTGGCCAGACTATGAGGAGGACTACCCTGAAGGAGGACAGCAGGACGACTACGACAACTAGGATCATCTCCCATCGTCAGCATTGCCTATGACTCGAAAGATGGACCCCACCGCTACGCTATTTATTCTGCTACTTGATTGTATTAAGACTGGATCATGAGATCCTTTATTTGTGTAAGACGTTATTATGGTTTGTAATGGATGATGTACTGTGTTATCCAATCTGTTATGTCTCGCAAAAATGGTAATCCTGGGATTGCAATGTATGGCATAACAGGCATCTGGGATTAAAAATCCGGTTGTTGACATAGGCGTGATCACATCGCCGCCCAGTGTCCCTTCCCCGAGCAACGCCAGCCCCTGGACCACCGCAGATAGCCCGTGCTCTCCGCCTCTGCACCATGTGCAGACCATGCAAGAGCGCCGTCCCCGACAGCCTCGCACAAGCCACGCCGTGCCCTTAGCTTGCACGCGCCGCTCCGCCTTAACCCCAGCACGCTCCCGGACACGCCCATTTCCCGCCGCGTGACCATTACCTATCGTGAGCTGCATCAAACGCCGCCTCTACCATGGAGAGCGTCGACCTTTCCCAACCGTTTGTCACAGCCCCTAGCCACGCCCATGCCATAAGCCCCCTGTACCAGCGTCACCGACGAGCTCACCATCGCACCTCACGGTCCCCCCGTCGACCTATAAAAGGAGACCTCCCCCAGCCTCCATTTCCACAATACCTCAATCCCCTCTCACCAGTAATCCTTCCCAACTCATGCCGGAGCCACTCGAGTAGCCGTTCGCCGGAATTGTGCCAGAGCTTGCCGTAGCACAGGAGAAAGGGGCCCGTCGATTTTGACCACCCAGGAGCGACCGCGACCACGCCTGAGTCCACCGTCGTCCACACGTTCGATCTCCCCCATTGCCACGTTAGTTGTAACATCCCAAAACTTTAATCCAAGCTTATCAAAATCCAAATCATCAAAATTAGGATTAAAAAAACTTTTCCATTTCAAAATATGAAAGCATTCATGTGTATGTGCATTTAAATTAGGAGCTGATTTGATTTGCCATGGTTCTGTGATTCATTGCTTGTAAAATGATTCTTAGGTGAAATAAACATCATCTAAATCATTCCCAAACTTTTCCCAAAGAAAAACAACTCAAAATGAATAAATGAAGTGAATGGCCATTTTGGCCAAATTAACTATCATGCCTACTTTGGCTATTCCTAGTACTCAAAATCTAACAGAAACAAATGTGGATCTTTACACCCCTTGCTAGTACACATAATGAGGTACAAAGGCCCACTTTGTGATTTGCCAAAAACATTCAAATACTAATTTTAATTGATAGTTTAAAATTGAATCTTTTTCATATGGGAAGATCCCACTATTTCAAAAACCACTCAAACAAGCTCAATTTTCAAAACCCAAGCACCCGCAGAGTCTCAAGCTTAGTACTAGAACACCCACAAAAAATATTTTCAAAATTCAAAAGTAAAGTTCATGCGGCCATTTCATCAAACACCTTATGGACAGATTTCAAACAAAACGAAATTCACTATTTTGAATAGTGTTCTGGCCAAACTTGTCTTCCATTTGACCCCCATTTGCTCCCATTGTCCCAAGATGATCTAACAAGGCCATTTCAACCCACTCCCCTACCCCCTAGTGGCCTTGCCATGCCATGCCGAGCACATGTCGCCGGCCAAGACTTGCAACCGCCGCAACAGACCACCTCCACCTCTCTCACCATGTCTAGCAGCTAGCCAGCACCTCACCGCCACCCTCTGTCCCTTCCCCGAGCCAGGCCAAGCAGTGGACCACCGCCAAACCCCTGCGCCCAGTGCGACTGCACCATGTCGAGCACGCGCTAGAGCGTCGTGCCCGGCACGCGTGCACAAGCCGCCGCTCGACCGCAGCCCGCGCCCACCGCGTCGCCACGACCCAGGGAGCATGCCAGACAACCCCATTCGCCGTCCAACGCCTCACAGCCACCGCTCGCCGTCGAAGCCGCCGTCTCTGCCGCTTAGAGCACCAGCTCCGCCCGACCGCATACCACCACCCCTAGGCCCGCATTAAAGGCCTAGAGCACCGCCAGGAGACCGCGCGTCGATCGCCGCCCGCAGCCATGCCGCTAGCAGTCCGTAGCCATGTCGCCACCGCCGCCTGGCCATGTCGCGCTATCCCGCAGTCGAGCCTATAAAAGGAGGGCATCCCCAGCCTTTTGCAGCACACCATTCACCTCCCCTCGCCTCACTGATCGTCCCACACTTCTAGCCGGAGCAAGGGGAGCATTCATTCGCCGGATTTGCGCTGGAGCAGGCCGCCTCTGGTGGAGAAGGGCGCCGCTGATTGCGACCACCCCCGGAGTTGCCCCGACTGTCCCTGAGCTCGCCGTCGACCACCGGTCCGTTTACCTGCCTAAGCACCCCCACTGAGCTGCTAGGGTTAGAGCTCGCCGGCGACAGGTCCGTCGTCGACGATGATCCCCAGCCGTTGATCCCCACTCTAATCCAACTCTCCACATTGCCCCGTACCACTTCGCGCGTTATGAGCCGCTGACTGGTGGACCCCCTGTCAGCTGAGCCCCACGCTGCAGAGTGACACTGGGCCGTCCCGTTAGCGTTTTCCACGCGACCCAGTTAGTTTGAATTAGGATTTTTCTTTTTAGTTTAAACTTAGTTCTGTCCCCTAGTTTAAAAATCATTTTAGGGAGATCTACACATCCAAATGAAGTGATTCCAATTTTGTTGGCAAGCTACTGAAAAGATCTACCCAAGCCCGTTGGATTTAATACATTTAGAGTTATAGATCTCTCCTAGTAAAAATAATAAAACAGAAGCATTTGCACCATGTAACATTTGTATAAAATCAACCAAGATAGATTTTGAGCTTATTCGAACTCTCAAAAATCACATTTCACTATATCTATCTGAATATGTAATAATACTAAGGTTTACATGCAGTGACTTTGGACTAGTACCAAAATAATGCTATATAGGCATTTCTAGTCACTTTAAATCATTAAATAATGAACTTAAACCAAAGTAATTATGATCCAACCCTTAAATTACATTCCCACATGTTAGAATATGTGGTGAGGACATGTGTCCACATGATCCCATATTTTAAGTGATGAATATTAAATGTTAGTTAATTTTTCAATGAATAGAAATTACTTTTCTAAAATAAAAAGGATGAAACTAGTTAATAAAACTTATGATGCTTGTGAGGATAATAGATCATCAAATGTGTGTCTTAGAATGCTAATTAGACTAGTTAAGTATTGTTTGGTGATTGTGTACTCCGTATGTATTTATAGACGATAGTACTGACCAAGTCTACGAGGAGGAGGATTTCTACCAAGAAGAGAAAAACTTCAACCACTGCACCAACCAAGGCAAGCCACCATTAACAATGCAAGCTAACCCTTGCAAGAGAGATAACCTAAGAACATGCATTAGGTAGGCTCTGGTTATATCAACCTGACTTTTACTTACCTCAAGTATTATTTTCCAAGCTTTACTTTGCCTACCCAAAGTTCTTTACTTGTTTAGAAGGTAGCATAGAGAGTATAAAACTTGGCCTATATGGAATCCTTTAGATGTCATTCTATGGCATGAGATTGATCCCATCTTTTCCACCTTAGTGAACACTCTTAACATAGTAGTTTAGAGTAGATCAAAAACTTGAGTCACTTTAGATGGGAACACTTGGTGAAAATGAATTATGAAAACCTTGGAATGATGAGTCATTCTATTGAGATGTTTTGACATGTGTTGAGAAACACAAATGGTTTATGATGGTGAAATGTTGAGGCATGAGCCTTAACCCTTTTATAAAACTGATGGTTGGATTTGGATGCGATACCATTCCAAATTTACCGTACAACCACATTACCTGAATTGGGTAAGGCTTAGCTGGAAGTTTATATGCATTAGTATTAGTTCCCTCGTGGGAGAGGTTTGAGCTGAGGCTACCTCTCAATGTTGTCCACCTATTTAGTGTCCAAGATGACAGATGGTCATGGTTGGGAGGCCATGCTCATAGGAGAGGTGCTTATATAAGGGTGTGTAAAGGAAAGGTTATGTTTGATTATCTGCATACAAAGTATGACGATTCAGGGTTATCCTTGACAGATGTATCGAATCTTGTGGTGAAAGTGTACCACCTCTGCAGAGTGTCAAACTATTCGAATAGCCGCGTCCGTGGTTATGGATAGTTGGAATGGCCATACTGTTTCGTTGTCAGATGTTTTCAAAATGACTTATGAAAGGAATGATGAATTTTGACTTGATCACAACAGGGTTGTGTTTTATGACAATAGCTTCCCAACTTAAGTGATTCTAGAACTTTCTTTTATCTTTCTTTGCTTCAGAACTCAGCTTAGGTTTCAAACTTAACTTTATAGTTAAACTTAGAGTTAGCACTTTAACTTAGTACTATATTACTTGTTAGTGGTAGTTTGCGAGTACTTAAAGAGTACTCATGGCTTTTGTCCCTGGCTATTCTCATGGCCAGACTATGAAGGAGACTATCAAGATGATGGCCAGCAGGACAGCTATGATAACTAGAACTATCTGCCTTCGTCAGCATTGCCTGTGCCCTGAAGATGGACCCCACCACTACGCTTATCTTTTATTTCCGTTGCTTGTTGTATTAAGACTGGATCATGAGATCCTTATTTGTGTAAGACCTTATGTATGGTTTGTAATGGATGATGTACTATGATATCCAATTTGTTATGTCTCGCAAAAATGGTAATCCTAGGATTGCGAGGTATGGCATAACGGGCATCTGGGATTAAAAACCGGGTGTTGACAAGTTGGTATCAAAGCCATCCTGACCATAGGAGACCCTAGTTAGAATGGATGTCCGAACAAAAACTTAGTTTCAAATCCAAAGTGAGTATTTACGGAAAACTAGCTCCTCTCTTACCCTTGTGAATTCATTCTTTCTCAAAAATTCATGTTCCTCAAATTTCTTACATTACTACTTAAAATTTGACACACTTGATCACTTCACTAATTTCCTCATCCTAAATTCTTGTAGATGGAGACTCGGTTCAGCTATTTTTACTAGTTGGGAAACGGAGGTCAGTTGATCTTTGAGAGGGATCTGGATTTACTATCGGAGTTACTGGGACGCCCACATCTAGAGTTTCTTGGAGCTCAACTTCTAGGACCCCCAGGAGGAGACTTACAATGGCTAGTCACCGCGGACCACAGAGGAAGCATTGAAGCACCACCTTCTGGGAGAATTCAGTTCTCCATGAGAGAGAACAACTGGCTAGATGGATTATCTAGGGCAATGCATGCAGCTCTCGCACGTCTATGTGCCCTCAGCGTCAACAAAATCCAAGGAACCCGTTTTGCCCACTATGCAAGACATGACTTCATGGGAATGCCGATGGAGATGCCAGGTCACCCAGAGTCGAGGCATCAAGTGGAGAATCTTGACTTCTTGCTGCATGACAGATAGCAGGAGCTGGACAATGCTAGAGAGTTAGCCAACTAGAACCGTGCCGTTGCCGACCAGAAGGCCCAGACTTTCGCACTACTCGTCTAGGATCGCCAGTCTCTTCGCCGCCAGCGTGCAAAGAAGGATCGCACCACCGCCCGTCTTCGCAAGAAGGTGGCCGACCTCGAGAAGACCGTCAAGGAGCAGGAAGCTCAGCTTGCAGCAAAGGAGGAAGAAAATGAGGGTGAATACATCCAGGGAGACATGGATTCCTACCTTAGCAATGATGATGACTTTCTAGAGGAAGATGTTGTGGACTTCTACACTAACAATGAGGACTCTTACTTCATCGACGATGAGTAGATGCATTAGAGCACTGTCGTAGCATGAGATGTATCGGTCCCACTGTATCGTAGCTTGCAGAATGGTTCGTCAAACCATCTGTTTTTCCTTTGATTGTTGTGGTGTGTGTTGTATCGTGTGCTTGTTTGCATGAATGAAATGAAGTTAGTAGAAAAACCTGAGTCAAACTCAAAGTTTTAGCTTTAAAACTAAAACCATAAACCTTAGAACTTTCCCTCTTACCCCTATATCTACCTCAATCTTCAAATGACTTGTGGAAACCAAGGAGGGAGCAGCTTGTCGCAAGACCCAATACTGCAGATCTTGTAGAATCTCATCGTAGACCGTGAAGCAAGCAGGGAAGAGCGCCAAGACAACTTAGCAACATTGCAGCAGATCGCCCAGATGGCTCTCAACAACCAAGGACATGGAAATCAGGATCATCAAGGATCCAAGCTGAAGAACTTCTAGAATACAAATCCCCCAATCGTTAGCACGTCAGAAAACCCATTAGATGCTGAGGACTGGTTGTGACAATGCAAAACAACTTAGAAGTTGCAGGAGTTGATGGAAACGAGAATGTTCTCTTCGCCACCCACTATCTAGCGGGAGATGCAAGAGCTTGGTGGAACAGTATCCGCCTGATGAACCATGGTCAAGTTATGACATGGGAAGCATTCAAAGTCAACTTCAGCCGCACCCACGTGCCGCAAGGTCTAGTCAACAGGATGAGAGATGAATTCTGCGAATTGAAGCAAGGAAGAATGACTATGGTAGAATACCATGACAGATTCCTGTCACTTGCTAGATATGCACCTCATGAGATCAACACGGAGGCCAAGAAGAAGGAGAGATTCTTGAACGGACTGCATGATGAGATGAAGACTGTCCTTCTCAACATCCGTTTCCAGGATCTTGAAGAGCTAGTCGACTCTGCCATTCAGATGGAAGGGAAGATTAACAAGGCAAACGACAACCGCAAGCATCGTATGATGCAGCAGTCTGGATCCAGCAGTCACCAGAAGTACCGTCCCAACCCTTCACCAGGATATGCACCAAGGAACAATCGACCACCAACGTCTCGCGCAAGCTACCCCAACCGTAGCAGAGGCAATGGGAAATCTGGAGGAAACAATCACAACTCCGGCAATGCCAACAATTTCAATCGTGCATCCCCAAAGAATAATAACAACAACAACAACACTACACGCAGAACTGGCATCAATGCTGTGCCTATCGCCGCAAAGGACAAGTCCCGGATCACTTGTTTCGAGTGTGGAGTGAAGGGTCACTATTCCTATGAGTGTCCCAAGAAGACTGCCGCCAATGCCACTGTGAATACCCCAACGTATTCCCAGATGAATTTCCAGGTATGCCCCCGGATAGGGATATTGAGTTCATTATCAGACTTATCCCCGGAACCGGACCCATAGGCCAGAGACCCTATAGATGAACCCCTCAGAGTTAGTGGAACTGAAGAAGCAGTTGGATGCCATGTTAGAGAAAGGCTTGAACCCCTCAGAGTTAGTGGAACTAATCCCCGGAACCGGACCCATAGCCCAGAGACCCTATTGCCAGGACGCATCGCCATGGAGATCACCAGTGTTATTCGTCGACAAGAAAGATGGAGGCAATCGTTTGTGCACAGATTACGAATAGTTGAATGACGTCACCATCAAGAACAAGTACCCCTTGCCAAAGATAGAGGATCTATTTTATCAATTGACTGGAGCCCAGGTATTCTCAAAGATTGATCTTAGGACTGGTTATCACCAACTTAAGATTCATGCAACGGATATTCTGAAGAGCGCCTTTCCTACTCGCTATGGTTTATACGAGTATATGGTTATGTCTTTTGGATTAACCAATGCCCCTGCTTATTTCATGAATCTCATGAATAAGATCTTTATGAATTTCCTAGATAAGTTTGTAGTTGTGTTTATCGACGACATCCTTATCTACTCCAAGTCAGAAGAAGAGCATGAGCAACACTTGAGAATCATCCTAGAAACCCTGAGAGAGCATCAGTTATATGCCAAGTTCAGCAAGTGTGAGTTTTGGTTGAAAGAAGTACGATTCCTAGGACATATTGTGTCTTCCAGAGAAGTCTCTGTTGATCCCGCCAAGATCAAAGATGTCGAAGAATGGGAAGCCCCAACCACTCAAACCCAAGTCTGTCCATTTATTAGATTAGCGGGATACTACCACAAGTTCGTAGAAGGATTCTCGAGCATCGCCCGACCCATGTCCCAATTGTTGAAGGACAAGAAGTTTGAATGGATCAACAAATGTGAAGCCAGTTTTCAAGAGCTGAAGAAGAGATTGATATCAGCCCCAATATTGATCATGCCAGACATCAAGAAGCCGTTTGATTTGTATTGTAACGCATCCAAGATTGGGCTAGGATGTCTGTTGATGCAAGAAGGCAAAGTCATCGCGTACCTGTCTCGACAACTGAAGCAGCATGAGCAGAACTATCCGACCCATGATCTTGAATTAGCAGTCGTAGTTTTGGCATTGAAGACATGGCGTCATTATCTGATGGGTAATCATTGTGAGATTTACTCAGATCACAAGAGCTTGAAGTATATTTTCACTCAGAAGGAGCTGAATATGAGGCAAAGGAGATGGATAGAGTTAATCAAGGATTATGACCTTGAATTCACTATCACCCTGGCAAAGCCAATGTGGTAGCGGATGCTCTTAGCAGATTGCCGTGTAGGCTAAACACCATGATCAAGGAGAAGCATCCCAGTTTGTATGAAGAGTTGGAGCAGTTCAGGACTGAATTAGTTAGCAAAGGATTCTTAGCTAGCATTGAACTTCAGCCCACTTTGATTTGCCAAATCAAGGAAGCCCAGAAGGGGAATGAAAGTATCGACGGAATCAAACATCGTATTGGTACAGGAAACGTACCTGGATTCACAGAAGACAAAGAAGGAGTACTGTGGTACAAAGGACGTATCTGTGTACCAGCAGATTCGGAGCTGAAGCAAGTTATCATGAAGGAAGCTCATGATACTCTTTATTCTATCCACCCCGGAGGAACGAAGATGTATCAGGATTTGAAAGAGAAATTTTGGTGGCACAAGATGAAGAGAGAAATCGGAAGCTACATAGCCAAGTGTGACATCTGTCAAAGAGTCAAAGAAAAGCATCAGAGACCTGCAGGATTGTTGCAACCATTGCATATTACGGAATGGAAATGGGATTCCGTCGGAATGGACTTTATCACCGGTTTGCCTACTTCTAGTAGGGGAAATGACTCAATCTGGGTCATCGTTGATAGATTGCCCAAGGTAGCCCACTTTATACCTATCAAGACTACCTACCAGAGTGCAAAGCTAGCAGAGCTGTATATTGCTAGGATCGTTAGTCTGCATGGAACCCCCAAGACCATTGTATTAGATCGAGGAACTCAGTTTACCTCGATATTTTGGCAAAAAGTTTAGGAAGGATTGGGAACCAAGTTGAACTTCAGTACAACTTACCACCCACAAACCGATGGACAGACTGAGAGAGTCAACCAGATATTAGAGGATATGCTTAGAGCTTGTGTGTTAGAATACGGATCAAAATGGGAAGACTGCCTGCCTTTTGCAGAATTCTCATAGAACAACAGTTATCAAGCTAGTTTCCAGATGGAACCATTTGAATTCTTATATGGAAGGAAGTGACGTACCCCTTTAAATTGGTCGCAAGTAGGAGAGAGTCAGATCTTTGGACCCAACATTCTCCGAGAAGCCGAAGAGAAGGTTCACAAAGTCCGTGAGCACCTCAAGACCACCCAATCCAGACAGAAGAGTGTAGCATCCCATCTGTCTAACATCTGTAATGCTACATGGTCTAATAATAAAATGCTACTTCCTACATATAATTGTTGCATCATAATTATATGATGCTCATGTCATCATGCCACCTTGCATTTGTGTATCATATAAAACCCTCTTCTTTTGGATCTTGTCTCATATGCACTATTAATTGTATTTGGCTCTTGATATATTGTATTTGGCTCTTGATAAAGGCTTGATGCCCTAGTTGAGTTGGGGCATATCTTTTATTAACTCCACCACCTTTTTCTTGTCACCACCCCTTTAATTCTACCATCCAACTATATGTGAGCTTTGCATTTTAATTGGGTTTACCTCTAGCTCATGTGGGTTGGGATGGATCCACTTCTACTTCCACATGCTCCCATATATGCATCATGTTGTTTTCACAATGTTGATATGTGGAGAGCCACATGGCCACCTTTGCATGTTATGTGAGTATTTTCCTTGTCTAGCTTCCATATGCTTTAGTTGGGAGTATTTGATCATGTATGAAATTAATTATGGCTATATACTTACCTAGTGGAACATACACACTAGCATGCCAACATTATATTCAAATATGAGCATTTTCCATCTATTCTTCTTGGGACACCACTCTTGTTCTTTGGCTTGGTCTTAATCCCATAATTTTGGTGCATGTGCTAATAAATGCCATGGACTTTTACAATTGTTTTCACCATAGTAATTAATGCATTTATTATACAAGCATGGGCCATGCAAGATCATCCTTTTTCCTCTTTCTTTGGTTTTTCTTCGGTGTTAAGTGAGGCATGGTTTTTCTACCATGATCCAACCTAGTTTCTCTTCCTCTCTTTATTCTTTTTGGTGGCATCATCTAAACCTCACCCTCACCTCCCTATATAGACCTAAACCTACACAACACCAAACCCTAACTATCTCCCTCTCTCTTTACACCTAGCTAAACCCTAGCTATTTTCCTTCCTAGCTTCGGCTAAGACCAAACTCTCCCCTCTCTATCCTAATCGCCACCACTCCCAGGGCAAGCCTCCCTGTACCACCACCCTGGCTCGGCCCCAAAACCCCTAGCCTAGCAACCCAGCCCGAGCCACCATGCCGACCCTGCTGGTCTAGCCCTAGCCGAGTCCCTCCCCTCTCCGTTTCTCTCCCTCTGCCAGACCAGGCCCCCACCCGAGCTTCCTTGCGTCCACCCTCTGGCCCCAGCTGCAGCCCTCCCAAGTCCCGCTGAGCACGTGAGGAGGAGGAGAAGGAAAGGAGCACGCCACCTTTTTCCACCCCGCCACCGTCCACCCCATGTGCTCTCCCTCTGCCTCGACCTTATCTACCCCTCCTCTCTGCCTAGCATCACCCAGATCCCCAGGGCCTCGCCCTTCTACTCCTCTTTCCCCACCTACCGCTACCCCTCTCTCTTCCATCTCCGTTTGGCCATCGTCGACATCAACCCGCCGCAGTAGCAAGGAGGAGGCGGGCGTGGCGTTGAGGCGTTGCGGAAGACCGAGAAGACCCTTGCGTCACCCCTGTCCACACCGTCGAGGAGGAGAAGGCCCAGACCTGCTGCACGTCATCGACGTCGATGAAAAACCCTAACCCGCCGGCCGCCAGCACCGCCGACGATCCTCTGTGCTTCGGCTCGGTCCACCACCACCAACCCACTCTCGGTGAGATGCTGAGTGTCCCTGACATCCTCCCGCTGGCCATCGCTTCCTGGACACGTAGATCCATTCGTCGAACGCTCTCTGTGCGGCACGCTCGTAGACGCGTCCTCACAGTTGCGCCGCGATAGGTCCTTCTGGCTGCGTAGATCCTTCCTAGCATCTAGCCAAGCCAGCCTCAGCGGAAGCCGCCGCCGCGCGCGCGCCGCGTCGCACGTTCGATCCTCGTCGCGCTCTGCCCGCGCCTTCGTTTTCGTCAGACAACAGCGAGAAGAACAAAAGTGCAGCGGAGCTTCGGGTGGCCTTTTTCCCTTTACCCCCTGCGTCTTTTGTTTGCCCAACCCGCGCTCCACCTGGTCCCACCTGACTGCCTCTGTGTA
The DNA here is from genome assembly GCA_910589775.1 of Avena eriantha. Lineage (NCBI taxonomy): Eukaryota > Viridiplantae > Streptophyta > Magnoliopsida > Poales > Poaceae > Avena > Avena eriantha. The sequence continues at coordinate 304,422,664 of OU342741.1, read as the reverse complement.
ACTTTTATAGAAAGGAACCCGGTCCTCTTAACCCTCAACCCGCACTCCAGACCAGGCCCACATGTCATATGCTGTGGCCGTTTTACAATAAGGCACCCGTTAAATCTTGGCCTCAACCCGCCGTCCCCGTCCACGCCACGTGGCTGCGCCCTGTTCGCGCACCCGTGCGTGGCCCCGCGAACAGCCGGTCCCACCTATCAATCGCTCAGGCTAAATAAACCTGCGGTGAGAAAAGCCCCGCATAGAGCCGCGCCGACCCACCTGTGCTGAGTCAGCACCTGGCCCACTCGTCAGTGGCTGTGGCTAATTCTCTCTGGGTATAAAAAGTCTGTGTCCTCTTCTGTTTAATAAAAATGATTTTAGAAATGTTTATTATAATTTTAAATCTAGAAATTAATAACTTTTTATTGATAAATCCAAATAATACAAATGATAGATGTTTTTGAATCAGAAAAATGTGAGGAATTCAAATATGCCATCCAAAGTATTGGTTGCCTATTTTAAATTCTTGAAATTGTTTAATTGCAATAAAAATGCCCTTTTCTTAATTAATTAATAACTTTATTTTCTATAACTCCAAATTTGACAAATAATATGTCTAAATCGATCAGCGCGACAAGCCTGTTCCAACTATGCATTCCATGTTATGAAATGAAGCATGCATCATGTCATTATTAAAAATCAGAACTGTTTATAGCAATAAATCTTGACCAAATAATTAATAAAATGATTTATTCTTGTCCCCACACCTCACCATTGCCATGCTACCTTATTGCCATGTAAATTGTGCATCATTCATCATGGCATGCTTGTTTTCTTATCGCATTTTATTTATATGCTTGTGCACTTTATTTATGTAGGCCCTTGTTTGTTTGGTTCTTCTTTTCGGATAGACGCCGAGTAGGGGAAATATCAGGAATCCCAGGAGTACTACCCAAATCCTTCTCTCGCTTCAACTGAGCTGCCAGGCAAGCACTACCACATGCTTGCATACATATAGTACCTATTGCTTCTACCTTATTCTTGCATCATGGAGTCGCGATTGCATTAAATTGAATCCCAAGTACTACATAGCCTTTACTTTAAACCCCACCGAGCCTGTTCCTCAAACCCATGAGCCATTACTACAAGAGTTGTTTGAGCCACGCGAGTCGTAGAACAGCATGTGTAGGGTATGTGAGTGTCTGATGGATAACGAGGTACCTAAATAACTTAACCTGAGTAGTAGTGGGATAACTAATGCAAGCGGCACCGGTGAGCAATATCTGCTATTTGGTTTTTCATACTCACTTGTGTCCCGTAGGACCCCGAGTACTTGATTCATGTTCCTTGACTATTCACACTATCCACATCCGGGAGGCCATATGAACCCCCCTGAGCCAGAGCTTGATTCATTTCTATTTCTTGGGGCCACAAAGTAGTTTGGGGGCTTTATTACTATCCTGTACTTATGCCATGTTATACTGCTTTATTTAAGATTGTGCGTGGAACACCTGTACTGTTTTGGATCATGACACATTTTCGTTGTATCAACAAGCCCAGTCACATTTTCGCGTTCCCAGTCGTTTACCGCCATCCACACAAACCCTGGGTCCGTTCCGGAGCTGGCCAACTTCGTTGCGGGTAGCTTAGTGGGGTGGCCCCCTGAAATATTTTATGAATCCTGCGATCGCTTTGTCGTGAATGCCTCGTTGGGTTTTTAGTTGGTTTTTCCGAGGTTGATCGAGTGTGTGTTGCTATTTGTGCACCCCTACGCGGTAAACCTTTCTGAAAGCCGTGTCCGCGGTTATGGACGACTTGGAGCACAGTTTCTCGATCATAGACAAGTATAACTAAAGTACGGTCTTTAAATTGACTAAATATCTGTCTAGTAAATAGTGCAATATTCATGGAATAAGTAATAAAACTGCCAACGGATGGGTTGTTCGTCCGCTTTCTCGTTGGTAAGCGAGAAGGAGGATGGATCGGTTATTTCATACTGTTATAACTATTGTTTCTAATTAACGGACATCCGTCTATCATTGGTTAGGCGGATGGTTAGCGAGTATCTATAGACTTGTTAGTTATTCTCTTTTGCTGCAATTGCGTCACCCCAGGTTATGTCCCCTTTAGAGGCATAAAGACTTGCTGAGTACCCCTAGGGTCTCACACGATAAATTGTTTGATTCAGATGAACAGGTGTATTCGCAAGATGGATACTGGGTGGAGGAGACAGATGATGTTGGCAACGATCACTCGGTGTAGAGATTCCGGGGATGGGGATCCGCGAGATCTGTGGGCGGGATGTGCTTAGTTATGTGGCATCTTATGCCGATTTGCTTCTTGTTCATACTCGGATCTTGTTTACTGCTTCCGCTTGATACTCTGTTGATTGATGTATGAGGAGTTATCCTACACTATTATCTATATCTAGGATATTTGGGTCTTGCTGTATGGCGTTGCAATATTTCTATTTCTTTTAGATGGTATGGCTCTGAGAACTGTTGTAAGGTAGCTTGCATACATGCTCACTTGTGTATGTATTTGATCTCTTCGCCTGTTGCCTACGTCGCTCGCTCTTGTCCCGATGTTCTTGGAAGTGGTTAGGACGGCCGACGGGTCTACATGTGGGTGGCCCCTGGGCCCCCGCTGTACTATTTTAACCACTTTTGGTTCATCCGGGCTTGAACTTAGAGCGTAGGGTCCGAGGTTGTTACAATTGGTATCAGAGTCATCCCGCCCTTTAGGGTCTCAGCCTAATGGTCATTGATAGTCTACCAAATATTTTGGTAGCCATGTATACTAGGGAAAAACAAAACGTGAGAGTAGGACTACTTCCATTTTTCTTCTTATCCACCCACCCACCCTTTTCTGGTAAGGAAGTGTAATGTTTTCAATCCTCTTCTAAAATTGAAACTAGGATTCACGTGTTCTGGGTTCCGTAGTACCATAGGTTGTGTGAGTGTGTGTGTGTGTGTAATTCCTTGTCTATATGTTGCATCCAACTTGTTATCGCTATCTGCCTTTTGGTTATCAATTGTTGGTACATTCCATACCGATAGGCTTTTTGTAAACCGACGCGATCTATCTGATTTGTTGTAAACCGACGCGATCTGTCTTACTCTTTGTTAACCGACGCTATCTTGTTTAGGGTGTTTGTTTTCCATAGTGCTAATGTTTAGGTTCATCTTAAGAAGGAAGGGGGTTGGGATATGTGTTTTACTTATTCATGTGCGGAGTAATGATTTGAGTGCGGGATGGAGTCGCGACCATACCACTACTTTTATCATTCGCTCTTGTATATTGAATTGGTAGAGTTACTAGTCTTGATTCATTAAGTGGTTTTGCGCATATAGTGGTGTTTTCATGCCGAAATTTGCGATTTTTTTCTTTTGATAGCTTTGTGTACCACACTCCTTGTTCAGTCGTGTGCGATATGCTTACTATCTTCTAGGTGCTTTGAACTTTGTTGATATTGTAATATCATCTTAGTAGTTTGTATCCTTTAATCTTGGTTAATTCCATTTTGGTACTGTTGTGGATTATTTTTATTCTCCTTTATAGTAATAACTTGAGTTTATATCAATCACAGGATGGCACCACCACGCCGTACTGAGGAGGACATACCACCTGAACTGGGGGCTGCGTTGGCAAGTATTGGAAATGCCTTGAGAACAATGCAACAGAACTAGCAACGCTTTGAAGAAAGTGTCAGGAGGAATAAGTTTGTTCTGCTACCTCCACCTCCCAAGCGAGGAGACATCAAGGCCTTTCTGAAGTTTAACCCACGCCACTTTGAGGTGTCTGATCAGCCTCTGGATGCTGATGATTGGCTTCGTGAGATGTCAAGGTTGCTGATGACTGCTGATGTACCTGAGCAAGAATGGGTAAAATGTGCCACTCACCTTCTGAAGGGAGACGCAGCTCTATGGTGGGAAAATTACCTGAAGGCAAACCACTCTGGTTTTCAGCCTACTTGGGAGCAGTTCACTGGGGCTTTCAAAGAGCAATACCTGTCACAAATTGTCATGGAAAGGATGAAGGAAGTGTTTCTCAACCTCAAGCAGGGCAATGACAATGTCAACACCTATATCAGGAACTTCATGAATCTTTCTCGGTATGGTGGCGATGAGATCTCTGATGACAAGAAGAAACAAAAGAGGTTCAGGCAAGGGCTCAATGCATCTATCAAATATGCAATCACTCATGCAAGGCCGGGGTCTTTTCTAGAACTCCAACATACAGATCTACACGAAGAAGCAAGTAGGAAAGTGTTTAAGGAGTCCAAGAAACAAAGTCGTGATGGAGCAAGCTCTTCAGCTATGACAGCTCCTTCTAAGCGCCGCGTGTGGGTTCCTAATACCGCACCGCCGCTCCCGGCTCCACCAAGACCTTCAAGCTACGTGGCAAGGCCACCGAACTCCTTCACCGCGGCTCCTAGGGGTTACAACCACAACTACCCTGGAGCGCCTGGCGTAGTCCCTGGCTACGCTGCTCCACGTCCACCTGGTGCTTGCTACACTTGTGGGAACACTGGGAATCAACACTGGAGTTGTCCCATGAACAACAAAGCTCTTCCTCCACCACATCCAAGACATGCAGCAAGTTTTTCTATGGTTCGTGCACCTCCACCGTGGGATCTCAACATCAACACCAAGCCCGGGTCCACTGTTGCTCGTGCCAACTATGTCAATGTCGCTCAAGCTGAACATGCACCTGGAGTTGTGATGGGTACGCTTCCCGTTAACTCAATCCCTGCATGAGTTTTGTTTCATTCTGGTGCTTCGCATTCTTTTGTTTCTCACAAGTTTTCACATGAGCATGATCTGGCTATGGGTCCTCTATTGCATCGTCTCGTGGTACAATCTCCTGGGTCAAACATGAGGGCTGCTCATATCAGCCATGGCAATCAAATTGAGATTGGTGGCTCTTCGTTCCCGGCTTCCTTAATTATTCTGGGCAACTCTGACATTGATGTTATCTTGGGCATGGATTGGTTAACAGCAAATGCAGCTGCGATTGATTGTGCTGAACGCTCGGTTTCTCTAAAAATTCCTAAAGGCCATATAGTCTATTCTCCAAGTCTGACTCCTGCAATTCAGCTTTTCTCTTTGGCGGCTTTGAATGATGATGCTATGGATGCTATTCAGAGTGTTCTGGTGGTCCGTGAGTTCCTAGATGTTTTTCCTGAAGAGTTGCCAGGTATGCCTCCTGACCGAAAGGTCGAGTTTGTGATTGAGCTTGAACCTGGTACCGCTCCTATCTCCAAGCGGCCTTATAAAATGTGTCCTGCTGAGTTGGCTGAACTCAAACGTCAGCTTGATGAACAAGAGAAGTTGGGTTTCATTAAGCACATCACTTGTTCTTGGGGTAGCCCAACCATCTTTGTGAAGAAGCGAGACCGCACTGATAGACTTTGTGTTGACTATCGGGCTCTCAATGCTAAAACCATCAAGAATAAATATCCCCTTCCACGGATTAATTATCTCTTCGACCAGCTAGCTAGAGCTGTGGTATTTTCTAAGCTGGATTTGAGAAGTGGATATCATCAAATCAAGATTCGTAAGGAAGATGTTCCCAAAACAGCTTTCACCACCCGCTATGGCCTGTACGAGTACACGGTCATGTCCTTCGGTCTCACCAACGCACCTGCCACCTTCTCGAGGCTTATGAACTCGGTTTTCATGGAGTATCTTGATAAGTTCGTCGTGGTCTATCTGGATGACATTCTAGTCTATTCTAAGTCAAAGGAAGAACATGAAGAACACCTTCGGTGTGTCCTAAACAAGCTTCGTGAGAACCGCCTATATGCAAAGTTCTCCAAGTGTGAATTTTGGCTTCCCGAAGTCACCTATCTTGGTCACATCATCTCTACTAAGGGCATTGCCGTCAACCCAGAAACTGTTCGGACAATTGTTGAGTGGCTTCCACCCAAAAATGTCAAAGAAGTCTAGAGTTTCCTTGGTTTGGCTAGTTACTGCCGTCGCTTCGTTTTGAACTTCTCGAAGATTGCAAAGAGTCTTACCGATCTCCTCAAGAAAGGCAAGAAATACCTTTGGTATCCTGCATGTCAAGCAAGCTTTGAAACACTCAAAGAGAAGCTCACTTCCCCTCTAGTCTTGATTCCTCCAGATACATCCAAGCCTTTCCAGATATTTCGTGACGCCTCCTTGCAAGGATTGGGTGCGGTTCTTATGCAAGAAAAACAAGTTGTTGCTTATGCCTCTCGACAGTTGAAGACGCATGAGATCAACTATCCTACACATGACCTCGAGCTCGCAGCAGTTGTCTTTGATTTGAAAGTATGGAGGCACTACTTGCTTGGCAACCGTTGTGAGATCTTTTCTGATCACAAGAGTCTGAAGTATTTCTTCACACAACCTGATCTCAATCTTCGTCAGAGGAGGTGGATTGAAGCAATTAATGATTTCGATCTGACAATCAACTACACCCCGGGCAAAGCTAATTGCATAGATGATGCTCTCAGCCGAAAAGCTTATGTCAACAACCTCATGGTGGAAGAACAACAGCCTCTCTTGTGTGAGGAATTCTGCCAGCTCAACCTTCAAATTGTGGGTCAAGGGTATCTTCTGAATCTTCTGGCAACCCCTCTCTTGGAAGAAAAGGTTCGCTCCATTCAACTTGGTGATCCTTACACCAAAAAGATCATCTCCAAAATTCATCTGCCGAAGTAGGAGTCCTTCCACGTCGACGACCAAGGAGCTCTATTCTTTGAACACCGGATGTTTGTTCCAAACTACCCGGGTTTGAAAGAGCAAGTTCTTAAGGAGGCACATGATTCTGTTCTTTCTGTCCACCCTGGAAGCACTAAGATGTACATGGACTTGAAAACACAGTATTGGTGGCCTGGGTTGAAACGATATTGTGCCGAGTATGTCTCCGAGTGTGATGTCTGCCGCAGAGTTAAAGCTGTCCATCAGAAACTGTCCAGTCTTCTACAGCCATTGAAGCCTCCGGAATGGAAATGGGAGAATGTAGGGATGGACTTCATAACTGGGTTTCCAAGGTCGCAGAAGGGCAACCATGCAATCTTTGTTTTCATCGATAGGCTTTCTAAAGTGGCTCACTTCGTTCCTATCAAGGAAACAATTTCTCCAATTCAGTTGGCTGAGCTCTATATAACCAGAATTGTCTCTCTGTATGGGGTTCCTCTTGAGATCAGTTCAGACCATGGAAGCATCTTCACTTCCAAGTTCTGGGGAAGTTCCAAAAATGCTTTGGGAACAAAGTTGAACTTCAGCACAGCTTACCACCCTCTGTCGCAAGGACAAGTTGAAAGGATCAATCAGATTTTGGAAGATATGCTTCGTTCTTGCGTCATCTCTTTTGGCATGAAGTGGGAAGAATGCCTTCCTTATGATGAATTCTCTTACAACAACAGCTTCCAGAAGAGTCTAAATATGGCACCATTTGAGGTTCTCTATGGCCGCAAATGCAGAACTCTGATTGGTTGGTCGAGCGCAGGTGAAAGAACATTGTTTGGCCCCGACATTGTAACTCAAGCGGAGGAGAAGGTTCACATCATTCTCGAAAACCTGAAGTTTGCCAAAGTCACCAGAAGAGCAACTATGACAGAAAGCACACGAACATGGAGTATGTCCCTGGTGATCTCGTTTACCTTCGTGTCACTCCCATGAGAGGCACGCACCGGTTTGGTATCAAAGGGAAGCTGGCTCCTAGATACATCAGTCCTTTCAAAGTTCGTGGAAGAAGAGGAGAAGTCGCTTATGCTCTTGAGCTCCCTATAAAACTCAAGATCCATGATGTTTTCCATATCTCTCAACTCAAGAAGTGCTTCAAGGATCCCGGCAGGACCGTGGACCATGAGCGTATCAATCTCCAAGAAGACCTGTCTTATAAAGAACACCCCACAAAAATCCTAGAAGTCGCAGAAAGAAAGACTTGCAACAAGTCTATAAACTTCTGCAAGGTGCAGTGGTCGCACCATTCCGTTGATCAAGCCACATGGGAATGTGAGGATGAGCTCCTTGCCAAGTATCCTACCCTGTTCGTTCTTCTTCTTCTTCCTAGAATCTCGGGGCAAGATTCCTGTTTAGTGGGGGAGAGTTGTAGCATCCCATCTGTCTAACATCTGTAATGCTAGATGGTCTAATAATAAAATGCTACTTCCTACATATAATTGTTGCATCATAATTATATCATGCTCATGTCATCATTCCACCTTGCATTTGAGCATCATCTAAAACCCTCTTCTTTTGGATCTTCTCTGATATGCACTATTAATTGTATTTGGCTCTTGATATATTGTATTTGGCTCTTGATAAAGGCTTGATACCCAATTTGAGTTGGGGGCATATCTTTTATTAACTCCACCACCTTTTTCTTGTCACCACCCCTTTAATTCTACCATCCAACTATATGTGAGCTTTGCATTTTAATTGGGTTTACCTCTAGCTCATGTGGGTTGGGATGGATCCACTTCTACTTCCACATGCTCCCATATATGCATCATGTTGTTTTCACAATGTTGATATGTGGAGAGCCACATGGCCACCTTTGCATGTTATGTGAGTATTTTCTTTGTCTAGCTTCCATATGCTTTGGTTTGGAGTATTTGATCATGTATGAATATAATTATGGCTATATAATTACCTAGTGTAACATACACACTAGCATGCCCACATTATAATCAAATATGAGCATTTTCCATCTATTCTACTTGGGACACCACTCTTGTTCTTTGGATTGGTCTTAATCCCATAATTTTTGTGCATGTCCTAATAAATGCCATGGACTTTTATAATTTTTTTCACCATAGTAGTTAATGCATTTATTATACAAGCATGGGCCATGCAAGATCATCCTTTTTCCTCTTTCTTTGGTTTTTCTTCGGTGTTAAGTGAGCCATTGTTTTTCTCCCATGATCCAAACTAGTTTCTCTTCCTCTCTTTATTCTTTTTGGTGCCATCATCTAAAGCTCACCCTCACCTCCCTATCTAGACCTAAACCTACACAACACCAAACCCTAACTATCTCCCTCTCTCTTTACACCTAGCTAAACCCTAGCTATTTTCTTTCCTAGCTTCGGCTAAGACCAAACTCTCCCCTCTCTATCCTAATCGCCACCACTCCCAGGGCAAGCCTCCCTGTACCACCACCCTGGCTCGGCCCCAAAACCCCTAGCCTAGCAACCTAGCTCGAGCCACCATGCCGACGCTGCCGGTCTAGCCCTAGCCGAGTCCCTCACCTCTCTATTTCTCTCCCTCTGCCATACCAGGCCCCCACCCGAGCCGCCTTGCGTCCAACCTCTGGCCCCAGCTGCAGCCCTCCCAAGTCCTGCTGAGCACGTGAGGAGGAGGAGAAGGAAAGGAGCACGCCACCTTTTTCCACCCCGCCACCGTCCACCCCATGTGCTCTCCCTCTGCCTCGACCTTATCTACCCCTCCTCTCTGCCTAGCGTCACCCAGACCCCTAGGGCCTTGCCCTTCTACTCCTCTTTCCCCACCTACCGCTACCGCCTCTCTCTTCCATCTCCGTTCGGCCATCGTCGTCATCGACCCACCACAGTAGCAAGGAGGAGGCGGGTGTGGCGTTGAGGCGTTGGGGAAGACCGAGAAGACCCCTACGTCGCCCCTGTCCACACCGTCGAGGAGGAGAAGGCCCAGACGTGCTGCACGTCATCGACGCCGATGAAAAACCCTAACCCGCCGGCTGCCAGCGTCGTCGACGATCCTCTGTGCTTCGGCTCGGTCCACCACCACCAACCCACTCATGGTGAGCTGCTGAGTCTCCCTGACATCCTCCCGCTGGCCATCGATTCCTAGACGCGTAGATCCATTCGTCGAACGCTCTCTGTGTGGCGCGCTCGCAGATGCGTCCTCGCAGTTGCGCCTCGGTAGGTCCTTCTGGCCGCGTAGATCCTTCCTAGCATCTAGCCAAGCCAGCCTCAGCGGTAGCCGCCGCCGCGCGCGCGCCGCGTCGCACGTTCGATCCCCACCGCGATCTGCCCACACCTTCTTTTTCGTCAGACAACAGCGAGAAGAACAACAGTGGAGCGGAGCTTCGGGTGGCCTTTTTCCTTTTACCCCCTGCGTCTTTTGTTTGCCTATCCCGCGTTCCACCTGGTCCCACCTGTCAGCCTCTGTGTAACTTTTATTGAAAGGCACCCGGTGCTCTTAAGCCTCAACCCGCACTCCAGACCAGGCCCACATGTCATATGCTGTGGCTGTTTTACAATATGGCACCCGTTAAATCTTGGCCACAACCCGGCGTCCCCGTCCGCGCCACGTGGCTGCGCCCTGTTCGCGCACCCGTGCATGGCCCCGCGAACAGCCGGTCCCACCTGTCAATCGCTCAGGCTAAATAAACCTGCGGTGAGAAAAGCCCCGCGTAGAGCCGCGACGACACACCCATGCTGTGTCAGCACCTGGCCCACTCGTCAGTGGCTGTGGTTAATTCTCTCTGGGTATAAAAAGTCTGTGTCCTCTTCTGTTTAATAAAAATGATTTTAGAAATGTTTATTATAATTTTAAATCTAGAAATTAATAACTTTTTATTGATAAATCCAAATAATACAAATGATATATGTTTTTGAATCAGAAAAATGTGAGGAATTCAAATATGCCATCCAAAGTATTGTTTGCCTATTTTAAATTTTTGAAATTGTTTAATTGCAATAAAAATGCCCTTTTCTTAATTAATTAATAACTTTATTTTCTATAACTCCAAATTTGACAAATAATATGTCTAAATCGATCAGCGCGACAAGCCCGTTCCAACTATGCATTCCATGTTATGAAATGAAGCATGCATCATGTCATTATTAAAAATCAAAACTATTTATAGCAATAAATCTTGACCAAATAATTAATAAAATGATTTATTCTTGTCCCCACACCTCACCATTGCCATGCTACCTTATTGCCATGTAAATTGTGCATCATTCATCATGGCATGCTTGTTTTCTTGTCACATTTTATTTATATGCTTGTGCACTTTATTTATGTTGGCCCTTGTTTGTTTGGTTCTTCTTTTCGGATAGACGCCGAGCAGGGGAAATATCAAGAATCCCAGGAGTACTACCCAAATCCCTCTCTCGCTTCAACTGAGCTGCCAGGCAAGCACTACCACATGCTTGCATACATATAGTACCTATTGCTTCTACCTTATTCTTGCATCATGGAGTCGCGATTGCATTAAATTGAATCCCAAGTACTACATAGCCTTTACTTTAAACCCCACCGAGCCTGTTCCTCAAACCCATGAGCCATTACTACAGGATTTGTTTGAGCCACGCGAGTCGTAGAACAGCATGTGTAGGGTATGTGAGTGTCTGATGGATAACGAGGTACCTAAACAACTTAACCTGAGTAGTAGTGGGATAACTAATGAAAGCGGCACCGGTGAGCAATATCTGCTATTTGGTTTTTCGTACTCACTTGTGTCCCGTAGGACCTCGAGTACTTGATTCATGTTCCTTGACTATTCGCACTATCCACATCCGGGAGGCCTTATGAACCCCCCTGAGCCAGAGCTTGATTCATTTCTATTTCTTGGGGCCACAAAGTAGTTTGGGGGCTTTATTACTATCCTGTACTTATGCCATGTTATACTGATTTATTTAAGATTGTGCGTGGAACACCTGTACTGTTTTGGATCATGACACGTTTTTGTTGTATCGACAAGCCCAGTCACATTTTCGGGTTCCCAGTCGTTTACCGCCATCCACACAAACCCTGGGTCCGCTCCGGAGCCGGCCAACTTTGTTGCGGGTAGCTTAGTGGGGTGGCCCCCTGAAATATTTTATGAATCCTGCGATCGCTTTGTCGTGAATGCCTCGTTGGGTTTTTAGTTGGTTTTTCCGAGGTTGGTCGAGTGTGTGTTGCTATTTGTGCACCCCTACGGGGTAAACCTTTCTGAAAGCCGTGTCCGCGGTTATGGACGACTTGGAGCACAGTTTCTCGATCATAGACAAGTATAACTAAAGTACGGTCTTTAAATTGACTAAATATCTGTCTAGTAAATAGTGCAATATTCATGGAATGAGTAATAAAACTGCCAACGGATGGGTTGTTCGTCCGCTTTCTTGTTGGTAAGCGAGAAGGAGGATGGATCGGTTATTTCATACTGTTATAACTATTGTTTTTAATTAACGGACATCCGTCTATCATTGGTTAGGCGGATGGTTAGCGAGTATCTATAGACTTGTTAGTTATTCTCTTTTGCTGCAATTGCGTCACCCCTGGTTATGTCCCCTTTAGAGGCATAAAGACTTGCTTAGTACCCCTAGGGTCTCACACGATAAATTGTTTGATTCAGATGAACAGGTGTATTCGCAAGATGGATACTGGGTGGAGGAGACAGATGATGTTGGCAACGATCACTTGGTGTAGAGATTCCGGTGATGGGGATCCGCGAGATCTGTGGGCGGGATGTGCTTAGTTATGTGGCATCTTATGCCGATTTGCTTCTTGTCCGTACTCGGATCTTGTTTACTGCTTCCGCTTGATACTCTGTTGATTGATGTATGAGGAGTTATCCTACACTATTATCTATATCTAGGATATTTGGGTCTTGCTGTATGGCGTTGCAATATTTCTATTTCTTTTAGATGGTATGGCTCTGAGAGCTGTTGTAAGGTAGCTTGCATACATGCTCACTTGTGTATGTATTTGATCTCTTCGCCTGTTGCCTACGCCGCTCGCTCTTGTCCCGATGTTCTTGGAAGTGGTTAGGACGGCCGATGGGTCTACATGTGGGTGGCCCCTGGGCCCCCGCTGTACTATTTTAACCACTTTTGGTTCATCCGGGCTTGAACTTAGAGTGTAGGGTCCGAGGTTGTTACAATTGGTATCAGAGTCATCCCGCCCTTTAGGGTCTCAGCCAAATGGTCGTTGATAGTCAACCAAATATTTTGGTAGCCATGTATACTAGGGAAAAACAAAACGTGAGAGTAGGAGTACTTCCATTTTTCTTCTTATCCACCCACCCACCCTTTTCTGGTAAGGAATTGTAATGTTTTCAATCCTCTTCTAAAATTGAAACTAGGATTCACGTGTTCTGGGTTCCGTAGTACCATAGGTTGTGTGAGTGTGTGTGTGTGTGTAATTCCTTGTCTATATGTTGCATCCAACTTGTTATCGCTATCTGCCTTTTGGTTATCAATTGTTGGTACATTCCATACCGATAGGCTTTTTGTAAACAGACGCGATCTATCTGATTTGTTGTAAACCGACGCGATCTGTCTTACTCTTTGTTAACCGACGCTATCTTGTTTAGGGTGTTTGTTTTCCATAGTGCTAATGTTTAGGTTCATCTTAAGAAGGAAGGGGGTTGGGATATGTGTTTTACTTATTCATGTGCGGAGTAATGATTTGAGTGCGGGATGGAGTCACGACCATACCACTACTTTTATCATTCGCTCTTGTATATTGAATTGGTAGAGTTACTAGTCTTGATTCATTAAGTGGTTTTGCGCATATAGTGGTGTTTTCATGCCGAAATTTGCGATTTTTTTTTCTTTTGATAGCTTTGTGTACCACACTCCTTGTTCAGTCATGTGCGATATGCTTACAATCTTCTAGGTGCTTTGAACTTTGTTGATATTGTAATATCATCTTAGTAGTTTGTATCCTTTAATCTTGGTTAATTCCATTTTGGTACTGTTGTGGATTATTTTTATTCTCCTTTATAGTAATAACTTGAGTTTTATATCAATCACAGGATGGCACCACCACGCCGTACTGAGGAGGACATACCACCTGAACTGGGGGCTGCGTTGGCAAGTATTGCAAATGCCTTGAGAACAATGCAACAGAACCAGCAACGCTTTGAAGAAAGTGTCAGGAGGAATGAGTTTGTTCCGCTACCTCCACCTCCCAAGCGAGGGGACATCAAGGCCTTTCTGAAGGTTAACCCACGCCACTTTGAGGTGTCTGATCAGCCTCTGGATGCTGATGATTGGCTTCGTGAGATGTCAAGGTTGCTGATGACTGCTGATGTACCTGAGGAAGAATGGGTAAAATGTGCCACTCACCTTCTGAAGGGAGACGCAGCTCTATGGTGGGAAAATTACCTGAAGGCAAACCACTCTGGTTTTCAGCCTACTTGGGAGCAGTTCACTAGGGCTTTCAAAGAGCAATACCTGTCAGAAATTGTCATGGAAAGGATGAAGGAAGTGTTTCTCGACCTCAAGCAGGGCAATGACAATGTCAACACCTATATCAGGAACTTCATGAATCTTTCTCGGTATGGTGGCGATGAGATCTCTGATGACAAGAAGAAGCAAAAGAGGTTCAGGCAAGGGCTCAATGCATCTATCAAATATGCAATCACTCATGCAAGGCCGGGGTCTTTTCTAGAACTCCAACATACAGATCTATAGGAAGAAGCAAGTAGGAAAGTGTTTGAGGAGTCCAAGAAACACAGTCGTGACGGAGCAAGCTCTTCAGCTATGACAGCTCCTTCTAAGCGCCGCGTGTGGGTTCCTAATACCGCACCGCCGCTCCTGGCTCCACCAAGACCTTCAAGCTACGCGCAAGGCCACCAAACTCCTTCACCGCGGCTCCTAGGGGTTACAACCACAACTACCCTAGAGCGCCTGGCGGAGTCCCTGGCTACGCTGCTCCACGTCCACCTGGTGCTTGCTACACTTGTGGGAACACTGGGCATCAACACTGGAGTTGTCGCATGAACAACAAAGCTCTTCCTCCACCACATCCAAGACATGCAGCAAGTTTTTCTATGGTTCGTGCACCTCCACCGTGGGCTCTCAACGTCAACACCAAGCCCGGGTCCACTGTTGCTCGTGCCAACTATGTCAATGTCGCTCAAGCTGAACATGCACCTGGAGTTGTGATGGGTACGCTTCCCGTTAACTCAGTCCCTGCATGAGTTTTGTTTCATTCTGGTGCTTCGCATTCTTTTGTTTCTCACAAGTTTGCACATGAGCATGATCTGGCTATGGGTCCTCTATTGCATCGTCTCGTGGTACAATCTCCTGGGTCAAACAAGAGGGCTGCTCATATCAGCCATGGCCATCAAATTGAGATTGGTGGCTCTTCGTTCCCGGCTTCCTTAATTATTCTGGGCAACTCTGACATTGATGTTATCTTGGGCATGGATTGGTTAACAGCAAATGCAGCTGCGATTGATTGTGCTGAACGCTCGGTTTCTCTAAAAATTCCTAAAGGCCATATGGTCTATTCTCCAAGTCTGACTCCTGCAATTCAGCTTTTCTCTTTGGCGGCTCTGAATGATGATGCTATGGATGTTATTCAGAGTGTTCGGGTGGTCCGTGAGTTCCTAGATGTTTTTCCTGAAGAGTTGCCAGGTATGCCTCCTGACCGACAGGTCGAGTTTGTGATTGAGCTTGAACCTGGTACCGCTCCTATCTCCAAGCGGCCTTATAAAATGTGTCCTGCTGAGTTGGCTGAACTCAAACGTCAGCTTGATGAACAAGAGAAGTTGGGTTTCATTAAGCACATCACTTCTTCGTGGGGTAGCCCAACCATCTTTGTGAAGAAGCGAGACCGCAGTGATAGACTTTGTGTTGACTATCGGGCTCTCAATGCTAAAACCATCAAGAATAAATATCCCCTTCCGCGGATTAATGATCTCTTCGACCAGCTAGCTGGAGCTGTGGTATTTTCTAAGCTAGATTTGAGAAGTGGATATCATCAAATCAAGATTCGTAAGGAAGATGTTCCCAAAACAGCTTTCACCACCCGCTATGGCCTGTACGAGTACACGGTCATGTCCTTCGGTCTCACCAACGCACCTGCCACCTTCTCGAGGCTTATGAACTCGGTTTTCATGGAGTATCTTGATAAGTTCGTCGTGGTCTATCTGGATGACATTCTAGTCTATTCTAAGTCAAAGGAAGAACATGAAGAACACCTTCGGTGTGTCCTAAACAAGCTTCGTGAGAACCGCCTGTATGCAAAGTTCTCCAAGTGTGAATTTTGGCTTCCCGAAGTCACCTATCTTGGTCACATCATCTCTACTAAGGGCATTGCCGTCAACCCAGAAACTGTTCAGACAATTGTTGAGTGGCTTCCACCCAAAAATGTCAAAGAAGTCCAGAGTTTCCTTGGTTTGGCTAGTTACTGCCGTTGCTTCGTTTAGAACTTCTCGAAGATTGCAAAGAGTCTTACCGATCTCCTCAAGAAAGGCAAGAAATACCTTTGGTATCCTGCATGTCAAGTAAGCTTTGAAACACTCAAAGAGAAGCTCACTTCCCCTCTAGTCTTGATTCCTCCAGATACATCCAAGCCTTTCCAGATATTCCGTGACGCCTCCTTGCAAGGATTGGGTGCGGTCCTTATGCAAGAAAAACAAGTTGTTGCTTATGCCTCTCGACAGTTGAAGACGCATGAGATCAACTATCCTACACATGACCTCGAGCTCGCAGCAGTTGTCTTTGATTTGAAAGTATGGAGGCACTACTTGCTTGGCAACCGTTGTGAGATCTTTTCTGATCACAAGAGTCTGAAGTATTTCTTCACACAACCTGATCTCAATCTTCGTCAGAGGAGGTGGATTGAAGCAATTAATGATTTCGATCTGACAATCAACTACACCCCCAGCAAAGCTAATTGCATGGATGATGCTCTCAGCCGAAAAGCTTATGTCAACAACCTCATGGTGGAAGAACAACAGCCTCTCTTGTGTGAGGAATTCCGCCAGCTCAACCTTCAAATTGTGGGTCAAGGGTATCTTCTGAATCTTCTGGCAACCCCTCTCTTGGAAGAAAAGGTTCACTCCATTCAACTTGGTGATCCTTACACCAAAAAGATCATCTCCAAAATTCATCTGCCGAAGTAGGAGTCCTTCCACGTCGACGACCAAGGAGCTCTATTCTTTGAACACCGGATGTTTGTTCCAAACTACCCGGGTTTGAAAGAGCAAGTTCTTAAGGAGGCACATGATTCTGTTCTTTCTGTCCACCCTGGAAGCACTAAGATGTACATGGACTTGAAAACACAGTATTGGTGGCCTGGGTTGAAACGATATTGTGCCGAGTATGTCTCCGAGTGTGATGTCTGCCGCAGAGTTAAAGCTGTCCATCAGAAACTGTCCAGTCTTCTACAGCCATTGAAGCCTCCGGAATGGAAATGGGAGAATGTAGGGATGGACTTCATAACTGGGTTTCCAAGGTCGGAGAAGGGCAACAATGCAATCTTTGTTGTCATCGACAGGCTTTCTAAAGTGGCTCACTTCTTTCCTGTCAAGGAAACAATTTCTGCAATTCAGTTGGTTGAGCTCTATATCAACAGAATTGTCTCTCTGTATGGGGTTCCTCTTGAGATCAGTTCAGACCATGGAAGCATCTTCACTTCCAAGTTCTGGGGAAGTTCCAAAAATGCTTTGGGAACAAAGTTGAACTTCAGCACAGCTTACCACCCTCTGTCGCAAGGACAAGTTGAAAGGATCAATCAGATTTTGGAAGATATGCTCCGTTCTTGCGTCATCTCTTTTGGCATGAAGTGGGAAGAATGCCTTCCTTATGATGAATTCTCTTACAACAACGGCATCCATAAGAGTCTAAATATGGCACCATTTGAGGTTCTCTATGGCCACAAATGCAGAACTCTGATTGGTTGGTCGAGCGCAGGTGAAAGAACATTGTTTGGCCCCGACATTGTAACTCAAGCGGAGGAGAAGGTTCACATCATTCTCGAAAACCTGAAGTTTGCTCAAAGTCGCCAGAAGAGCAACTATGACAGAAAGCACACGAACATGGAGTATGTCCCTGGTGATCTCGTTTACCTTCGTGTCACTCCCATGAGAGGCACACACCGGTTTGGTATCAAAGGGAAGATGGCTCCTAGATACATCGGTCCTTTCAAAGTTCGTGGAAGAAGAGGAGAAGTCGCTTATGCTCTTGAGCTCCCTGAAAAACTCAAGGTCCATGATGTTTTCCATATCTCTCAACTCAAGAAGTGCTTCAAGGATCTCGGCAGGACCGTGGACCATGAGCGTATCAATCTCCAAGAAGACCTGTCTTATAAAGAACACCCCACAAAAATCCTAGAAGTCACAGAAAGAAAGACTTGCAACAAGTCTATAAACTTCTGCAAGGTGCAGTGGTCGCACCATTCCGTTGATCAAGCCACTTGGGAACGTGAGGATGAGCTCCGTGCCAAGTATCCTACCCTGTTCGTTCTTCTTCTTCTTCCTAGAATCTCGGGGAAAGATTCCTGTTTAGTGGGGGAGAGTTGTAGCATCCCATCTGTCTAACATCTTTAATGCTACATGGTCTAATAATAAAATGCTACTTCCTACATATAATTGTTGCATCATAATTATATCATGCTCATGTTATCATTCCACCTTGCATTTGAGCATCATATAAAACCCTCTTCTTTTGGATCTTGTCTCATATGCACTATTAATTGTATTTGGCTCTTGATATATTGTATTTGGCTCTTGATAAAGGCTTGATGCCCAAGTTGAGTTGGGGGCATATCTTTTATTAACTCCACCACCTTTTTCTTGTCACCACCCCTTTAATTCTACCATCCAACTATATGTGAGCTTTGCATTTTAATTGGGTTTACCTCTAGCTCATGTGTGTTGGGATGGATCCACTTATACTTCCACATGCTCCCATATATGCATCATGTTGTTTTCACAATGTTGATATGTGGAGAGCCACATGGCCACCTTTGCATGTTATGTGAGTATTTTCTTTGTCTAGCTTCCATATGCTTTGGTTTGGAGTATTTGATCATGTATGAATATAATTATGGCTATATACTTACCTAGTGTAACATACACACTAGCATGCCCACATTATAATCAAATATGAGCATTTTCCATCTATTCTACTTGGGACACCACTCTTGTTCTTTGGATTGGTCTTAATCCCATAATTTTTGTGCATGTGATAATAAATGCCATGGAATTTTACAATTGTTTGCACCATAGTAGTTAATGCATTTATTATACAAGCATGGGCCATGCAAGATCATCCTTTTTCCTCTTTCTTTGGTTTTTCTTCGGTGTTAAGTGAGCCATTGTTTTTCTCCCATGATCCAAACTAGTTTCTCTTCCTCTCTTTATTCTTTTTGGTGCCATCATCTAAACCTCACCCTCACCTCCCTATCTAGACCTAAACCTACACAACACCAAACCCTAACTATCTCCCTCTCTCTTTACACCTAGCTAAACACTAGCTATTTTCCTTCCTAGCTTCGGCTAAGACCAAACTCTCCCCTCTCTATCCTAATCGCCACCACTCCCAGGGCAAGCCTCCCTGTACCACCACCCTGGCTCGGCCCCAAAACCCCTAGCCTAGCAACCTAGCTCGAGCCACCATGCCGACGCTGCCGGTCTAGCCCTAGCCGAGTCCCTCACCTCTCTATTTCTCTCCCTCTGCCATACCAGGCCCCCACCCGAGCCGCCTTGCGTCGAACCTCTAGCCCCAGCTGCAGCCCTCCCAAGTCCCGCTGAGCACGTGAGGAGGAGGAGAAGGAAAGGAGCACGCCACCTTTTTCCACCCCACCACCGTCCACCCCATGTGCTCTCCCTCTACCTCGACCTTATCTACCCCTCCTCTCTGCCTAGCGTCACCTAGATCCCTAGGGCCTCGCCCTTCTACTCCTCTTTCCCCACCTACCGCTACCCCCTCTCTCTTCCATCTCGGTTCGGCCATCAGTAGCAAGGAGGAGGCGGGCGTGGCGTTGGGGAAGACCGAGAAGACCCCTGCGTCGCCCCTGTCCATGCCGTCGAGGAGGAGAAGGCCTAGACCTGCTGCACATCATCGACGCCAACGAAAAACCCTAACCCGCCGGCCACCAGCGTCGCCGACGATCCACCTGGTCCCACCTGTCAGCCTCTGTGTAACTTTTATTGAAAGGCACCCGATGCTATTAAGCCTCAACCCGCACTCCAGACCAGGCCCACATGTCATATGCTGTGGCTGTTTTACAATATGGCACCCGTTAAATCTTGGCCTCAACCCGCCGTCCCCGTCCGCGCCACGTGATTGCGCCCTATTCGCGCACCCGTGCATGGCCCCGCGGACAGCCGGTCCCACCAGTCAATCATTTAAGCTAAATAAACCTGCGGTGAGAAAAGCCCCGCATAGAGCCGCGCCGACCCACCTGTGCTGAGTCAGCACCTGGCCCACTCGTCAGTGGCTGTGGTTAATTCTCTCTGGGTATAAAAAGTCTGTGTCCTCTTCTGTTTAATAAAAATGATTTTAGAAATGTTTATTATAATTTTAAATCTAGAAATTAATAACTTTTTATTGATAAATCCAAATAATACAAATGATAGATGTTTTTGAATCAGAAAAATGTGAGGAATTCAAATATGCCATCCAAAGTATTGGTTGCCTATTTTAAATTCTTGAAATTGTTTAATTGCAATAAAAATGCCCTTTTCTTAATTAATTAATAACTTTATTTTCTATAACTCCAAATTTGACAAATAATATGTCTAAATCGATCAGCGCGACAAGCCTGTTCCAACTATGCATTCCATGTTATGAAATGAAGCATGCATCATGTCATTATTAAAAATCAGAACTGTTTATAGCAATAAATCTTGACCAAATAATTAATAAAATGATTTATTCTTGTCCCCACACCTCACCATTGCCATGCTACCTTATTGCCATGTAAATTGTGCATCATTCATCATGGCATGCTTGTTTGTTATCGCATTTTATTTATATGCTTGTGCACTTTATTTATGTAGGCCCTTGTTTGTTTGGTTCTTCTTTTCGGATAGACGCCGAGTAGGGGAAATATCAGGAATCCCAGGAGTACTACCCAAATCCTTCTCTCGCTTCAACTGAGCTGCCAGGCAAGCACTACCACATGCTTGCATACATATAGTACCTATTGCTTCTACCTTATTCTTGCATCATGGAGTCGCGATTGCATTAAATTGAATCCCAAGTACTACATAGCCTTTACTTTAAACCCCACCGAGCCTGTTCCTCAAACCCATGAGCCATTACTACAGGAGTTGTTTGAGCCACGCGACTCGTAGAACAGCATGTGTAGGGTATGTGAGTGTCTGATGGATAACGAGGTACCTAAATAACTTAACCTGAGTAGTAGTGGGATAACTAATGCAAGCGGCACCGGTGAGCAATATCTGCTATTTGGTTTTTCATACTCACTTGTGTCCCGTAGGACCCCGAGTACTTGATTCATGTTCCTTGACTATTCACACTATCCACATCCGGGAGGCCATATGAACCCCCCTGAGCCAGAGCTTGATTCATTTCTATTTCTTGGGGCCATAAAGTAGTTTGGGGGCTTTATTACTATCCTGTACTTATGCCATGTTATACTGCTTTATTTAAGATTGTGCCTGGAACACCTGTACTGTTTTGGATCATGACACATTTTCGTTGTATCAACAAGCCCAGTCACATTTTCACGTTCCCAGTCGTTTACCGCCATCCACACAAACCCTGGGTCCGTTCCGGAGCTGGCCAACTTCGTTGCGGGTAGCTTAGTGGGGTGGCCCCCTGAAATATTTTATGAATCCTGCGATCGCTTTGTCGTGAATGCCTCGTTGGGTTTTTAGTTGGTTTTTCCGAGGTTGATCGAGTGTGTGTTGCTATTTGTGCACCCCTACGCGGTAAACCTTTCTGAAAGCCGTGTCCGCGGTTATGGACGACTTGGAGCACAGTTTCTCGATCATAGACAAGTATAACTAAAGTACGGTCTTTAAATTGACTAAATATCTGTCTAGTAAATAGTGCAATATTCATGGAATAAGTAATAAAACTGCCAACGGATGGGTTGTTCGTCCGCTTTCTCGTTGGTAAGCGAGAAGGAGGATGGATCGGTTATTTCATACTGTTATAACTATTGTTTCTAATTAACGGACATCCGTCTATCATTGGTTAGGCGGATGGTTAGCGAGTATCTATAGACTTGTTAGTTATTCTCTTTTGCTGCAATTGCGTCACCCCAGGTTATGTCCCCTTTAGAGGCATAAAGACTTGCTGACTACCCCTAGGGTCTCACACGATAAATTGTTTGATTCAGATGAACAGGTGTATTCGCAAGATGGATACTGGGTGGAGGAGACAGATGATGTTGGCAACGATCACTCGGTGTAGAGATTCCGGGGATGGGGATCCGCGAGATCTGTGGGCGGGATGTGCTTAGTTATGTGGCATCTTATGCCGATTTGCTTCTTGTTCATACTCGGATCTTGTTTACTGCTTCCGCTTGATACTCTGTTGATTGATGTATGAGGAGTTATCCTACACTATTATCTATATCTAGGATATTTGGGTCTTGCTGTATGGCGTTGCAATATTTCTATTTCTTTTAGATGGTATGGCTCTGAGAACTATTGTAAGGTAGCTTGCATACATGCTCACTTGTGTATGTATTTGATCTCTTCGCCTGTTGCCTACGTCGCTCGCTCTTGTCCCGATGTTCTTGGAAGTGGTTAGGACGGCCGACGGGTCTACATGTGGGTGGCCCCTGGGCCCCCGCTGTACTATTTTAACCACTTTTGGTTCATCCGGGCTTGAACTTAGAGCGTAGGGTCCGAGGTTGTTACAATTGGTATCAGAGTCATCCCGCCCTTTAGGGTCTCAGCCTAATGGTCGTTGATAGTCTACCAAATATTTTGGTAGCCATGTATACTAGGGAAAAACAAAACGTGAGAGTACGACTACTTCCATTTTTCTTCTTATCCACCCACCCACCCTTTTCTGGTAAGGAAGTGTAATGTTTTCAATCCTCTTCTAAAATTGAAACTAGGATTCACGTGTTCTGGGTTCCGTAGTACCATAGGTTGTGTGAGTGTGTGTGTGTGTAATTCCTTGTCTATATGTTGCATCCAACTTGTTATCGCTATCTGCCTTTTGGTTATCAATTGTTGGTACATTCCATACCGATAGGCTTTTTGTAAACCGACGCGATCTATCTGATTTGTTGTAAACCGACGCGATCTGTCTTACTCTTTGTTAACCGACGCTATCTTGTTTAGGGTGTTTGTTTTCCATAGTGCTAATGTTTAGGTTCATCTTAAGAAGGAAGGGGGTTGGGATATGTGTTTTACTTATTCATGTGCGGAGTAATGATTTGAGTGCGGGATGGAGTCGCGACCATACCACTACTTTTATCATTCGCTCTTGTATATTGAATTGGTAGAGTTACTAGTCTTGATTCATTAAGTGGTTTTGCGCATATAGTGGTGTTTTCATGCCGAAATTTGCGATTTTTTTCTTTTGATAGCTTTGTGTACCACACTCCTTGTTCAGTCGTGTGCGATATGCTTACTATCTTCTAGGTGCTTTGAACTTTGTTGATATTGTAATATCATCTTAGTAGTTTGTATCCTTTAATCTTGGTTAATTCCATTTTGGTACTGTTGTGGATTATTTTTATTCTCCTTTATAGTAATAACTTGAGTTTTATATCAATCACAGGATGGCACCACCACGCCGTACTGAGGAGGACATACCACCTGAACTGGGGGCTGCGTTGGCAAGTATTGGAAATGCCTTGAGAACAATGCAACAGAACCAGCAACGCTTTGAAGAAAGTGTGAGGAGGAATAAGTTTGTTCTGCTACCTCCACCTCCCAAGCGAGGAGACATCAAGGCCTTTCTGAAGTTTAACCCACGCCACTTTGAGGTGTCTGATCAGCCTCTGGATGCTGATGATTGGCTTCGTGAGATGTCAAGGTTGCTGATGACTGCTGATGTACCTGAGCAAGAATGGGTAAAATGTGCCACTCACCTTCTGAAGGGAGACGCAGCTCTATGGTGGGAAAATTACCTGAAGGCAAACCACTCTGGTTTTCAGCCTACTTGGGAGCAGTTCACTAGGGCTTTCAAAGAGCAATACCTGTCAGAAATTGTCATGGAAAGGATGAAGGAAGTGTTTCTCAACCTCAAGCAGGGCAATGACAATGTCAACACCTATATCAGGAACTTCATGAATCTTTCTCGGTATGGTGGCGATGAGATCTCTGATGACAAGAAGAAGCAAAAGAGGTTCAGGCAAGGGCTCAATGCATCTATCAAATATGCAATCACTCATGCAAGGCCGGGGTCTTTTCTAGAACTCCAACATACAGATCTACAGGAAGAAGCAAGTAGGAAAGTGTTTGAGGAGTCCAAGAAACACAGTCGTGATGGAGCAAGCTCTTCAGCTATGACAGCTCCTTCTAAGCGCCGCGTGTGGGTTCCTAATACTGCACCACCGCTCCCGGCTCCACCAAGACCTTCAAGCTACGCGGCAAGGCCACCAAACTCCTTCACCGCGGCTCCTAGGGGTTACAACCACAAGTACCCTGGAGCGCCTGGCGGAGTCCCTGGCTACGCTGCTCCACGTCCACAAGGTGCTTGCTACACTTGTGGGAACACTGGGCATCAACACTGGAGTTGTCCCATGAACAACAAAGCTCTTCCTCCACCACATCCAAGACATGCAGCAAGTTTTTCTATGGTTCGTGCACCTCCACCATGGGCTCTCAACGTCAACACCAAGCCCGGGTCCACTGTTGCTCGTGCCAACTATGTCAATGTCGCTCAAGCTGAACATGCACCTAGAGTTGTGATGGGTACGCTTCCCGTTAACTCAGTCCCTGCATGAGTTTTGTTTCATTCTGGTGCTTCGCATTCTTTTGTTTCTCACAAGTTTGCACATGAGCATGATCTGGATATGGGTCCTCTATTGCATCGTCTCGTGGTACAATCTCCTGGGTCAAACATGAGGGTTTCTCTAAAAATTCCTGAAGGCCATATAGTCTATTCTCCAAGTCTGACTCCTTCAATTCAGCTTTTCTCTTTGGCGGCTCTGACTGATGATGCTATGGATGCTATTCAGAGTGTTCTGGTGGTCCGTGAGTTCCTAGATGTTTTTCCTGAAGAGTTGCTAGGTATGCCTCCTGACCGAGAGGTCGAGTTTGTGATTGAGCTTGAACCTGGTACCGCTCCTATCTCTAAGCGGCCTTATAAAATGTGTCCTGCTGAGTTGGCTGAACTCAAACGTCAGCTTGATGAACAAGAGAAGTTGGGTTTCATTAAGCACATCACTTCTTCTTGGGGTAGCCCAACCATCTTTGTGAAGAAGCGAGACCGCACTGATAGACTTTGTGTTGACTATCGGGCTCTCAATGCTAAAACCATCAAGAATAAATATCCCCTTCCGGGGATTAATGATCTCTTCGACCAGCTAGCTGGAGCTATGGTATTTTCTAAGCTGGATTTGAGAAGTGGATATCATCAAATCAAGATTCATAAGGAAGATGTTCCCAAAACAGCTTTCACCACCCGCTATGGCCTGTACGAGTACACGGTCATGTCCTTCGGTCTCACCAACGCACCTGCCACCTTCTCGAGGCTTATGAACTCGGTTTTCATGGAGTATCTTGATAAGTTCGTCGTGGTCTTTCTGGATGACATTCTAGTCTATTCTAAGTCAAAGGAAGAACATGAAGAACACCTTCGGTGTGTCCTAAACAAGCTTCGTGAGAACCGCCTATATGCAAAGTTCTCCAAGTGTGAATTTTGGCTTCCCGAAGTCACCTATCTTGGTCACATCATCTCTACTAAGGGCATTGCCGTCAACCCAGAAACTGTTCGGACAATTGTTGAGTGGCTTCCACCCAAAAATGTCAAAGAAGTCCAGAGTTTCCTTGGTTTGGCTAGTTACTGCCGTCGCTTCGTTTAGAACTTCTCGAAGATTGCAAAGAGTCTTACCGATCTCCTCAAGAAAGGCAAGAAATACCTTTGGTATCCTGCATGTCAAGCAAGCTTTGAAACACTCAAAGAGAAGCTCACTTCCCCTCTAGTCTTGATTCCTCCAGATACATCCAAGCCTTTCCAGATATTCCGTGACGCCTCCTTGCAAGGATTGGGTGCGGTCCTTATGCAAGAAAAACAAGTTGTTGCTTATGCCTCTCGGCAGTTGAAGACGCATGAGATCAACTATCCTACACATGACCTCGAGCTCGCAGCAGTTGTCTTTGATTTGAAAGTATGGAGGCACTACTTGCTTGGCAACCGTTGTGAGATCTTTTCTGATCACAAGAGTCTGAAGTATTTCTTCACACAACCTGATCTCAATCTTCGTCAGAGGAGGTGGATTGAAGCAATTAATGATATCGATCTGACAATCAACTACACTCCGGGCAAAGCTAATGTCATGGACGATGCTCTCAGCCGAAAAGCTTATGTCAACAACCTCATGGTGGAAGAACAAAAGCCTCTCTTGTGCGAGGAATTCCGCCAGCTCAACCTTCAAATTGTGGGTCAAGGGTATCTTCTGAATCTTCTGGCAACCCCTCTCCTGGAAGAAAAGGTTCGCTCCATTCAACTTGGTGATCCTTACACCAAAAATATCATCTCCAAAATTCATCTGCCGAAGTAGGAGTCCTTCCACGTCGACGACCAAGGAGCTCTATTATTTGAACACCGGATGCTTGTTCCAAACTACCCGGGTTTGAAAGAGCAAGTTCTTAAGGAGGCGCATGATTTTGTTCTTTCTATCCACCCTGGCAGCACTAAGATGTACATGGACTTGAAAACACAGTATTGGTGGCCTGGGTTGAAACGATATTGTGCCAAGTATGTCTCCGAGTGTGATGTCTGCCGCAGAGTTAAAGCTGTCCATCAGAAACCGTCCGGTCTTCTACAACCATTGAAACCTCCGGAATGGAAATGGGAGAAAGTATGGATGGACTTCATAACTGGGTTTCCAAGGTCGCAGAAGGGCAACCATGCAATCTTTGTTTTCATCGATAGGCTTTCTAAAGTGGCTCACTTCGTTCCTATCAAGGAAACAATTTCTCCAATTCAGTTGGCTGAGCTCTATATAACCAGAATTGTCTCTCTGTATGGGGTTCCTCTTGAGATCAGTTCAGACCGTGGAAGCATCTTCACTTCCGAGTTCTGGGGAAGTTCCAAAAATGCTTTGGGAACAAAGTTGAACTTCAGCACAGCTTACCACCCTCAGTCGCAAGGACAAGTTGAAAGGATCAATCAGATCTTGGAAGATATGCTCCGTGCTTGCGTCATCTCTTTTGGCATGAAGTGGGAAGAATGCCTTCCTTATGCTGAATTCTCTTACAACAATAGCTTGCAGAAGAGTCTAAAGATGGCACCATTTGAGGTTCTCTATGGCTGCAAATGCAGAACTCCAATTGGTTGGTCGAGTGCAGGTGAAAGAACATTGTTTGGCCCCGACAATATAACTCAAGCAGAGGAGAAGGTTCACATCATTCTCGAAAACCTGAAGTTTGCTCAAAGTCGCCAAAAGAGCAACTATGACAGAAAGCATACGGACATGGAGTATGTCCCTGGTGATCTCGTTTACCTTGGTGTCACTCCCATGAGAGGCACGCACCGGTTTGGTATCAAAGCGAAGCTGGCTCCTAGATACATCGGTCCTTTCAAAGTTCATGGAAGAAGGGGAGAAGTCGTTTATGCTCTTGAGCTCCCTGAAAAAGTCAAGGTCCATGATGTTTTCCATATCTCTCAACTCAAGAAGTGCTTCAAGGATCCCGGCAGGACCGTGGACCATGAGCTTATCAATCTCCAAGAAGACCTGTCTTATAAAGAACACCCCACAAAAATCCTAGAAGTCGCAGAAAGAAAGACTCGCAACAAGTCTATAAAGTTCTGCAAGGTGCAGTGGTCGCACCATTCCGTTGATGAAGCCACTTGGGAACGTGAGGATGAGGTCTGTGCCAAGTATCCTACCCTCTTCGTTTGTTCTTCTTCCTAGAATCTCGGGGCGAGGTTCCTGTTTAGTGGGGGAGAGTTGTAGCATCCCATCTGTCTAACATCTGTAATGCTACATGGTCTAATAATAAAATGCTACTTCCTACATATAATTGTTGCATCATAATTATATCATGCTCATGTCATCATTCCACCTTGCATTTGAGCATCATATAAAACCCTCTTTTTTTGGATCTTGTCTCAGATGCACTATTAATTGTATTTGGCTCTGGATATATTGTATTTGGCTCTTGATAAAGGCTTGATGCCCAAGTTGAGTTGGGGCCATATCTTTTATTAACTCCACCACCTTTTTCTTGTCACCACCCCTTTAATTCTACCATCCAACTATATGTGAGCTTTGCATTTTAATTGGGTTTACCTCTAGCTCATGTGGGTTGGGATGGATCCACTTCTACTTCCACATGCTCCCATATATGCATCATGTTGTTTTCACAAGGTTGATACGTGGAGAGCCACATGGCCACCATTGCATGTTATGTGAGTATTTTCTTTGTCTAGCTTCCATATGCTTTGGTTTGGAGTATTTGATCATGTATGAATATAATTATGGCTATATACTTACCTAGTGGAACATACACACTAGTATGCCCACATTATATTCAAATATGAGCATTTTCCATCTATTCTACTTGGGACACGACTCTTGTTCTTTGGCTTGGTCTTAATCCCATAATTTTGGTGCATGTGCTAATAAATGCCATGGACTTTTACAATTGTTTTCACCATAGTAATTAATGCATTTATTATACATGCATGGGCCATGCAAGATCATCCTTTTTCCTCTTTCTTTGGTTTTTCTTCGGTGTTAAGTGAGCCATGGTTTTTCTCCCATGATCCAACCTAGTTTCTCTTCCTCTCTTTATTCTTTTTGGTGCCATCATCTAAACCTCACCCTCACCTCCCTATCTAGACCTAAACCTACACAACACCAAACCCTAACTATCTCCCTCTCTCTTTACACCTAGCTAAACCCTAGCTATTTTCCTTCCTAGCTTCGGCTAAGACCAAACTCTCCCCTCTCTATCCTAATCGCCACCACTCCCAGGGCAAGCCTCCCTGTACCACCACCCTGGCTCGGCCCCAAAACCCCTAGCCTAGCAACCTAGCCCGAGCCACCATGCCGACCCTGCCGGTCTAGCCCTAGCCGAGTCCCTCCCCTCTGTGTTTCTCTCCCTCTACCAGACTAGGCCCCCACCCGAGCCGCCTTGCGTCCACCCTCTGGCCCCAGCTGCAGCCCTCCCAAGTCCCGTTGAGCACGTGAGGAGGAGGAGAAGGAAAGGAGCACACCACCTTTTTCCACCCCGCCACCGTCCACCCCATGTGCTCTCCCTCTGCCTCGACCTTATCTACCCCTCCTCTCTGCCTAGCGTCACCCAGATCCCCAGGGCCTCGCCCTTCTACTCCTCTTTCCCCACCTACCTCTACCCCCTCTCTATTCCATCTCCGTTCGCCCATCGTCGTCATCGACCCGCCGCAGTAGCAAGGAGGAGGCGGGCGTGGCGTTGAGGCGTTGGGGAAGACCGAGAAGACCCCTGCGTCGCCCCTGTCCACACCGTCGAGGAGGAGAAGGCCCAGACCTGCTGCACATCATCGACGTCGACGAAAAACCCTAACCCGCCGGCCGCCAGCGTCGCCGATGATCCTCTGCGCTTCGGCTCGGTCCACCACCACCAACCCACTCGTGGTGAGCTGCTGAGTCTCCCTGACATCCTCCCGCTGGCCATCGCTTCCTGGACGCGTAGATCCATTCGTCAAACGCTCTCTGTGCGGCGCGCTCGCAGACGCGTCCTCGCAGTTGCGCCGAGGTAGGTCCTTCTGGCCACATAGATCCTTCCTAGCATCTAGCCAAGCCAGCCTCAGTGGTAGCCGCCGCCGCGCGTGCGCGCCGCGTCGCATGTTCGATCCCCGCCGCGCTCTACCCACGCCTTCTTTTTTGTCAGACAACAGCGAGAAGAACAACAATGCAGTGGAGCTTCGGGTGGCCTTTTTCCGTTTACCCCCCTGCGTCTTTTGTTTGCCCATCCCGCGCTCCACCTGGTCCCACCTGTCAGCCTCTGTGTAACTTTTATAGAAAGGCACCCGGTGCTCTTAAGCCTCAACCCGCACTCCAGACCAGGCCCACATGTCATATGTTGGGGCCGTTTTACAATAAGGCACCCGTTAAATCTTGGCCTCAACCCGCCGTCCCCATCCGCGCCACGTGGCTGCGCCCTGTTCGCGCACCCGTGCGTGGCCCCGCAAACAGCCGGTCCCACCTGTCAATCGCTCAGGCTAAATAAACCCGCGGTGAGAAAAGCCCCGCGTAGAGCCGCGCCGACCCACCTGTGCTGAGTCAGCACCTGGCCCACTCGTCAGCGGTTGTGGCTAATTCTCTCTGGGTATAAAAAGTCTGTGTCCTCTTCTGTTTAATAAAAATGATTTCATAAATGTTTATTATAATTTTAAATCTAGAAATTAATAACTTTTTATTGATAAATCCAAATAATACAAATGATATATGTTTTTGAATCAGAAAAATGTGAGGAATTCAAATATGCCATCCAAAGTATTGTTTGCATGTTTTAAATTATTGAAATTGTTTAATTGAAATATAAATGCCCTTTTCTTAATTAATTAATAATTTTATTTTCTATAACTCCAAATTTGACAAATAATATGTCTAAATCGATCAGCGCGATAAGACCGTTCCAACTATGCATTCCATGTTATGAATTGAAGCATGCATCATGTCATTATTAAAAATCAGAACTGTTTATAGCAATAAAACTTGACCAAATAATTAATAAAATGATTTATTCTTGTCCCCACACCTCACCATTGCCATGCTACTTTATTGCCATGTAAATTGTGCATCATTCATCATGGTATGCTTGTTTGCTTGTCACATTTTATTTATATGCTTGTGCACTTTATTTATGTTGGCCCTTGTTTGTTTGGTTCTTCTTTTCGGATAGACGCCGAGGAGGGGAAATATCAGGAATCCCAGGAGTACTACCCAGATCCTTCTCTCGCTTCAACTGAGCTGTCAGGCAAGCACTACCACATGCTTGCATACATATAGTACCTATTGCTTCTACCTTATTCTTGCATCATGGAGTCGCGATTGCATTAAATTGAATCCCAAGTACTGCATAGCCTTTACTTTAAACCCCACCGAGCCTGTTCCTCAAACCCATGAGCCATTACTACAGGAGTTGTTTGAGCCACGCGAGTCGTAGAACAGCATGTGTAGGGTATGTGAGTGTCTGACGGATAACGAATTACCTAAACAACTTAACCTGAGTAGTAGTGGGATAACTAATGAAAGCGGCACCGGTGAGCAATATCTGCTATTTGGTTTTTCATGGTCACTTGTGTCCCATAGGACCCCGAGTACTTTATTCCTGTTCCTTGACTATTCACACTATCCACATCCGGGAGGCCTTATGAACCCCCCTGAGCTAAGCTTGATTCATTTCTATTTCTTGGGGCCACAAAGTAGTTTGGGGGCTTTATTACTATCCTGTACTTATGCCTTGTTATACTGCTTTATTTAAGATTGTGCGTGGAGCACCTGTACTGTTTTGGATCGTGACACGTTTTTGTTGTATCGACAAGCCCAGTCACATTTTCGGGTTCCCAGTCGTTTACCGCCATCCACACAAACCCTGGGTCCGTTCTGGAGCCGACCAACTTCGTTGCGGGTAACTTACTGGGGTGGCCCCCTGAAATATTTTATGAATCCTCCGATCGCTTTGTCATGAATGCCTCGTTGGGTTTTGAGTTGGTATTTCCGAGGTTGATCGAGTGTGTGTTGCTATTTTTGCACCCCTGCAGGGTAAACCTTTCCGAAAGCCGTGTCCGCGGTTATGGACGACTTGGAGCATAGTTTCTGGATCATAGACAAGTATAACTAAAGTATCGTCTTTAAATTGACTAAATATCTGTCTAGTAAATAGTGCAATATTCATGGAATGAGTAATAAAACTGCCAACGGATGGGTTGTTCGTCCGCTTTCTCGTTGGTAAGCGAGAAGGAGGATGGATCGGTTATTTCATACTGTTATAACTATTGTTTCTAATTAACAGACATCCGTCTATCATTGGTTAGGCGGATGGTTAGCGAGTATCTATAGACTTGTTAGTTATTCTCTTATGCTGTAATTACGTCACCCCAGGTTATATCCCCTTTAGAGGCATAAAGACTTGCTGAGTACCCCTAGGGTCTCACACGATAAATTGTTTGATTCAGATGGACAGGTGTATTCGCAAGATGGATACTGGGTGGAGGAGGCAGATGATGTTGGCAACGATCACCCGGTGTAGAGATTCCAGGGATGGGTATCCGCGAGATCTGTGGGCGGGATGTGCTTAGTTATGTGGCATCTTATGCCGATTTGCGTTTTGTCCATACTCGGATCTTGTTTACCGCTTCCGCTTGATACTCTGTTGATTGATGTATGAGGGGCTATCCTACACTATTATCTATATCTAGGATATTTGGGTCATGCCATATGGCGTTGCAATATTTCTATTTCTTTGAGATGGTATGGCTCTGAGAACTGTTGTAAGGTAGCTTGCATACATGCTCACTTGTGTATGTATTTGATCTCTTCGCTTGTTGCCTACGCCGCTCGCTCTTGTCCCGATGTTCTTGGAAGTGGTTAGGATGGCCGACGGGTCTACATGTGGGTGGCCCCTGGGCCCCCGCTGTACTATTTTAACCACTTTTGGTTAATTCGGGCTTGAACTTAGAGCGTAGGGTCTGAGGTTGTTACAAAGAGTTATGCTGACAAGAGAAGGAGATACCTGACTTTCAATGTCGGAGATTTTGTATATCTCAAGTTTTCGCCATTAAAAGGAACCCAACGCTTTAGTCTGAAAGGAAAGTTAGCCCCCAGGTATATCGGGCCCTTCAAGATTCTGAATCGTCGAGGAGTAGTATCATATCAACTGGAGCTGCCTGAAGAGATGTCAGCCATCCCCAATGTGTTCCATCTCTCATTACTTCGCAAATGCTTGGAAGTGCTCGAGAAGACTGAAGTTTTCAAGAACATCGATCACAGAGCTGTAGAAATCAACAATGACCTGACCTATCGGGAAGTGCCCATCCATATATTAGAAGAAGCCTACAGAACCACCAGGACCAGGAGCGTCAAGTTTCTCAAGATTCAATGGAGCAACCATACCAAGGAGGAAGCTACTTGGGAGCGCGAAGATTACATTAGGACAGAGTTCCCTGATCTCTTTAGTTCCTAATTTTCTTTGTAAATCTTGGGACGATATTTTTTTTAAGGGGGGAAGGTTTGTAACATCCCAAAAATTTAATCCAAGCTTATCAAAATCCAAATCATCAAAATTAGGATTAACAAAACTTTTCCATTTCAAAATATGAAAGCATTCATGTGTATGTGCATTTAAATTAGGAGTTGATTTGAATTGCCATGGTTCTGTGATTTATTGCTTGTAAAATGATTCTTTGGTGAAATAAACATCATCTAAATCATTCCCAAACTTTTCCCAAAGAAAAACAACTCAAAATGAATAAATGAAGTGAATGGTCATTTTGGCCAAATTAACTATCATGCCTACTTTGGCTATTCCTAGTACTTAAAATCTAACAGAAACAAATGCGGATCTTTACACCCCTTGCTAGTACACATAATGAGGTACCAAGAAACGCTTTGTGATCTGCCAAAAACATTCAAATACTAATTTTAATTGACAGTTTAAAATTGAATCTTTTTCATATGGGAAGATCCCACTATTTCAAAAACCACTCAAACACGCTCAATTTTCAAAACCCAAGCACCCACAGAGTATCAAGCTTAGTACTAGCACACCCACCAAAAATATTTTCAAAATTCAAAAGTAAAGTTCATGCGGCCATTTCAAAATTCAAAACCCAAGCACCCACAGAGTATCTATGCCAAATTGTTGTCTGTATGCAGGATTGGGCGGTGTCACCCTGTATGCCCCCTCTTGCTGAGGGGGTTATACCTCGCGAAGCCTTGGAAGAGGACGAGTCGGGGTCAACCGTCCTATCTGATGTGGAGGAAGTCCCCGAGTCGGATAGTCCGGATACTCGCAAGCATTCGCGCAGCAAGGATTCCGATGCGTCATCTCCTTCAACTCTGGAAGGTGCAGGCGTTGGTGCGGAGTCGCCAATCCCTGCCATTCCCATGAGCGTCGTGGCACCATCCTCTCGCAAGAAGATGCGACTGCCCAAGGAGTCCTTGTCAGAGTCAGGGGAGCCCACTTTTGACTTTGACAAGTTTGATTGGTAAGTTTTCTAGTTTGTTTGCTCTTCTCTGGATTTGCCCTTTTTGGTTCATCTCTGGATTTGCCTTTTTTTTATGTTGATTTTGTCTTGCAGTCAAGAGGCGTCGTCATCTTCTGGCGACGTCCAATTTTTATAAAGAATCAGGAGTCACGACCTCAAGGGACAAGAAAGAGGTCGAGCGTGCTCCTTCTCCTCCATTGGCGGCCACTCCGGGCACAACTCTTCCAGCTATCCGCATGAAGGGGAGCATCGAATGGTTGCCCAGATGACTGCACACCAAATGACTTCGGAGTCATTGGAGGATCACGTAAGTGTAGGATTTCTTCTTTTGATGTTGTAGTCGATGACTTCTGTTGATCCTTTGTTGTGCGATAGCTCCTTGTGAAGGAAGCCGCTCACTTGGCGGAGCACGTGCTTGCGATGGGCCGCCAGCATGCAATGCTAGAGACGCGTCATCGCGTGGTTGAAAGTAAGTGTTCTTCACTTCTCACTTTTCTATGCCGTTTTTGTGTAGTCGACTGATAGTCCATCCCTTTTATGTCTTTGTAGCTGAGCATAATGCCCTTTTGCGCGACGCCGCCACCATGGAGAAGACACTCGCCGCGGCTGTGAAGGGTCACGATGAGGCAATCGCGGCGCGTGACGAGGCGCAGAGGCGTGAAGAGGATCTGCGAGCCTCCATTGCGGTTAGGGAGAAGTTGTTCGAAGAACAGCTTTTCTCGATTGCCAAAGCCCTCTCAGGTACTATGTTTGGGTATCAGTATCTTTCTCTTTTTGATTTTTGCCGTTGGCGCTGATGTTTGTGTCCATGTGTGGGTTTATGTATAGATGCTAGCGGTTTAAGCTTCGACCCTCAGGCCCTCCTTCGCGACGACGCTTTGGTGGGTGCGCTTTCAGCAGTCGAGGACCGCAGCGCCGCCGTTCAGGATATGCTTTCCAAGGCCAAGGGCGTGCTCAGTCGCCTCCGGGAGGAGTTGATGCTCAAGGCTGAGCTAATCGAGAACATGGAAGAGCTGGTGGAGTCTCTTGCCTGGGGTGTTCCTTCAAGCTTCAAGAACTCCCTCCGTGCGGCTGGTGCGTCCGTGTCACTTGCCATGCTGCAGGCCCACGGAGTCTAGGTTGATCCTACATCAGTTTCGAAGGCGATGCCCGTTAGCGCGGATGGCCAGCAGGTAGTCTTTGCTCACTTCGCGACTGCCTGTGGCAAATATGGGTCGCAGCTGATTAACACGGTTGTGAAGTACTCTGAGGAGCTGCAGCGAACCAAGAAGGCAGGAAGTCAGTGGCATATGACACTGCCACGGACTCGATGAAGCCCCCGAAGCTGTCGAAGTCGAAGAAGCCAATCGCTCCTCAGTAGCTTGGTAATAGTTGATTAGTTTATGTCTTTTTCCTAGAACATGCCTTTTTGGCGGGTGTATCTGCTGGAACTTTTGCCAATCTTGTGTTTGATGGGTTCGTAGCATGGAAAACAAAAAATTTCTACCGCAAGAACGAACAAAACCCAGATCTAATCTAGATAAAAGACAAGATCTAATCTATTAGACATGTGCAACGAGATAGATCTGTACTAACCCTTGTAGATCCGAAAGCGTTACGAGATTGGATCTCGTGGTTTATGTAGTCGATCACTTGCCGATCTCAAGATCGAGTGGACGATCCTTCCGGCGCCGCGTTCCGGTAGTGCTTCCGCAGTCGGTCACACGTGCGGAGTCGAAGCAGACCTTCCTCTCCCCGTTCCAGCGAGCAGCGGAGGTAGTAGATCTTCTCCACGGAATCCCAGCAGCACGACGGCGTGGTGGTGGTGGTGGAGTAGAGAATTCTGCAGGGCTTCGCCTAAGACAGAGCAGAAGAAAGGAGGAGGAGAGAGGCGGCTAGGGATTGGAGTGGACAGGGGCAAAGGGGTGGCACCTCCACCCCTCTATTTAAAGGAGGGAGGCGCCATGGGAGGGGGGGGTCCTAGTAGGACTCCCCTCCCTTCCTTGGCCGGCAGATTGGGAGGGGGGAGGAGTCCTCCTCCCCCACGACTCCTTGTCTTGCCCCACAAGGACTCCTTGATCCTTTCTTGGTTTTGAAGCAAACTCCAAGAAATCTTCCAGAACCTTCCGGAACATTCCGAAACCTTCTAGAATCCTCATACAAATACTCCGGAACATTTCCTAACTTAGAAAATGATCCCCAATATATGAATCTTATTCTCCGGAAAATTCCGGATCTCCTCGTGATGTCCCGGATGCAATCCGAGACTCCAAACAACATTCAGTCTCCAACGCACATTCCATATCTACTTAAAACAACTTCGAACCTTAAGTGTGTCACCCTTTGGTTCGTGAATATGTAGACATGATAGAGACACATCTCCTATCAATAAGCATCAGCGGGACCTGGAGATCGATAATGGCTCCCACATACTCAACGATGACTTCGTGATCGATAGAACCATTTACATACGAGACCAATTCCCTTTGTCACGCGATACTCTACTTGTCCGAGGTTTGATCGTCGGTATCTCCATACCTAGTTCTACCTCGTTACTGATAAGTACTCTTTACTCGTTCCATGTTATGTCATCCCTTGTGACCCAGTCACATGCTTGCAAGATAATTAGATGATATTCCACCGAGAGGGCCCAGAGCATATCTATCCGTCATATGGATGGACAAATCCCAATCTTGGTCCATGTGCTTCAACACATACTTTCAAAATACCCAATGACACCTTTATGACCACCCAGTTATGAAGCGGTGTTTGATGTCATCAAAGTACCCAGCCGGTGATGGTGATTAACATAACCTCATGGTCGAAGGATTAGGTTACTATGTATTTTAAAGCTTATAGCAAACGGACTTAATGACTTGATCTTATGCTATGCTTACTACGGGTGTGTGTCCATCACATCATTCTCCTAATGATATGATCTTGTTATTAACGACATCCAATGTCCATGATTAGGAAACCATGATCATCCATTAATCAACAAGCTAGTTTAACAAGAGGCTTACTAGTGACTCTTTTATGTTTACAAAACATACAAGTATTAATGTTTCCGGTTAATACAATTATAACACGGGATGTAAACATTTAACATAAACATAAAGATATAATAATAACCACTTTATTATTGCCTCTTGGGCATATCTCCAACAGTCTCCCACTTGCACTAGAGTCAATAATCTAGTTAAAAAACTTGTGCATTCAACACCTATGGCTTTCTGGTGTTGTATAGACACTATTTCTAGTGGTAAACATAATCTTCGGATCTGACACTTCTAGGTCCGTGTGTATTTGCATGTCCTTGCGTCTCTACGCATTACTCATTCTCCAATGAGATGGCATTGTATAAATTTGGTCCTTTGGTGAGACCTTTAGTTCCTTGGGATTAAATCATGTTGATACAATTGTCATACAATGTATCTTCATAGTATTATCCCGCTATGAACCACACCTAGTTTGATAACAAACTACTTAACACAAATGCCCTCCTTTGCTGCTACAATAGCAGTTATATACTTAGCCTTTTGTTGTAGTATCCGTCACAATATCTCAACTTTGGAACTCATCCAAATCCATCATGGAACATCCTTTCCATTATATTGTGCCACCCATAGTCTAAATTGAGATAAATTTAATTTGTATCTTGTGACAAAACTAGTATCAATGTAACACTTTACAATGAACTACCTTTAACTATTTGTCACTTATACATGATATATTCTTAGTTCTTCCAAAGCTCATAAGAATATCTTTACTATTGTCCAATGATCATCTTATGAATCATTCTGGTATATGCTCATAACATTTAGAGCATAGTACATATCTGGATGTGTACATCTCAAAGAATGATTGATCAAAATATTCTTGTGATTTCACCAAGTGTCAAAACACTTGAATCTCGTGTCAACACACTTGAATCTTGATTTAGTCCTTTTCGTGCATCAAGAACCTTTCTTGTTGTTTCCATATTGAACTCATTCAACATCTTATCTATGTACATTTGGCAAAACCATATTAGCGCCTCAATCTATTCATATAGACATTGATGCCTAATTCTTGAGTTATGCCTAAGTTTTTCATCAAAATGAAATTCTTAACCTGTGTCAATAAAAGATACATCATTTCTAATCAACAATATGTCTTTCACATAATGTATTAGAAATATGTCTTAGCGCTCCCACTTAATTTCTTGCAAAATGCAAACATCTTCATCGTCTTTGATGAAATTAAACCTTTTAACGGTTTCATCACGGTGAAGATTCCAACTCCGCGATGCTCACTTCAACCATTGAAGTTTTGCATACTCTTTTAGCATCCTTTGAATTAACAAAAGCCTTTGGATCGTGTCATGTACACGTCCTAGGTAACCATTCTATTAGAAGAACTTGTTTTGTTTGTTCAACTACCATATACCAAAATATATGTAGTGGTTGCTACATTAATCCGTCCAGACTAAATATCGCTATGAAAGATCAAATCTTATCATAGTCAATTCCTTGAACATTGTCGTAAACTCTTTCCGACATGTCGACTATTTCATATATTTGAAACATCCATGTCTATTTCTTTATAGATCCAAACACGACCGATAGGCTTCACGCCTTTCCGGAGGGTCTTCTAAGTTCAGAAACTTGATTTCTCGTGTATGGATACTATCACGGATTCCATGACTTCTAGTCATTTTATGGAGTCAGGGCCCATCATCGCTTCTTTGCATGTAGTCGGTTCATCATTGTCAAAACAATAACGACTTGCTTATCAAATCTTACTATTTGATTCTTACCGACCCACACGGTTCTATAGGAACTCTAATCTCCAAGATCACACCTTTTGTAATCACGAGAGCCATGAGCATTGTGGCCGCCACCGGGACACTTTCCGGCGCTGCGCTACTTAGCACATATAGCTAAGGTTCAACAACCTTATCAAAGTTCTATTGTCCTCCCACTTAACTTTTCACGAAAAATTCCTTCTCAAGAAACTTGACGTTCCAAGCGAAAAACTATTTTGTCCTCGGCGTTATGGAGAAATTCCCAACAAATTCTTTGGAATAACCTACAAAGACGTGCTTATCCGACTTTGGTTGTAAATATTTTTACTTATGCGTAGCATACCAAAATTTAAGAAAAGACAATTCGGGTTTTATCCCAAACCATAACTCATATGGTGTCATTTCAACGGATCACGATGGAGATCTTTTCAGTATAAAAGCGGTAGTCACTAGCTTTAATCTTTAAAATATAATGGCAGTTTTATAAATGACACCTTTGACCTTACCATGTAAAACAAGGTTTCATTACATATCTCGAACACTCCATACTCCTATGGTGTTTTGGGAAATGCAAATCCATGGAACGATTCCTCAAATCTTAGGTGTTTTGCTAAACTTGTAACTCAAACATCTTTCTTTATGATCCAATCATAAACTCTTTTATTTTCTTGTTACAATGATTTTCCACTTCATCTTGAAAGTCTTTGAACATTTTTCAAATGTTTCATACTTCTTCCTTATTGAGTAAGTATATACATATACTCACTCAAATCTTCGGAGAAAGCATATGAAGTTGAAATCCATCGCCCACGACTATACATAATGGACTATATACATAAATATGTACAAATTCCAATCAGTTAGTCGTCCGTTCCTCTTTTGGCCTACGAACGGAGTTTTAATTATCTCCAGGAAAGTATCACAAGCGTCATTTGATCCAAATCAAAGACTCCAAAAATCCATCAACATGGAGTTTCTTCATATATCCCTTTCAATATAATTTAAACGGCGATGTCACTTCGCAAGTGATCTTTCAATCATTTGTCTTGCGACATTTTAGCATTAGTTTTATGGTCGTTATTTCTCCTACCAGACTTGTATATTATCCATGTATTATGGAATACGGTAATTATTTGAACAACCTTTTGTCGTCATAATACCTGATCAAAATAACAATTATTGAAACAAATCTTGAAGGCAAGCTTTGATGTTAACGAGCAACACAACAACCCTTTGTTTGTTTTCGATGAACATCATCACATATTCTCTTGTTAGTTACTTAGGCCATTGCAGTTCATGAATTGTGTTGTCCTGTATGACACTTCATACCAACCAATTCGGTATCCAATAACGGAGAACCACATTGTTTAACAAGCAAGGAATACAACCATAACATGTATATCTTCTATATGCCTAAGTTGGACATCTCCAACCTTTTATTTTCTGCCAAATATTTTATAGATTCTCTTTCAGCAATTCCTTTTCTTTTAAAAGAATCAATCAACATGACACATGGTACAAAGCGTATATAGTCAACCACTAATACCTTTGGACTTGCACTTTGAGGTGGATCACCTTCATCAAATGTTTGGCATTCTTTCAAAATTCTATTCTTTAGTAATCTTTTAGTGTAGTAAACATTTTACTTACATCTTCTATTCATCCTTATCATGACAACTTTCATGATCAAGCTGCTATAGCTTATAAAGGTGAATTGCGAGTATAATGTTTCTTTTTCAAAACCTTTTGGAGGATTAGGACGACCAGCGTCTCCAACCTTCACAAATTCTCATCAAATATGAGGACGTATACTCTATCATGTTGTAACCAACACATTGTTTTAGATATCGCAATACCTTTCACATATGATGGTTTCTGAAACATTGCTTTTAGCTCTTAGATAAACTTGATATTAAAAACAATCTTTTGAGTATCAAGAATCATGGAGGCAAACATGATACATTAGATACTAACACTGGAATTGTTACTCTTGATTTAATACTACTTATTAAACTTCATGGAGCAAATAGAGTTTGCTGAAAGTTTGCAATAGGACTTATAAACTTTAAATTGACATTCAAAACAATACGATACCAGTTCGTAAAGTAAATATCCAGAATTTCTATAGTTCCACTATCTCAACTATAACTAAGCATAAGGTGGTGAACGGATGCCAATGACTACAACAAACTATGCAAATTCACTTTGATTGTGTTTATGATAAATTGAGTTCGACTAATCCAAATTACAAATGAACTCCCACTCAAAACAACATCCCTCGAGTTGTTTTAGTGATTACACGAACCAAATCCACTACACCAAGTCCGATCATCACGTGAGATGATGTAGCTTTAAAGGAGAACAATCAACATGTTCATCATATCATCCATATGACTCATGCTTTACCTTTTCGGTATTCCGTGTTCCGAGACCATGTCTGTACATGCTAGGCTCGTCAAGGTTAACCTTACTTTCCGCATGTGCAAATCTGGCTTGCACCCGTTGTATGCACACGTAGAGTCTATCACACCCGATCATCATGAGATGCTTCGAAACGACGAGTCTTAGCAACGGTGCCAACTAAGGACGAACACTTTATTACTTGATATTTAGTGAGAGGGATCATCTTATAATGCTACTGTCGCGATCTAAGCAATACAAGATGCATAAAGGATTAACATCACAAGCAATTCATAATTAGTGTGATATTATATGGCCCTTTCTTCTTGCGCCTTTGATCTCCATCTCCAAAACACGGACATGATCTCCATCATCACCAGCATGGCGTCAAGGTCAGTGGCGCCGCTTCATGGTTGTCCATCATCACTAGCAACTAATACAACTACTTGGAAAAAAGCTATTACAAGATGAATAGACACGCAGGTCTTAACAGAATTGAAGACAACCATTAGGCTCCTGCCGGTTGCCATATTACAATAAGGATCATTGCATACATCAAATATAATCACAATCACATAATGGCCATATCACATCACAAAACCCCTGCAAAACGAGTTAGACGCCTCTAATCTTCTTTGCATGTTTTACGTGGTTTGGGGCTTTCGAACAAGAACGGATCTTACCTACGAAACTGAACCACAACGTTGATACAAGTGCTATCAAGTGCAAAGTGTAAGATCTATACTATGGTGGGAGAGACAGACACCCGCAAAGCCACTTGTGCAAAGCAAGTTACACGTCAAGTGTGGAGCAAGTCTCATGTGCGATGACATGTAAGGTTAGCCCGAACCGCTTCATCCCAACATACCGCAAGATGCAAAGTACACAAAGCAAAAAACGGCACGAGCACCAACGCCCACAAAACCATTGTGTTCTACTCGTGCAACACATCTACGCATAGATACGACTCTGATACCACTGATGGGTTCGTAGCATGGAAAACAAAAAATTTCTACCGCAAGAACGAACAAAACTCAGATCTAATCTAGATAAAAGACAAGATCTAATCTATTAGACATGTGCAATGAGATAGATCTATACTAACCCTTGTAGATCCGAAAGCGTTACGAGATTGGATCTCGTTATTGATGTAGTCGATCACTTGCCGATCTCAAGATCGAGTGGACAATCCTTCCGGCGCCGCGTTCCGGCAGCGCTTCCGCAGTCGGTCACACGTGCTGAGTCGAAGCAGACCTTCCTCTCCCCGTTCCAGCGAGCAGCGGAGGTAGTAGATCTTCTCCACGGAATCGCAGCAGCATGATGGCGTGGTGGTGGTGGTGGAGTAGAGAATTCTGAAGGGCTTCGCGTAAGCCTGAGCAGAAGAAAGGAGGAGGAGAGAGGCGGCTAGGGATTGGAGTAGGGAGGGGCAAGGGGGTGGCGCCTCCACCACTCTATTTACAGGAGGGAGGCGCCATGGGAGGGGGAGTCCTAGTAGGACTCCCCTCCCTTCCTTGGCCGGCGGATTGGGAGGGGGGAGGAGTCCTCCTCCCCCACGACTCCTTGTCTTGCCCCACAAGGACTCCTTGATCCTTTCTTGGTTTTGAAGCAAACTCCAAGAAATCTTCCAGAACCTTCCGGAACATTCCGAAACCTTCTAGAATCCTCATACAAATACTCCGGAACATTTCCTAACTTAGAAAATGATCCCCAATATATGAATCTTATTCTCCGAAAAATTCCGGATCTCCTCGTGATGTCCCGGATGCAATCCGAGACTCCAAACAACATTCAGTCTCCAACGCACATTCCATATCTACTTAAAACAACTTCGAACCTTAAGTGTGTCACCCTTTGGTTCGTGAATATGTAGACATGATAGAGACACATCTCCTATCAATAACCATCAGCGGGACCTGGAGATCGATAATGGCTCCCACATACTCAACGATGACTTCGTGATCGATAGAACCATTTACATACGAAACCAATTCCCTTTGTCACGCGATACTCTACTTGTCCGAGGTTTGATCGTCGGTATCTCCATACCTAGTTCTACCTCGTTACTGATAAGTACTCTTTACTCGTTCCATGTTATGTCATCCCTTGTGACTCAGTCACATGCTTGCAAGCTAATTAGATGATATTCCATCGAGAGGGCCCAGAGCATATCTATCCGTCATATGGATGGACAAATCCCAAACTTGGTCCATGCGCTTCAACACATACTTTCAGAATACCCAATGACACCTTTATGACCACCAAGTTACGATGCGGTGTTTGATGTCATCAAAGTACCCATCCGGTGATGGTGATTAACATAACCTCATGGTCGAAGGATTAGGTTACTATGTATTTTAAAGCTTATAGCAAATGAACTTAATGACTTGATCTTATGCTATGCTTACTACGGGTGTGTGTCCATCACATCATTCTACTAATGATATGATCTTGTTATTAACGACATCCAATGTCCATGATCAGGAAACCATGATCATCCATTAATCAACAAGCTAGTTTAACAAGAGGCTTACTAGGGACTCTTTTATGTTTACAAAACACACAAGTATTAATGTTTCCGGTTAATACAATTATAGCATGGGATGTAAACATTTAACATAAACATAAAGATATAATAATAACCACTTTATTATTGCCTCTTGGGCATATCTCCAACAGTATTCACCCGAATCTTTTGTCTGTGTGTCGATTTGATCGTCTTATTTGCTTTTATCTTGGCTTGTGGTAGGGTACATCAAGTGATCCTTTGAGGGAACATCAGGACTCGCCGCCCCTTGATGATACTTTGGCACCGCCGCGCTCCAGGGTGGATGAGTTGTCGCTGCTTTCGCGACTGCGTGACCGCGTGAAGCAGCTGGAGCGTGAATTACCCGTGCTCCGCGGTAACACGGATGTATGGAAGTCAAAGGAGGAGAAAGCCACCGCCCGAGAATAGTATCTGCTGGGGGAGATGATGCAGTTGGGCGACAAATTTAAGTGTTAGTTTGCTTGCTCTTATCTTTTCCTTGTAGTCACTCGTAGTGGTGTGTTGTCCTCATGCTTCCGTCATTGCTTTGTATAGTTGTCAGCGCGCGCCATCCGCAGGATGAGAAGGATAGGATTGCCATTCGCATGCATGATCTGACCTAAGAGCAACTTCAGGAGAGTGGATACTTCCTGGTGGATCATGATCGTGCGATTGCGCTAGCGACCCTGCAGGATCGTGCGTCACGAGTGCTTCACTTTCTGAAGAAGTCGCAGTCATGCTTGAGGAACATTTATCGGACGATGTTTCCGCTGGATGTTGCTCCCTCAAGCCTGCTGGCCCTTCTTGCCAAGTTCCAAGACTTGGTTGCGGTGCGTGAGTGCGTAAGTCAACAATTGGTGGTTGGTGCCAAGGCCGCTCTATCGCTGGTGCGACTGCATAGGCCTAACGTAGATGTTGTGGCGATTGCGGCTGGGCCACCGGCGCCACCAACAGGTTCTGCTTGGAATATGGTGCCGCACTACCAGGCGGTGGATCGCCTAGCAGAGGAGATCGTCGATTTCTTCGAGGAGCAGACCAACGTTTTTTTGTTGCAGTAGTAGCTTAATTTGTGTCCTGCACATAAGTGTACAAATGTTGTAAAGTTTGTATATACGTTGTGTATAATTGGTTATCGATTATGTATAAAGAGCTTGTTAGCGTGTGCGTTGCACTATGCGATTCCTTTTCGTTAGCCTTGCCATGCTCTT
Source organism: Avena eriantha (assembly GCA_910589775.1). Classification (NCBI taxonomy): domain Eukaryota; kingdom Viridiplantae; phylum Streptophyta; class Magnoliopsida; order Poales; family Poaceae; genus Avena; species Avena eriantha. The sequence goes on along the minus strand of OU342741.1, from coordinate 304,377,803 downwards.
ATCTCAGTCCCTTGTCAACCTGTCAGGTACGTTGTAGCTGGGTTGATGTTGTGTCAAGGGTTTCAATTGATGTGCCAGCTACTCAGGATATCGCGTTTTGGTTCGTAGAACAGATGTATATAAGGTGGCGCAGCCCCCGAGTAGATAAATTGTGGAAAAATAAAGGAGAACACAGAGTTTTGGGACACTTAGCTTTATTTATTCGAAGGACAGTACGGAGTACAATGTGTGGCTAAGTAGCCTTGGCTGAGTGCCTTATTTGTAATGTAAAAGAAAAACGGCTAAGGGTAGAAGCGTCCCAGTTGTGTGAAATTCTAGGGGTTGGAGTATGCGACTCCTGTCTCTAGATCTTGAAGGCGATAGGCGCCACCTGGCATTACTTTTGTAATCACGTATGGTCCTTCCCATGGGGGACTCGAGCTTGAGATGTCCCTGCTGCTTCAGCCGCAGGACTAGGTCACCTTCGACGAAGGATCTGGGGCGTAGCCTCCTACTGTGGTAGTTGCGCAGGTTCTACTGGTAGATCGTTGATCTTTCCGTGGCGATTTCCCTTGCCTCGTCCAGGAGGTCGACGGAGTCTTCGAGTGTGAGGGATGACACTTGTTCGCTGTAAGCGACCACGCGTGGTGCTTTGTACCGTACCTCGGTGGGTAGCACTGCCTCGGCCCCGTGCACCCTAAAGAACGGGGTGTAGCTCGTAGCACTGTTTAGAGTTGTGCGTAGGCTCTAGCGTACTGATTTCAGTTCGTCTGGCCAGCAACCCGCGGCTTGTTCGAGTGACCGGAGGAGTCGCTTCTTGATGCCGCCGCATACGAGCCCGTTCGCCTTTTCCATCTGACCGTTGGTCTGTGGATGCGCTACCGAGGCGTAGCTGATGTTGATCCCCAGATTCTCGCAGAATTCTTGGAACTCCTTGGATGTGAAGTTCATCCCATTGTCGGTGATGATGCTGTGCAGTACTCCAAAGCGGTAGACGATGGACTCGAAGAACTTGACTGCGCTGTGCCCTGATTGGTAGGTCACTGGCATGGCCTCAATCCACTTGGTGAATTTGTCGACTGCGACCAAGAGGTAGACGTAGCCTCCTCGTGAGGACCTTGGAAGTTTGCCAACCATGTCGAGTCCCCATTGCACGAAGGGCCAGGCCAATGGAATTGGCCATAGCTCTGTGCCAGGTGCGTGCGGCTTGTCCGCAAATCGCTGGCAAACATTGCATTTTTGGACGATGTCCTTTGCATCGCGCATGGCCGTAGGCCAGTAGAATCCAGCTCGTAGAGCTTTGGCAACGAGGGCGCGACTGCCGGCGTGGTGCCCGCAGGTCCCCTCATGGATGTCGAGGAGAACAGCTCTTCCGTCGGTCGTGGAGACGCATCGGTGGAGTACTCATGTGATGCTGTGTTTATACAGTTCGCCGTTGATAACAGCGAATACCTTGGATCACCGCGCGATGTGCCGTGCATCAGTCGGATCATCCAGTAGCCTCTTGCTGAGGAGGTATGTGATGTATGGTTGTGTCCAGGATTGTTCAATCATCATGACGCTCATTGGTCCCTCGAGTCCTGTGTCCAGCTCCAAGTCATCGAGTGCCATTGGCTCATTGGGCAGCGTAGCCCCCGAGTCCGTTGCTGCGCTTGTTTTCTTCTCTGCGGCCTTTGGCTTGATGGAGCGTTCGCAGATGCGCTCGAGAAATACCCCAGGTGGTACGGGGGCGCAGGTAGATCCTATGTTGGCGAGTGCGTCCGCCTCTTCATTGCTTTCACGACCTACGTGTCGCTGTTCGCAACCGTCGAAGTCTCCCTCGAGTGTGTCGTAGAGGTCGCGGTACGCGATCATGTTGTCGTTCAGTGCGTCGCACTCATGCATTGTTTGGTTGACGACCAACTTGGAGTCGCCGTATATAATGAGCCTCTTGGCGCCGCAGGCTTTTGCCATCCTCATCCCGTGCAGCAGGGCCTCGTATTTAGCTTCGTTGTTGGAGGCGGTGAACTGCATTCACAGGATGTACTTCAGCTTGTCCCCTTGGGGTGATGTTAGTATGACACCTGCACCTACTCCGTCCTTCCGCTTGGATCCATCGAAGTGCATTGTCTAGAGGTAGGACATATCTGGTTTGTCGGGGAGTTGGTTCTCCATCCAGTGCACGACGAAGTCAGGAAGAACTTGCGACTTGATTGCGTCGCGCTTTTCGTATGTAATGTCCCGTGGAGACAATTCTATTCCCCAAAGCGCGACCCGTCCCGTGGCGTCGGGGTTATTGAGGATATGTCCCAACGGGGCGTCGTTGACCACCATGATTGAGTGTTCCTGGAAGTAATGGCACAGTCGCCGGGCGGTCATGAAGACGCCATACGCCAGCTTCTGGTAGTGCGGGTACCGCTGTTTTATTGGCGTGAGGACCTCGCTGAGGTAGTAGACTGGGCGCTGTACCCAGTGGACCTTGTTTTCCTCGGCTCATTCGACCACAAGTACTATGTTGACCACTTGGTTGGTGGCGGAGATATAGAGCAACAGCGGTTCCCTTTCTCGTGCGTTCACTAGTACTAGTGAAGTGGATAGCAGGCGCTTGAGGTCTTCGAATGCTTCTTGCGCTTCATTGGTCCACTCGAACTTTTCAGCTTTGCGGAGGAGTTGGTAGAAGGGCACTGCCTTTTCTCCCATCCGACTGAAGAATCGACTGAGGGCCGCGATTCGCCCAGCCAGCTGCTGGACGCCCCTTATGTTTTTCGGCTTCTCCATGGCAAGTATGGCTTTTATTTTCTTCGGGTTTGCCTCGATTCCCCTCGCGGATATGAGGTACCCGAGTAGTAGCCCAGATGGTACGCCAAAGGCGCATTTGTCCGGATTGAGCTTGATCCGGTAGCGGTCGAGGTTGGTGAAGGTTTCGTGCAAATCGTCGATTAGTGAGGCTTCCTCCTTGGTATTGATTACTATGTCGTCGACATAGACTTGAATGTTCCGACCAAGTTGCTCTTTGAGGCAAGCCTGCATGCACCACTAGTAGGTGGCTCCTGCGTTTTTTAGCCCGAAAGGCATTGTGTTGTAGGAGAACACACCGAAGGGCGCTGTAAACGCTGATTTTTCTTGATCCTCCTCCTTCATTCAAATTTGATTATAGCCTGAGTAGGCGTCGAGGAAGCAGAGGCGCTCGCATCCCGCGGTAGAGTCGATGATCTGGTCGATTCGCGGTAGCGGAAAGTGATCCTTTGGACAGTGCTTATTTAAAGAGGTGAAGTCCACGCACATCCGTAGGATATCCGTGTCCTTTTTTGGTACTAGCACTGTGTTGGTGAGCCAAGTGCTTTCCTTGATCTCGCGTATGAATTTGGCGTCTAGGAGTCTGTTGATCTCCATTCCGACTGCCTTTGCTCTTGGCTCAGATAATCGCCGGATTGTTTGCTTGACTGGCCTTGCGTCTGGGTTGACGTTGAGTGCATGCTCGGCGAATTCCCTAGGAACTCCTAGCATGTCCGCAGGACACCAGGCGAAAATTTCCTAGTTCTCACGGAGGAATTCGACGAGCGCGAGTTCCTATGCGGGACTCAAGTTGTTGGTGATGAGGGCCGTTTTGGCGGGATCCGATGGGTGGACCTGCACTTTCTTTGTGTGCACTAATAAGTCGAAGGATAGATCGGGCGAACTTGGCCGACTCAAGGGAGGCAGACTATTGTCTGTCGACTCCTTTAGTCTCGCAAGTTCTTCGTGCATGTCAAAGGACTAGGAAGTTGAATTCCCTGTCGCAACTGTCGGATATCTCAAAGCTCCCGTTGATCGTGGTGACGCCATTAGGACCTGGCATTTTCATTTGCAGGTAGGCGTAGTGTGGTACTGCCATGAACCTAGCGAACGCGACACGTCCGAGGATGCAGTGGTATTGTGAGGGCCAGTCGACGACCTCAAAGTCGATGCGCTCGCACCGGAAGTTCTTCGGCGTGCCAAAGATGACGTCGAGGTTGATTTTACCCAGGGGATATACACCTTTTCCTGGGACGATGTCGTGGAATGTTGTGTCCGAGGCCTCTAGGCAACTTAGGGGGATCCTCATTGCTCGCAAGGTACTCGCGAATATAAGGTTGATGCCGCTTCCACCATCCATGAATACGCGACTCATTTCGAAGCCTCCGACTTGCTCCTCGAGTACGAGGGGGCAATGGCCTGGACGGGGTACTTGAGGCGGATGATCTCGTTTATCGAAGGTGATGTAGGACTCACTTCCGCTGAGGTACTCAGTGGTAGATGGTGGCGAGTGTGTGGCCAAGTTGACTTGGCGAGTGATGGCCTTCTGCACCCGATTCGAGGGGCATCCCTTTTGAATCATCATGGTACCCATCGCCCGTGGGTATGGTTCGCCTCCGTGGTGTTGGTCTAGCGCAGCTGCATTTGGAGGTTGCCCCGGTGGTGGTGGCAGAGCTCCATCTGCTACGGCGCCTGGAGCGGCTCCGTAGCCTCTTTCGACTGCGTTGCGATTCATTCGAACCAATCCCTCATGTAGTTTGAGGAACTCGCGGCAGTCCTTGAAGAGGTGGCTGGACTTCTTCTTTCCATCGTGCTTGTCGATGTAAAAGTGCACTGTACATGGCCCGGATAGTTTGTCCTCAATGGATGTCGCGGGTGCCTCATCGCGATTGCGGCATTGCCACACTTGCGTGGTTTTCCCGGAGTCACGGTCTTTGCCGCTACGGTATCCACTGTTGCGGTTATCGTCGCGTCTGTCGGCTTAGCCAGCTGCGACCATGTTTCGTCGTGGTCATCGTAGATGTGCATGGGGCGTTTGCCTCGGCGATCGCGTCTGCGCTCGAGTTCCGCCTCCTCGTCAGAGTGGACACGATTTTTCACCGAATCTTCTCCATCGGCCCACCAATTCGCGATTTCCATCAGGTGGTCGATGGTCTTGGGCTTTGAGCGGCCCAGCTCCTTCCCGAGTTCTAGGCGGCGGACGCCGCCGTTGAATGCGTCAATCGCGCGATCCTCCGATATGTTCTCTATGGAGTTCTTGATGATGGACCACCATTGGATGTAGGAGCGTAGCGATTCGCCTGATCCTTGCTGGCAGCATCTCAGCTCTTCAATTGATGCAGGCCACTTGTACGTGCCCTTGAAGTTGCGCACGAAGCTATAAACCAGCTCATCTCAACTGCGAATGGATCCGCGTGGGAGGTTGTTGAGCCACGCTTGGGCGGCGCCTTGCAGCTGTAGCTGTAAGCATTGCATGGCCGTGCTTCGACTTCCGCCATGGAGGCTGACAGAGGAGATGTGGTCCTCCAGCCAGATCTTCGGGTCCTGTAGGCCGTCAAACTTTGGGTTCTCCGATGGGAGTTTAAACCCCTTAGGAATTCGCTTTTGCCTGATGGACCTACTGAGGCATCTGGTGCCGTAGAGCTCCACGTCCTTCGAGTCAGTCGACCGAGCACGTCGCGCCCTTGATTTGTTGATCTTCCGCTGCGTGATGTCATCATGCGTGTCGTGGTCGTGGTCATGCCGCCGTGAGCAGCGATGTCGAGATAGGTCGTGACTGTCGTCACTGGATGAGGGCGAGGAGTAGCGCTTTGCTAGCACTTTGCCTTTCTTTGGCTCCGGTGTTGGCTCCTTGTCGAGGGTGGCCTCGATTAATCCCAAGCCCGCGATCGTAGATCGGTGCATGGCGGCTCAAGGATCTCCAGCTGGCGGCTGGTTGTTAAGGAGGTACATGGTGGCCTCTGTAACTGCAGCTTGTGGCATCTTAGGGACCACATTTCCCCGTGTATCGACTGTCATAGAGCTGAAGTCGAGGACCTTTGCAGCTTCTATGCGTTCTTGCTCGGTGATATGGGCCATCTGAGATTGCCTCTTTTTGGCGATGTACTCGTTGCCTTTTGAGGAGGATCCTCCGTGGGAGGAGAGCCCAGCATGACGAAGGCTTGACTCGTTTGCTGCTTTTTTGCGTGCCTCGAGTTGTGCGATTGTTTGTACTTGGCGCTTGAATTCTTCCTTCATGAGCCAGTGGTAGCCCATCAGCAGTTCTTGCGGAGATCCGAAAAGGGTGGAGGAGTGCCTCGTAGGGAATCGCGGCAGCGAGCCCATTCTTACTTGTTGAGCTTGATCACGACGCGTTCGCCGGTTTGCTTATTTATTATGCTTGGAGGTTTGATTGCTCCTCCATTGTTGGTGTTGGTGCGATCGCCACCGTTGTCGCCGTTGCCACCGTTGCTGCCATTGCCACCAAGAGGTGGGTCGGTTCCGTTACCGTGATTGCTAGTGTTATCGCGGTTGGCGGAGGTATCGCCTGCGTTGATGACGGCGCACATGAAGTGATTGGGGAAGTTGCTGCTTCCACAACTCTCACATCCGGAGTTGTAGGCTTCATCTTCAGTGGCCAGGTCGCTCAGATCAGAGTCGCGACTGCTGTCACTGACTGTGTTCTCGACTGTTGTCGAGGCGTTGAGCTCACTGAGGGTGCCGATCGATGGAGGGAACCATGATGCTGGGGCAATCGACGGCACCGTTGGCTGGTCAGTCATGCGGAGCGTGCCCATCTGACCAACTTGGAAGCGGAATCTCCCTATTGCCAAGCTGATCCCGTCGCCCACGGACTCGAAACCTGGGCGAGTGGCCGGCGTGTGGACGGTGAAGTTGAACGTGCCGAAGAGCTAGCGAATCTCCGTTGTTGCGGAGTTGTAGATTGCGGTTGATGGGGCCGAACAAGCCGCAACATCAGCACTCACAATTCTCACAGACGGCGCCAATTGACGAGGGTTTTGGAGAAGGAGGGACCGTTAGAGACATCTATCGGCTAGCAAACAAGCACACAGGGGACTCGAAGATTTACCCAGGTTCAGGCCTCGTAGAGGTCCATACTCCTGCTTGTCTGCTCGTGTAATTATCAAGGAAATCGAGGATTACAATGGTGCGCAGATGCAATCTAGCGAGGGTGATGGAAACTAGGATTGTGTGTGTCCTTCTCGCCGCCCCCTCCTATCCTTTATATAGATAGGCTAGGTCTCGCGTAGCAGGTCGAGTCGGTTATAGGTTAGGGTTTTCCCCTTTGAACTTTGTATCTTTAGTTTCTTCTTGTTCTTCAAGCAATCGAGAGTCCGTAGGCTAGTCAAGTCCTTCATTTGGGCCTTGGCGACACCGTGGGCCTCCACGTATTCAGGCCGTATATACCAAGCTCGAGTACCTGTAGGGTATACCCATGTCAATGGGAGTACATTTTACATCAAGGACCTAAAAATGAGGAAATTACACTGAGGTCCATACATTCAGCATGAAGTACCCTAAAATTAAGCAAATAAAACAGTCGGGTCCGGCTCCTTTTTGAGAGAGCAGCTGATCGAGCGATACTCTTCATAGTACTTCCTCTTCGTTTTTTTCAAAATATAGCAAATTTTGGCGGTATAAAATTCTTGGTTATGTGATAATCATCAGCATAAAGTATGATGTAGATATGGCCATGCCCTTGGTCGTTCAGCTTGAAATGCAAAAATCTTCATACTCATTGCCAACTAATAATCTTAAATATGTTTAAATTTTACCCCTTGCTTTTAGGTTCGACTTTTACACGGACAGTGGGAGTACATTTTATATCAAGGACCTAAAAAATGTAAAATTACATCGACGTCCATACATTTAGCATGACGCACCCTAAAATTAAGTAAGGAAAACAGTCAGGTTTGGCTCCTTCTAAAGAGAGAAGCTGATCGAGCCATACTCTTCATACTACTTCCTCTTCGTTTGTTTTAAAAATATGGCCAAATTTGGCGGCATGCAAATTCTTGGATATGGGATTATCAACATAAAGTATTATCAAAACCAAAGAATAATTAATAATGTTTATATTATACTTTTTATAACGCGTGTTTCTGGTTACACGTAACACGATGCCACAAAAAAAATATTATACTTTTGATTCTTTATTTGAAATGCTATCAAAACCGTGTAACCTTTGTCGGGATGTAGATGCATAGTGAGAACATGAATTTTTCAGAACTTACAGTGGTTTTCGATATACCAAATTCCTTATTAGGTTCAATAGATTTTTGGAAAATTTTAAGAGCAATTTATCACGCTTACTTTTGGTTAAAATTTGAGAAAGTCGGTGGGTGTACAATTTACATCAGAGACCTAAAAAATAAAAAATTACATAGAGGTCCATACATTTAGCACAAAGGGTCCTAAAATGAAGCAATGAAAACCAGTTGGGTCCGGGTCCTTCTCGAGCGAGCGACTGAGCCATAACCTTCGTACTACTCCTACTGTACTTTCAAACTAGCATGCTGCGGGTGTGCTTGGTGGCTTCCTCTTTGCAGGGTGTGAAATGGAACTAGAATGGAGTACTACGGCGTAGTGATAAATTGGCGAGAACATAATGAAGTGCATCGAATACGATGGGGTGTACTGCATATAGTATAAACAATCCCTTGTTGTCAACATCCGGATTTTTAATCTTAGATGCCTGTTATGCCATACATCGCAATCCCAGGATTACCATTTTTGCGGGACATAACAGATTAGATATCACAGTACATCATCCATTACAAACCATAATAAGGTCTTATATGAATAAAGGATCTCATAATCCTGTCTTAATACAAACAAGCAGCAGAATAATAAGCATAGCGGTGGGCTCCATCTTCAGTGTCACAGGCAATGCTGATGATGGGAGATAGTCCTAGTTGTCATAGCTGTCCTATTGTCCTTCCTCCTGGTAGTCCTCCTCATAGTATGGCCACGGGAATAGCCAGGGACAAACCCATGAGTACTCTTCAAGTACTCGCAAACTATCACTAACAAGTAAGGTAGTTCTAGTAGGAAAGCTAAGCTCTAAGTTTATTTGCAAAAGCTAAAATGAAACCTAAGCTGATTTCAAAAACAAAGAAAGCTAAAATAATGTTCTAAATCACTTAAGGTGGGAACTTAGTTTTCATATTCACAACCATGTTGTGATCAAGTCAAAGTCACAATTCATTTCATACGTTATTTTGAAAACATCTAACGACGGAACAGTATGGCCACTCCAACTGTCCATGACCGTAGACGCGGCTATTCAAAAGTTTGACACTCTGCAGAGGTGGTACACTTTCACCACAAAATTCGATACATCCGTCAGGGATAACCCTGAATTATCATACTTAGTATGCGGATAATCAATCATAACCTTTCCTTTACACACTCTAGTATAAGCACCTCTCCTATGAGCTTGGCCTCGCAGCCATGGCCATCTTCCATCCTGGGCACTGCATAGGTGGACAACATCAAGAGGTAGCCTCAGCTCAAACCTCTCCCGCGAGGGAACTCATACTAATGCATATAAACTTCCGGCTAAGCCTTACCCAATTCAGGTATTGTGGTTTTACGGTAAAATTGGAATGGTATCGCATATGATCCCAACCATCAGTTTTTAAAAAGGGCTAAGTCTCATGCCTCAACATTTTCATCATCATGAACCATTTGTGTTTCTCAACACATGTCAAAACATCTCAATAGAATGACTCATCATTCCCAGGTTTTCATAATCATTTTCACCAAGTATTCCCATCTAAAGTGATTAAGTTTTATGCTTAACACTAGCCACTAAGGTTAAGAGTGTTCACTAATGAGGGGTACTAATCTTAATCTCATGCCATAGAATGACATCTAGTATAGGCCAATTTTTATACTATTTATGCTATCTATACTATCCTTCCAAAGTCTCATAAAGCACTACTAAAGTAAAGAAACTTTAGTAAAGCAAAAAGTAAAGATTGCAAGTAAAACTTGGGATGGGTATAAATCAAAAGGTATAACCAAGCATGCCTAATGCATATTGCTTAGGTCATCATATATAAATTCTAGCTTGCCAATAATAGCTTGCCTCGGTTGGTGCAGTGGTTGAAATTCTCCTCATCTTCTTCGGGGTAGAACTCCTCCTCCTCGTAGACTTGGTCGGTATTATCGTCTATAAATATATACGGGGTATATAATCACCAATCCATACTTAACTAGTCTATTTAGCACACTAAGGCACATACTTGATGATCTAGCATCATCACAATCATCACAAGATTTAAAGAACTAGTTTCCTTTATTTTATTTGATAAAAGTAATTTCTACTAATTGAAATTAATTAAGATTTAATATTCTCCAATTAAAATATGGGATCATGTGGACACATGTCATCACCACATATTCTAATACATGGGAATGTGATTTAAAGGGTTGGTCACATTTTATAATATTTAAGATTATTATTTAATCAATTTAAAGTGACAAGAATGCCCTGATAGCATTCTTTTGGTACTAGTCCAATGTCACTATATGCAAACCTAAATATTATTGTATATTCAGAGAGATATTGTCAAATGTGATTTTATTGAGTTGGGATCAACTCAAAAGCTATTATGGTTGATTTTTGAAAAATGTTTGAATGTAGAAAAGTCTCTGTCTTGTTATTTTTGCTATATGTGATCTCTAACTCCAATTGATTTAAATCCAACGGGCTTGGATAGATATTTTAATTATCTTTCTAACAATTTTTTTAAATCATGTCATTTGGTTAAGTGAATCTCTCTGAGTTTATTTTGAATCTAGGCACATAATCTAGTTTAAACCTAAATGGAAAAATACTAATTTGAATCTTAGGGCCAGCACGGGAAAACTAACGGGCTGGCCCAGTAGCTCTCCGCGATGTAGAGGGCTACTGACAGGGGGGTCCTGCACATCAGTGGCACATCTAACGCGAAGCGGTACGGGGCAATCTCAGCCGTGCGATTAGAACAAGGATCTATGGCCGTGGTTCATCGTCTCCGGTGAACAGCTCTAATGAGAGAAAACCCTAACGCGCCACGGTGGGGATACGTGGGGGCTTACCAGGGCTCCAGCTAGACGTGGCGATGGGGGCGATCGAACTGGGAGACAACGGCGGTTCTAGGCTGTAGCATCCCGGTAAAACCACTACTAGAAAATTATTTGATGTTTTTGTTTTGTGCATCATCATGACCATATGCTCATGACATCATGCCACATTGCATTTGAGCATCGTCATGTCATCACGCATGGTTTGCCTGAAACTATTTTCTAAAAGCCTAGTTTTGTTTTCTAAAATATCCCCCGTCTTTATTCATGGCGCGCGCGCACTGCTCGAAGGCGTGGGCGTAGTACATGGCGGACTGCAGGTCCTAGGGATCCCGCAGCTCCACGTCGACGAGAATGTGGTCCGGCAGTCCGCCAATGAAGAGCTCGGCGCGTTGGCGAGCCGTCACGCCAGGCGCATGGCATGCCAATGTCTGGAAGCGGTCGGCGAAGTCCTGGACCGAGGAGGTGAACGGAAGGCGGCCGAGCTCGGCCAGCTAGCTCCTGCGTATCGGGGGCCCGAACCGGAGGAGGCAAAGGCCGCGAAAACGCTTCCACGGAGGCATCCCGCCCTCGTCCTGCTCGAGGGCGTAGTACCAGGTCTGGGCGGCGCCGCGGAGGTGGTAGGAGGCAATCCACGTGCGGTCGGACGCCAGTGTCCGCTGCCCCCTGAAAAACTGGTCGCACTGGTTGAGCCAGTTCAGGGGGTAAACGGTGTCGTCGTAGGTGGCGAACTCCAGCTTGGTGAAACGGGGCGGCTGCTGGCCGTGCGGGCGACATCGACGGCTCCCTCGTGACGACTCATCGCAGTGGGGGGCGAGTAGTTGGGCACCATGGGCCCCCCTAAAACTGGTGGCCGCCAGCGCTGTTGTAGGGGTCAGCGTACCCGGTGAAACCCCCGAAGGTCGTGGCCGAGGGCGACGCGGCCGGATGGAGCATGATTGGCTGGGCGGGCGTGGTCGTATAGACTGGCGCGGTGAGCCAGGTCGGTAGTTGGGACGGCGAGGGCGGGAACCTGATCTGAGTGATCGGGACCCCCTAGTGGGAGGCGGCGGTCAACGGCGAGGGCGCGGGGCTGCGGGCGGCGGCGGTTGTGGCAGCGCGGGGCCGCCTGGCTCAGCGGGGGCGGCGCGTTGGGGCCCTGCAGGTACGTCCAGAGGTTCGCGACCGCCAGGGAGAGATCGCGGATAGCCGTCGACATCTCCGCCAGAGAGAGGACGGGGGTCGGGTCGGTGACCGGCACCGAGTGACCAGCGGCGGGCGCGGCGGTGGTGCCCGGTGGCGCCGCCATGGAGATGGGCGGCGGCCCTGTGGTGGCGGCGACAGAGGCGGTGGGTTGGCCCGAAGACATAGTCGACTCCGAGCAATCTGATACCAAATTGATAGGATCTGTGATCCTACCAGGCCGGTTACGTAGATTGTAGGGGTCGAAGTGTGCTGGACGAGAGAGAGGAAGGCGGCGCCGACGGCTGGCCACCGTCGCGAGGTTGGAGGAAGGTGGCGCAAGGGAAGGAGCGGCGGCTAGGGCAGGAAAGACCGACTCCTCAAGGAGTCGGCAATAACGATCTGTAAGATCTATTTATTGCTTGCTTTCTCACGTACGTTTACAGCAGTATAAATAAGCTAATAAAAAAGATAAATGGGCTAAGCCCCTAATTTAGGTTCACTAATGGGCCTACTCCTGCTATAGGCCAAACCGGTCATAACACTAGGTTACAATGGTTTCTACGGTGTTTTCTTTTTCTCCTAGTCAACTGTTCATGGCTTTATAATTTTTTCTCTGAAAAATTGCGGGCTAATTTAAGATGGGGATTCAACTAGAGCGAGCCCGAGGACACAAGCACTAGAACGCCTCGAAATAACTCAGACAATTTGTGACAAACTTTGTAAGGTGTTTCTGTTTTTCCTCTTAATTGAACTTAAGATATAAGTACATGCACTGATGCACAAGAGCTGCGCAGCCTCAGCGAGACACGCACGCTTTCAGCCTTAAAGTCCATGCAACACATCACCATGGTGCCACGCTGACTAGGCTCTATAGTGCGATGCAAATAAAAATAGCAGAGATAATGTTGAACACTGGAACATCCAACAAGAGGAACTAACACACTAGAACTGTTTATGTATTAATGTTGTGAACTGTCACGCTATGCATCGGTTCAAATTGAAGCACTGCAGAATCCAGCTAGGTGTTAAATTGAATGAATACAAGGTGCCGAAGATAACTGCAGTGGTAGGTACGTTTGTTTAGAAGTCTCTTAAGATCAATTTTGATACTATAATATTACTAATTATAATTATATTTTAGCCCTACAGAACATGGAATAATTATTTGTTTCCTACTTCCGAAGAGATGGAGCAAAGTACGTCATAACCTGATCTGCATAGAGCTACCTTTGTTTATTTAAACTTATAGAAGGGAGTATAGTTCCTCTATAAGCATAAGATGGTCACAAATGGCACACGGAAAGATGGGATATGATCTCATCCAGGAATATCCCTAAGCCTTTCAAGCTACAAAACCTGATACAATGACAAGAGGACAAAATGATGGTCATGTCGTTGTATCTTATGTCAAGCAGGCTGGTATGTACGTATTTCTCACTTACTGAAGGCGTCCTTTATATTATAAGCTAAATCATTGTCCCTGGTGTCGCATTTAGATGTATCTTATTAGCTTTATCATTATGGAAGAAAAATCCTCCGGATGATATATAGATCAATCTCAATTAAGCATACCAAAATGTTAAACTAAAAGCTCTTAGGTTCCAATAGTGTTAATTAGTGTTTCGAGTCTCATAAATGTAACATATTAGCAAACCGAAGAGCATAAGTTCAGGTATCTTTTGTAACGAAAAAATATACATCCTAATTCCTGGTAAACAACCATAAGCATCTTTATTTTACATATTCCTTTTCTATACAATGGAATGACCATCCTTCCGACAAAAGTCTACAAATTACACATTTGACAGCTATAAGTTTATTTTACCAGCGTAATTAGTGCTCACGTCTTTCTAAGGTTCTACTAATTTTTTTTGTGATGCTATCTGAATGGTGTTGATGCCGAACAGGATATAGTCATCTTTTGCTATATACCACTTCAATTTCATTTGCATGTAAAGTCCATATTGGTTATGAATGTTTTACCATCATAGTCGGTTACCTATGAAGTAAATTTACTAAATAAATTAGTTAAAACTTACCTTTGTACAAAATTGAGGTAACTAGGCACCAAGAGAATACTATAAATATTTGAATGGTTTTGCCACTAACTGCATGGTGAAGCACATTATGAAATGAAAAATGTGAAAGTCTGAAAACTATTAGCAACTAAAGAAAGGAAGTGTGAAAAGATAAGGCTGACAATATGTTTATTTCGTTCTATTTTAAGACATCAACAATATTTTTAGTAACTTAGAAAAAACACCAGTGATTGTAGTAGTTTACAATTGAGACCAGAATATCCAGGGATACTTTTTTATATTTCGTATATTACCTATTTAGTGGTACTCTTACAACGTTTCACCATAGTGTCATCTCTCATTTAATTGCACTCGACAACCAAGTAGACATAAATGCTATAGTGGAATGCATTAACGCCCATAGGTTTATGTCAACAAGAATTGGATTGGAGCGGTGATTTTTAGAAATGGCACATATATACATTTGTGTCATAGTATGTCATGTCTTGATTGAAGTGGAGTGTGTGAAAATGATACTAATATAGATTTAACGTAATTTTTATGTATGCTAGATGATGGCTTAAAAACTTGGACTAGAAGACATAGACTTCAATACTTTGTTTGCATAAGTTTATAAAAGGGGAGAAGTAACGCAATAGTATTTCTAAAAAAATCATAATTTGATGCTAATTATTTTATGCAACATATTCATATATGTAAAATAATGATCAACATTGTATGCTCTAGACAGTATAAACCAATATGAATGATACATATGATTTCTTAACTGCACGTGTCATTATGGATGTATATTTTGATTAGTCTATTCATAGGCACTAGAATAACTGTTTGTGATTCTGATTAAATACATCCATACTTTGCACACATAGACCATAATCATTAACATAACCCCTCATATGGATATCATATGTGTACTTTTATATTATTGCACTATCATATGAGTTTTAAACCCCTTAGTGATCTGAACTATGGGCTTGCTATGGATTATGTGATCTAATACAATAAGCACACACTAATGTACAAACATAAATTAATATATATATATATTGCTTGTATGAATGGAGTAATGATCATGGATCCTTGTGGTTTTGCAAAAGCCTTTTCTACAAAAGCTAAGTCAAATTTTTTTAAGTTATGAATGCTAATACTACTACTGAAATTTTTTGATACTTAAATATACGATTTACATGTTTTTATTCCCACATTTGTTTCAGAATGTACAAGTAGTTTTTGGATTATTTTGAAGATTTTATTATATTAAAAAAATAAAATGGCATGATGGAGACACAAACACAACTTCTAGAACCATATTATTTCAAATCGCAAAATATGATATCTATGGAATAGTAAATTTATGTTACAAACATTATCGACAAAATATATATAGATTATACCCTCACAACAAATTGTTTACAAGCATTTTCAGGCAACTAAAGATGTTGCCCTCGCATTTTCAGCCAAATAAAGATGTTGCCCTCACAACAATTTGTTTACATGAGGGCCACTATGCTAGTTGACAACTAATAATCTTAAATATGTTTAACTTTTATAACATGCTTTTAGGTTCGAATTTTACACGGACGGTGGGTGTACATTTTTCATCAAAGACCTAAAAAGGTAAAATTAAATCAACGCCAATACATTTAGCACGAAGCACCCTAAAATTAAGCAAGGAAAACAGTTGACTAGGAAGCTTGAGAACTCATAAAACATGGTAATCAATCGTAAGTGTATCAAGGTCCACGTTTTGTTTGAGAACTAGGGTTGTTGTTGTGCTACTCTGAGCCATTTTTCTTTGTACTTGCTTTCCAAAAAAATCTTGTCACTTCGAAAATTGAAAAAGTTTTATTGTTCCTATAAGTTGGAAACTATGGTTGGCAAAAAATTTGACCTTGCCAAGATGCACACATCTACCAAATATGGGAACATTACAATACAATATGATGTGCATATGGTTGTTACCTTTGTTGCTTGGCTTGAAACCCAAGAATATTCATACACTATGGGCCATATATTGTGTAACTTTTTTTCATAAATTATGATGAGGCATGGTTATTAATTATTTTTCATTGAAAATGGTATTTCACGCAAGAGGACGCCACGAAGAAGACTTCATTTTTAGGGTTTTCATTTTTTTTGTTCATAGCTAGTGAGGATTAAATTGTCAACATGCATATTAGTAGCAAGAACTTTAATCCTACAAAATTCTCGTTGGTTTTTGAAATATTGACCGCTCGGTACCATAAAGACTCACAGGATGTTTGTAACTTTTTAAGAGAATTCTATCATGTTTACTTGTAGTTCTAATTTGAAAATAATTTTTTTATTCCTATGTTTTGGTAACTCCCAGTACATAGCATTATTGTTTACCATGCCAAGATGCACTTATCTACCAAATATGGGAACATTACCATAAAGTATGTTGTACATATATAAGGCCATTTAGCTTGTCTTTCGACCTGAAGCCAAAGGATGTTCCTACATGGCAGGTCATATTTTCAATTAGTTTGTTCTTTAAATAATGTGCACTCTGTTGATAATAATAATTTTTCAAGGAACTTAGTACAAGTCAGAGGACATCGTGCAATTCTTTTTTATTGTTTTCAAATAAAAGTCAAATTTTCTACATGCAAATTCTTAGCAAGAAGTTGAATTCAAAAAATTCATTGGTTTCCGATATATTGATAGCATGGGTGGGTACCTTCAAAAGATACTTTTATAACTTTAAGAGCAATCTACTACTTACTCATAGTTCAAATTTTATCTAACATTGATAAATCAGCTTAAATTAGTTTAAGAGTGTGAAGTTTTCCAGGAAACCTTGAGAACTCAAAAAACTTCGTAATCGTAAGTGAAATATGTATAAACTTTGTCTGGAAACTGGGCTTTTGGCATTCCGAGCCATATTCACCGTGCTTGCTCTGAAGAAAATAAATCCTGGGAAAATTATTATCTGCTTAAAGTTTATGATAAATCGGGGTGATTTTTATGTGAGGTGTAATAAATAGACATATATCGTTCGTATGACACTTTAAAAGAAACTCTTCGATGGACATTTGATTATGTGAATGAAATGTCAAATCTTATGTACAAAGAAGTTATGTTCAAAAACAAGTGTATTATGACCAAATAAAGCCTTCACAAATTCCATATGCCATGGACAAATATTTTGGTATCTTTGTGTAAGCATTGAGGTTTCATATGAAATAAGTCTCTTACATCCTAGCTACATGCACGTGATAAATGTCATTACTATATAGTTTTTAGCATCATTCAATCTTTGTGTGTGAATGGAAGCATGCCATTTGGGGACCACTTGTCATTATTGCTACCAATGAGGTTAAATTAGTTATTACATGACTAACTGGCCAAATGTGTACATATTAGGCCAAAAACTATTAAAAGTGCGATGAAAACATGGTGGATCATGCAATTTCCTCAATCTAAAAATATATTTTATACTACCATGAAGGGTAATACAAAGTATTGTACTTTACTTACTACTAGCAAAACATGTACCAAATGTAAGTTTAAAACCTAAAGGGTACCCACTATTTTAGTCAGTTCAAATAAATGAACTAATTTGTCAATAAGTGATGATATGTGAAATGTAGTTCTTTTTTTGTAGTACCGTACTACTAAAGTAGATAGAGGGTTACCTACTCCCATTATCTAACTCCTCCCCCACCATTCCCTCTCTGGCTATCACATTCCCACACTCACCTCTCAACTCTCAGTTGTTAACCCAGTCGTTGCTTTAATGAAACTAATGTCAAAACGTTTGTATGTGGTTGAGTTGGGGTCCTCATCAAGATCTTCTTTGGAGCTGTAGGTGACTTGTTCGGTTCCGCCGACCGCACAGCCTTTTTTGAAGCATCCTTTGCCTTTCACGTGTGTGTGGGTCGCGCCCAAGGTGAGGTATCCGTCGCCCTTAGGGTTTCGGCCAGCCACGCCGAAACCCTCATCGCCCACCAAGCGGTCGTCCAAGCCTCCCGTGCCACGTGCGTTGGGACCAAATGCTCGTGGAGCGGCGGATGCATCCTTTTCGTCTACAGTTTGGACTCCCATTCCGAATTTGCCAAATTTCAGTGTACGCGGTGAAACCCCGATCGGTGGCTCCCCCTTTATCCGCGATTGTCTGTGCTTCTTCAGTGTATGTGGTTGGTTCTTCGTTAGTGGCGCCCTGTTCATCTGCTCAACCTATCGACCCCTATGCAAGTTCGTGCCCCTCAACTACAACGAGGTTAGCTCTAGAGGATTGGGGCTTTAACCCAAATCCGACGTGTATCTATTCAGATTTTTGCAACGTGTACTACAGGTCCTTTGTTGAACTGCTTAGTTATATGTCGTATTCTTGATAATTGGCTTTTGTTTTGTTCTTTATGTGACATATTCTTGATAATTGTCTTTTGTGTTGTTCTGCTTAGTTATGGAATATTCTTGATGACAATGATGTAGGGTTCTGTTTTGGTACTTAGATGATGCATTGTGTTGTTTAGGAATTTTCCATGAAGTATTGTGCGGTTTTGGTATTTTTTTATGATGCATTGTGTCATGTCTTCTCACTGTGTTGTTTCGCCATTTTGATCTGCGTTCTGTTGTTTAGGATTAAATGATATGCCTTCTAGTTGCTCAAATTATTTCAATGACCCATCAGTTTAGTTAATTTTGATTATGTAGACACTATTTATTAAATTTAATTACATGATACCTTGTGTTGTTTTGGTATTTTTGATGATGCACTGCATATATGTTGGTTGAACTACTTAGTTATATGTCATATTCTTGATAATTCTTTTGTTTTGTTCTTTATGTGACATATTCTTGATAATTGTCTTTTGTGTTGTTCTGCTTAGTTATGGAATATTCTTGATGACAATGATGTAGGGTTCTGTTTTGGTACTTAGATGATGCATTGTGTTGTTTAGGAATTTTCCATGAAGTGTTGTGCGGTTTTGGTATTTTTTTATGATGCATTGTGTCATATCTTCTCACTGTGTTTTTTCGCCATTTTGATCTGCGTTCTGCTGTTTAGGATTAAATGATATACCTTCTAGTTGTTCAAATTATTTTAATGACCCTTCAGTTTAGTTAATTTTGATTATGTAGACACTATTTATTAAATTTAATTACATGATACCTTGTGTTGTTTTGGTATTTTTAATGATGCACTGCATATATGTTGGTTGAACTACTTAGTTATATGTCATATTCTTGATAATTTTCTTTTGTTTTGTTCTTTATGTGACATATTCTTGATAATTGTCTTTTGTGTTGTTTTGCTTAGTTATGGAATATTCTTGATGACAATGATGCAGGGTTCCGTTTTGGTACTTAGATGATGCATTGTGTTGTTTAGGAATTTTCCATGAAGTGTTGTGCGGTTTTGGTATTTTTTTATGATGCATTGTGTCATGTCTTCTCACTGTGTTGTTTCGCAATTTTGATCCGCGTTCTGCTGTTTAGGATTAAATGATATAACCTCTAGTTGTTCAAATTATTTTAATGACCCATCAGTTTAGTTAATTTTGATTATGTAGACACTATTTATTAAATTTAATTACATGATACCTTGTGTTATTTTGGTATTTTTGATGATGCACTGCATATATGTTGGTTGAACTACTTAGTTATATGTCATATTCTTGATAATTGTCTTTTGTTTTGTTCTTTATGTGACATATTCTTGATAATTGTCTGTTGTGTTGTTCTGCTTACTTATGGAATATTCTTGATGACAATGATGCAGGGTTCTGTTTTGGTACTTAGATGATGCATTGTGTTGTTTAGGAATTTTCCATGAAGTGTTGTGTGGTTTTGGTATGTTTTTTTGATGCATTGTGTCATGTCTTCTCACTGTGTTTTTTCGCCATTTTGATCCGCGTTCTGCTGTTTAGGATTAAATGATATGCCTTCTAGTTGTTCAAATTATTTCAATGACCCATCAGTTTAGTTAATTTTGATTATGTAGACACTATTTATTAAATTTAATAACATGATACCTTGTGTTGTTTTGGTATTTTTGATGATGTGGTGCATATATGTTGGTTGAACTACTTAGTTATATCTCATATTCTTGATAATTGTCTTTTGTTTTGTTACTTATGTGACATATTCTTGATAATTGACTTTTGTGTTGTTCTGCTTAGTTATGGAATATTCTTGATGACAATGATGCAGGGTTCTGTTTTGGTACTTAGATGATGCATTGTGTTGTTTAGGAATTTTCCATGAAGTATTGTGCGGTTTTGGTATTTTTTTATGATGCATTGTGTCATGTCTTCTCACTGTGTTGTTTCGCCATTTTGATCTGCGTTCTGTTGTTTAGGATTAAATGATATGCCTTCTAGTTGCTCAAATTATTTCAATGACCCATCAGTTTAGTTAATTTTGATTATGTAGACACTATTTATTAAATTTAATTACATGATACCTTGTGTTGTTTTGGTATTTTTGATGATGCACTGCATATATGTTGGTTGAACTACTTAGTTATATGTCATATTCTTGATAATTCTTTTGTTTTGTTCTTTATGTGACATATTCTTGATAATTGTCTTTTGTGTTGTTCTGCTTAGTTATGGAATATTCTTGATGACAATGATGTAGGGTTCTGTTTTGGTACTTAGATGATGCATTGTGTTGTTTAGGAATTTTCCATGAAGTGTTGTGCGGTTTTGGTATTTTTTTATGATGCATTGTGTCATATCTTCTCACTGTGTTTTTTTCGCCATTTTGATCTGCGTTCTGCTGTTTAGGATTAAATGATATACCTTCTAGTTGTTCAAATTATTTTAATGACCCTTCAGTTTAGTTAATTTTGATTATGTAGACACTATTTATTAAATTTAATTACATGATACCTTGTGTTGTTTTGGTATTTTTGATGATGCACTGCATATATGTTGGTTGAACTACTTAGTTATATGTCATATTCTTGATAATTTTCTTTTGTTTTGTTCTTTATGTGACATATTCTTGATAATTGTCTTTTGTGTTGTTCTGCTTAGTTATGGAATATTCTTGATGACAATGATGCAGGGTTCTGTTTTGGTACTTAGATGATGCATTGTGTTGTTTAGGAATTTTCCATGAAGTGTTGTGCGGTTTTGGTATTTTTTTATGATGCATTGTGTCATGTCTTCTCACTGTGTTGTTTCGCAATTTTGATCCGCGTTCTGCTGTTTAGGATTAAATGATATACCCTCTAGTTGTTCAAATTATTTTAATGACCCATCAGTTTAGTTAATTTTGATTATGTAGACACTATTTATTAAATTTAATTACATGATACCTTGTGTTATTTTGGTATTTTTGATGATGCACTGCATATATGTTGGTTGAACTACTTAGTTATATGTCATATTCTTGATAATTGTCTTTTGTTTTGTTCTTTATGTGACATATTCTTGATAATTGTCTTTTGTGTTGTTCTGCTTACTTATGGAATATTCTTGATGACAATGATGCAGGGTTCTGTTTTGGTACTTAGATGATGCATTGTGTTGTTTAGGAATTTTCCATGAAGTGTTGTGCGGTTTTGGTATTTTTTTATGATGCATTGTGTCATGTCTTCTCACTGTGTTGTTTCGCCATTTTGATCCGCGTTCTGCTGTTTAGGATTAAATGATATGCCTTCTAGTTGTTCAAATTATTTCAATAACCCATCAGTTTAGTTAATTTTGATTATGTAGACACTATTTATTAAATTTAATAACATGATACCTTGTGTTGTTTTGGTATTTTTGATGATGCGGTGCATATATGTTGGTTGAGCTACTTAGTTATATATCATATTCTTGATAATTGTCTTTTGTTTTGTTATTTATGTGACATATTCTTGATAATTGACTTTTGTGTTGTTCTGCTTAGTTATGGAATATTCTTGATGACAATGATGCAGGGTTCTGTTTTGGTACTTAGATGATGCATTGTGTTGTTTAGGAATTTTCCATGAAGTGTTTTGCTGTTTTGGTATTTTTTTATGATGCATTGTGTCATGTCTTCTCACTGTGTTGTTTGATCTGCGTTCTGCTGTTTAGGATTAAATGATATGCCTACTAGTTGTTCAAATTATTTCAATGACCCATTAGTTTAGTTAATTTTGATTATGTAGACACTATTTATTAAATTTAATTACATGATACCTTGTGTCGTTTTGGTATTTTTGATGATGCACTGCATATATGTTGTTTTGTCTATCCAGATAATGCATTATGCTATTTTAGCAATTCAGATTATGCATTGTGTTTTTAATCAATCTAATTAAATGGTATGCCTTCTAGTATCTTTTTAGATAATTTTGAGGACCCATCGGGTTAGGTGATTCTGATGTTGCATTGTGCTATGTAGGCAATTTAATTTACCTGATACCTTGTGTTGTTCAGGTAATTTTGATGGTACAATGATGCATTGTGATCTTTAGTCAATTTATACAATGCATTGTGGTGTTTTGGTAATTCCAAAGGGCTGACGCAATGATAATTTTCATGTAGGATGGCCCAGTTGTAATGCCGAAATTACACTACATTCTTGACCTGACGGTTCCAACTCCAGGTGGCTATGAAGATGCTCTCCCCATCATACTAAGGGAGTTGAAGCTACCGGGAAGGAGAGTGTAGGCCTTGGCAAGGGTAAGTGCTTCCAGGTTGGTCGCTAGTTCTGCCAAACCGAGAAGACACCCTAGGTCGGTCGGACACCATGCCATCGCGCATCGTCCTAGGCGCTTTTACATCTAGTTAGTCCATCCTAACTTGTATATGCTTATCATCCTGACTTACTTCAAGCCATACATGAAGGGACGCCCCTACCCACAACTAGTGGTGGTCCAACCATCCGAGGAATGCAAGTGGGTTCTCCATGCCAACCGCAACAAAGACCAGACCATCATGGAGAAAGAGTGGGGTACCTTTTCTACTTTCCATGAGTTGAAGGAGGGTAACTGACTTATGTTCAAGGTCACCATAGACGGGTTCAAGATGAAAATCTACGACCGCATCACCTCCTGTCGGAAGGTGTTCGTCCGTCATGATCATGCACATCTTGATTAAAGGCCTCTTTGGATCGAAGGATTTTCAAAGGAATTTTGGAGGAATTCGACCCATAGGATTTTTTTCATAAGGAAGCCCTTTGGATGAAAGGAATCATACCTCCAAAATTCATATGGATTGCATTTGTACACCCCAATCCCATAGGAATTTCAACATCCACTTTTTTACACTCATTCGCGTATTATTGAGGAAATTTTTCTCTGTGTTTCCTATGTTTCATCGAAATGACTTTAATCCTGCAGATTTCCTATATTTTGTACATGTGACCCTGTTATCCCGTGTTTTGAAATCATGTGATCCAAAGAAAGCTATTTCCTCTGTTTGCAATCGATTGTTTTGTACCAGTGACCCAGTCAAATTCCTGTGTTTTTAAATCCTGTTATCCAAAGAAGACCTAAGTTATCTTTAAGTTTGCCATTCGATCTTTTGGTGATCGTTTGTGATGATTATGTGTCAAGCCCTAAGTATATTTAATGTGACTACTACTACTAGTACTAGTACTAGTAGTGGTACTACTACTACTACTACTACTACTACTACTACTACGACGACGACGACGACGAAGACGACGACGACGAGCAAGCACAGTGTGAGCTATTACTAGGTGTGGCTAAGAAATGTACGTACTAGACTTTTTTCCTGAATCATTTACTAGACTAGCTGGCAAAAACGAATCCTTAAGATGGGACCCACTTAGTACAGCATAAGCCAATTGATTGCACCACTATCTATCTAGCCAAATTTATCCATAAGCAAGGACCCAGCTGCCATCTGTAACAACCTCGGACCCTACGCTCTAAGTTCAAGCCTGGATGAACCAAAAGTGGTTAAAGAAGTATAGCGGGGGCCCGGGGCCACCCACGTGTAGGCCCGTCGGCCGCCCTAACCACTTCCAAGAACATCGGGACAAGAACGAGCGGCGTAGGCAACAGGCGAAGAGATCAAATACATACACAAGTGAGTATGTATGCAAGCTACCTTACAACAGTTCTCAGAGCCGTACCATCTAAAAGAAATAGAAATATTGCAACGCCATACGGCAAGATCCAAATATCCTAGATAGAGATAATAGTGTAGGATAACTCCTCATACATCAATCAACAGAGTATCATGCGAAAGCGGGAAACAAGATGCGAGTATAGACAAGAAGCAAATCGGCATAAGATGCCACATAAATAAGCCCATCCCGCCCACAGATCTCACGGATCCCTATCCCCGGAATCTCTACATCGAGTGATCGTTGCCAACATTATTTGTCTCCTCCACCTAGTATCCATCTTGCAAATACAACTGTTCACCTGAATCAAACAATTTATCGTGTGAGACCCTAGGGGTACTCAGCAAGTCTTTATGCCTCTAAAGGGGACATATACCTGGGTGACGCAATTGTAGCAAAAGAGAATAACTAACAAGTCTATAGATACACGCTAACCATCCGCCTAACCAATGATAGGCGGATGTCCGTTAATTAGAAACAACAGTTATAACAGTATAAAGTAACAGATCCGTCCTCCTTCTCGCTTACCAACGAGAAAGCGGACGAACAACCCATCCGTTGGCAGTTTTATTACTCATTCCCTGAATATTGCACTAGTTACTAGTCAGATATTTAGTTAGATTAAAAGCGGTACTTTAGTTATACTTGTCTATGATCGAGAAACTGTGCTCCAAGTCGTCCATAACCGCAGACACGGCTTTCAGAAAGGTTTACCCTGCAGGGGTGCACAAATAGCAACACACACTCGATCAACCTCGGAAAAACCAACTCAAAACCCAACGAGGCATTCACGACAAAGCGATCACAGGATTCATAAAATATTTCAGGGGGCCACCCCACTAAGCTACCCGCAACGAAGTTGGCCGGCTCCGGAACGGACCCAGGGTTTGTGTGGACGGCGGTAAACGACTGGGAACCCGAAAGTGTGACTGGGCTGGTCGATACAACGAAGAAGTGTCATGATCCAAA
This sequence comes from Avena eriantha, assembly GCA_910589775.1. Classification (NCBI taxonomy): domain Eukaryota; kingdom Viridiplantae; phylum Streptophyta; class Magnoliopsida; order Poales; family Poaceae; genus Avena; species Avena eriantha. The sequence continues at coordinate 304,352,778 of OU342741.1, read as the reverse complement.
ACAGTACAGGTGCTCCACGCACAATCTTAAATAAAACAGTAAAGCATGGCATAAGTACATGATAGTAATAAAGCCCCAAACTACTTTGTGGCCCCAAGAAATAAAAATGAATCAAGCTCTGGCTAGGGGGGGTCCATAAGGCCTCCCGGATGTCGATAGTGCGAATAGTCAAGGAACAGAAATCAAGTACTCGGGGTCCTACGGGACACAAGTGAGCATGAAAAACAAATATCAGATATTGCGCACCGGTGCCTCTTTCATTAATTATCCCATACTACTCAGGTTAAGTTGTTTAGGTACCTCGTTATCCATCAGACTATCACATACCCTACACATGCTGTTCAACGACTCGCATGACTTAAACAACTCCTGTAGTAATGGCTCATGGGATGCAGTACTTGGGATTGAATTTAATGCATTCACGACTCAATGATGCAAGAATAAGATAGAGGCAATAGGTACTATATGTATGCAAGCATGCGGTAGGCAGCTCAGTTGAAGCGAGAGATGGATCTGGGTAGTACTTCTGGGATTCCTGATAATTTCCCTGCTCGGCGTCTATTCGAAAGAAGAACCAAACAAACAAGGGCCAACATAAATAAAGTGCACAAGCATATGAATAAAATGCGACAAGCAAACAAGCATGCCATGATGAATGCTGCACAATTTACATGGCAATAATGTAGCATGGCAAGGGTGAGGTGTGGAGACAAGAATAACTCATTTTATTAATTATTTGGTCAAGTTTTACTACCATAAACAGTTCTGATTTTTAATATTGATATGATGCATGCTGCAAAACAGAACATGGAATGCATAAACAGAACGGGCTCGTCGCGCTGATCGATTTAGACATATTATTTGTCAAATTTGGAGTTATAGAATTAAAGCTATTAATTAATTAAGAAAAAGGCATTTTTATTGCAATTAAAGAATTTCGAAAATTTAAATTAGTCAAACATTATTTTGGATGGAAGATTTGAATTCCTCACATTTTTCTAATTCAAAAACATATATTATTTGTATTATTTAGATTTATCAATAAAAAGTTATTAATTTCCGGATTTTAAAACATTTAAACAATTTCTAGAAAATATTTTTATTATTAAGAAAACGGTGCTGTGACTTCTCTTACTCAGGACGCTCTACCCACTCTCGATGACATGTGGGTCCGCGTGCTGCGGGGTCACCTCGCGGGTGACTGTGCCCGGGTGTGACAAGTGGCAGAGAGGAGGGACGGCTGGGTGACGACTCAAAAAGGCAAGGGCCAATTTGCGAGAAGTGCTGGGAGGTATGTGACGATCTGATATTGATCAGCAAAAACTGCTAGCTCGGACCGATGTTCCGAAGATGATGGCGAGCAAACCTTAAGAAATTTCGCCAAGCCGCTAAAACAAAAGGTAGAGAGGAGAGATAGGGCTACAACTTCCGTTTAGGACGTTACTTCAGAGGTGGGCTGTAACTATCGGAAAACGATGACGAACAACGAGAAGAACCACCGGAGTTCAGGTTGTCAAAAATTCAGAAAACGCAGAGTTTTTGGTCGACTTCGATGGACGATCTCGAGCGCTATAGGAGACGGATTCGACCGGGGTTTGCGGTGTTGGAAAACAGGAAGTACCGGCTACGTCGGAGGTCCAACGACGACGATGGGGGTGGGCCGTGGAAGACGAGAGCTTGCGGAGAACAGGAGGCCAACGTGGTTGCGGTGCGCGTGCAGACTATTGTTGTTGTTCGCGTGCGGCCGCTGGGCGAGCTCGGCGAGCGATAGAGCGGCACGTGCTGGCGCATGGTGCGTGGCTGTGATTGGGCGTCGACGCGACAGTGGCGATACGAACCAAAAGGGGCAAGGCTTGGGAAAGGGAGAGGAGACTCGGTGCTCACCTAGGGCACGTAGTTAGCCCCGCTAACTCGAGCCGGTGGCGAGGACGGAAAAACAGCGTCGGGTAGGCGGTGCCCAAAGCAGCGGCTAGCGGCGGGAAGGGTACAGTGGCTCCTCCTCGATCCATGTCCAGTGCCGCTCCCGAGGTCCGTCGCGCGGCTCTTGGCGCGTCAGCTAGCTTCCGTGGTGGGTTCAACGGCAGCACGAGGCGGGCGGCGGCAAGGCGGAGCTTGGTGGCATGGCTTGCGAGGGGAGGAGGAAGAACAAGGAGGATCTCGATCTAGAGGAGCCGGGTGGTTGGGAAAGGATAGAGATGCCAGCTACTGCGTCGCTTTATGCACAGGCGAGAGAGAGGGAGCATGAGCACGGTGCCATGCTATCCTCGCTCGGATACGATCACGTGGGCGCCAGGAAGGAGAGGAACATGTTGCGTGTTCGGCTCGCTGTCGGCTGGGTCGAACCAGGCGAGGCAAGTGGTTCGGTCAGCGCAGCTCGGGTGTTGGGCACTCGACGCGATCAGCTGCAGGGGTCAGGTTCAGAGAAAAACGAATGACAGACATCAAGTTCAGCGAGAGGGCTGGGACAGGAACGCATGTAACTGATCAGAACATGCACCAGGGAGTATGATTCAGCTAGCTAGATAGGAAGGAAAAAGCGTGTGTAGATGCATGCATACAGGGGTGAGTGTAGCTTCCAGCTAGAAAGGGTGTAAAAAAAGGAGGTGCTTAGGCAGATGTGTGTGTGCGGGTGTAGGTGTAGGTGTATATATATATGTGTATACGTGAGGCACATACGACTAAGTTTAGCTTGGAAGGGATTTGATAAAAATAATTTAGGGAAAGAATTAAAAAGGGTGACACAAGATTAGGGAACCACTTATATCTCATGTGGAAGAAGGTGTGCATGAACACATGAGAGCATAAAGAGAAAAAAACAAATAAATAAAGGAAAACCACAAGAGGTGTAGCTAGGGCCAGGCTACATTGATAAGTTTTGACAATCTCAAAATAAGCCAAACCCAAAAGGAATGTAGATAGAAAGGAAGCTCACATAGAGTACTATATCTCATGCGACAACAAGCATAGAGCCTAATGCATGTGGCACTATAGAATATGGCAAGATTAAAAGAAGCTCACTTAATATCATATGGATAGAATTTATACACAAGTCAAGTGAAAAGAGAGCCCATATGTACTAAGTGGTAGATCTACACCAAGAGCAAGATGTGGTGTCATGTTAGTGAAAGGATGGATTAAAAGATATGCCCCCAACTCAATTTGGGCATCTAACAATATATCAAGAAGCAAAATACAATTAATATAATGCACATGGGATAAAAACCAAATAGAAGGGTTTTATATGATGCTCAAATGCAAGGTGGCATGATGACATGAGTATGATATAATTATGATGCAATAATTATATGTAGGAAGTAACATTTTATTATTAGACCATGTAGCATTACAGATGTTAGACAAATGGGATGCTACAACTCTCCCACACTAAACAGGAATCTCGCCCCGAGATTCCAGGAAGAAGAAGAAGACACGAAGAGGGTAGGATACTTGGCACGGAGCTCATCCTCGCATTCCCAAGTGGCTTCATCAACGGAATGGTGCGACCACTGCACCTTGCACAACTTTATAGACTTGTTGCGAGTCTTTCTTTCTGCGACTTCTAGGATTTTTGTGGGGTGTCCTTGATAAGACAGATCTTCTTGGAGATTGATGAGCTCATGGTCCACGGTCCTACCGGGATCCTTGAAGCACTTCTTGAGTTGAGAGATATGGAAAACATCATGGACCTTGAGTTTTTCAGGGAGCTCAAGAGCATATGCAACTTCTCCTCTTCTTCCACGAACTTTGAAAGGACTGATGTATCTAGGAGCCAACTTCCCTTTGATACCAAACCGGTGCGTGCATCTCATGGGAGTGACACGAAGGTAAACGAGATCACCAGGGACATACTCGATGACTGTGTGCTTTCTGTCATAGTTACTGACGAGGGTTTAACTCATCAATGCCCATTGTTATGGACTTGGGTTTTGGAGAAGGAGGGAGTGCTGGAGACATCTATCGGCTAGCAAACAAGCACACAGGAGACAAAGGATTAACCCAGGTTCAGGCCTCGTAGAGGTCCCTACTCCTGCTTGTCTGCTCGTGGAATTATCAAAGGAGTCGAAAGTTACAATGGTGCGTAGATGCAATCTTGCGAGAGTTGTGGAAACTAGGGTTGCGTCTGTCCTCTTCGCCGCCCCCTCCTAGCCTTTATATAGATAGGCTAGGTCTCGGGTAGCAGGTCGAGTCGGTTACAAGTTAGGGTTTTTCCCTTCAAACTTTCTATCTTTAGCTTCTTCTTGTCTCTCAAGCAATCGAGAGTCCGCAGGTTACTCGAGTCCTTTCGTCTGGGCCTTGGCGACACCGTGGGCCTGTACGTATTTAGACCGTATATACCAAGCTCGAGTACCTGTAGGGTATACCCATGTCAGTAGCCCCCGAGTATCCAGTGGAATCGCAGATTCGACTGGGTACTTTTTGAAGTTTTCGAGTGCCTGAATGAGTACATTTTTCGACTGCTTTCATTTATGTCATAGGGATTTGTTGATATACGTGCCTGATGTAGCCAAAGTATCGGTATCAGTTAACCACCTTAGGGTGAAACAACGCAATCTACTCGAACTCGAGTCCTCGGACTCGAATCTGAAAAAGTGCTGGTGTAATTCGTCTCAGGCCGCGGAGGTCTTACAGGAGTCGAATTCCAGTTATATGGGTGTGAGCACTTGACGCGTCCGTCAAGGCATGTTCATCGTGCCTGTAGGCACGGATATGTTTCTGGTAGTGCGCAGTTAAATGCGTTGCCAGGCCTTTATTCAGGTCTTACCTTCACGCTGTAAGCGCGGCATCCTAATTTTATCATCGCGGACATGATTCGGGCAACCCAGGAGACGTAATCTCTTTGTAGGGAAAATTATGAGGCGGTGTCGCCATGATCTGCGTGTGCTGATGTAATCAATGCACAGCTTTCGTGCAAATAATCATATTGTGCGCGACCAGCGCTCCCTATGGGAGTAGCCCCCGAGTGCCTGGTTGAGTCAAAGACTCAGGCAGGGACTAAAGAAATTTTGCGACTGCTGTCATTTTTGTTTGTTTGAGTCGAAAACTTGGGTTGCGACTGCTGTCGTCTTTTGCTTGCTTTTTTAGTCGAAATTGTTTCCAGCGCTCCCTTTGGGAGTAACCCACGTCCATAGTCGAATCATTTTTCAAGTGGTTAGGTTTGATTGTGATTGCCTATATCCTTGCAATAAGAAAAGAAAAATCATAGGGTGCACGGCCAGCCTTCCCTATGGGAGTAGCCCCCAAGTACTTGGTGGAGTCGAAGACTCTAGCAAGGACTAAAGTAGTCGTAGTTTTCCGCTGCGTAGCTGTTGATGACGTCAGTGCTGACACTTTCATGACCTCAGTTGCCCGCGTGAGCGGTTTTGACAGGATTTGACGAGTGGTGGGTCCCACTTTCTGACTTTGACTTGACTGGGCGTGCGTAATCTTATGATTAACTGTGCCTCCTCGATTTCCACGCGTAATGGGAGCAGTGGAGGGATGGTTCGCGCTTCCTCTACTCCACGTGTCGAGCGCGATGCGTGCCACGCGTCCACTAGGGTTTTTATGAGCCGTTGGATTGCATCTCCTAAGGGTTAAGTAGCGATGCTATGGTGGTAATTTTCCATCTGCGCCCTTTTCTTCCTTGCTGCCATCGCCATTGCTGCTGCTCCTCTGCTTTTCTCCTGCGCTCATCTCCTCCTTAGCTCTGGACCATCTCTGCTCATTTCCAAGTTATTTCCTGCGTTCTCATCGCCGCCGCGCAATGGGAAAGAAGAAAGGAGGCGCTGCCACTGAATCCGCCGCCACCGCTGCTGCAGCGAAGAAGAAGGGTCGCCCCGCTACTGCGGGCACCAGTGCCGCCGCCGATGGAAAAAAGAAGGTCGCGGGCACCCGCGTGACCAATGGCGCGTGGCGCCCCTCTATCATCAAGGCGTCCGATCTCCATCTTCTTCGCCAAGACGGAGTTATTTCTGCAGCGGTCGCCGACGCGCGTCCCCAGCGGTGAGACCATTCCTGTGCCTCCCGCTGGTTTTCGAGTGATGTTTCTTGCTTTCATCATTCGTGGCCTTCCTTTGCCTCTCCACCCCTTTCTTAGGGGTCTCCTCTGTTTCTATGGGCTGTAGCTCCATCAGCTGTCCCCAAACTCGATTCTTCACATCTCTTGTTTTATCACCCTTTGCGAGTGCTGGCTTGGAATCGAGCCGCACTTTGGCCTTTTCAAACGTTTATTCATGCTAAAGCGTCAGTCTGCATCTGGCCCTTTAGTTTATGACGTAGGTGGTTGTGGAATCCATGTCGACCCATCCGCCACCTACTTCGACATCAAGCTCGCCAAGTCTGTCCAGGGATGGAGGGACAGATGGTTTTATGTTCGCGACCAAAAGGCCAAGGACGAGCATTTTGGACTCGCGCCTTTCGATCCCGCGACTCCCTGCAAGAAGATGTGTTCTTGGAAGAACGTGATCATGCCCTCCGAACTCGCGGAGACAGACGTGCTATATCAACGCGTCTGCGACCTCGAGAGTCGCATAGGCGCAGAGGAGGGAGGATGCGCCCTTGTCAGGACTTGGTTGCGTCGTCGTGTCCAGCCTCTCCAAGCTAGAGTCCATCCCATGTTTCAATGGGGTCGTGCTGATGATGCCACTCGCGTGTCTGCCGATGGCATGTCCGCGAGTGAGGTAGATAAGAGGGTGTGACTGGTTACGAAGTACACCTTCAAGGATGTGCTTCCGAATGAGCCAGTCGTTCCTCCTTTTGATGCTTCGAATCCTCCTCCTGAGGTACAGTTGTGCTACGCAGTAGCTTATTTTCGTGATTGCTTTTTCTGTTGCTTACTCGCTCCTTTTCCTCATCTTTGTTGTTTGTATGCAGGATTGGGCGGTGTCGCCTTGCATTCCTCCTCTCCCTGAGGGTATTATTCCTCGCGAATCTTTGGAAGAGGATGAGTCCGAGTCGGCTGTCCCTTCTGATGTGGAAGAGGAAGCCCCCGAGTCTGGGAGCCCGGATACTCGCAAGCGTTCGCGCAGTGAGGATTTCGACGCGGAGTCGCCAATTCCAGCTGTTCCCGTGAGGGCTGTGGCGCCGTCGACCCGCAAGAAGATGCGACTGCCCAAGGAGTCTTCGTTGGAGTCGGCGGAGGCCACATTTGATCTTGACAAGTTTGACTGGTAAGTTCGCGAGTTTATTTATTCTTTTCTGTTTTCGTCTTGCTGGCTTTGCCCTGGAGTTTGCTTTTTCTCAATGCGAATTTCGTCTTGCAGTCAGGAGGCGTCGTCATCTTCTGGCGACATCGAGTTTTTGAAGGAATCAGGAGTCGCGACCTCAAGGGCCAAGGTAGAGGTCGAGCGCGCTCCTTCTCCTCCGGCGGCGACCCACTCCGGGCATAATTCTTCGAGCTCTCCTCACGGAGGGGAGCATCGTATAGTTGCTCGGATGACGGCTCAGCAGACTTCTTCGGAGTCGTTAGAGGACCATGTGAGTATATTTTTTCCTTCTCTTGTAATTTTGCAGTCAACGCCTTCTATTGTCTTCTCTGATTCCTTGTTTGGTGCAACAGCTCCTTGTAAAGGAGGTTGCGCAAGTGGCGGAGCAGGTGATGGCGATGGGTCGTCAGCATGCGATGCTGGAGACGCGTCATCGCATGGTCGAAAGTGAGTGCTTCCATGCTTGTTCCTTTCATCTTCTCTCTGTTTTGGTATGTTCGGCTGATAGCCAATTATTTGACTGCCATGTAGCTGAGCATAACGCCCTACTGCGCAATGTCGCATCATTGGAGAAGACATTGGCCGCAGCTGTGAAGGGGCGCGATGAGGCAATCGCGGCTCGTGATGGTGCCCGGAAGCGCGAAGAGGATCTGTGCGCCTCTTTTGTGGCCAGGGAGAAGTTGTTCGAGGAGCAACTATTTTCAATCGCCAAGGCCGTCTCAGGTACCTTTACTAGTGGATTTTTTATTGATGCTTTTCTCTTCTTCTAGAGTTTTGCCGGTGGCACTAGAAATTTGATCCATGTATTTTGGTGTAGATGCCGGCGACTTGAGTTTTGACCCGCAGGCCCTTCGTCGTGATGACGCTCTGGCCGGCGCGGTATCCGCGGTCGAGGACCGAAGCATCGTCGTCCAGAATACATTGTCCAAGGCCAAGGTCGCCCTTAGTCGCCTCCGGGAGGAGTTGATGCCAAAGGCGGAGCAGGTCGATAAAATGGACGAGCTGGTGGAGTCACTCGCCGGGGGTGTGCCTTCTACCTACAAGAACTCCCGCCGTGCGGCTGGTGCAACGATGTCACTCGCCATGGTGCAGGCCCACAGAGTCGAGATAGATCCCTCTGCGGTGTCGAAGACAATGCCTGTTGGCGCGGATGGTAAGCAGGTAGTTTTTGCTCCCTTTGCGACTGCCTGTGCCAAATATGGCCATTCTTTGATTAATACCGTTGCCAAGTATTCGGAGGAGCTCCAGCGCGCTAAGAAGGCGGCGAAAGCTTCGGCTTCAGGGGCAGGCAGAAAGTCAGTCGTGTCTGATACTACCACGAACTTGATGAAGCCTCCGAAGGCGTCGAAGTCGAAGAAGCCAACTGCTCTGGAGTTAGCTTGTGTAATAGATGATGAATTGTCCTTTTACTCTAAGAACATGCCTCCTAGCGAGTGTGCTTGTGGATATTGTTATGCTTATCCTGAATGCATCTGCTCTCCCTGCCTTTGTGTTAGTTTGGTCGCCTTATTTGCTTCTGTCTTGATCTGTCGTAGGGCACATCAAGTGGTCCCGTAGGGGGAAACCAGGATTCATCATCTCCTGATAAGACAGTGGCACCGCCGTGCTCCAGGGTAGAGGAGCTATCTTTGCTGTCGCGACTTCGTGACCGTGTGAAGCAGCTGGAGCGTGAGTTGCCCTTGATCCGCGGTAATGCAGATGTGTGGAAGTCAAAGGCGCAAAAAGCCGCCGCCCGCGAGCAGTATCTGCTTGGCGAGGTGATGCAGCTGGGCGACCAGTTTAAGTGTTAGTTTGCTCGTCCTCATCTTTTCCTTTGTAGTTAGTCACAGTGGTACGTTGTACTCATGCTGTTGGTGCCGCTTCGTGTAGTTGTTAGCGCACGCCATCCGCAGGAGGAGAGGGATAGGATTGCCATCCGCCTTCATGGTCTCACCCAGGAGCAACTCCAAGAGAGTGGATACTTCTGGGTGGATCATAATCGTGCGATTGTATTGGCGACCCTGCGGGATCGCGCTTCGTGAGTGCTGCTCTTCCTGAAGAAGTCGCAGTCATGTTTGAAGAATATCTATCGGGCGATTTTCCCGTTGGATGACACGGCGTCTAGCCTGTTGGCTCTCCTGGCCAAATTTCAAGATATGTCCGTGGTTCGTGAGTGCGTGAGGCAGTAGTTGGTGGCTGGTGCCAAGGCTGCCCTCTCGATGGTGTGATTGCACAGGCCTGACGTGGATGTCGCCGTCGTAGCTTCTGGTCGGCCAGCGCCGCTAGCCGGATCTGCTTGGAATATGGTGCCGCACTATCAAGCGGTGGACCGTCCAACAGAAGAGATTGTCGACTTCTTCGAGGAGCAAACCAATGTTCTTCTGTTGCAGCAGTAACCAGATTTGTATCATGCACATAAGTGTATTTGTGTTGTAAAGTTCATATATATATATGTATGTAATTTTATTGTTGAACGCGTACAAATAGCTTTTGTAAGCATAAGGTGTGTTGCACTATGCGAGTCCTTTTCGTTAGCCTGGCCATCCCTTTTATCAACCTGCCAGGTGCGTTGCAACTGGGTTGAGTTTGCGTTAAGGGGTTGAATTGATGTGCCAGCTACTCAGGATGTCGCGTTTATTAGTTCGAAGAACAAATGTGTGTAGGGTGGCGTAGCTCCCGAGTACAATAGTAACAGAAGTGAAAAGAAAAAAACACAGAGTTTTGGGGCACTTAGCTTTTATTTATTTGGAGAACAGTACGAGGTACAATGTGTGGCTAAGTAGCCTTGGCTGGGTAGCCTTATTTGCGATGTAAAAGTAAAAACAGCTAGGGGTAGAAGCATCGCAGTTGTGCGACGTTCCAAGGGTTGGAGTATGCGACTCCTGTTTCTAGGTCTTGAAGGCAATAGGCGCCACCTGGGATTACTTCTGTAACCAAGTATGGTCCTTCCCAGGGGGACTCGAGCTTGAGATGCCCCTGCTGCTTCAGTCGCAGGACCAGGTCACCTTCGACGAAGGATCTGGGGCGAAGCCTTCTACTGTGGTAGTTGCGCAGGTTCTGCTGGTGGATCGTGGATCTTTCTGCGGCGATTTCTCTCGCCTCGTCGAGGAGGTCGACGGAGTCTTCGAGTGCAAGAGATGACTCTTGTTTGCTGTAAGCGACTATGCGCGGCGCCTTGTACCTTACTTCGGCGGGTAGTACCGCTTCTGCCCCGTGCACCATAAAGAATGGCGTGTAGCCTGTGGAGCTGTTTGGAGTTGTACATAGGCTCCAGAGTTCGGATTGGAGCTCATCTGGCCAGCAACCCGCGGCTTGTTCGAGTGGTCGAAGGAGTCGCTTCTTGATGCCGCTGCAGACGAGCCCGTTTGCTTTTTCCACCTGACCGTTGGTCTGTGGACGCACGACTGAAGCATAGCTGATGTTGATCCCCAGGTTTTCGCAAAATTCTTGGAACTCCTTGGATGTGAAGTTCGTCCCGTTGTCAGTGATGATGCTGTGCGGCACGCCGAAGCGGTAGACGATGGACTCGAAGAACTTGACTGCGCTGTGCCCTGATTGCTTGGTTATTGGCATGGCCTCGATCCACTTGGTGAATTTGTCGACTGCGACCAAGAGGTAGACGTATCCTCCTTGCGAGGACCTTGGGAGTTTGCCAACCATGTCGAGACCCCACTGGGCGAAGGGCCAGGCCAATGGAATAGGCCGTAGTTCTGCGCCTGGTGCGTGTGGCTTGTCGGTGAATCGTTGGCAAGCGTTGCATTTTTGGACTATGTCCTTGGCATCGCGCATGGCCGTGGGCCAGTAAAATCCAGCTCGTAGAGCTTTGGCAACGAGGGCGCGACTGCCGGCGTGGTGTCCGCAAGTCCCCTCATGTATGTCGAGGAGGACTGCTCTTCCATCGGCCAGGGAGACGCATCGTTGTAACACGCCTGTGATGCTGCGTTTATACAGTTCGCCGTTGATAACGGCGAATGCCTTAGAGCGTTGCGCGATGTGCCGTTTGTCTGTCGGGTCGTCCGGTAGGCGCTTGCTGAGGAGATATGTAATGTACGGCTGCGTCCAGGATTATTCGATCATCATGACGCTCATTGTCCCTTCGAGTCCTGTGTCTGGCTCCAAGTTTTCGAGTGCCATTGGCTCATTGGGTGGCGTAGCCCCCGAGTCTGTTGCTGCGCTTGTTTTCTTCTCTGCGGCCATTGGCTTGATGGAGCGTTCGCAGATGCGCTCGAGAAATACCCCAGGTGGTATGGGGGCGCAGGTAGAGCCTATGTTGGCGAGTGCGTCTGCCTCCTCGTTGCTTTCGTGACCTACATGTCGCAACTCGCAACCATCAAAGTCTTCCTCGAGTGTATCGTAGAGGTCACGGTATGCGATCATGTTGTCATTGAGTGTGTCGCACTCGTGCATTGTTTGGTTGACGACCAGCTTGGAGTCGCCGTATATGATGAGCCTCTTTGCGCCACAGGCTTTTGCCATCCTCATCCCGTGCAACAGGGCCTCGTATTCAGCCTCGTTGTTTGAGGCTATGAACTACATTCGCAGGATGTATTTCAGCTTGTCTCCTTGAGGTGACGTCAATATGACACCTGCTCCTGCTCCGTCTTTCCGCTTGGATCCATCAAAGTGCATTGTCTAGAGGTAGGACATATCTAGCTTGTCCGGGAGTTGGTTTTCCATCCAATGCACGAGAAAGTCAGGGAGAACTTGCGACTTGATTGTGTCGCGCTTTTCGTATGTGATGTCTCATGGAGACAGTTCGATTCCCCAAAGCGCGACTCGTCCCGTGGCGTCGGGTTATTGAGGATATGTCCCAATGGGGCGTCGCTGACTACCACGATTGGGTGTTCCTGGAAGTAATGGCGCAGTCGCCGGGCGGTCATGAAGACGCCGTACGCCAGCTTCTAGTAGTGCGGGTACCGTTGTTTTGTTGGCATGAGGACCTCGCTGAGGTAGTATACCGGGCGTTGTACGCCATGGACCTTGTTTTCCTCAGCCCGCTCGACGACGAGCACTGTACTAACCACTTGGTTGGTAGCGGAGATGTATAGCAGTAGTGGCTCCCTTTCTCGTGGAGTCACCAGTACTGGCGAGGTGGATAATAGGCACTTGAGATCTTCGAATGCTTCTTGCGCTTCCTTGGTCCACTCGAATTTGTCAGCTTTGCGGAGGAGCTGATAGAAGGGCAGTGCCTTTTCCCCCATTCGACTGATAAATCGACTGAGGGCCGTGATTCGTCCGGCTAGTTGCTGGACGCCTCTTATGTTCTTTGGCTTCTCCATGGCCAGTATGGCCTTTATCTTTTTCGGGTTTGCCTCAATCCCTCTCGCGGAGATGAGATACCCGAGCAGCTGCCTAGATGGTACGCCAAAGGCACATTTGTCCAGATTGAGCTTAATCCGATAACGATCGAGGTTGGCGAATGTTTCGCGCAAGTCGTCGATTAGAGAGGCTTCCTCCTTGGTTTTGATTACTATGTCCTCGACATAGACTTGGATGTTGCAACCCAATTGCTCCTTGAGGCAAGCCTGCATGCACCGCTGGTAGGTGGCTCCAGCGTTTTTTAGCCCGAAGGGCATTGTGTTGTAGCAGAACACACCGAAGGGCGTTGTAAACGCGGTCTTCTCCTGGTCTTCCTCCTTCATTTGAATTTGGTTATATCCTGAGTAGGCATCGAGGAAGCAGAGGCGCTCGCATCCAGCGGTGGAGTCGATGATTTGATCGATCCATGGTAGCGGGAAGTGATCTTTTGGGCAGTGCTTGTTTAAAGAAGTGAAGTCCACGCACATCCGTAGGATATCCGTGTCCTTTTTTGGCACCAGCACCGTATTGGCGAGCCAAGTGCTTTCCTTGATCTCGCGTATGAATTTGGCCTCGAGGAGTCTGTTCACGTCCATGCCAACTGCATGTGCTCGTGGCTCAGACAGTCGCCTGATTGTTTGCTTGACTGGCCTTGCGTTGGGGTTGACGTTGAGTGCGTGCTCGGCGAATTCCCTGGGAACTCCTGGCATGTCTGCAGGACACCAGGCAAAAATTTCCGAGTGCTCACGGAGGAATTCGACGAGCGCGAGTTCCTATGCGGGACTCAAGTTGTTGGCGATGAGGGCCTTTTGGCGGGATCTGTCGGATGGACCTGCACCTTCTTTGTGTGCACAGATGAGTCGAAGGAGAGATCAAGTGATCTTGGCTTTCTCGGGGGAGGCAGGCTATTGTCTGTCGTTTCCTTCAATCGCACGAGCTCCTCCTGCATGCTGAAGGACTAGGAGATTCTGTTGAATTCCCTATCGCAACTGTCAGATCACTCAAAGCTTCCGTTGATCGTGATGACGCCGTTGGGACCTCGCATTTTCATCTGTAGGTAGGTGTAGTGGGGTACCGCCATGAACCTAGCGAACGCGACGCGTCCGAGGATGCAGTGGTATTGTGAGGGCCAGTCGACGACCTCAAAATCGATGTGCTCGTGCCGGAAGTTCCTTGGCGTGTCGAATATGACGTCGAGGTTGATTTTGCCCATGGGTATACGCCTTTCCCTGGGACGATGCCGTGGAATGTTGTGTCCGATGCCTCCAAGAAAGTTAGAGGGATCCTCTTTGCTCGCAAGGTACTCGCGGATATGAGGTTGATGCCGCTTCCTCCATCCATTAAGATGCGACTCATGTCGAAGCCTCCAATTTGCGCCTCGAGTACGAGGGGGCAATGGCCTGGGCGAGGTACTTGAGGCGGGTGGTCTCGTTTATCGAAGGTGATGCACGACTCACTGCCACTGAGGTACTCAGTGGTGGATGGTGGTGAGTGCGTGGCCAAGTTGACTTGGTGAGTGATGGCTTTCTGTACCCTGTTGGAGGGACGTCCCTTTTGGATCATCATGGTACCCATGGCCCGTGGGTACAGTTCTCCTCCGTGGTGTTGGTCCGGTGCAGCTCCGTTCGGTGGTCGCCCCGGTGGAGGTGGCCGTGGGCCATGTTCCACGGTGCCTGGAGCGACCCCGTAGCTTCTTTCGACTGCGTTGCGGTTCATCCGAACTAATCCCTCGTGTATTTTGAGGAACTCGTGGTAGTCCTTGAGGAGGTGGCTGGACTTTCTCTTGCCGTCATGCTTGTCGATGTAGAAGTGTACCATGCATGGTCCGGACAGTTTTTCCTCGATGGAGGTCGCGGGTGCCTCGTCGCGAGTGCGGCGTTGCCATACTTGCATGGTTTTCCCAGAGTCGCGGTATCCACCGCTGCGGTATCCGCTTTTGCGGTTGTCGTCGCGTCTATCGGCGTAGCCGGCTGCGACCATGTTGACGTCGTCACGGTCATCGTAGATGCGCATGCGGCGTTTGCCTCGGCGGTCGCGTCTGCGTTCGAGTTCTGCCTCCTCGTCGGAGTGAGCACGGTTCTTCATCGAATCTTCTCCGTCAGCCCACCGATTCGCGATCTCCATCAGGTGGTCGATGGTCTGGGGCTTTGAGCGGCCCAGCTCCTCCCTGAGCTCGAGACGACGGACGCCACCGTTGAATGCATCAATCGCGCGGTCTTCCGAGATGTTTTCCGCGGAGTTCTTGATGATGGACCACCTTCGTATGTATGAGCGCAGTGATTCGCCAGATCTTTGCTGGCAGCATCTCAGTTCTTCGATTGATGCGGGCCGTTGTTACGTGCCTTTAAAGATGCACACGAAGTCGTAAACCAGCTCATCCCAACTGCGAATGGATCCGCGTGGGAGGCTATTGAGCCACGCTCGGGCGGCGCCCTGCAGCTGTAGCTGCAAGCATTGCATGGTAGTACTTCGACTGCCTCCGTGGAGCCTGACGGAGGAGATGTGATCCTCTAGCCAGATTTTAGGGTCCTATAGACCGTCGAACTTCGGATTTTCTGACGGAAGTTTAAACCCCTAATGGATCTGCTGAAGCATCTGGCGTCACAGAGTTCCCCGTCTTCCTCTTCCGAGTCAGTCGACCGAGCACGTCGTGCTCTTGACTTGTCGATCTTGCGTTGTGTGAGGTCGTTGTGCACATCGTAGTCGCGATCATGTCGCCGTGAACGAAGGCGTCGAGAGAGGTCGTGACTGTCATCGCTGGATGAGGGTGAGGAGTAGCGTTTTGCTAGCGCTTTGCCCTTTTTTGGGTCTGGTACCGGCTCCTTGTCGAGGGCGGCCTCGATTAGCTCCAAACCTGCGATCGTAGACCGGTGCATGGCGGTTTGGGGATCTCCAGCCGGTGGCTGGTTGTTGAGGAGGTACATGGTGGCTGCTGTCACCGCGGCCTGCGGCGTCCTGTGGACCACGTTGCCTCTCGTGTCGACTGTCATAGAGCCAAAGTCGAGGACTTTCGCGGTGTCTATGCACTCTTGTTCGGTGAGGTGAGCCATTCGCGACTGCCTCTTCTTGGCGATGTACTCGTTGCCTCGTGAGGAGGATCCTCCGTAGGAGGAAAGCCTAGCGCGACGAAGGCTCGACTCGTCCGCCGCCTTTTTACGCGCCTCAAGTTGCGTGATTGCTTGTTTTTGGCGCGTGAACTCCTCTTTTAGGAGCCAGTGGTAGGACATCAGTAGTTCCTGCGGGGACCCGAGGGGTAGCAGTGTACCTCGTAGGGCCTCAAGACAATGCTCCCACTCTTGCTCGTTGAGCTTGATTACGACGCGTTCGCCGGTTTGCTCATTGATTATACTGGGAGGTTCGACTGCTCCCCCGTTAGCGCCGTTACCGCCGTTTCCACCATTGCCGCGATTGGCGGAGGTGTCGCCTGCGTTAATGATGGCACACATGAAGTGATTGGGGAAGCTGCTGCTTCCACAACTTTCAGATTCAGAACCGTAGGTTCCATCTTCTGTGGCCAGATCGCTCAGATCGGAGTCGCGACTGCTGTCGCTGATCGTGTTCCCGACTGCCACCGGAGCATTGAGCTCACTGAGGGTGCCGATTGATGGAGGGAACCATGATGCCGGGGCAATCGCCGGTGTCGTCGGTTGATCAGGCATGCGAAGCGTGCCCATCTGACCAACTTGGAAGCGGAAGTTCCCAATCGCCAGGCTGATTCCGTCGCCCACGGATTCGAAGGCCGGGTGGGTGGCTGGCGTGTGGACGGTGAAGTCGAAGGCGCCGAAGAGCTGGCGAATCTCCGCTGTTGCGGAGTTGTAGATCGCAGTTGATGGGGCCGAAGAAGCCGCAACATCAGCACTCCCAGTTCCCACAGACGGCGCCAATTGTCGAGGGTTTAACTCATCAATGCCCATTGTTATGGACTTGGGTTTTGGAGAAGAAGGGAGTGTTGGAGACATCTATCGGCTAGCAAACAAGCACACAGGGGACACCCAGGTTCAGGCCTCGTAGAGGTCCCTACTCCTGCTTGTCTACTCGTGGAATTATCAAAGGAGTCGAAAGTTACAATGGTGCGCAGATGCAATCTGGCGAGAGTTGTGGAAACTAGGGTTGCGTGTGTCCTCTTCGCCGCCCCCTCCTAGCCTTTATATAGATAGGCTAGGTCTCGGGTAGCAGGTCGAGTCGGTTACAAGTTAGGGTTTTTCCCTTCAAACTTTCTAACTTTAGCTTCTTCTTGTCTCTCAAGCAATCGAGAGGCCGCAGGTTACTCGAGTCCTTTCGTCTGGGCCTTGGCGACACCGTGGGCCTGTACATATTTAGACCGTACATACCAAGCTCGAGTACCTGTAGGGTATACCCATGTCAGTTACTCTTCTGGCGACTTTGAGCAACCTTCAGGTTTTCGAGAATGATGTGAACCTTCTCCTCCGCTTGATTTACAATGTCAGGGCCAAACAATGTTCTTTCACCTGCGCTCGACCAACCAATGGGAGTTGTTCATTTGCGGCCATAGAGAACCTCAAATGGTGCCATCTTTAGACTCTTCTGGAAGTTATTGTTGTAAGAGAACTCAGCATAAGGAAGGCATTCTTCCCACTTCATGCCGAAAGAGATGACGCAAGCACGGAGCATATCTTTCAAAATCTGATTGATCCTTTCAACTTGTCCTTGTGACTGAGGGTGATAGGCAGTGATGAAGTTCAACTTTGTTCCCAAAGCATTTGGGAAACTTCCCCAGAACTTGGAAGTGAAGATGCTTCCACGGTCCAAGCTGATCTCAAGAGGAACCCCATACAGAGAGACAATTCTGTTGATATAGAGCTCAGCCAACTGAATTGCAGGAATTGTTTCCTTGACGGGAAAGAAGTGAGCCACTTTAGAAAGTCTGTCGATGACAACAAAGATTGCATTGTTGCCTTTCTGTGACCTTGGAAAACCAGGTATGAAGTCCATCTCTACTTTCTCCCATTTCCATTCCAGAGGCTTCAATGTCTGTAGAAGACCGGAAGGTTTCTGATGGACAGCTTTAACTCTGCGGCAGACATCACACTCCGAGACATACTTGGCACAATATCGTTTCAACCCAGGCCACCAATACTGTGTTTTCAAGTCCATGTACATCTTAGTGCTTCCAGGGTGGATAGAAAGAACAGAATCATGAGCTTCTTTAAGAACTTGCTCTCTCAAACCCGGATACTTCGGAATGAATATCCGGTGCTCAAAGAATAGCGTGCATTGGTCATTGACATGGAAGGACTCATACTTCGGCAGCTGAATGTTGGAGATGATCTTTTTGGTGTAAGGATCACCAAGTTGAATGGAGCGAACTTTTTCTTCCAAGAGAGGGGTTGCCAGAAGATTCATAAGATACCCTTGATCCACAATTTCAAGGTTGAGCTGGCGGAATTCCTCGCACAAGAGCGGCTGTTGTTCTTCCACCATGAGGTGGTTGACATAGGCTTTTCGGCTGAGAGCATCGGCGATGACATTAGCTTTGCCAGGAGTGTAGTTGATGGTCAAATCGAAATCATTAATTGCTTCAATCCACCTCCTCTGACGAAGGTTGAGATCAGGTTGTGTGAAGATATACTTTAGACTCTTGTGATCAGAAAAGATCTCACAACGGTTGCCAAGCAAGTAGTGCCTCCATACTTTCGAAGCAAAGACAACTGCTGCGAGTTCGAGGTCATGTTTTGGATAGTTGAGCTCATGAGTTTTCAACTGGCGGGAAGCATAAGAAACGACTTGTTTTTCTTGCATAAGGACCGCACCCAATCCTTGCAAGGAGGCGTCACAGAATATCTGGAAAGGCTTTGATGTATCTAGAGGAATCAAGACTCGAGTGGAAGTGAGCTTCTCTTTGAGGGTTTCAAAGCATGCTTGACATGCAGGAGACCAAAGGTATTTCTTGCCTTTCTTGAGGAGATCGGTAAGAGGCTTTGCAATCTTCGAGAAGTTTTGAATGAAGCGACGACAGTAACTAGCCAAACCAAGGAAACTCTAGAATTCTTTGACATTTTTGGGTGGAAGCCACTCAACAATTGTTCGAACAGTTTCTGGGTTGACGGCAATGCCCTTGGCAGAGATGACGTGACCAAGATAGGTGACTTCGGGAAGCCAAAATTCACACTTGGAGAACTTTGCATACAGGCGGTTCTCACAAAGCTTGTTTAGGACACACCGAAGGTGTTCTTCATGTTCTTCCTTTGACTTAGAATAGACTAGAATGTCATCCAGATAGACCACGACGAACTTATCAAGATACTCCATGAAAACCGAGTTCATAAGCCTCGAGAAGGTGGCAGGTGCGGTTGTGAGACCGAAGGACATGACCATGTATTCGTACAGGCTATAGCGGGTGGCGAAAGCTGTTTTGGGAACATCTTCTTTTCGAATCTTGATTTGATGATATCCATTTCTCAAGTCAATCTTAGAGAATACCACAGCTCCAGCTAGCTGATCGAAGAGATCATTAATCCGCGGAAGAGGATATTTATTCTTGATGGTTTTTGCATTGAGAGCTCGGTAATCCACACAAAGTCTATCCGTGCGGTCTCGCTTCTTCACAAAGATGGTTGGGCTACCCCAAGAAGAAGTATTGTGCTGAATGAAACCCAACTTCTCTTGTTCATCAAGCTGACGTTTGAGTTCAACCAACTCAGCAGGACCCATTTTATAAGGCCGCTTGGAGATAGGAGCGGTTCCAGGTTCAAGCTCAATCACAAACTCTACCTCTCGGTCAGGAGGCATACCCGGTAACTCTTCAGGAAAAACATCTGGGAACTCACGGACCACCGAAACACTCTGAATAGCATCCATAGCATCATCATTCAGAGCCACCAAAGAGAAAAGCTGAATTGCAGGAGTCAGACTTGGAGAATAGACTATATGGCCTTCAGGAATTTTCAAAGAAACCGAACGTTCAGCGCAATCAATCACAGCTGCATTTGCTGTTAACCAATCCATACCCAAGACAACATCAATGTCAGAATTTCCCATAGTGATTAAGGAAGCCGGGAACGAAGAGACACCAATCTCAATTTGATTGCCATGGCTGATATGAGCAGCCCTCATGTTTGACCCAGGAGATTGTACCACGAGACGATGCAATAGAGGACCCATAGCCAGATCATGCTCATGTGCAAACTTGTGAGAAACAAAAGAATGCAAAGCACTAGAATCAAACAAAACTAGTGCAGGGACTGAGTTAACGGGAAGCGTACCCATCACAACTCCAGGTGCATGTTCAGCTTGAGCGACATTGACACAGTTGGCACGAGCAACAGTGGACCCGGGCTTGGTGTTGATGTTGAGAGCCTGAGGTGGACGTGCACGAACCATAGAAGAACTTGCTGCAGGTCTTGGAGGTGGTTGAGGAAGAGCTTTGTTGTTCATGGGACAACTCCAGTGTTGATGCCTAGTGTTCCCACAAGTGTAACAAGCACCAGGTGGATGTGGGGCAGCGTAGCTAGGGACTCCACCAGGCGCTCCAGGGTAGTTGTGGTTGTAGCCCCTAGGAGCCGCAATGAAGTAGTTTGGTGGCCTTGCCGCGTAGCTTGAAGGTCTTGGTGGAGCCGGGAGCGACGGTGCGGTACTAAGAACCCACACGCGGCGCTTAGAAGGAGCTGTCAAAGCTAAAGAGCTTGCTGCGTCACGACTGTGTTTCTTGGACTCCTCGAACACTTGCCTACTAGCTTCTTCCTGTAGAGTTGTATGATGGAGTTCTAGAAAAGACCCCGGCCTTGCATGAGTGATTGCATATTTGATAGATGCATTGAGCCCTTGCCTGAACCTCTTTTGCTTCTTCTTGTCATCAGAGATCTCATCGCCACCATACCGAGAAAGATTCATGAAGTTTCTGATATAGGTATTGACATTGTCATTGCCCTGCTTGAGGTTGAGAAACACTTCCTTCATCCTTTCCATGACAATTTCTGACAGATATTGCTCTTTGAAAGCCCCAGTGAACTGCTCCCAAATAGGCTGAAAACCAGAGTGGTTTGCCTTGAGGTAATTATCCCACCATAGAGTTGCGTCTCCCTTCAGAAGGTGAGTGGCACATTTTACCCATTCTTGCTCAGGAACATCAGTAGTCATCAGCAACCTTGACATCTCACGCAGCCAATCATCAGCGTCCAGTGGCTGATCAGACACCTCAAAGTGGCGCGGGTTGAACTTCAGAAAACCCTTGATGTCTCCTCGCTTGGGAGGTGGAGGTAGCGGGGCAAACTCATTCCTCCTGACACTTTCTTCAAAGCGTTGCTGGTTCTGCTGCATTGTTCCCAAGGCATTAGCAATACTTGCCAACGCAGCCCCAGTTCAGGTGGTATGTCATCCCCAGTGCGGCGTGGTGGTGCCATCCTGTGATTGACATAAAACACAAGTCAGTACTATAATGGAGAATAATAATAATCCAAAATAGTACCAAAATGGAATTAACCAAGATTAAAGGATACAATCACTAAGATGATATTAAAATATCAACAAAGTTCAAAGCACCTAGAAGATATTAAGCATATCACACACGACTGAACAAGGAGTGTGGTACACAAAACTATCAAAGAAAAAATTTCCGCAAATTTCGGCATTAAAATACCACTATATGCGCAAAAGCACTTAACGAATCAAGATTAGTAACTCTATCAATTCAATGTACAAGAGAGAATGATAAAAGCAGTGGTATGGTCGCGACTCCATCCCGTACTCAAATCATTACGCACATGAATAAGTAAAACACATATCCCAACTCCCTTCCTTCTTAAGATGAACTTAAGATTAGCAAATAAGGAAAACAAACACCCCTAACAAGATAGCGTCGGATAACAAAGAGTAAGACAGATCGCGTCGGTATACAACGAATCAGACAGATCGCGTCGGTTTACAAAAGCTTGTCAGTATGGAATGTACCAACAGTTGATAACCAAAAGGAAGATAGCGATAACAAGTTGGATGCAACAGATAGAGAAGGAATTACACACACAACCCAGTTTGAATCCTAGTTTGAATCTTAGAAGAGGATTGAAAACGTTACACTTCCTTACCAGAAAAGGGTGGATGGGTGGGTAAGAAGAAAAGTGGAAGCAGTCCTACTCTCACGTTTTGTTTTTCCCTAGTATACATAGCTACCAAAATATCTTCTAGACTGACAACGACCATTTTGTTTGAGACCCTAAAGGGAGGAATGGCTCTGATACCAATTGTAACAACCTCGGACCCTACGCTCTAAGTTCAAGCCTGGATGAACCAAAAGTGGTTAAAGAAGTACAGCAGGGGCCGAGGGCCATCCACATGTAGGCCCATCGGCCGCCCTAACCACTTCCAAGAACATCGGAACAATAACGAGCGGCGTAGGCAACAGTGGAAGAGATCAAATACATACACAAGTGAGTATGTATGCAAGCTACCTTACAACAGTTCTCAGAGCCATACCATCTAAAAGAAATAGAAATATTGCAACGCCATACGGAAAGATCCAAATATCCTAGATAGAGATAATAGTGTAGGATAACTCCTCATACATCAATCAACAGAGTATCAAGCGAAAGCGGGAAACAAGATGCGAGTACATACAAGAAGCAAATCGGCATAAGATGCCACATTAATAAGCCCATCCCGCCCACAGATCTCACGGATCCCCATCCCCGGAATCTCTACATCGAGTGATCGTTGCCAACATTATTTGTCTCCTCCACCCAGTATCCATCTTGCAAATACACCTGTTCACCTGAATCAAACAATTTATCGTGTGAGACCCTAGGATCCTAACCAATGATAGGCGGATGTCCGTTAATTAGAAGCAACAGGTATAACAGTATAAAGTAACAGATCCATCCTCCTTCTCGCTTACCAACGAGAAAGCGGACGAACAACCCATCCGTTGGCAGTTTTATTACTCATTCCCTGAATATTGCACTAGTTACTAGTCAGATATTTAGTCAGATTAAAAGCGGTACTTTAGTTATACTTGTCTATGATCGAGAAATTGTGCTCCAAATCGTCCATAACCGCAGACACGGCTTTCAGAAAGGTTTACCCTGCAGGGGTGCACAAATAGCAACACACACTCGATCAACCTCGGAAAAACCAACTCAAAACCCAACGAGGCATTCACGACAAAGCGATCACAGGATTCATAAAATATTTCAGGGGGCCACCCCACTAAGCTACCCGCAACGAAGTTGGCTGGCTCCGGAACGGACCCAGGGTTTGTGTGGACGGCGGTAAACGACTGGTGCTCCACGCAAGACAGTACAGGTGCTCCACGCACAATCTTAAAAAAAACAGTACAGCATGGCATAAGTACAGGATAGTAATAAAGCCCCAAACTACTTTGTGGCCCCAAGAAAGAGAAATGAATCAAGCTCTAGCTCAGGGGGTCCATAAGGCCTCCCGGATGTGGATAGTGCGAATAGTCAAGGAATAGGAATCAAGTACTCGGGGTCCTATGGGACACAAGTGAGCATGAAAAAACAAATATCAGATATTGCCCACCGGTGCCTCTTTCATTAGTTATCCCAGACTACTCAGGTTAAGTTGTTTAGGTACCTCGTTATCCATCAGACTCTCACATACCCTACACATGCTGTTTTACGACTCGCATGGCTCAAACAACTCATTTAGTAATGGCTCATGGGATGGAGGAACAAGCTCGGTGGGGTTTAAAGTAAAGGCTATGTAGTACTTGTGATTCAATTTAATGCATTCGCGACTCAATGATGCAAGAATAAGATAAAGGCAATATGTACTGTATGTATTCAATCATGTGGTAGTCCTTGCCTGGCAGCTCAGTTGAAGCGAGAGATGGATCTGGGTAGTACTCCTGGGATTCCTCATAATTCCCCTGCTCGGCGTCTATTCGAAAGATGAACCAAACAAACAAGGGCCAACATAAATAAAGTGCACAAGCATATGAATAAAATGCGACAAGCAAACAAGCATGCCATGATGAATGATGCACAATTTACATGGAAATAATGTAGCATGGCAAGGGTGAGGTGTGGGGACAAGAATAACTCATTTTATTAATTATTTGGTCAAATTTTACTACCATAAACAGTTCTGATTTTTAATATTGATATGATGCATACTGCAAAACAGAACATGGAATGCATAAACAGAACGGGCTCGTCGCGCTGATCGATTTAGAAATATTATTTGTCAAATTTGGAGTTATAGAATTAAAGTTATTAATTAATTAAGAAAAAGGCATTTTTATTGCAATTAAACAATTTCGAAAATTTAAGTTAGTCAAACATTATTTTGGATGGCAGATTTAAATTCCTCACATTTTTGTGATTCAAAAACATGTATTATTTGGATTTATCAATAAAAAGTTATTAATTTCTGGATTTTAAAACAATTAAACAATTTCTGGAAAATATTTTGATTATTAAGAAAACGGTGTTGTGACGTTTCTCACTCAGGACGCTCTACCCACTCTCGATGACATGTGGGTCCGCGTGCTGCGGGGCCACCTCGCGGGTGACTGTGCCCGGGTGTGACAAGTGGCAGAGAGGAGGGACGGCGGGATGACGATCTCAAAAAGGCAAGGTCCAATTTGCGAGAAGTGCTGGGAGGTATGTGATGATCTGATATTGATCAGCGAAAACTGCTAGCTCGGACCGATGTTCCGAAGATGATGGCGAGCAAACCTTAAGGAATTTTGCAAAGGTGCTAAAACAAAAGGTGGAGAGGAGAGATAGGGCTACAACTTCCGTTTAGGACGTTACTTCAGAGGTGGGATGTAACTATTGGAAAACGATGACGAATAGCGAGAAGAACCACCAGAGTTCAGGTTGTCAAAAATTTAGAAAATGCAAAGTTTTTGGTTGACTTCGACGGACAATATCGAATGCTATAGGAGACGGATTCGAGCGGGGTTTGCGGCGTTGGAAAACAGGAAGTACCGGCTACGTCGGAGGTCCGACGATGACGATGGGGGTGGGCCGTGGAAGACGAGAGCTTGCGGAGAACAGGAGGCCATCGTGGTTGCGGTGCGCGTGCAGACTATTGTTGTTGTTTGCGTGCGGCGGCTGGGCGAGCTCGGCGAGCGATAGAGCGGCGCGTGCTGGCGCGCGACGCGTGGCTGTGATCGGGCGTCGACGCGACAATGGCAATACAAACCAAAAGGGGCAAGGCTTGGGAAAGGGAGAGGAGACTCGGTGCTCACCTAGGGCACGTAGTTAGCCCCGCTAACTCGAGCTAGTGGCGAGGACAGAAAAACAGCGTCTGGTAGGCGGTGCCCAAAGCAACGGCGAGCGGCGGGAAGGGTACGGTGGCTCCTCCTCGATCCCTGTCCAGTGCCACTCCCGAGGTTCGTCGCGCGGCTCCTGGCATGTCAGCTAGCTTCCGTGGTGGGTTCAACGGCAGCACGAGGCGGGCGGCGGCAAGGCGGAGCTTGGTGGCATGGCTTGCGAGGGGAGGAGGAAGAACAAGGAGGAATCTCGATTTGGAGGAGTCGGGGTGGTTGGGAAAGGATAGAGATGCCAGCTGCTGCGTCGCTTTATGCACAGGAGAGAGAGGGAGCACGAGCACGGTGTCATGCTATCCTCGCTCGGATACGATCACATGGGCGCCGAGAAGGAGAGGAACAGGTTGCGTGTTCGGCTCGCTGTCGGCTGGGTCGAACCAGGCGAGGCGAGTGGTTCGGTCAGCGCAGCTCGGGTGTTGGGCACTCGACGCGGTCAGCTGCAGGGTCTGGTTCAGAGAAAAACGAATGACAGACATTAGGTTCAGCGAGAGGGCTGGGACAACAACGCATGTAACTGATCAAAACATGCACCAGGGAGTATGATTCGGCTAGCTAGATAGGAAGGAAAAAGCGTGTGTAGATGCATGCATACACGGGTGAGTGTAGCTTCCAGCTAGAAAGGGTGAAAAAAAGGAGGTGCTTAGGAAGATGTGTGTGTGCGGGTGTAGGTGTAGGTGTATATATATATGTGTATACGTGAGGCACACATGACTAAGTTTAGCTTAGAAGGGATTTGATAAAAAGAATTTAGGGAAAGAATTAAAAAGGGTGACACAAGATTAGGGAATCACTTATATCTCATGTGGAAGAAGGTGTGCATGAACACATGAGAGCATAAAGAGAAAAAAAAGGAAAACCACAAGAGGTGTAGCTAGGGCTAGGCTACATTGATAAGTTTTGACAATCTCAAAATAAGCCAAACCCAAAAGGAATGTAGATAGAAAGGAAGCTCACATAGAGTACTATATCTCATGCGACAACAAGCATAGAGCCTAATGCATGTGGCACTATAGAATATGGCAAGTTTAAAAGAAGCTCACTTAATATCATATGGGTAGAATTTATACACAAGTCAAATGAAAAGAGAGCCCATATGTACTAAGTGGTAGATCTACACCAAGAGCAAGATGTGGTGTCATGTTAGTGAAAGGATGGATTAAAAGATATGCCCCCAACTCAATTTGGGCATCTAACAATATATCAAGAAGCAACTACAATATATCAAGAAGCAAAATACAATTAATATAATGCACATGGGATAAAAACCAAATAGAAGGGTTTTATATGATACTCGAATGCAAGGTGGCATGATGACATGAGCATGATATAATTATGATGCAACAATTATATGTAGGAAGTAGCATTTTATTATTAGACCATGTAGCATTACAGATGTAAGATAGATGGGATGCTACACCATCTCACACATTGTTGTGATTATAATTTGTTTCTATTGCTATTTGTACCATATAATAATATTTTAATGCTTATGAATTACCCTCAAGGGTCACCTTTAAGTTTTTGAGCTTATGGATAGGCTCCACTATGTATATGAAACTCCTTATCTATTTTTCCCTTATGGATAGCTTGTGGCCAACATATCGGATGCACTAAGAAAATAAAATATGCTCCAGCATTTAGACTAGGTAGGGGATCCACTCATCTGAGTAGAAAGATACAATAAAGAAAACCTTTTTATGAGTTACTTCGTCGCGCGTACTGGCTGAACAAGCAAATAAACAACACGTCTCTCGGATGGAATCTTGTCCACTACTTTGACAAGACATTACTAATAGTACAGAACTTTGGGTGGGTCGTAAATATTTACAACTAGTAGCTTGATCACTAGTATGATGACATACCCATAGTATACTCCAGTACACCTAGGTTTTCCTTACTACTTCTGCAGAGCCTTGATCCTGCCCGCTTGGATGGACCAACGAGATTGCTCAAAGGCCGGCGGCGAGACCTAGATCTTGACATTTTGCTTCCTCTATTCACTCTCCTCTCTCATCCTACTAGTACTACCTCACTCCGCCTTCATAGAAACCATTTTATTCCACTGCTCCTCCCTTGCTTCTTTACTTCTTCATCCAACAATGTCACAAAATAACCTGTCTCGTTGGAAGAACATCAAGATGGCGGTGGTTAGATAGATGGATAAAGCCCGCTGGCAGGGTGACCTGCAGGCTCGGACCGAGAAAGGAGACTAGCCATGGGGCGAGGGCTCGTCTTTGCGCATGTATCTCAAGAGAGGCTATCATGGGGACCAAGAGTCCCAGTAGGTTTGTACTTCTGTTGATTCCTGGGTTGTCTGCTCCTACTATTGAACCGTCTATGAGCATCTTCTAGGCCAGGCGGCCCGAGCTTCGAATTTTCCACCCCACGGGTCGATCGCAAGACAGATATCTCTGACGTGCACAATGCCGTGATGCCCACTCTCGGTCGAAGAAGAGAGGTATTGTAGTCTCTATACATGTATTGGCATTTTATGTTCTTCTCTACATGCACCCCATGCTCTCTTGCTGATGATGCATTTTCCATGCAGGAAGTCAGGACGAGAATCTCGCCCAAAGTAGTTGAAATCAATAGACATAACATCAACATTTTGCAAAAAAAACTTCGAGCTCAACTTAGAGTGTGATCGCCTCCGAGCCGATTTGGCTTTTCAAAATAAGCTCGCAAGATCTTACAAGCGTGACTCCTCGATGCTTCACGTTGAGTGTGAAAATTTGAAGAAGGAAGTCACGGAGCTCCACAGCCAGCAGCTACCATTGTAGAGATCATCCAGGTCATGCCCCACTAAGTAGGAAGAGAGAAGCCATCTCATGTTGGTCATCGAGGTCACGACCATTGTGGAGGTCATCGAGGTCGTGCCTCTGGAGGGCAGCCATAGTGTTGCAATCGCGGAATTTGGGATAGGGAAAGATTTTGCATTGGAGTAGGAACTAGGAAGGGAGAAGACTTCCCCTGTCCCTCTTTTTTTCTTTTGGGTGCATGGATCATTTTTTCTCATCCGTCTTCGCATAATTATATTGCACTCTTAACAATCGAATGTGCTCTTTGGAGCTTTTGTAACAATATATTTGTTGTATAGTAGCCACTGTTTAGTGTACATATACAATCAAATTTAGTCAAATATGTGACATCCTTCTTAATTAGGTTGGAGGGCATTTTCAGAAAAATTAGGATGTGAGGAGAGTATGTCTTATAAATCAAAATCATTAAATCGTTAATGAGTGATCTGTAAATTTGGTAATACTTTCTACTTAGTCAGATGTGTAGGGAACCAGTGTCTAGTATACTATCAACTGTTCTGCCGCCCCTTTATGTGGCCCCTACGCCGATGAGTGAGTTATTGGGTGATTTTTTGCTCTTCCCTATTAAAATATTCTGGTTATGATATGGGGGAGATAATATAGGGTTATTGTTGGAGATAAGGAAAATTTAGGAGAAGAATCTTTTTAGGCTAGTCATAGTGCAAATAACTTCATGAGTAACTAAGGGTCCAACTCAGTAAAATTGCTTATGTGGCAGTGAGTTAATCACACATACCAAGGTGAAATGAATCTATTACCTAATAAATGAACTACTCCTCTATTAACATAGACTAATAACTTATGCATGTTATAATCTATGTTACTCTCCACTATGACAAGCCTTTAGGGGAGGCCCCTACATATACACACATAGGGGAGAAAATGTAGGCATGCTACTAGACTTTCTCTTAACTTAAAAGTTTTGTTCAACCTTGTTCTCTTGTCTGGTTCCTTTTTCATTTCTTTATTGCACTAGACATCATGTATAGTAGTACTAGACTCACCTCAGGGAATCTTTTTCTTACTCAACTGCTCCACCGTTTAGACATATACTATCAGGAGGCGGTGTCTATCTAGAAAAGAAAAAGCACCATCAGCGTCAGGAACACCTAGCTATTGTCTGGAGTACTTGGGTCACAAGCACAACTACTCCTATAGTCTACCTAGGGACACCTAAAGATTCCTTGCATAGGCATTCACGTGAGAGCCTCCGTTGGTTTTGGATTGGACGAACAAGATTGCTAGACACTGAACTTTGTCTCCCTAGATGATGTTCCTACTACTACTACGTAAAATACACTTCTAAAATAGCAATGTAACTGTGCTTATGAGTTACTAGTCTGGTCTCATTAGAAGTCTGCTTATGAATGCAAACTACAATATGTGCGAGCTGCATTGATTATCCAGAGTCATCAGTGGACGGGGGCCTCGACCAAACAAGAAAAAGGTTTGTCACTCAATAAAATAAATGGAGCTTGTGTGCACATGCATGCAACTCACTAACTAGACTATGATCAACGCATGTAAGGAGAGAGAATACGAGTAATATGATCAACCCAATAGAATCCACTCATTACTACATGATGCATGCAACTCAATATCCTAATAATATCATGCACGTAATCACATAAGTACTTTTTTTTATCTGCATGCGTTCACTCCTGAACACCATAAGTAAATGTTTGAACTCGTGGAGCGCCAAAATCACATGCGCCCGAGCTAGCCTGATTAATGGTCTGATACTACAATAACCTACACATATACCCCTATAGTATACTCTAGGACACCTAGCGATTGCTTGCATAGGCATCCGCGCCAGAGCCTTCAAAGGGAAGGTATCCCGTCTAGCCCATTGATTTGGGATGGACGGACAAGATTGCTAGACGGCCAAAATCACGTGGTCCCCCTCGTGCCCCTCCATTTCAAACACTGCGAATTTTCTCGCGCCACTCCATTTCAAACAATACCAAAATAACGTGGTCCCCGCTCCCTCGCGCCCCTCCATTTCAAACATTGCGAAATTTCTCGCTCCCGGAACCTCCCGCAGCACTTCTCCGGCTGGCTTTGCCCGCCGAAACTCGACACCATGCACTCCTCACCCAACAGTATACCAGAGCTGCATCAGCTGCGGTCTGATCAGAAGCACCATTGATGTTTCACCGACGTATAGCACACCCGATCCAGGTCACCGAGTCTGTCGTTGTCCACCACACCTGATTTCCTTTTCACACTTTCCTGTCCATGGTGCCAAATCCGTCAATGACTGCCCAAGATCTGCATCAACGTCGTCGGCATCCTCCCCACGCGTACCGTATCGGAGCCGCCGTGCGGTCCACCGTTTCTCCCTCATCCACCGCACTCAAGACGGCATCACGCGCCCAAGATCTGCTTCCCCGATGCAAACAGCCGATGCAACCGTAGCACCCTCGGTGACAAGGATGTCACCCGCGCCATAATGGATGATTCTTAGAAGCATATCCGACCATGGTAACCAAATCTCTAACTCTTTTTTGTTTTGTCAGTAGTATAGCAGGTTCAAGCCTATCGCAGTGAACTGCATTTTTGTAATCGTGATGTACACCAAGCCAAAGCGCACGCATGTTCTTCAAGAAAAATACTACGGAGTAGGTAACTAGACATGTTGGTTTGCATTCACTCCTCTACAAATTTCAAAGTCATGCACAAGTTCTTAGCTACTCCGAACAACAGTAATTGCCTACTATCGTGTAGTTCTTACAAAATGTAAAATCAGTGGAAAATATTAGTGTGGATTCCCTGCTCCACAGTTGCTGAATCTATCTGGTTTGTCCTGAGATAAGTTCCTGTTATTATGTCCTCCATGGCATCGTTTTGCTATCCTATAGTACTTTTTTCAACTCTTCATACTAATTTGGTTATAATTTTGTTGTTGCCATCTGGTTCTTCAAAAGCTGCAACACTAACTATTTTATTTTTCTTGCATAGAGCCCATAATGGAACAGTGAACATGTTGGTTTGCATAGCCTTTTCCACAGGTTCACAAGTGACGCCATTATTTCCTTATCTGGTGCTGGTTCGTCCTTATCAATGGCATAACTATCCTCTACTATGTAGTTCACTCGTGGTTTCCATTCCTGCTCTAGAAATTCTCTTATGATGCCTTTATATTTCTATCTAGTTGATTCTTAGCTATGATAGTAACTGCATGCCATTATGTATCTCATCGCAAATTCTGAGTCACCCAATGTCTCTTGCATTCCAAGAAATACCACTTCTTCCATACATATTTGCTAAAATGACCTTGCTAGTTTATATTTGCTGAAATTCTAAGAAACACTTTGTTTGATTGCTCATTTCATTATAGGCATACTTGTCTAATGATTGTTTGTCCTATTCTATAGGTTCATAAGTGACGCTATTATATCTCACATATGGTTCTGGTTATTCCTAAGAAACGACATAACAATCCTCTACTACATATAGTTCATTCGTGGTTTGCATTCCTACTCTACAACTTCCCGTATGATGCGGTTATAATTTCTATCTGGTTCATTCTTAGCTATGATAGTAACTGCATGCCATCGTGTAGCTCAGTGCAAATTCTGAGTCACCCAACGTCTCTTGCATTCTAGGGTATACAACTGCTTCCATATATATATGTTGAAATGATCTACTAGTTTATATTTGCTGAAATTCTAAACCACACACACATTGTTTGATTGCTCGTTTTTCATGGTGGGCACACTTTTTTAATATATGCTTGCTTGTCCTATTTGTTTGATGTGTTGGTCAATAATTCAACCATTAACCAGTTGTAAACTCCAGTTCATAGCTCCTATCATATCAGTCAAATGAGTAGTTTGTCTTGTTTGAGGTATTAAATTGTTATTACTTAGTTTTAAACTACAATTATTGCTATCGCCACCAACAAGGGGGTTCCAAGATCATGTCTCCTCCAATGTAGCTCTCACACTCAAAGGAAGATGCGGGTGATAGATTCAGAAAGCAATTTGAGGACTCATTTATCAACTCGATTGTCAACTGAAATGCCGACTTTTCTTTCCCCTGAGTTGATAATATGTAATAATTTTAAGAAGCTTGCAGCTGAGTAATATCTAGATAAATTGCATAGGCCATGTAGGCATCTTGTTAACGCCTTCCACGCATGGAGGTAGACGGTACCATAACAACGCCAGCTAGATCGATTAGGGAATAGTATCGGGATTTATTTTTCGAACGTCTTGTATTCGGCCAATGATGAACAATAAAAATGCTCACTAATTATACACCTTTTATAATATTGGCATGGGCTTCAAAAAGGCCAAAACTGTAAAAGACAGTAAACGTAATGGGCTGACCCACATGTGGGAACTAGTAACAGTAATAGGCCGCAATAGTAATAGGACAGAACAGTAACAGGACAGAATAGTAGCAGGCCACGCAGTAGCGTGTCAGAACAGAAACACGCCAGAAAAGTAACATGCCACAACAGTAAAAGGCAATGAACTGTAAAAAGCCAGAATAGTAATAGGCCAGCAGATTAATGGGCCAGAACAGTAGCAGGCCACAACAGTAAAGGGCCACAACAGTGAAAGGCCAAAACAGTCACAGACCATGGAAATACCAGACAAGAATAGTAACAGGCCGACAAAATTACCAGTCCAGAATAGTAACAAGCCTCTTGTGGCCTGAACAGTTAACGAACGGAACAGTAAAAGGCTAGAACGGTAATGCACCATCTCAAAGAAGGGTCATTAGTAGGCGGCCCATGGGGGGCTACGAGAATAGTGATGGGCCAACCACATGCCTTAACAGTACCAGACCGACTTGGCGTAGGCTACTAATGGGTCGCACGTTGTTGGACCAACTTGGGCCTTCTGTAGGCCGAAACAGTACCCGGCCTGAAAGTTCGTGGGCCACTACTGGCTGCATTATTGGGCCCATTTCAAGTAGTGAAGGAAGAAACAGTAACGAGCCATCTTCTTATTGGGCTCTCCTCATGGGCCGACCTACTTAGTAATTAGCAGGCCTTGGCTGGGCCTGTTCTGCCACGGTTTCTGTGACCGTTAACGATGGTAACCAGCCATTAATGGTGGCTGCCATGTGGCAGTTTGCATGATGTCAGTAGTCAACATGGCTGGCAAACAAATCTACGACGGAACAATTTTTCGTGGCTGAAGGATGCGATCCGCCATAGTTGTAAAAAAACCATGGTAAATTATTTTGTAACGGGGCTTTTACCATGAAGGCTATCCATCGTTGAAGACTTTTTAACCATGAAAAATGGGCCTTCAACCACAAAAGTTGTCTGTTGTAAAACCCACCTTTTATTTTAGTGTATACTCCAAGCTCATAATACTCATGTCGCCCAGGACTCCTCCCGAACTGACTAAGGATCAGGACTTGGGCCTTGTTTGTCTGTGTAAGACTACCAGGAGAGGCCATGGGCCTACTATTACGTCCATTACCCGGCCTGGTGAGGATACCCGACATGTCATATCCACGAAAATTGTATTAATAGGTCGATATGCCCACAAGCATCCGGAGCCCCGGCTTGCGGGGACTAGGCCATCCTGTTAGACGGGACACCCGGGAGCTTGGCCTTGGTCGGCTTTGCCGGCCAGCTCACGAGGCTTGCTGGTGACCACAACCAGATTGTGATGGTGTTGACCCTTGCTACTAGATGCCTCCCGCATCCAGCTATTTCGCCTTGGCCCATGCAGCAAAGATGCCTTGTGAGCCTGCTGGCCCCACCGGTATTTGTGGATCCGCCATCTAGCAGGGATCTAGATTCTTGATGCACGTCTAAAGGGTGGGGCCAGCCTCCTCCTAATGTCGGTTGGCAGTGGCGACGAGGTGCTAGATGCGCTTCTACTGACGATGCAGCTCTTCTCCCTCAAGTTTGTCCAACTCTATTGCCACGGCTTACACCACTCTCATGTTCATGGCAGGAGTGTTGTAGACCGGCTATGCCGTGGGAATTCGTGGGCTAGCTGCACGATCCATCTCCATGTTGAGGTCATGGCCTTAGTGCTAAATGTACCGGCTTGTACCACGTGCATTCAGGGTGAAGCTTTGTGCTGAGTTATACTCACGCATGGTGGCATTCAGCCAGCGCTGGGTAGTAGCGACTTTGCGGGCCTTGTCCAGAAGGTGATGGCTGCAGCAGCCGGATCAGCCTCATGATTGAGGGGGTCGAGGAGGCGCTGGATGGAAGTATCCATCTGATCAGGATCTATCTATTGGGAGGTAGATCCGTTTCATCCACCTAACGCTCAATGATGGGGTGACGGTTGTTGTCGCTCGAGCCGTCCATCATGACCTCGACGCCGCAACCGGTTCCAGCGATGCTGGGACCAACGTAGTCGGGATGGCAGGTTGGAGAAGGTGAGGATCTCGGTGGGGAAATCCTCGATGACAGTGGCGATGTAGACGTGGTAGTCACTGAAGTGAAGGATGGATCCAGCATCTAGGAATGTTTACCCAGCAAGATAGGATACATTGTTGATAACGCAGCCGAAGGAGCCAAGCGTAAGCACGAGGCTAGAGGCGACATTCTCACTAGAGACGAGAGGGAGTCCCGTGCGAAAGATGACCCCGGCTGCTGCGCTGATCCCCACGGTGGGCGCCAACTGTAGTGGTGTGGAACACGACAGGTACATCAGGGATAGCTTAAGAGGGAGCGATCAGGGGCAAGCAGAGGCTTCCATGGGATTGGGAATATGTGATGCTAGACAAGGCAATGTACCAAGGTTCAGGGCCCTCGTTGTGAGGTAACACCCCTACTCCTGCAAGATCTCACTATCTAGAGCAAATGCATCGTACAGAGAATCCTTGAGATGTATCAAGGATGAACTAGGGGAAAATGGGAGAGCGGAGAGATCAGCCTCTCTATGGAGGCCTTGGTACCCCTTAAATACTATCTGGGGTGCAGATTACAAGGGATGGCCGGTTGGAGGGGGGCAGCCGGTGGGACCCTCCTAAATAGTCAGCGCTACAGTATGTCGCTGAACCGGCTGTTGTATGGTCTTTAGTTCCACGCCAGACGGACGTCTTTGTTGGGAATATTCCCTAGAGACAAATAATAATATGGATTATTATCATATTTCATAAAGTTTATGATTAAGTTTTATATCATGCTATAACTATATTTAAAGGAAATGTTAATACACGTGTGATATATAATGAACCAATAAGTTCACGGTGAATCTCTATTCACTGGTTCATTGGTCAACAGATGATCAAGGTTTTCTGATCATGTGGCATTTATGCCAGTTGACAATGGAGTCACCTCATTGAGAGAATGAGACGATGAACTGTACCCAATCTAAGCATCATGACACAATCATGTCATGAAGTTCAAGTTACAATGATTAGGAAACCTAGTGTTTATTTCATAGACCGTGAGACCATCTCAATCATTGTCACCCGAGAATACTTTGATAGCATCAAACGTCAATCAGTTAAATGGTGATCATAAAGGTGTGTTCATGTATTCAGCAAAACATACAGATTCATTATGTGTCAAGAGCAGGATTTGTCCATCTGCGTGATGGAAAGATACTCGAGGGCCCACTCAGAGAAGTTATATCCATAAAGCTGTGCAACGTGTGACTTCGTCACAGGGATATCACTTGTCAAAACGAGTTAAGTAGAATTTGTCGGTAAAGTGATTGAACACGACATGGAGATGTCATTCTTTGGATCTCAGACAATGCAACTATCGCAGAGACAAAAGGAATATGACATGATATTAATGGTTCAATGACAAAGATTCGTGGAATGTAGAGGGGTCATCATGTGCATCCAGGTCCCGGTGATGATCATTGGTATGAGAGGGGTCTCGACCATGTCTAGAGTGTTCCTGAACTATGGGGTATCATGCTTATTGTCTTGATGATGCCCGGAGATCTTTTTGGTATCGGCAGAATCACCAAAGAATAGAAATAGAGAAAACCGAAAGGGTTTCTGAATGTCCGGAGTGGGGTGGAAGCAGTTCCATACCAATGGGTATTGAATAATATGTAAGTAAATGTTAAACATTGATTTAATCATTTATTTATATTTATTTAGTAAAATAAAAGGAAATAAAATGGTCAAATTCACTATTGGGCCAAACTCCCTAGGGAAAAAGTCCCATGAGGGAAAATACCAAAACGGAGAAAGGGAGGAGGGGCCGCATGGGCCCCATGCACCCACCGGCTAGGCCCATGGGGGGCCTTGGCCAGCCGGCCACCCCTCCCCTCCTCTCTCCTTTGTTTAGTCCCACATGGCTAAGCTAATTAGCTATGTGGTGCCTTTTCCCCTATGTAATGAGAGGTATCTTGAGAAAATAAATACACCAATAATCAATAAAGGTTCCCTCTCTTTTGGGAGATCTTCAGTTGATATTCTCTCTCTCTCTCTCTCCCGTGATCACGGTCCCAAGTGTGGACTGCGCGATTAGGAGTCTTCTTCACTGCAGAGCACCATCGCGCTATGGCATTCTGATCCAGAACGTCTACTTCTGCAACTGCTGCTGGATCCTAGGAGCGGGAGTCATCGTCAGGCACCACACGTGTGTAACTCCCTTGGAGGTGCAACACTTTGGGAACTAGGAGTCATTAGTGCCGCAAGAGCTGTCGGACTTCAACACGACCCAGAGGTCGGCATCGGTACGACTACATGAGCCACGCTCTCCTGAGTATTGACAACGCTTTTAGGTCTTCACGGGTAAGTTCACCACAAGGCCCTCCTGTTACTATATTACTAATAGATAGGTCCTATCATTATGGTTCTTGGCATAGGAAAAATTATTGTTTTCATGCGTGAACCCCTAAGGTGGTATCAGAGAAAGATCTATGCATAATATTGCTAGTACGGGTAGAACACATGAGTTGTAGTGTGTCGGCGTTGATCTTATAGTTTGTACCCTCCCACGTGTACTTTTGCATACCACAGTAATGCTTGATGAAGCGGCTCCCAACCGACTTTATGCGTTAATTCACGAGACTGGTCCACGCTTGACATACGGCTTGTACCATATAAAGTGTCTTTGGGGGGTGTATGTCTCTCTCGCATTAGTTGGTATGCCATTTGCGACAGAGGGCCCCCAAAAGGGGTGTAGTATAGAAAACTATTTGATTAGCGTTATGGTTGAAGTTCATAGGTAAGAATGGTTCTTGTGCAAAATCCCTAACAACCACGTAAAACATGCAAAGATAAAGTAGAGGCATCTAACTTTGTTTTGTAGGGGTGTTGTGATGTGATATGGTCGTATTCAAGGTAATGTAGTTTATTTTATATTGCTAAGTAGTAGTAACGGTCATTGTTATGGTGGACTAGAACACCACAGGCATCGGTACCCTGGTGCCCATGGCACCGGAACCCTGGCACCAAATCCGGAGGTGTAGGATGGAGATTACAGTGTGGATGACCATATCACATCGCATTTGCACTTGATGTTTATTGTATGTGCATCTTGTTGTGTGCTAGTATTAGATTCTTGATGGTAGCCTAATTAGATGATCCCTAAACAAAATACCAATGAAAGTGTTCTCCCTTAGTGTGCATCACCAAGAAAGTTCTCCGTTATGGGGCAGGCCGTGATGATCGGGTGTCAGACATATCTGCGTTCGCATACAGTGGGGGTAAGCCATGTTCCACAACGAATACACGTAAGGTTGAGTTGGCGAGCCTAGCATGTGTAGGCATGGCCTCGAGACACAGATGATCAAAAGATCAAGCACGAGTCACGTGAATGATGTGATCGACGTTTCTACGTCCACCTTTGCAACTATATCACCGGCCGTGAAAATCAAAGGCGGTGTAGTGAATGGGGATTGTGTAATCACTAAAACCTTTTTGGGGATAGTATTTTTAGTGGAGTTATTGTTTAACTCATATAATTATAAACTTAGTCTAAAATCCTTTTGTAATTATAAATGTAGAAATGGCTCGTCGTGAAGCTTCCTTTGAGATTGCTAAATGGGTAGTTGCTGAA
Organism: Avena eriantha; assembly: GCA_910589775.1. Taxonomy (NCBI): domain Eukaryota; kingdom Viridiplantae; phylum Streptophyta; class Magnoliopsida; order Poales; family Poaceae; genus Avena; species Avena eriantha. The sequence goes on along the minus strand of OU342741.1, from coordinate 304,315,287 downwards.
AAGCTTAAACTTGATGGATCCAACTTCCCTGTGTGTCTTGTGCGTCCGAATGTTCTCCTTAGTAAGAACAATGTGGTAGATTACATATGCCTCATGAAGGATTTGGATGAGCCAGATGACTATGAGACCTCATGACAGTGGCAGACCACCATTTTCGTCAAGAGATGTCCATGTACATTCACGTGATAATGCGCTACGGGATGGTGAATGAACTACATCCACTCATGGGTGATCTTGACCCATATGCGATGGTGGATCAGCTGAGAGCGGAGTTCGTAAGCCATGTGCACATGTCGAAGCACAAGCTGCTTGGAGGACGGAGGAACACACTTGTCTGGAGAGTCACTTGGAGTGCATGCATGATGCACGCATGAGACTGGTTTACTTCATGGAATACTAGATGACCGACTCCTTTGTGATAGGCGTATTGCTTCGGTCACTGCCTCCCACATATGGAGGATACGTCTGGACTTGCATCATGTGAGGTGATGGGGAAACACTGGATTTTCATGAGTTCATATTACGTTTCAAGAACATGAAGGTTGAACCAATTGCCAGAGAGGTCATCGATGACGAAGGTATATATGATATACAGTTTTATAAATGTTATAATCTTGCAAACACTTGTTGCACTATTGAAGTATCTGATACTTGTTCTGTTTTTTAAAAACAGGTCCTTCTGCATGAGAGCTGCTTGCTGGAGAGGAGGTGACGTTGTGTGTTGATGACGAGCATGATGATGATGGCCGACGACACTCTCCCTCGACATTTATCATTTAGCTTATCGATTTGGATAATTATTATAATCGATGGAGTATGAATTTTATTAGTATGTCTCACATCTCGCGAGACGATTATTCATATGAGTTTGTAACGAAATAGTTGTTCTACTTTTATAAATGATTTATATTCGTGTTCATATGGTTTTTTGATTATGTGTGAATTATTCATGTTGTAAAATTATTGATAATGCATGAACATTTGTAAAATATTAAAATGCCTTGAAAATACCCAACTTAATGATATATTCGTTTTGAATGAAACCATGTTTCAAATTCAAAGTTATATTGATAATATGTGAAAGTCAGCTGATCTCTTGTCACATGTAAATCATGCCCAAGTTCGGCAAGATAACTGAAACACCGCGTATTGCATCAATACAAAGTGTTTAATGAATTGTTGAAATAAAATACTATTCGATGTGCCCTATTCAAACAATGTGGTGATTATCATTTTGTGATTGTTGAATTTTGTAAGAGTTTACCAAATAAAACATGAGCATGAAACTATTTGATGTGATCAAAGAATTTTAGCATCAGATGGTTTTGATGGTAAAAAATATAATATAATTACTATGATTTGAATAATAGTAATGAAATTCGATGTTATATGATTATCATAAAGACTTGCAAAATGTGATGCATTTTAATCCGTTGAAGTGCAAATCATGACGGTGTGATATGTGATATTAAGTGGGTGAATAGCTGACGCCAGATAAAGTGTGTTAGTATTAGTGTGAAAGACCATTAGTTGGATATAGAAAACACTCATTTATATTATAAAGTGAACCATCTGAAATTCGTGAGATCGGCACCATATCTTGTATGGATTGTCGTGGAAGTTTTGGAGTTATTCGATATCACTAAAGCAAAAGCAAATGATTCCTTGTAGAGTATTCATTGGAAACTTTGAATACGAAATCCATGACTAAAACCAAAATATAGGCAAAACTAGTATTGCTAAAAATTTGGTGTATTCTCGAAGAAAACTACGTTCTCGACAATGAAGCTAATGGAAGATAGTGAAAGCACAATAAGGGTTCATAACCCCACATCAGGGTGTTGTGAAGCGCAACAGAACGTGTCTCTTCATAAAGGAAAGGATCAATGATAATGATCATTGTGTTTTTCCTCACTAGTGTTTTTGCTACATGAAGTAGGATTCGCAAATGTACCCTACATCTTCTATGGAGACATTTATGAATCACATTTCATGTTATCGGAATATGACATACCTACGAACTACAAAGGAAAGTGATGGTAAACTAAAGTTATGAGGAATCCGAGAAGTGGATTTCACTTAAGATTAGAAAACAAAGTGTTACTGAATATTGTCAAGTAAAGGTGTTACTTGATTTTTCCAAAGGACCACAAGGTCATGATGGAAAAGGTGAAAGATAAAGGACGATTCACCGTGAATAATGTCTTGGGTGAATTCAAAAGAATTTGATTCAAAAGTGCTAAAGTCTAGTGGATTTAATGCTATTAAAGTACTAGTGTCTCGTAAAAGGAACTCTCAATTTGATAATTGATCAAGGGATTTGAAGTTATTCAAAATATTGAGAAGTTATGCAATTTGCATGAAATTAAGTGGGAGCTATAAAGTCTTCCTAAAATAAATATGCGAATGACATATTTTTGAGTGGGATAATGCAAGTCTCTGACTCGAATATGTAGGAAACACATTTTGAGTGGGAGGAGTGTAAGTCTCGGACTCAAATATGTAGGAAACACATTTTTGAGTGGGAGAAATGTAAGTATCAGACTCAAATATGTATGAAACATATTTTGAGTGGGAGCTTAATGTTAATTCTTATGTGTATACAACACATTAAGAATAAAAGTCCAAGTACTGATAAATAATGATTTATAAGGGTTAAAAGTTGAAGGAAAGTATATTACAATATTATGTTGTAATGTATTCCTAAAAGATATTCTGAAATAGTTTCAGAATAGGAATTGATTAAGAAATGGTTCTTGATTATTCAAATTAGGAATGACATTGAGTTCAACATCAATGGTAAAAATAAAGAAAAGGATGATCGTCATCCACTATGTTTTGACATATGTCTTAGAAACCATAATGACACTCAACATAATATGTGATCCAAGAAGAAATGCTCGGAAGTGATTAAGTATAAATCACTAAACATTGAGCTAAGATTTTCCATAGTGTCTAATGAGAATTGTGGACATGTTTTCAGATCCATGAAGGATGACATACCTTATAGCATAAAGGATTATGGTATAAGGGCATATGTTGACCTTAAAAGCATTGAAAATACTGATTTAAGTCAAAGAGGATGCATGGTGACAAACATGAAAAAACGCACATGGTGCACTAATGTTTCCATAACTACATTTTAAATAAAAGTATAAGGATACTACTAAAGTGATGTATAATGTTGTGGCTTGAAAACTTCGTCTTTTTATAGAGAGTGTGTCCCAGGGCACAATGCCCATGACAAAGTTAGCATTTACTAATCTAACATCACTGCTGGCTCCTGGAAACTGACCTCACTCTATTGCCAAAACTACTATACATACACAAGATGTTATCATAAGATTATAAAGTATTAATGTCGAATATGGTGACATTTGTAAGTTGCAAAGGATATGAGGGGTTGTAAAGTTCAAACCCAGCCTCAACCTCTTCCATGATCAAGCATGATAAAAAGTGCCAGGATTATGGCATCGATGATTAGTAAACAAATGCTTCTAGTTTATTTGTACTCTAGTGCAAGTGGCAGACTCTTGGAAATATGCTCTAGAGACAAATAATAATATGGATTATTATCATATTTCATAAAGTTTATGATTAATTTTTATATAATGCTATAACTGTATTGAAAGGAAACGTCAATACACGTGTGATATATAAACAACCAATAAGTTCCCGGTGAATCTCTAGTCTCTAGTTTATTGGTAAACGGACGATCAAGGTTTCCTTATCATGTGGCATTTATGCCAGTTAACAATGAGGTCACCTCATTAGGAGAATGTGTCATGGTGGTGTCACGGCAGATGCCATGGGTAGGCTAAAGATGGGGCCAATGTGTACTATTGGTATCCATGGAGGGATAGCTTAGTGATTATACACACGAAAGATAGAATGAGACACACACGAAGAACTTCTCAAAGAACTTACATTTTGATCCAAAGCTATTACAGATGCTCCTTGAGCTGTATCGTAGAGAGGAAGGAGATCCAGTGCTCCTTCTCTATACTTTCTCTATGGTTCTTCCCTTAGGAAAAAATATCGACCCCTCCCAAAGAGGCCATAGCTCACCTTATAAAGGGGTGGCCATGGTACATCTAGGGATGACGTGGCCTAGTATATGCTTGGAATATGCTCGTCCCAAAGAGATAACTCGGTGTGCTCCTTTCCCCTGTCCGGAGCCTCTATTAGGCAATGCCATAGAGCCCATGCGCTATGACCATTGCCACTAGAGACTGTCAAGTCCGTGATGATCTCTTCTATCTTATGACTCTCTGACTCTTGTAGCTAGTGCTTGTCTCTCTCCGGATTCCCTTTGGAGAGAGAAAAGCGCTAACCCTGAGCTCCTTCTTGAGCAAGCTAACTCCACATCGGCCTAGGTATGGTTAACCCGGCGAAGTTAGTACCTACAAATGGAAAATGGTTCCTTCCTCGTGCCGATATACCTTGTATGTCGACCGAGTCTTGCTAGTGCTTTCTGGCTCAGGGTAACTCGGCCATAAACCGGCTAGCCCTTCTATGATTCGGCCAGCACATGCTTTGACATGACTTTACCTCGGTGGACCTTGTCCTTTTACCTCGGCTTTACCCTACCTGGGGTCACCCCCCAACATTAGTCCCCGAAGCTACTGCGGTCTCATCAGCCTTAGCTGGTGAGACCACAACAGGTTCAGTTTTGTTCGGATCATAGTTCGACTTGCCATATTACATATATGTCGGCCTGCACCTATCTCAACTTGGCATTTCCTCATGGTGATTTGGTTCTCACCTTGACTCTCCTTGCCTCTTTCCGAATTATTTATCATTGGCCGAGTCATACTTTCGCATCCAGATTATTCCTCTTAGATGCCTATGTTCTCATGTACACTTCCTCATGTCCTACGTGGAGGGTAATCATCACATTTGCCTCATATTAAGGGCCTATGTGTCAGTTACTGCGTGTGCCGTTAGGGGTTACTTCACCCCCATCAAATTGTGGGTGCCTCTTCGATAACTGCAGAGCCACGTCGCATCGCTTGATCTGTTGCGCTGTGTGACCTTCTGTGTGGCATGCCGCTGATAGGCTCCTTCAGGAAATACACACCTGCATCATATGGTTCGGTGCAAACTGCGATCCCACTACCCATGATGTGGGTGTGGTTAAATAGGGGAGTAGGGGAATTCCTTAGTTAGTTTCCACCATTCGCCTTTCTCTCTTCTTATTCCTCCTAGCGTCGCTGCTACCGCCTTTCCCCTCTTAGCGATAGCGCCGCCACTGTTGCTCTCTCCTTCAGCTCGCTCCACCGTAGCACCGCTGCTCGTTGCCGCTAAGGGGCCGCGCCAGTCGGAACCTCTCCCCTACTCATCTAGTTCCTCCTCTGAGGAACTAGATCTTGAGATTCCTCACGAGGTCACAATCATGGAGGATCACGAAAAGGGCGGCGCTGCCCATGACCATGGTGCCTTGGCTGGCTCCAACGGGACACGGCTAGAGATTGACTAGCTCATTTGCTTGCGCTGCATCCCTGGCGATGAGCTAGGTCCCGCCCCCGAGGATGGCGAGTTTGTGGTCTTCCTCTCCCATTTCACCCATGGATTTGGCCTTCCTATTAGCAAATTATTCATAGACTTCCTTGACACCTTTGGTTTGCAAACCCACCACCTTGCGGCAAAGGGTCTAGCTTCTCGCTCCGCGTTTGTCTCTGGGGTTGAGGGATACCTTGGCCTTTGGCCTGATCTTAATCTTTGGGCTAAGTTCTTTCAATTCAAAGTTAATGTTGTCCCCAACAAAGAAATTTGGCTCGGCGCAAAATCCTTAACATAGTGTGGCGTGGCATGCATCTCTCCCCGAAAGAACTCTAGCTTCCCCCGGGTTACCAGCATTGATTCTTGGAAGGGATGGGCGAGGACTTTCTTTTACGTGAAGAACGATACCCCGACTAACTTGATTCGGCTTCCTGCCTTCAAGGTTGGCATGCCCACAAAGAAGAACTGGGACCTTGACGCCAAAAAGAATAATCTGCTCATCCACTCCGTGCTGAAACACATTCTCGAGCTCACTGATGTGGGGTTAACTGGTGAAGACTTGATGGTCACCTTCATTCGTAGACGATTTTGTCCATTGCAATAGTGAAGCCACAAGCTCTGCTACATGAGTGGCCCTCGTGATCCTAACCGAGTTTCCTCGGTCGAGCTAACCCACGCCTAGATCTTCCGCCAAGTCAAATCCATCTTTAAGACGAGCATGACGGAGCAATGGGTGTGGGGGATCGAGCCCTTTAGCCGAGTTAAGCTGGTTCCCAAGGTACGCTCCTCAAATTATTCCATCCGGGTTATTTCTTATGTTGGCCCATTCTTGTTATTTGACTTTCATAAGTTCTTTGCATAGAAATTCTTGCAGCAAACGGTTGAGGATGGCCAAACACCTGCCCTCACTTGGGGCAATGATCAAGAAACCTCGGATGACGAGCAACCGGACTCTGAGGAGTTTTTGCCAGTTCCTAACTCCAGCTCCGGCCGACCCTCCAGTAAGACTTCTGTCTTAAAGGATTGGATGGACGATGATGATGACGATGATGAGTGTGAGATCATAGAGGTATTTGACCCCATGCCCATCTCTTACACCTTTTCGGCTGATCTTCCTCTAGCTAATCCAGCTGGTCAGGTGCTTGAGTTCCTCCAGTGGCACTGGGAGGGCAAGGCTGGGTGAGGAAACATGCCGCTACCTCGGCTCCTTCGGCTGAGCCTTCCAAGGCTGGGAAGAGGTTTAAGAGACCCGGCAAGAAACCCACTCGCCTGAAAACTCCCAAGCCCAAAGATCCACAAGTTGCATCCGAGTAATTATCTCTTTCTTCTCTTGTTCTTGAAGTATCACGATTCTTTTTATTTGTATTTATTATTTCTCTATTTTGACTTAACCTGATATTTCTTTTCGTTTGATTCGGTAGGGCCCCCAAGGACATCTCCCAAAGTGCTTCCAGTATTGCCTCTCCTATTTGTGAGCGACCATCTTCTCCTCATGGTGACGCTTCCGTCCTCACCCCATCCGGGAGAATTATCTCGTAGGGCCCAACAACAGTCCACCTCGGCAGGAAGAGGACAACATCGGTGCGGGTGGAGGAGGCGCCCCAGAGGACGTGATTATGTCGGATCAGCAAAGTGCCCTTCTGCTCCACAGTAACAAGAAGATGATGGTGCCAACAACATCGGCATCGAGAAAATTTCTACCGAGGTGCTGGAAACCCCAGCATCAACTCAAACTCAAGCTCCGCCTCAACCTCAGCACACCCCTTCTTCAAGTTCTCTTCAACAAGCACCTCCTGCCTCGTCCGAGTCTCCCTGGACTTGGCGAGATGACCAAATTCGGTAGAGCCCGCAGGCCAAGTCTTCTGCGCCACCCTTTGTAGCCAAAGCTCCACTTTCAGCCACTCAGCAGGTCAAACCAGCTGCTAAGGCCAAGAAATCTACTGAGGTTCCTAAAGCTGAGTCCAAGGGACCAGCGGCTGGGTTAGGGCAACACACGATTGCTTCCATGATGCAGCAAGGCAGTGCCACTTATGTCCCTACTTCAGACAAACAGCTTGCGCTGCATACCAATCTGGCTGCTGTGAAGATCTCCCAACAAGCTGCTCATGAAAAATGGTTAGTCCTGACTCGGAGTCTCAATGGTGGGAGCCTATGTTGAAGTTATCTCTGGGAATCTGGCGAAGTTCGCCCCTACTGAGATTGGTTCCCATATGAACACAGTCAGCAAAGCCATTACCTATGCCATCAAAATGATGTAGGTAAACCTCTTAACTCTCTCTTTTATGCTTGCACAAGTACTTGTAGATATATTGTCTAGTCCCTGAGCCTCCGGGGGAGTAACATGTTACTCAGCCGGGTGCTTTTAACCATACACTCGCATAATTTTTCCCAAGTATGTTGCCTTAGCCATTAGAACTTAGACCAATAGTTCCTTTAACTAGCCACCTAAATTCGAATCGAGCTTTACTCGGTTCAAATACTTAGTAGCTTCAAATATCCAATCACCTAGAGCCGGTGTCAACACCCGGATTTTTAATCCCAGATGCCCGTTATGCCATACCTCGCAATCCTAGGCTTACCATTTCTGCGAGACATAACGGATTGGATATCATAGTACATCATCCATTACAAACCATACATAAGGTCTTACAAAAATAAGGATCTCATGATCCAGTCTTAATACAACAAGCAGCGGAAATAAAAGATAAGCGTAGCGGTGGGGTCCATCTTCAGGGGCATACGCAATGCTGACGAAGGCAGATAGTCCTAGTTATCATAGCCGTCCTGTTGGCCATCATCTTGATAGTCTCCTTCATAGTCTGGCCACGAGAATGGCCAGGGACAAAAGCCATGAGTACTCTCTAAGTACTCGCAAACTACCACTAACAAGTAGTATAGTTCTAAGTTAAAGTGATAAATCTAAGTTTAACTATAAAGTTAAGTTTGAAACCTAAACTGAGTTCTGAAGCAAAGAAAGATAAAATAAAGTTCTAGAATCACTTAAGGTGGGAAGCTATTGTCATAAACACAACCCTATCGTGGTCAGGTCAAAATTCATCATTCATTTCACAAGTTATTTGGAAAACATCTGATAACGAAACAATATGGCCATTCCAACTGTCCATAACCGCAGACGCGGCTATTCGAATAGTTTGACACTCTGCAGAGGTGGTACACTTTCACCACAAGATTCGATACATCTGTCAGGGATAACCCTGAATCATCATACTTAGTATGCAGATAATCAAACATAACTTTCCCTTTACACACCCTTGTATAAGCTCCTCTACTATGAGCATGGCCTCCCAACCATGACCATCAGTCATCTTGGGCACTACATAGGTGGACAACATTGAGAGGTAGCCTCAGCTCAAACCTCTCCCGCAAGGAAACTTAATACTAATTCATATAAATTTCCAGCTAAGCCTTACCCAATTCAGGTAGTGTGGTTGTACGGTAAATTTGGAATGGTATCGCATCCGAATCCAACCATCAGTTTTATAAAAGGGTTAAGGCTCATGCCTCAACATTTTCACCATCATAAACCATTTCTGTTTCTTAACACATGTCAAAACATCTCAATAGAATGACTCGTCATTCCAAGGTTTTCATAATTCATTTTCACCAAGTGTTCCCATCAAAAGTGACTCAAGTTTTTGATCTACTCTAAACTACTAATTTAAGAGTGTTCACTAATGTGGAAAAGATGGGTTCAATCTCATGCCATAGAATTACATCTAAAGGGGTTCTAAATACTTCAAGTTTTATACTCTTTATGCTACCTTCCAAACAAGTAGAGAACTTTGTGTAAAGTAAAGGAAGTAAAGCTTGTAAATAAGACTTGGGTATCTAATAGTCAAAGTAGTGTGACCCAAGCATGCCTAAAGCATCTTTGCTAAACCATCTAGTTTAATCCTAGCTTCCTAAGCATTATACTTGCAAGGGTTAGCTTGCATTGTTAATGGTGGCTTGCCTTGGTTGGTGTAGTGGTTGAAGTTTTCTTCTTCTTCTTGGTAGAACTCCTCCTCCTCGAAAGCTTGGTAGGTACTATCGTCTATAAATACATACGGAGTACACAATCACCAAACAATACTTAACTAGTCTAATTACCATTCTAAGAAACACATTTGATGATCTACTATCATCTCAAGCACCACAAGTTTAATTTAATAGTTTCACTCTTTTTAATTTAGAAAAGTAATTTCTACTCATTGAAAAATTAACTACGATTTAATATTCACTACTTAAAACATGGGATCATGTGGACACATGTCATCACCACATATTCTAACATGTAGGAATGAGATTTAAAGGTTGGATCATAATTACTTTGGTTTAAGTTCAATATTTAATGATTTGAAGTGACTAGAAATGCCTATATAGCATTATTTTGGTACTAGTCCAAAGTCACTGCATGTAAACCTTAATATTATTACATATTTAGATAGATATGATGAAATGTGATTTTTGAGAGTTGGAATCAACACAAAACCTATCTTGGTTGATTTTATAAAAATATTGCAAGGTACAAATGCTTCTGTTTTGATATTTTTACTAGGAGAGATCTATAACTCTAATTGAGTTAAATCCAACGGGCTTGGATAAATCATTTCAATACCTTTTAGGCAAAATTAGTTTCATGCAATTTGGATTTGTAAATCTTTCTGAATTGATTTTCAAACTCAGAGACAGAACTAAGTTTAAACGAAAAAGGAAAATCCTAATTCAAACTAACTGGGTCGCGTGGGAAACTCTAACGGGCCGGCCCAGTGTCACTCCGCGGCGCGGGGCTCAACTGACAGGGGGGTCCACAAGTCAGTGGCTCATAACACGCGAAGCAGTACGGGGCGATGTGGGCCGTTAAATTAGAATGAGGATCAACGGCTGTGGCTTGTCGTCGTCGACAGACCTGTCTCCGGCGAGCTCGAACCCTAGCGGCTTGGTGGGGGTGCATAGGGGGCGTACCAGTGGTCGAGCGATGATGGCGAGGCGGGCAAACAGACTGATGGTCGATGGCGAGCTCAGGGACGGTCGAGGCAGCTCCGGGGGTGGTCGCAATCAGCGGCGCCCCTTCCTCCTCTGCTGCGGGCTACTCCGGCCAAATTCCGGTGAGCAAGTGCTCGCGCTGCTCCTGCTAGAGGTGGGGAATGGTCAGTGAGATGAGGGCAGTGGAGTGGTGTGCTTCAAACGGCTGGGGGTGCCCTCCTTTTATAGGCTCGATGACGAGACCGAGAGGGATGGGCAGGCGACGGTGGCGACATGGCTACGGGCGGCTAGAGGCATGGCTGAGGGTGGCGGTCGACGGGCAGTCTCCTGGCGATGCTCTAGGAACTCAATGCGGGCATAGGGGCGGCGGTATGTGGTCGGGGGCAGGTGGCACTCTGAGCGGCAGAGGCGGCGGTGTCCATAGCGAGCGGTGGCTGTGGAGCATTGGGCGGCAAACGGGCATGTCCGTCGTGTTCCCTAGGTCGTGGCGGAGCGGTGGGCGTGGGCTGCGGTCGAGCGGAGGCTTGTGCACGCGTGTCGGGTGCGGCGCTCTGGCACGTGCTCGGCATGGCGCGGTGGCACTGAGCGCGTGGTTTCCTCGGTGGTCCACTAGTGCGCTTGGCTCCGGGAGGGGAGAGATGGTGGCTGTGAGGTCCTGGCTACCTCCTAGACATGGCGAGAGAGGGGGAGATGGTCTGCTGGGCTGAGTGCATGGGGTGGCCGGCGAGTTGGTACTCGGCATGGCCTTGCACTGCCACTAGGGAGGTAGGATATGGGTGATAATGGCACGGTTAGATCATGAGGGGACCAAAGGATTAAATGGAGATCAAATGGGGGCAAAACCCTGTTCAAAACAGTGAGCTATGGTTTAGAGTTTAACCCTACCTGCCAAGTGTTTGATTAAATGGCCGCAAGAAATAAACTTTGGAATTTTGAAAATATTTTTGGTGGGTTTGCTAGGCATAAGCTTGAGACTCTGTGGGTGCCTGGGTTTTGAAAATTGAGCTGGTTTGAGTGGTTTTTGAAATAGTGGGATCTTCCCATATGAAATAGATTCAATTTTAAACTATGCATTAAAATTAGCATTTGAATGTTTTTAGCAGATCACAAAGTGGGCCTTGGTACCTCATTATGTGTACTATCAAGGGGTGTAAACATCCACACATGTTTTTGTTAAGTTTTGAGTACTAGGTATAGCCAAAGTAGGCATGAGAGTTAATTTCGCCAAAATGACCATTCACTTCAATTATTCATTTTGAGTTGTTCTTCTTTGGGAAAAGTTTGGGAATGATTTAGATGATGTTTATTTCACCTAGGAAACATTTTACAAGCAAAGAATCACAGAACCATGGCAATTCAAATCAATTCCTAAACTAAATGCACATACACATGAATAGTTTCATTTTTAATTTGGAAAAGTTTTTGTTAACCCTAAATTTGACGATTTGGATCTTGATAAGCATGGATTAAAGTTTTGGGATGTTACAAACCTTTCTCCCTTAAACAAAATCTCGTCTCGAGATTTACAAAGAAAACTAGGAACTAAAGAGATCTGGGAACTCTGTCCTCATGTAATCTTCGCGCTCCCAAGTGGCTTCCTCCTCGGTATGGTTGCTGCACTGAATCTTGAGAAACTTGATGCTCCTGGTCCGGATGGTTCTATAGGCTTCTTCTAAGATACGGATGTGTACTTCTCTATAGGTCAGGTCATTGTTGATTTCTACAGCCCTGTGATCTATGTTCTTGAAAACTTCCGTCTTCTCTGGTACTTCTAGGCATTTGCGAAGTAACGAGATATGGAACACATTGTGGATGGCTAACATCTCTTCAGGCAGTTCCAGTTGATACGATACTTCTCCTCGACGGTTCAAAATCTTGAAGGGCCCGATATATCTGGGGGCTAACTTTCCTTTCAAACTAAAGCGTTGGGTTCCCTTCAATGGCGAAACCTTGAGATATACAAAATCTCCGACATTGAAAGTCAGGTCTCTCCTTCTTTTGTCAGCATAACTCTTTTGTCTGGATTGGGCGGTCTTGAGGTGCTCACGGACTTTGTGAACTTTCTCTTCTGCTTCCCAAAGAATGTCGGGTCCAAAGATCTGACTCTCTCCTACTTGCGACCAATTCAAAGGGGTACGACACTTTCTTCTATATAGGAATTCAAAGGGTGCCATTTGCAAACTAGCTTGATAACAGTTGTTATATGAGAATTCTGCGAAAGGCAGGCAGTCTTCCCATTTTGATCCGTATTCCAACACACAAGCTCTAAGCATATCCTCTAGGATCTGGTTGACTCTCTCAGTCTATCCATCAAATTGGTTCCTAATCCTTCCTGAACTTTCTGCTAAAACCTTGAGGTAAATTGGGTTCCTCGATCTGATACAATGGTCTTGGGGGTTCCATGCAGACTAACAATTCTAGCGATGTACAGCTCCACTAGCTTCGCACTCTGGTAGGTAGTCTTGACAGGTATAAAGTGGGCTACCTTGGACAATCTATCAACTATGACCCAGATTGAGTCATTTCCCCTACTAGAAGTAGGCAAACCGATGATAAAGTCCATTCCGACGGAATCCCATTTCCATTCCGAAATCAGCAATGGTTGCAAAAGTCCTGTAGGTCTCTGATGTTCTGCTTTGACTCTGTGATATATGTCACATTTGGCGATGTAGCTTCTGATTTCTCTCTTCATCTTATGCCACCAAAATTGCTCTTTAAAATCCTGATACATCTTTGTTCCTCCGGGGTGGATAGAATAAAGAGTATCATGAGCTTCCTTCATGATAACTTGCTTCAGCTCCGAATCTGCTGGAACACGGATACGTCCTTTGTACCACAGTACTCCTTCTTCGTCTTCAGTGAATCCAGGTACCTTTCCTGTACCAATACGACGTTTGATTCCGTCTATACTTTCATTCCCCTTCTAGGCTTCCTTGATTTGGCTAATCAAAGTGGGTTGAAGTTCAATGCTAGCTAAGAATCCTTTGCTAACTAATCCAGTCCTGAACTACTCCAACTCTTCATACAAACTTGGTTGCTTCTCCTTGATCATGGTGTTTAGCCTACACGGCAATCTGCTAAGAGCATCCGCTACCACATTGGCTTTGCCGGGGTGATAGTGAATGTCAAGGTCATAATCCTTGATTAACTCTATCCATCTCCTTTGCCTCATATTTAGCTCCTTCTGAGTGAAGATATACTTCAAGCTCTTGTGATATCAGTAAATCTCACAGCGATTACCCATCAAATAATGACGCCATGTCTTCAACGCTAGAACCACAGCTGCTAGCTCAAGATCATTGGTCGGATAGTTCTGCTCATGCTGCTTCAGTTGTCGGGACAGATACGCGATGACCTTGACTTCTTGCATCAATACACATCCTAGACCAATCTTGGATGCGTCACAATACACATCAAACGGCTTCTTGATGTCTGGCATGATCAATATTGGGGTTGATATCAATCTCTTCTTCAGCTCCTGAAAGCTGGCTTCACATTTGTCGGTCCATTCAAACTTCTTGTCCTTCTTCAGCAATTGGGTCATGGGTCTGGCGATGCTTGAGAACCCTTCTACGAACTTGCGGTAGTATCCCACTAATCCAAGAAATGCACGGACTTGGGTTTGAGTGGTTGGGTCTTCCCATTGTTCGACATCTTTGATCTTGGCGGGATCAACAGAGACTCCTCCGGCAGACACAATATGTCCTAGGAATCCTACTTCCATCAGCCAAAACTCACACTTGCTGAACTTGGCATATAGCTGATGCTCTCTCAGGGTTTCTAGGATGATTCTCAGGTGTTGCTCATGCTCTTCTTCTGACTTGGAGTATATAAGAATGTCGTCGATAAACACAACTACAAACTTACTAGGAAATTCATAAAGATCTTATTCATGAGATTCATGAAATAAGCAGGGGCATTGGTTAATCCAAAAGACATAACCGTATACTCGTATAAACCATAGCGAGTAGTAAAGGCGGTCTTCGGAATATCCGTTGCACGAATCTTAAGTTGGTGATAATTAGTCCTAAGATCAATCTTTGAGAATACCTGCGCTCCAGTCAACTGATCAAATAGATCCTCTATCTTTGGCAAGGGGTACTTGTTCTTGATGGTGACATCATTCTGTGCACAGACGGTTGCCTCCATCTTTCTTGTCAACGAATAACACGAGTGATCTCCATGGCGATGCGCTTGGTTGAATCAAGCCTTTCTCTAACATGGCATCCAACTGCTTCTTCAGTTCCACTAACTCTGAGGGGTTCATGTTATAGGGTCTCTGGGCTATAGGTCCGGTTTCGGGGATTAGTTCGATAATGAACTCAATATCCCTATCCGGGGGCATACCTGGAAATTAATCTGGGAATACATCGGGGTATTCACAGACAACTCTGACTTGGTCAATGGTGGGCAGGGCTACACTCTTGTTGCACATGAATTGACGGGGTAAGTTTTCAGATATATGCTCTACTGTTACTCTAGAACTACTGGTCATGGTGATGGCTTTCTTAGCACAGTCTATCAGTCCTTTATGCCTTGACATCCAGTCCATACCTAGTACTACTTCCAATCCTTTGGTTCCAAGTACAATTAGGTTGGCGTAAAAATCTATCCCATGTATTCTGATAGGCACAACTTTGCAAATTTTTCTACCTTTGGTTGTTGAACCGGGGATTTGAACTATCATGACATGCTTCAAGTTGGTTGGGTGAATCTTACTAGTGCATGCAAATTCCTCGGTGACAAATGAATGCGATGCTCCCGAATAAAACAATACTCTTGCTAAAACTGAGTTGACAGAAAACATACCTAGCACTACATTTGGCGCTTCCTGGGCTTCTTCTGCGTTCATGTGGAAGAGACGGCCATTGCGGTTGTGAGGGGTCCCTGGGCAAATCTTCTTCCTGGTTGAACACGACGTTGCTGCTGAGCTGGGGCATTTACATTGGCATTGGCTGCGGTCTTCTTGGGACACTCATTGGAATAGTGACCCTTCACTCCACACTCGAAACAAGTAATCTGGGACTTGTCCTTGACTGCGACAGGCACAACATTGCTGCCAGTTCTGTGTGTACTGTTGTTGTTGTTGTTGTTGTTGCTGTTGTTCTTGGGAGGTGCACGGTTGAAATTGTTGGCATTGCCGGAGTTGTGATTGTTTCCTCCGGCCTTCCCATTGCCTCCGCTACGGTTGGGGTAGATTGGGCGAGACATTGGGGGTCGGTTGTTCCTTGGTGCATATCCCAATGAGGGGTTGGGACGGTACTTCTGGTGACTGCTGGATCCAGATTGCTGCATCATACGACGTTTGCGGTTGTCGTTTGCCTGGTTAATTTTCCCTTCGATCTGAATGGCAAATTGGACTAGCTCTTAGAGATCCTCGAAACGGATGTTGACGAGGACAGTGTACATCTCATCATGCAGTCCGTTCAGGAATCTCTCCTTCTTCTTGGCCTCCGTGTTGATCTCATCAGGTGCATATCGGGCAAGTGACAGGAATCTATCACGGTATTCCACCACAGTCATTCTTCCTTGCTTCAATTCGCGGAACTCATCTCTCATTCTTTTGACTAGACCTTGCGGCACGTGGG
This sequence comes from Avena eriantha, assembly GCA_910589775.1. Classification (NCBI taxonomy): domain Eukaryota; kingdom Viridiplantae; phylum Streptophyta; class Magnoliopsida; order Poales; family Poaceae; genus Avena; species Avena eriantha. The sequence goes on along the minus strand of OU342741.1, from coordinate 304,299,211 downwards.
TGCGGCTGAACTTGACTTTGAATGCTTCCCATGTCATCACTTGACCATGGTTCATATTGCGGATACTATTCCACCAAGCTCTTGCATCTCCTGCCAAATAGTGGGTGGCAAAGAGAACTTTCTCATTTTCATCAACTCTTGCAACTTCTAAGTTGTTTTCCATGGTCTGTAACCAATCATCAGCATCTAGGGGGTTTTTAGATTGGCTGAAGATTGGGGGATTGGTATTCTGAATTTTTTTGAGTTTGGATCCCTGGTGATCCTGATTTCCATGCCCTTGATTGTTGAGAGCCATCTGGGCGATCTGTTGGAGTGTTGCTAAGTTAGCTTGGCGCTCTGCCCTACTTGCTTCATAGTCTGCGATGAGATTCTACAAGATCTGCAGCATTGGGTCTTGCGACAAGCTGCTACCTCCTTGGTTTCCACGAGTCATCTCAAGATTGAGATAGATGTAGGGGTAAGAGGGAAATTCTAAGGTTCATGGTTTTGGGTTTTCAAAGCTGAAACTTTGAGTTAGACTCAGGTTTTTTCGACTAACTTCATTTTCATTCATGCAAACAAGCACACGCTACAACACACACCACAACAATCAAAAGAAAACAGACGGTTTGAAGAACCATTTTGTAAGCTACGATACAGTGGGACTGATACATCTCATGCTACGACAATGCCCTGGTGCATCTACTCATCGTCGATGAAGTCGGAGTCATCATCATCAGTGTAGAAGTCCACGGCATCCTCCTCCAGAAAGTCATCATCGTTGCTGAGGTAAGAATCCATGTCTCCCTAGATGTCTTCACCCTCATCTTCTCGAGGTCGGCCACCTTCTTGCGAAGACGGGCAATGGTGTGATCCTTCTTTGCACGCTGGCGGCAAAGAGACTGGCAATCCTGGACGAGCAGTGCGAATGGCTGGGCCTTCTGGTCGGCAATGGCACGGTTCTGGTTGGCTAACTCTCTGGCATTGTCCAGTTCCTGCTGTTTGTCATGAAGCAAGAAGTTTAGATTCTCCACTTGACGACTCAACTCTGGGTGACTTGGCATCTCCATCGGCATCCCCATGAAGTCACGTCTTGCATAGTAGGCAAAACGGGTTCCTTGGATCTTGTTGACAGTGAGGGCACATAGACGTGCGAGAGCTTCATGCATTGCCCTGGCTAATCCATCTAGCCAGTTGTTCTCTCTCACGGAGAACTGAATTCTCCCAGAAGTTTTTGCCTCGATGCTTCCTCTAAGATATGTGGTGACTAGCCACTGTAGGTCTCCTCCTGGGGGTCCTCGAAGTTGAGCTCCAATAAACTTCGGATGTGGGCGTCCTAGTAACTCCGACAGTGAATCTAGATCCCTCTCGAAGATCAGCTGACCTCCCTTTCCTAACTAGTAAAACTTGCTGAACTGAGTCTCCATCTACAAGAATTAAGGATGAGGAAGTTAGTGAAGTGATCAAGTGTGTCAAATTTTAAGTAGTAGTGTAAGAATTTGGAGGAACATGAATTTTTGAGAAAGAATGAATCCACAAGGATAAGAGAGGAGATAGTTTTTCATAAATACTCACTTCGGTTTTGAAGCTAAGTTTTTTGTTTGAACGTCCGTTCTAACTAGGGTATCCTATGGTTAGGATGGCTCTGATACGAACTTGTCAACACCCGGATTTTTAATCCCAGATGCCCGTTATGCCATACCTCGCAATCCCGGGCTTACCATTTTTGCGAGACATAACGGATTGGATATCACAGTACATCATCCATTACAAACCATACATAAGGTCTTACACAAATAAGGATTTCATGATCCAGTCTTCATACAAAAAGCAACGGAAATAAAAGATAAGCGTAGCGGTGGGGTCCATCTTCAGGGGCACATGCAATGCTAACGAAGACATATAGTCCTAGTTATCATAGCCGTCCTGTTGGCCATCATCTTGATAGTCTCCTTCATGGTCTGGCCATGATAATGGCCAGGGACAAAAGCCATGAGTACTCTCTAAGTACTCGCAAACTACCACTAACAAGTAGTAGAGTTCTAAGTTAAAGTGATAAATCTAAGTTTAACTATAAAGTTAAGTTTGAAACCTAAGCTGAGTTCCGAAGCAAAGAAAGATAAAATAAAGTTCTAGAATCACTTAAGGTGGGAAGCTATTGTCATAAACACAACCCTGTTGTGGTCAAGTCAAAATTCATCATTCATTTCACAAGTTATTTGGAAAACATCTGACAACGAAACAGTATGGCCATTCCAACTGTCCATAACCGCGGACGCGGCTATTCGAATAGTTTGACACTCTGCAGAGGTGGTACACTTTCACCATAAGATTCGATACATCTGTCAGGGATAACCCTGAATCATCATACTTAGTATGCAGATAATCAAACATAACTTTCCCTTTACACACCCTAGTATAAGCACCTCTCCTATGAGCATGGCCTCCCAACCATGACCATCCGTCATCTTGGGCACTTCATAGGTGGACAACATTGAGCGGTAGCCTCAGCTCAAACCTCTCCCACGAGGGAACTTAATACTAATGCATATAAATTTCTAGCTAAGCCTTACCCAATTTAGGTAGTGTGGTTGTACGGTAAATTTGGAATGGTATCGCATCCGAATCCAACCATCAGTTTTATAAAATGGTTAAGGCTCATGCCTCAACATTTTCACCATCATAAACCATTTGTGTTTCTCAACACATGTCAAAACATCTCAATAGAATGACTCATCATTCCTAGGTTTTCATAATTCATTTTCACCAAGTGTTCCCATCTAAAGTGACTCAAGTTTTTGATCTACTCTAAACTACTAAGTTAAGAGTGTTCACTAAGGTGGAAAAGATGGGTTCAATCTCATGCCAAATAATGACATCTAAAGGGGTTCGAAATAGGTCAAGTTTTATACTCTTTATGCTACCTTCCAAACAAGTAGAGAACTTTGTGTAAAGTAAAGGAAGTAAAGCTTGTAAATAAGACTTGGGTATCTAATAGTCAAAGTTGTGTGACCCAAGCATGCCTAAAGCATCTTTGCTAAACCATCTAGTTTAATCCTAGCTTGCTAAGCATTATACTTGCAATGGTTAGCTTGCATTGTTAATGGTGTCTTGCCTTGGTTGGTGCAGTGGTTGAAGTTTTCTTCTTCTTCTTGGTAGAGCTCCTCCTCGAAAGCTTGGTCGGTAGTATCATCTATAAATACATACGGAGTACACAATCACCAAACAATACTTAACTAGTCTAATTAGCATTCTAAGACACACATTTGATGATCTATTATCATCTCAAGCACCACAAGTTTAATTTAATAGTTTCACCCTTTTTAATTTAGAAAAGTAATTTCTACTCGTTGAAAAATTAACTAAGATTTAATATTCACTACTTAAAACATGGGATCATGTGGACATATGTCATCACCACATATTCTAACATGTAGGAATGTGATTTAAAGGTTGGATCATAATTACTTTGGTTTAAATTCAATATTTAATGATTTGAAGTGACTAGAAATGCCTATATAGCATTTTTTTGGTACTAGTCCAAAGTCACTGCATGTAAACCTTAATATTATTACATATTTAGATAGATATGATGAAATGTGATTTTTGAGAGTTGGAATCAACACAAAACCTATCTTGGTTGATTTTATAAAAATATTGCAAGGTGCAAATGCTTCTGTTTTGTTATTTTTACTAGGAGAGATCTATAACTCTAATTGCGTTAAATCCAACGGTCTTGGATAAATCATTTCAATACCTTTCAGGCAAAATTAGTTTCATGCAATTTGGATTTGTAGATCTTTCTAAATTGATTTTCAAACTCAGACATAGAACTAAGTTTAAACGAAAAAGGAAAATCCTAATTCAAACTAACTGGGTCGCGTGGGAAACTCTAACGGGCCGGCCTAGTGTCACTCCGTGGCGCGGGGCTCAACTGACAGGGGGGTCCACAAGTCAGTGGCTCATAACACGCGAAGCGGTACGGGGCGATGTGGGCCGTTAGATTAGAATGAGGATCAACGGCTGTGGCTTGTCATCAACGACGGACCTGTCTCCAGCGAGCTCGAACCCTAGCGGCTGGGTGGGGGTGCATAGGGGGCGTACCAGGGGTCCAGCGATGATGGCGAGGCAGGCAAATAGACTCGTGGTCAATGGCGAGCTCAGGGACGGTCGAGGCAGCTCCGGGGGTGGTCGCAATCAGCGGCGCCCCTTCCTCCTCTGCTGCGGGCTACTCCGGCCAAATTCCGGTGAGAAAGTGCTCGCGCTGCTCCTGCTAGAGGTGGGGAATGGTCAGTGAGATGAGGGCAGTGGAGTGGTGTGCTTCAAACGGCTGGGGGTGCCCTCCTTTTATAGGCTCGATGACGAGACCGAGAGGGATGGGCAGGCGACGGTGGCGACATGGCTACGGGCGGCTAGAGGCATGGCTAAGGGTCGCGGTTCGACGGGCAGTCTCCTGGCGATGCTCTAGGAACTCAATGCGGGCATAGGGGCGGCGGTATGTGGTCGGGGGCAGGTGGCACTCTGAGCGGCAGAGGCGGCGGTGTCCACAGCGAGCGGTGGCTGTGGAGCATTGGGCGGCAAACGGGCATGTCCGTCGTGTTCCCTAGGTCATGGGGGAGCGGTGGGCGTGGGCTGCGGTCGAGCGGAGGCTTGTGCACGCGTGTCGGGTGCGGCGCTCTGGCGCGTGCTCAGCATGGCGCGGTGGTACTGAGCGCGTGGTTTCCTCGGTGGTCCACTAGTGCGCTTGGCTCCGGGAGGGGAGAGATGGTGGCTGTGAGGTCCTGGCTACCTCCTAGACATGGCGAGAGAGGGGGAGATGGTCTGCTGGGCTGAGTGCATGGGGTGGCCGGCGAGTTGGTACTCGGCATGGCCTTGCACTGCCACTAGGGAGGTAGGAGATGGGTGATAATGGCACGGTTAGATCATGAGGGGACCAAAGGATTAAATGGAGATCAAATGGGGGCAAAACCCTGTTCAAAACAGTGAGCTATGGTTTAGAGTTTAACCCTACCTGCCAAGTGTTTGATTAAATGGCCGCAAGAAATAAACTTTGGAATTTTGAAAATATTTTTGGTGGGTTTGCTAGGCATAAGCTTGACACTCTGTGGGTGCCTGGGTTTTGAAAATTGAGCTGGTTTGAGTGGTTTTTGAAATAGTGGGATCTTCCCATATGAAATAGATTCAATTTTAAACTGTGCATTAAAATTAGCATTTGAATGTTTTTAGCAGATCACAAAAGGGGCCTTGGTACCTCATTATGTGTACTATCAAGGGGTGTAAAGATCCACACATGTTTCTGTTAAGTTTTGAGTACTAGGAATAGCCAAAGTAGGCATGAGAGTTAATTTGGCCAAAATGACCATTCACTTGAATTATTCATTTTGAGTTGTTCTTGTTTGGGAAAAGTTTGGGAATGATTTAGGTGTTGTTTATTTCACCTAAGAAACATTTTACAAGCAAAGAATCACAGAACCATGGCAATTCAAATCAATTCCTAAATTCGAATATACAATCACCTAGAGCCGGGTTAAGTTCCACTTGACTCGGATCTTGAATAAATTCGAATATACAATCACCTAGAGTCGGGTGAAGTTCCACTTGACTCGAATCTTGAATATTTTTTACTTTCCTTATTATTCATGAGTTAACACTTTTTCTTTTCAGATTACCACCAACCATCGCACTGCCGAGTTTCAGTGGATCCTCGATGCCCATAAATAACTTTCTGCAAAGAACAAGGCACTGCTGCCAGAGTTGAAGCAAAAAAGTAAACTTTTACTCCATTGCCTTCAGTTTAGATCTTTTTTGTTCTTTCTTTGCCGAGCTAACGTGTGACTCGGAAATTGCCAGCTGATGTGGAGGCGCAGAACCAGGAGTTGCGAAAACAGGTGGCCGAGCTCTGTAGTCTTGTTTTTTGGCATTTGCCCTTTACGCCCTTGGTTCAGCTCATAACTATTTCACGGCTTTTGTCGGGTCAAAAATTATTGCAGTATCTCTTCAAGATAGCGTACCCATTCCTGACTTGATGCTTCACTCCCTCGAAGAAATAGGGCAGCATCAGATCTAGCTGTAGGAGAAGGATGAGGAGATCTCCTGGCTACGTGCCGAGAATGATAAACTCCAATGACCCCAGAAAACCAAATTGGATAAGCTTGATCAAGAGTTCTCTGATGAGAAAAGCCGGCTCACCATCCAACTCGAGAGAAGTAATGCGCTCCTTCAAGTAGCTAAGGCCAAGGTTGAGTCAGCGACCACCACGCTTGAAGATTTTTAGAAAAAGTAAGCTGCTTGGTTGGCCGAACTAACTCGGATCCATGGCATCATAGCTCGTATGATTTCTGTTCCGAGTTTTCTTTTTATTGCCAAGGTCTTTTCTCCTTTTTGCGCTTTCTAACATGCTTTTTGTTTGTCCTTTCAGAAGATTTCCCTCAGTCCAAAGCCCGCTCTGATGTTGCCATCCGCAAGTGTCGGGAGAAGAAAGCTAAAACTAGTCCCATCTCCATAGAAATCACTATTGACGAGTCTTTGGTTGGTCTTGCGGCCAGCCTCGGACCCATGAAGGTTGTTGGAGTTGGACTCCTCGATGCCGCCATTGAAGCTCCTCATACTCTCTGGCCGGATGAGACTGCTCCCAAGTAGGTCAAAATGTTGATCGAGAAACTCTTCAATAGTAGCACGCAACTTAGCTTGTTGAGAGAATCTGTAGCGTGCGCCGGAGCTGACACGACTTTATCTTTTGTGATGTCGTGGTATGAGGCCATTAACCTCAATGTTCTTTGCCGCATGCGCACTGGATCTAGATGGACAACAGACCGGGCCTGCATCGCTCTACGCTAAGCCCGAGCCTATGACCTTATTCAATATGCTCATTGTCATCAATGGAACGAGGGGGCGAGTTTCCTAGATGTCGTCGACGATGAGTATGTTGAAGTAGGCGTGGATGAGGACCAGGAAGATACAGACGATGCTGAGTATGTCGAGGCAAACTCGGGTGGTGATGCTGAAGCCGAGGCTCCCAACGTCGAAAACAACCTGCCTCCTCCTACTACGGATGATTCGTCCATTGAGGCTCTGATACATTGCTAATGTATCTATAATTTTTTATGTTCCATGCTTGGTTTTATCCACTTTCTTGTGTTTTGTCCACACTTTGGAGTACTTTTCATATGATTTCCTGGACTAACCTATTAACAAGAGCCATAGTTCTAGCTGCATGTTTTCTGCTGTTTTTGGTTCCAGGAAAGTCAGAAAATGAATATTCTCGGAATTGGACGGGACAAAACCCAAAGTGCCTACTTTTCTAGAAGTCATCAAATGCCAGAATACGAGACGGAGAAGGGCTGGGGGCCGGCCACACCACCTTCCCGTGGGGCCATGCCTGGCCCGCGCCTAGGGGTGGTCTGGCCGACCCCAGCACCCCCTCGGCCTCTCCTTCTACCTATAAGATGCCCTCGGGACGAAAACCCTAAGTACCTGATCAAAAATCCACGAAATAGTCTGTAGCCACCGTCATCTCCATCCCTAGATCGAGAGGGATCTGAATATCTTCCTGGCACCCTGCCGGAGAGGGGAATTCACCCTGGAGGCCTTCTTCATCACCATGCAAGCCTCCGGTGTGATGCGTGAGTAGTTCATCCTTGGACTACGGATCCATGTAGTAGCTAGATGGCTGGTTCTCCTCCTTTGTGCTTTCATGTCTAGATCTTGTGAGCTCCGTTCATGATCAAGATCATCTATTTGTAATTTTGCATGTTGTGTTTGCGGGGATCCGATGGACATTGAGTTGCTATTTCAGATTGATTATTGATTCTATCATGTCTTTGTTATTTGTGATCTTGCATGCTTTCCGTTGTTAGTAGCTATCTTGGCCAAGTAGATGCTGGCAACTCCATGAGTTAGTATTTATGCTCGATAGTGGGTTCATGCCTCTGGTAATCTGGGGAAGTGACAGAAAGCTCTAAGGTACTAGATGTGCTGTTGCTACTAGGGAGAAAACAACAATCCTTTGTTCATAAAACAATCGTATTGTTTACATTACATGCAATTCGTGAAGCAATAATCTATTGCTTGTAACTTAGTACTAGAGGGGGTTCGGATGATAACCTGAAGGTAGTCATAGATGCAGTTGGATGGCGGTCTATGTATAATGTTGTAATGCACAATCAAGTTCTAAAGGATTCAAGATGATTAGTATATGCATGTATTGCTTTCTCGAAGTTTGTCAATTGCCCCGCTCTAATTTGTTCACCCAGCATGTTATCTATCTTAAGGAGAGCCACCTCAAGTGAACTATGGATCCCGGTCCTTTTATTTTACATAGAATTTATAAACTGTTTACTTCTTTGTGTTTACTTTCTGCAAACTATTACTTAGTACATCAAATGGGCTGAAGGATAGTAATAAGCATAGTCATGTATAGTGTTTGTATTGAGATAATATTCTGCAAACTATTAGATAGGCCAGGGTTGAAGATCCACCTGCAGCTGCACATCAAATGGGGTGAAGGATAGTAATAAGCATAGTCATGTATAGTGTTTGTATTGAGATAATATTCTGTGGGAAACACATCCTAATATTCTAGAGCCCCCGTGATGCAGCGGGCATAGCAATAGACTTTTTAATTCAACCAAGAGTAAATCAAAGCCACATGTTACAAACGATTATTAAGTGTAAACAAAAATTAAAGCTTTAAGTGGTGATGTTGTTCTTGATCCCGAATGGGGAGCTAAGCGAAGAACATACTTCCCTTTCTGTCACTGAGTTTCCTATGAGATCGCCGCTAGCCAAGTATCTCACCTCAAGCCTTTATCAATCTATGGGATCTTGGGTACCTACAAGCCCATAGATCGAGACGAGAGACGAACAAACAAAAGATACAAATCACGAATCCAAACAAAATACAATTATCCCATGATCTATATGCACATAATTGCTGAGAGGTTTCTCCCCAACACGCAGCCCGTGAGGACTACTCACTCATAACAAATAGATCAGAGATAGAAAACATCATGCAAAAAGCTTTACCTTCAAAATATAATGGCAATTTACTAAATAACTCCGTTGATCCTACCATGTCAAAAAGGTTTGATTACATCTCTCGAATACTCCATACTCCTATGGGTTATCGGGAAACATAAATCCATGAAATGATTCCTTGAATCTTATGTTTTTTTGCTAAACTTATAATTCAAATATTTTCCTTTATGATCCAATCATAAATTCTTTATTTTCTCGTTACAATGATTTCCCACTTCATCTTGAAATCTTTTGAACATTTTCAAATGTTTTATACTTCTCCCGGATTAAGTAAATATACATATATTCACTCAAGTCATTGGATGAAATATATGAAGTTTGAATGATCCACCAAATACAGCTACAAATAATGGAATATATACATCAATATGCACAATGTCCAATAAGTTAGTCGTTTGTTCCTCTTTGGCCAATGAAAAAAATTTAGACCATTTCCAGGAAATTCTCACAAGCGTCAATTGATTCAAAAATCAAAAAGACTCCATAATTCCATCATCATGGAGTTTCTTCATGCTTTATTTCCAATATGATTTAAACTATAGTGTTACTCATAAGTGATCTTTTAATCATTCGTCTTACGACACTTTACCTTCAATGTTTATGGACGTGATTTATCCAACTAGATATGTAAGAGTTCATCCATCTTCAATAGAATACGATAATTATTTGAACAACCATCTTTCTCATAATACCGGAACAAAATAACAATTATTAAAAACAAATCTTGAAGTAAAGCTTTACTGTCAACAAGAAACACAATAACACTTTATATGTTTTTGATGAACATCATCACATATTCTCTTGCTAGCTACTTAGGACATTGTAGTTCATGAATTGTGTTGCTCCATGTGACATTTAACACCAACCAATTCAATATCCAATCCCGAGAACCACATTGTTTAATAATCAAAGAATACACCCATAACGTGTATATCATTTATATACCTAAGCTGGACACTTCCAGTTTTTTATTTTCCTGCCAAATATTTTCTAGATTCTCTTTGAGCATTTCCTTTTCTTTTCAAAAGAATCTATCGACATCAATAGTGGTGCCATACATATGATACATAGTTCAGAGCGTGTATAGTCAAATACTAATACCTTTAAACTTGCACTTTGAAGTGGATCACCATCATCAAATGATTAGCTTTTTTAAAATTTCATTCCTTTTAGTAATCATTTTAATGTAGTAAACACTTTACCTACATCTTCTATCCATCCTTATCATGAAAAATTTCATTATCAAGCTACTATAGCTCATAAGGATGAATCGTGAATATAATGTTAATTCCCAAAACCTTTTGGGTGATTAGGACGCCTAGCATTGCAACCAAGCATTGTTTTAGATATCACAATATATTCTATAGATGATGGTCTCCGAAACATTTTTTAGCTCCTAGATAACATTGATATTAAAAATAAATATCAAGAATCATGGAGACAAGCATGATACTTAGATACTAATGCTGTAATTTGTTACTTTTGATTCGATACTACATATTGAATTTCATGGAGTAAGTGAGGTTCTGCTAAAGGTTTGCAATAGTACTTTAAACTTTAGATTGACACACATAAAACAATATGATACCAGTTCGTAACCTAAAATTCCAGAATTCTATAGTTCCATTATCTCAATTATAGCTAAATGCAAGGTAGTAAACAAATGCTAGTGACTACAACAAACTATGCAAATTCACTTTGATTTAGATTATGATAAATTGAGTTCAAATTAATCCAAATTACTAAATGAACTCTCACTCAACAACATCCTGAGTCTTTTTGGTGATTACTCTAACCAAATTCACTACACCATGTTTGATCATCACGAGAGGTGGTGCAGCTCCAATGGCGAGCATCATAAGGACATCATATCATTCATATGACTCGTTCTTTTCCTTTCGGTTTATGTTCCGAGGCCATGTTTATACATGCTAGGCTCACCAAGTAAGAACCTTAGTACTCTCGTGTTTAAAACTATCTTACACCGTTGTATGCGAATGTAGGCTCTATCACACCCGATTATCATGTGGTGCTTCGAAATGACGAACTTTCTTAATGGTGCACACTAAGGAACGACATATTATTATCTTGATATTTAGTGAGAGGGATCATCTTATAATGTTACCGCCAAGATCAAAACTAGACACAAGCAAAATAAGATGCATAAAAGGGATAAACATCACATGCATATATGTGATATGATATGGTCCTTTCTTGCACTTGTTCTCCATCTTGTGCATCATGGTATGATCTCCATCATTCCACCAGCATGGAACCAAGGTCCATGACACCTCCATCATGGCCATCTCCACCATTATAATATATCTCATGGATATACAACATGCATGCCATAAAAAGATAAAAACAACCATATGGCTCATGCCGGTTGTTTATCTTACAATAAATCTCATTGCATACAACACTTTTTGTATCCATGACCACATCACATCACATTCCCTGCAAAAAAAATTTAGACACCTCTAATTTGTTTTTGCATATTTTACGTGGCTGTGGGATTTCAAGGAAAGAATCATCCTACCTAAGAACTTCAACCACAACAGTAATAATCAAGTTATTAGCAAACCGTTGTGTATTAGATCATGACTATGTTGGGAGAGACATACACTCGTTGAGCCACTTATGCAATACAAGTTTCATGTCAAGCGTGGGACAAGTATCATGTGCGAGGACATGTAAATCTAGTCCGGGACGCTTCATCCCAACATGCCGCCATGATCCAAATTCATGAAAGTATGCCATAATATGATCATCAATGTCCGCATATCCATATGTTCTAACAGTACAAAGCATCTACGTATAGACATAACTCTGATACCATTGAAGGGGTACGCTACATAGAAAACAGAAAAATCCCTATGATTGCAACTGCCAAGATTGAATCTAGGCGATACTTGTAACGGTTTCAGAAAGACTCGCCCTCGAAGACCGTAAGCGTAATAACGTTCCTGAAAAAAATGTGGCTGGTGTAGAATGTACACGACCGTCCTCAAGGACGCAATGACTATAAGCGCCACAAAGGGCACCAGCCCCTAGTGGTGCCCCCACCTCTCCCCTCTTGATGGTTGTGGAGTCTCCACTCACACAAATCAAAGGGTCTCCCTAATTCCATTTAATTTCCACTAAAACATCAAAGGTCTTTCCATTAAAGAACTTTAAGTCACTTGGTTTAATGCTACTAAATTTGATGAACACTTCATTTAATGAACAGTTCATTTAATAAACACATTAACAATTTAATCTCTTGGAATATTTCGATACATCCAAACTATTCCGGCAGATTCATCAAAACAATTCATGCGTTCTCCAGTATTTTCTATGGCGTTCCTTATCCAGTCAAATGTGTTGAATACCCTTAAGTGTGTATCCTATGGGCTCGTGAACAAAGTATACATGATCGAGACTCTCTCTAATCAATAATCATTAGCGAGACATGGAGATTCGTAATGACTCCCACTAATTCAACGATGAACTAGTGATCACGTGAACCTTTTTCGCAGTAACCAAATCCTTTTATCTCGTGGTATATTACTTGTCTGAGCTCCGATCATTTGGTATCATATATACCTAGTTCGATCTTTTTACCGACAAGTACTCTTTTCTTGTTCCTGTGATATAACATTCTTAGTGATCTTACCACTTGATTGCAAGCTATGTTAATGTGGTTTCATTGAGAGGGCCCTGAGTATATATATCTGTCATTAGGATGGAAAAATCTCACTTTGGATCCACAAGCCTCAACAAATACTTTCCAAGTACTCAACGACATCTTTATAATCACCATGTTACGGTGTGATGTTTGATGGAATAAAAGTACTCTTCCAGTGTTATTGATTGACGTGATATCATGGTCTAAGGATTAGAGTTACTTCTAATGAGATAGGAATATAAACGTGCAGACATGATCGTATTACTACACTTTGGGAGGATATTCATCACATCATTCTACCAATGTTGTGACCTCATTATTAACAACATCCAATGTTATGATCAGGAAACCTTGATGATCTGTTAATCAAAAAGCTAGTGTAATGAGAGGCGTTACTAGGAACATTTTCTTTATTTATAAAACACACGTGTATTAACGTTTATGGTTAACATAATTACAGGATGAGAAATAAACATTTATCATAAACATGGAATATAATATAATAACCACTTAATTATTGCCTCTTGTGCATATTCCCTTCACTCGGACCCACCGTCGTGCACCTCGCAAGATAACGCTGCCAGCTCGGCTCTGGTATGCTAGAACACTCGGATGGCGAGCCATGGCACTGTTAGCTAGACCGTAGATGTATGTGTGAACCCGTGGACATCTACCGTCTAGAATGCCAGCTCAGCTAGGAACAAGACCCACCTTACAACGTCACCGCTAGAACACGTGCATGTCTACCTTCTACGATGCCAGCTGGGCTCTTCGACCGTGAGAACCTATGTATGGCTATAGGCTACGACGCTACGTCAGTGCTGGGAAGGCCCTACGTCCACTAGAAACCATGGCCGGCATGGGCTCATGGAGCCACGTTAGCTCAAAGCGGGCCCCCTGGCTGCGATAAACTGTAGTCGGCATTGGCTCACAGCGCCACGTCGGCTCTAGGCGGGTCCCACCACCCAGCGGGTGAGGAGCCATTTCTTGCTAGAAACTCTACCCACATACACTAACGGTGGGCCCATGGAGCATGTGAGGCCCATTGTCCGGTGACACCAGGTAGGACGGCGAGCGCGCGAGGCGTTCGTGATAGGGAAACTTTCGTGCTGGACCGCAGCGAGGACCGTCTCCCTGGAGAGAAGGGATTTGTTGAAATGTCGCCATGTGTCCTTTCCAGCATCCATCCCACAGCCGAAAAGAATTGGGTCGACATGGATAATAGAATTGGCTGAAACAATCTAGTGCTATTATTTAATCTGATGTTACTATAACATCATAATTTCCAAGATAAAATAAGTCTACAGGCGAATTAATATAGTTCTCTATGATACTATCTCAATGTTACTTTGCACTATGAAAGTAGTAGTAACATAGACTAGTATCGTATGCATGTTATTAGTATATGTTACTTCCCACTCAGGATAGTCATAGTGGGAATAATTTAGCTAATAACATGCATATCCATGAAATGCCAACTAAGAAAATTGGTGACATGACATTGTAATTAATGAAGGAATAGAGGGAGGTAGTAACTTAACTAGTTACCATAACATCACACATACCAAGACAATATGAATATACAGCCTAAATAGTTAGGCCTTCTATAACTCGATACACATGTTATTGCCCACTATAAAAGCTGTAACATGGTGAAATGGATCGTATGGGCACCTAGAGGAAGGGTTAATAGGTGTTACTCCAAATTTTAACTCTTTTTCAATTTTAGGCTTGACACAAAGATAAATTCTCTAGATATGCAACTAAGATGAATTTTCCTATATTTCAACCTAGATACTAAGCGAGTAAAGGCGGTGAGAGGAATGAGGTAACCATAGTGGAGCAAGTAGAGACACATGATATTTTACCATAGTTCCTTCCTTGTTAAGGGAAGTACATCTGCGTTGGAGGGGTGGGCGGTACTAAGACCACCATGCCACAATAGGCCTCACCCTGTTCTCTGGTGGATCTCGCCACAACTGTCTTGATCCACCTTTCCACTATGTGGTACCCTTCAAGGCAGGAATCGGTGCCTTTACAATGCTACCGGGGCACACATCCACAACTGAATTGGGGCCTCTCATGATAAAACAAGCTGCCACAATAAAACAAGTTATCAAATAATGAAACCGCGATCTAGAAATTCAAAGAAACTCTAGATGGAAATTCCACCAAATGAATGGGAGAGGAAGTGAAGATCTTGATTGGTGATGATGTAGATCAAGGACTCCTCCATCTATTCCCCAAAGATCAAAGCCTTCGGTTGGTTGAAGAAGGAGATCTTGTGTGGAATCGATTTGAATAGAGCTCAGCTTTTTTGTTGGATCCGGTCTAAAAAGAAGATTTGATGGGGTATTTGTACCCCCTCCGAAAAACTGTCATTGGGGCAAACTAGGGTCGGATAATCCAACGGGGGCAAACCTCTAGGCAAGACTGGAATATCTGGGCCAAAAGTTCTCCCCCTTTGTGCGTGACGTGCGTCTAGTCCTTAGCAGAATTTCCTAGGGGTGCATTATCCGGCCCCCTAGGAGGGGCAGATTATCCAGCCAGGGCAAAATGTCCGGCCCTGGTCAGAGAATCCGGGGGAATGCTCCACTCCCTCTCTGCGTGACGTGCCTTGGCTCCTTTGCGAAAATATCCCGGGGGTGGATTATCTAGCCCCCTAGGAGGGGCAGATTATCCGGCCAAGGAAAAATGTCTGGCCCTAGTCGGAGAATCTAGGGAATCCTACGGCCCCATACTGTGTGACGCGCCTTAGCTCCCTACGTCAATCGAGGCCATGGAGGATAATCCGCCCCAGAACATCTATTTTGCTGCATTTTTTTGTAGTTCTTTTTGGGGAAACACTACAGCACTCAATACACAATTAAATAATCCTGGATATTATTATCTAACACACAAAACTATAGGGATCATAAAATGTACTTTCAGTCTCCTCCTTTTTTGTGTTAGATGACAATACTAGGATTTGCAATAGAGCCCTAATAACATCATCATTCCAAGGACAAAAAGACACCCCCTAAATGTCTACATATTAGTAGTTTGCATTGGAATACAAATGCACATATATAGGTTCAAGACTTTTCATGAATTGGAAACTAAGAACAAATTATGAGTTTGTGAGAGATATCATAGCAACCATAATGAAGTGATCAAAAACATAATGATAGACACATTAATTACTCCATATGGAGAATTCTAGGGATAAATCTAGCTGAATAAATCCATAGAGATAATTCCATAATGAGATGTATCCAGAATTCCACAATGATAAATCCATGATAAGAACCTTAGTCTCACAACCAAACAAAATAGTCTCACGATACAAACCAAATAGCAGTAAATGTTCAACACTAAATGGGCACAAGCAAGAAGATAAAACGAGCGAGAAAAATGGCCAATGTGCTTGCACCTGACCCATGCAAATCCCCTTGTCACCCTAATAGAACTACTTATCCCTCTTTGGCATAGAAATGCCAAAAACGGAAATAGCAATTCTAACAGCCTGAGAGATCACCCCTCCTCGTCCTCGTCATCCTCGCACTCTTCGTCAGCATCGTACTCCTCATTGTTGTCCTCGTCATTAGTAGTTGGCAGAGAAGGTTCGCTCGCTGGGGCAGGGAACAAGTGTTGCTCCATCTCACCATAGTTGATGCCAGAAGTGTTACATTGAGCATAGGAGTGGGGGCTAACTGCGGAGGAGGATTCCTTGATGCCCTAGAGACATGGTGAAGAATGAGCTTTTGGGTGTGAGCCATGTCATGGCACTGACGGTAGGCCTTGTACTGTCCCTCGTGCGTATCTACACCCATGCAAAGAATGTGGCGCTGAAACTAGGTGAGTTTCTTGATTTCTCTCGCAATGGACGGAACAGGGGGCTTCCTGCCATGAGTGGTACCACTAGCACGAGCATCTACATGAAAGAATCGGATGATGCAGGAGTATGAGAGGTCTTACTTTGCTTGACATATGGATTCTTGACCTTGTGTTCACCATCGATTGGCCCAGTAAAATCCTCATTAGGAAGCATGGCCTTGATGAGCATCATGATGACAGGAGCATATGGAATGGACTGCATGTTGCACAGAAGGTTAGTCATCTCATGAAAAATGAAGTCCATAACATCCAAGGTGTAATCCACTGAGGGGTCTTCACAAGCAGCACATTCACATGCAAAGCCAAGTAATTTGACCAGATGACCATGAATGTTATCATTATTTTCTCCACTCGGAATAATGCAATCACCGAACATGAGAACCGGCTGAGAGTAAAGTGGGAGAAGACCATCAATCTTACCAACCACACCATTAGGTCCATAACATGCTGAGACTAATGCATCCTTGCTGGCTTTATTGGGATAAAGGATGTGATGCCCACAGGGACGATCTGGACCAAGGAAGGAATAGGCAAGCGCCTAAGCAAAGGTGTAGAAGTCATCCTGGAGGAATTGAGAACCACTCATCCACTTCATAGTGCGAGCTTCATCCCCGCACATCACGAGCATGGAGTAAAACTTTTGTACCAGTGTAGTGTCATAGAGACATTGAATCTCCATAAGGTGGTGCAGCCCCATCTTTTCAGTCATAGCGAGGGCATCAGAAAAGTGAGGCTTGTTCTTTGTGGCAATCAAGTCTAGTGGATGCATGGGGCATATCTTCTAGCTAGAGTAGATGTCCTAAAAAATATACTACTGATGAGCCCACAAAAAGTTGGGATCCTCAAGATCCTCATCACGTGGAGCATCCTCAAACCCATCACGTTGCCGAAGGGTAGATTACTCAACGAGATCTATGGTCTTATAGTTGTCTCTTGTTTTCTAGCCCTTCCTCATGGAGGTAGTCTTGGACCTCTTGTCCCTCGTTGCATGTTCCGCCATCTGATTAGTCTATCTATCTCTCTTTTGTCTCCTCGGTTCAACCTCGTCCACAAGAGTACCGTCTTTGTTGGGCTTGAAGTACCGAGCACGAGGATGCCTCTTATAACTTTGAGAGACACCACGAGAACCACATGTGAAAGGAGTAAGTTAGGTAGCAAAATATAAGCACACACAAGTCTAGGAAGGAATGATAAAAACAATAGAGAATCAACCATGAAGCCTCTGCAACAATATGACTCAAAAGGAAGCAGGTGTAATCCTTCCAGGCCGGATAATCCAGCCCTGCCTCAGTTTATAATCCAACCATGGAGATTTTTTTAAGCAACTCAGATTGAAGGCATACGAAAATATTGGCAAACAAGGTTGATTTTCTACGGCAATTAACATGAAATATAATCAATGGGTAGCCTCTACTCTAAGTTTCTACAACTAAACATCAATTTGCACACAAAAGAAAGAATGGGGGAGTTACCCTCACTTATCGGTAGATGTACTTGGTGGGGAATGTACCTAATAGGATGGAGAATCAGATCCGGTCAAAAACCAGATGAACCGGTGGCCCAGGGAGCACCGGTGAGGAGTAGGGCAGCCAGCGGTGGCTGTGAACAAGGATGGAGTCGGGGAGGGGAGTGCTTCTCTGTTTGAGCCTCTCCCCAACACGCCATGCCTTAAGAGAGAAAAGGCGCCCGAGCCAGATAATCCAGCCCTCAGTAGAGGCGAATAATGCGATCCTCTCTGATTTTTCATTTTTACACAAGAATCAGGCCTACACAACCCAAACAAACCTCACAAGTTTACAAATGGACTTGTGTGCAAGATAGATGTCTTGAGGTGGGAGAGGCTTAGGTTTAGATAACCAAACTGAGATGCTACTACACACCCAATATTGCAAGAACAAAAAACAAAGTAAATTCAATGTTGGGTGTGTTTTCCATAAGAACAAAGGATAGACATGGAAAACCAAAAAGATCCAAAAAGACCCAACTCTTCACCAAGAAGAGGGCGGTGGCCGAAGCCACCATGTAGGACTCTATGGTCTGACATCGCGAAGGTATATCTTGGGTTCATGAACAACACTCATCAATAATATCACATATCACAAGATGGTATTAAGAGAAATGATGTGTCTTACTTTTAGCATTGTGGGGGAAGGGTTAACCAAATAAGTTGGACCACACACTACTATAGAATAGGGCTTTGTAGCATCCACCTGTAGTGTGTTTTTGCCTAAAAATTTCGAACCACCTCCTAAACCCGTTTCCATAGGTAGTTTTTGTGAAATATCTACCGCCAATAATTCACCTGCCTCCAAAAAACCGTCTTATTGGTAGAGGTTCAAATTATGAGCCATATGTAAGCAGTGTGGCGAAGGCCCAAACATTAGGGCGCCTCTAATGATTTATTTTCGGAGGTGGTTTGAAAAACAAGCCCTCTACGGAAGTTTTGAACCAAAAAAACCAAAACATCACTCCCGCCAAGTGGCAATTTCATTGGTTTATAACACTTTTAGATGCAGTTTCATAATATATTCAAGCATAGTCTCATGCCCACAATTTCGGTGTTGCAATACTCCCATAATTAATTTAATACATTAGATAATAAATCAATAGTAAGATTTCAACATAGTTCATATATAACACATATATGATCAACTTGCACATATGATGTTGGTTCATATATATAACACATAAGTATGCTAAGTTGTTCAACATAAAATAGTTATGCCTACTAGTCGTTCAACATAAAATGTTTGACAGAGTCGACGGTGGGTGCGGGAGCAATGACAACATCGGATCGGGTGACGCGTTGCCGCGCAAGTGATGCGGACACATGTGATGGTTCACGGAGATGTGCTTGGCCATAGTTAGCAAATGCATACATACAGGGACGCCGACACGGGAGCTCCTGGCCTCGCTGTCATGAGCCGTGCCTCGGCCAAATGCAAGCGGGGCCATGACACCCTCGAAGTGGACGAGGCGTTGCCGCGCAAGCGAACTGGACATCGACGATGGCACGAAGAGACATGCTCAACCATAGTCAAGAATGGCAACGGGTACATGAGCAGTGATGCGGGAGCTCCCGGCCTTGCCATCATGAGCCATTGCTCAGCCAAAGCGGAGGGTTCGAGACACCATAGGAGGGACTAATGAGTTGTCGCGCGTCCCACGCGGCCATCTTAAGCACGGGAGCTTCTGGACTTTCCATCATGCAATGTTGGTCGCCCAGTCCAGGACAGGGTTGAGATAAGGTCGGCGTGGCGAAAGAGTTGTGGCACATCACACACAGGCTCCCGATGTGGCCGTCATGCGTCGTTGGTCGCCCAATCTAGCACGGGGCTGACATCCCGTCGGCACGGCCAAGGCGATGATTTGCATCCCGTGCAGGCTCCCCACTAGTAGGGAAAACCTCATCCCTGGTGCACCAAAATGGCATACCGCCGGCGAGTTCAAGCTTGCCTGTGACCAGCGATAATGTCACATCGCCAGCGCATTCACTAATTCACTGGGGTTAATATTATTTATACCTGGCAAATAGACTTATTCGACGGAGGTAGTCTAGTACCACGGGCGCCCATCACAACTCACTAGGGGCAGTGCCCCTACCACAAGTGAACACGCAATCGCCAGGGGTAGTGGATCTGTTGGTCGGTGGTACTATTAACAGGAGTAAAAAACTGCTCGAAATACGTAGTATATACAACAGAATATACACGGTATACACAGTAATACGCACATAAATACTAGAATTATAGAAAAATGTACACATCTGTGACACAACGTATACATGAAGTACCGAATGATCATAGCATGCATCAATAACAAAATTAGATAATATGAGTGTAGAAAGTCGGCCATATATGGTTAAAACTCCGACTCCAACTAGCTAAACAACAATGACATAATAGACTAGAGAGACGGCGGTGGCTGCGAGGATCATCACGACAAAGGGGGTCATCAGTCTCCTCCACATCTCTCTCCTTCATCACTCTAGAATGTTGGCGTATCGAGTTTCCACCTCCTCCAAAGTGGTGTAGCCCTTGTATGTGTTACTGCTGAAACGGTGGACTTGGCTCCTACAATTTTCCCAGTCTTCGTAGACTCGGGGAACCTTTCCCTTGAACACGACATACCAAGTCATCTATGCACACATAGAAGAAAGAAATGTTAGTTGTTAGCACATTCATAATAGAGAGATAACATGTAGATATGCAAAAAGAAAAGCATCAAACATTCTAAAATAATTCTATGACTAACATTTATTTGCAGGAGAGATAGTGGAAAAAGAAAATCATCAAATATACTAAAGGCCTACCGTGACTAACATTTGCAGGAGACAAGTTTGTGACTCCCGTCATATGCATTCAGCGGGAAGAGATGGATGCCATCGAGCGTCCTGAATGATCTCACGTCATAGCATGCTTCTAAGCGGGTTGCTATCTCTGCCTTACTCAGCGGGTGACTGCTGTAGTTGAACAAGGCACCCCTTTTCATGACATCCCTCACAAGTATTGTGTATGGAACTTAGCCCTGATGTTTGCATCGGTAGTTTCCGCCATGTCTATGCCCCTTTTCTCGAGACCAGATGGCAACAAGAGAAGATGCACATACTTTAAGAACTCCCTCATCTATAGGATGGTGAACCAGGCCTCCATCCCATTCTCACCCGATGATTTCTTGAGGCAGGGGAAATTGGTTACGTGGGAGCACACATAGAAGTCTTTAACTTTATTCTCATACTTGAGTGGGCCAACCGCAGCTCTGAAGCCTTTCACGGCTTTATCAAGAGTAGACTTGATGTTTGTGTAGTCTTTCTGCGCGTCTCTCCCGGGATCGAGATACACGACATTGGAATAATACAGTTGAAAGATGATGAGGACACAGTACTTGTGTCTATGCAAAATAGTTGGAATAAACCATCATCCTTGGCTATTAAGAAAATTCACGACAGAAATGTAATAGCCTGTAATTAAGTGACCGACTACTTACTAGGGAAAGTATGGCATGAGAAATAAAATCTTGTCCTTATTTGCCACCAAGAAATCCTAGATATACTTCGCGACAAATGCATGTTCCTTGTTGTTGTTGGATGCAGTTGTGTAGAAGGGGTCCATGATAGCGATGTGCGGGGTCTTCTCCATGATGATATCGTGCGCCATGCTAAGCGGTACAAGGCGGACCAAGTTTCGCTCGAGCCAGAACATGTGGAAGAGCCTAAAGATGTCTTCATACCTAATGAACAACAACTCCGTGGGGTTGGTGGTGATGAAGCCATAGTCAGTGGGCACCCTGACCGTGAAGACCGGGTACGAGGGATTTTTATCTTTGAGAAGTGCCCACTCCAGATATAGAATAGACTCATGCAGGCTCCTCATGTCCGGTGTCAGCATCTTGACAATGTTTTCCAACAGGATCGGTTCACCAAGGTAATGCATCTTCCTCCATGGGTTCGGCAGCCTGTCGAGATCCACTTTCTTGCTTGCGGCATCATTTTTCCCTGTCAGTTCTTCCACTTCCTAACACACTTCTTATTGCACGGGGGAGTGCCGATTTGTTTCAGCATCTCCATGGTCACAACAAGGAGTGTCCTCAGGGTAACCTGAGGTTGCGGAAGAGCAGTGAAGGCGATAGCTTCCTGCTCGGGCATTTCTTGAGAAGGGAAGAGCTCCTTCTTCAGGGTATCACAGGCAGGTGCCTGGGAAGGAAAAATGTCGGCCTCCAAATCAGCGATGAATGAATCTATGGGAGCCATAGCGATATCCAACACATTATCGTGCTCATGTGTCTCGGGCTTGGGAGGATTATCAGTCGGTGGAGGAGTGACCCTGTCTTATCTTGCCACAGGAACGAACGCTGGAGTGACCCTGGCTTAGCTCGGCGCCCCTAGCGCAACGTCAGGAGCGACCCTGCCTTGGCTTGCCTCCGACCCCCTGGCGGTTTTCAGCCGCATTAGGGATTTTGGACATAGAAGGATATGATTCTTGAGTTGTCCGACCTTCAGCATGCTAGCGGAATCCATGGGTTGAGAAGGAGGATCCAAGTCTCCACATCCTAGTAATGCCTGATCCACTTGAACCTGGTGCACGCTATTGTCCATAGTCTTGAAGTGGTATGACCGGGTGAGTGGCATGATGACATTTCCCTTCGCAACATCCTTCAACTCGTTGTCCACATTCAGGAGCAAGGTGCAAGAAGTCGTTTGCGCCTATGAAAAGATGTAGGTTAGAGAGGATAAAGTAATTAATTTAAAGAGGCTTTGAGAGGCTCAACTAATTACCATGAGGACGTCGAGCTCGCGTCGAGATACCGGGGCAGGGCGTGCAAGTGCCTAAGGGCCTACTGGGGGCCCCCATGGCCGTTGAATTCTCCCTAGCACCTGCATTGGAACCTGCGGGTGGAGTCACCAGCATGGGTGCATCTTGAGACCATGTAGAAGAATGCATGTTACCTGAGTTGTTGCTGCCTAGGCTAATCACCGGGAGTGGTCCCTTTTGGCCGTTGGCAAAAAAATCAGAGATCGAGTGCACCATTCTAGGGATGATTTCATTGACCTGGCTGGCCACCACGTCATTAACCTTTCTGGCCACCTCTGCTTGGACCCTGCTTTCTATCGCAGCTTGGATGCGCTGGTCCATAGTTGCTTCCATGTTGGCCACCTTTTCGAATAGAGCCTCACTCTCTTGGTCCTTCTCCGCCTGCCGTGACTCCTTGGTGCTGGGCATGGCCAAGCCATGGTTGACATGCTTGCGACCTCCTCCGCCATCGGTGACACGACCTAAGTGCGGCCTCTTCAATAGTGGCTACTCCTTCACGATGTGCATGCCCCTGATAAAAGGGATGTCCCACGAGACTTTGCCTATCGATGCCTGGGACGAGGAGCCAGATTCGGCTGCTTCTTCTACGAACTCCAAGAAGTAGCATGAACAATTTTAGAGTTGGAGTTCGAGAGCAATATGAAACTAATAAGCTGGTAAAATTGCTTACCACTACTTTTCAACTTTCACCACCTTCGGGTCGATGACCAAGACAACACCCTCCACCACTTCTGGGCTCGTGACAAGTTTCCGATACATTGCAAATGTATCTATAATTTTTGATGTTCCATGCTTGGTTTGATCCACTTTCTTGTGTTTTGTTCCAACTTTGGAGTACTTTTCATATGATTTCTTGGACTAACCTATTAACAAGAGCCACAGTGCCAGCTACCTATTTTCTGCTGTTTTTGGTTCCAGTAATGTCAGAAACTGAATATTCTCGGAATTGGACGGGACAAAAGCGAAAGTGCCTATTTTTCCGGAAGGGATCAAGTCCCAGAATACGAGACAGAGAGGGACCAGGGGCCACCACACCACCTGGCCGCGCGGCCCAGCCTGGCCTGTGCCAGGGGGTGGTGAGGCCAGCCCTGGCAGCCCTCGGCCTCTCCTTCCGCCTATAAGTTGCCCTCGGGACGAAAACCCTAAGTACCCGATCAAAAATCCACGAAAGAGTCTATAGCCGCCGTCATCTCCATCCCTAGATCAGGAGGGATCTGAAGCTCTTCCCGGCACCCTGCTAGAGAGGGGAATTCACCCTGTAGGCCTTCTTCATCACCATGCAAGCCTCCGGTGTGATGCGTGAGTAGTTCATCCTTGGACTACGGATCCATGTAGTAGCTAGATGGCTGGTTTCTCCTCCTTTCTGCTTTCATGTTTTGATCTTGTGAGCTCCATTCATGATCGAGATCATCTATTTATAATTCATACATGTTGTGTTTGCGGGGATCCGATGGATATTGAGATGCTATTTCAGATTTATTATTGATTCTATCATGTCTTTGTTATTTGAGATCTTGCATGCATTCCGTTGTTAGTAGCTATCTTGGCCAAGTAGATGCTAGCAACTCCAAGAGTTAGTATTTATGCTCGATAGTGGGTTCATGCCTCTGGTAATCTGGGGAAGTGACAGAAATCTCTAAGGTACTAGATGTGCTATTGCTACTAGGGAGAAAACAACAATCCTTTGTTCATAGAACAATCATATTGTTTACTTTACACGCAGTTTGTAAAGCAGTAATCTGTTGCTTGCAACTTAATACTGGAGGGGGTTCGGATGATAACCTGAAGGTGGATTATTAGTCATAGATGCAGTTGGATGGCGGTCTATGTATTATGTTGTAATGCCCAATCAAGTCTCAGAGGAGTCAAGATGATTAGTATATGCATGTATTGCTTTCTCGGTGTTTGTCAATTGCCCCGCTGTAATTTTTTCACCCAGCATGTTATCTATCTAAGGAGAGCCACCTCTAGTGAACTATGGATCCCGGTCCTTTTACTTTACATACAATCTACAATCTTTTACTACTTTGTGTTTACTTTATGCAAACTTTTACTTGTTTCCATTCGATGCGTTTAATCCTTTGTTTTCTGCAAAATACGGTGAGATTGACAACCTCATCGCAAGTTGGGGACAAAGTTCCGTGGTTGTGTTGTGCAGTTCTCCACGTTGCTACTAGCACCGGTAGTGCGCCCTGCCAAAGCTCAGATAGTAACACCTTTGGGGTGTTTCCTTGCTCCTACTGGTTCGATTAAACCTTGGTTTCATAACTGAGGGAAAACTTACTGCTGTGCTCATCATACCTTCCTCTTGGGGTTCCCAACAAGCTCTACATCAACTACGAGTCAGGAAGATTTTTCTGGCGCCGTTGCCGGGGAGTCAAGGACATCTTCACAAGGGGAGTCCCTCATAACCAATCTCTTTACTTTGTTGTTTTTGTTTTGCTTGGTTTCTTTTTTCTTTGTTTGCTTGTTTTGGTTCTTTAAAAACACAAAAAAAATTAGTTTTACTTGTTTTGCTCTCTTATTTCGAAGACACAAAAAAAATTAAGTCTCCTTTAGTTGTCACCTCTTCCTTAGCTCACCATGTTGATCCCTACATTCACCTTGAAAGACCTTTCAATTGGTAGTGGTTCTATAATTGGGAAAGATAACATTGAAGAATTCTTTAATCATGTTAGCAAACATGAAGATACTGAGGATAGATCCCTTGTAGAACTTGCTCCAAATTATGAGATTGCTACAGCTTCTTTAATTCACATGTTAGAAGCTAGGTTTGTTAACCTCAACCCCTCAATGCAAGTAATGTTTCTTAAGCTTAAAGAAATTGAGGATCCTAAAAAGAGGGATTTTATTCTAGAAACTTTGTTTAAGGAGTTCTATGATGTTGCCAAGGAAGCTAGAAAAGTTTTTGAACGTTTCAATATGCTAGGCTCATGTGTAGATATTGTTGGTACACGAGAAAAGATGAACAAAACCGAACCTAATGGGGAGGAACCTAAGATACCAATACCCTTTAAACTAGTAGCAATACAGGATGCCATAGAAAAGAATCTTGATTGGACTGTTCCTGCAAACCCTTTTGATGAGAATAGTGAACCGAAGAGCATTGAGAAAGGATCCTCTAGAACTTATTTGGATGATATACCTTGGCTTGTTGAAAATATTTCTGGTAGTGATCTTAATGCTTCTTCATTTGAGAACACTTGATTATTTCTTTGCTTCTTATTCCTAACTTAAAGGCGTTAAAGAAAAGTAACTTTCATTATCCTTTTAGCTGGGAGATAACCTAACTTAATGCTTATTTGGATCTTAATGCTTCTTCATTCTTATGCCTAACTTGTTGGGAGATAACCCAAGAGTTTTAGTTGAGTCTTTGAAGTTATTACCTCTATAATAACCTCTCCTTATCCTTTTTATTTGCTTTTTGTGCTTCTGACCTAGGTCGTTATCTAACTTTCATTAGTTCAACACTTTTTGATTTGAGAAACAGAAGGTCTTCGAAAAAATTCATCTTTACCTGCTGGTCTGTTTTGACATATTTCTGCCATTTTCTGCATTTGCTTCTTGTTAGTTCCTTCTTGAGTTCCTTTGGGGATTGAGCTTTTTGAGGGAAGTGCTACAGTAGCTAGTGTTCTAATGGAAGTTTATTTGGTGTTAGAACTGAACCTTGAGACTTATTTATCTTAAGTGCACTAATGTTGCTAATGAGATTGTGTGAAGTTTTGTATGAAGGAAAAATTTCAGGTGTATGGAAGGAATGAGTAATGAGATGAAGGATGGACTAAATCTCAAGCTTGGGGATGCCACGCATGTCACCCCAAGAAATATCCAAGAAGTACAAGCGTCAAAGCTTGCGGATGCCCAAGGCATCCCCTTGTTCTTGGAGCGTCTTCTTTTTCGTTTTTGTTTTGGTTTTTAGTTTGCTTGGTTTGCTTAGTGTTCTGAATAAATTGATTGTACCCCCTCTTTCATACTTTGGTTTGCAAATAGTTTGGTTTGGTTTCGAAAAGAGTAGGAAAGTTCATGCTTATGTGGTAAAAAGAGCTCGTTTTTTACTATGACATATGCTTTGTCATGCCATGCTTGATATTGTTTTGGCTTTATGCTTAGTATTCTTTGATGTAGCATGACTTGTTATAAACAATTGAGCTTGCTTAATGTGCCTTGGATGAATCATGCGTTGTTTTAGCATATTAAAGCATAATATAGTGGTATTCTCCTTTGATGCTTTGTTTGGGTTGACTTGGCACATGCTCACACCATGTTATGACTATCTCAAGTCACGGTAGCCTTTATGATCCTTTAGTTTTCAACTTGTAGTATCACTTTATGCTTTGATCAATGATGTTTTGTCGCTCTGCATGATTATGGCCATTATTTCTCTCTTAGTTTGTCGCTCCCAGTCATTTGCTAGCCTCCACCACCAAGTATGAGTTCCACTCATGCATCCAACTCCCTAAACCAAGTTATTCCAAAGAGTCCACCATACCTACCTACTAGCTTATGCTATTCCAAGTATACTCATGCTTTTGTTTACCTTTCACTTGTTATGAGAAAACTGGTGATTAAAGCTCTCACGAACTTGATGGAACACTTTACTTTATTGCCTCTAATAAACTTTAACCATTGGGTCCTTCTTTGTTGTGTATATGCTTGCGCTTTATAAGTTGAAATTAGCAGAACCATGTTTCATGGGGAACGCTTTCAACATCGCACTTGTACTTTGTACTCCGTTGATATCATGTTCTTTTGCCTACGGATCCCGACGGTGTGAAATAAATGTGGAACTTGTAAGATCATGGAGTTTGTATGTGATTTAGAGAAACGCCTAGGCCGCTAGCCTAAGCCATGCCTAATCATGGTGGAAACATGCAGCATCACCATAATGAGCACTCTATGAAGCATCCTCAATAAAAACCTATGCAAATAGCAAATAAAAAGATCACTGAAATGCTCTTTGTCTACTTGCCTTGTCATTTTGATTATGGGAAAGCTCCCGTATCATGTGCAGGGGGGACCCCGTTGGTGGTTCTTAATGATACACATATACTTACAATGACAAGAGCTTACTCGTGACTGAAGTTGAGTAGCATGAGGATCGGTCTTCGTAAGTAAGGGGCATGAGATTTCGGTTCATAACTTGTCAAGCATATCCTCTTAGTTGTGTCACTTTAACCTTAATCACTTTCAAGATGCTTATGATAGGGGCAATGAGAGCTGAAAACTACAAGTACCATAATTTTTGGAAGCTCTTTATGAGACTTGAATCCCTACTTCCTTTTACAAAAAGGCTTTTCTTCCACCAATTTATTGAGTCTCCACCTTCTATCTTTATGCACCTACTTTGAGAGCATAGTGGCCATTCTTAGTTCTATGTGCATTGTCCCAAGACTAGTTGATTGATGCATAAATTAATATTGCTTGTTTTAAACTATTGTATCTATCGTGGAAATGACCACGGCAGTCGCTGCCATAGGCAACGATTGAATGTTCGTGAGGAAGAGTTGGCGGCCATCTGCGGTGCGAGATGGGAGCGGATGCACATGGGTTTATCCAGGTTCGCCCCCCGGAGAGTAAAGACCTACTCCTGTTAGATTGGATTATGAGAGAGCGAGTTACAGGGGTGGCGAGCTCGGCGGCTAGGCAGTGAGTCGCTTGTGGGGGTGTATGATGGAACGTAAGGTTCCAGGATACCCTAGGGAGGTTTATATATGAATCACCTCGCTAGAGTTTACAAGCTGTCCCCGAACGGGATAAGGATCCGGGGGCTTTTGACCTAATCCGACTAGGCTTCTACTACGCTTATGGGCTTCCACTCGCGAGTCAATGGGCCTTTCCTTCCTTCATGGTCCACTCGCTGTCCTCCAGACACACTCGCAGGCCTTTCGGCCCAGTCGGAACGTTCCGCTGAGCATACCCCCTTTGGCATATCCCCATCAGTAGTCCCCGAGGCCATCGTTGATGCAGGCGCGGGCGTCCTTTTGGCGTTCGAAGTAGGCGAGCCCAATTTGGGCATCCAGTCGAGTCGGCGATGGACTTTATTAGAACCGAGGAGAATTTCTCCATAGCCCCATCCGTTACTTGAATGAACATCACTGCCGCCCAGTCACAGTTTTGACGAGAGGAAAGACTGGCGGGTGGCGAGTAGACCAAAGGAGTTGGACCATCAAATCTGGTCAAACTATCCGTTGGAACTTCTAACGGTAACTACGGCGCAATTACCATGAGTAACGGCTATCCCGATTCTGGCGGGTGACGTCTCCCATATAAGGGGAGTGATGGACCAGCTTCGCAATCCTCCTTCGCATTCTTCATCCTTCCTCATTTGCTCTTCCTTCCTGCTTCCTCCCGACTTACTCTCCCCGCGTCGTGCGATTCCACTTCTCAGTCGATGGCGCCTCCCAAGGGCTCATGGGAGAAATCCAAGTGCACCACGGCCCAACTTAGATCCTTGACGCCGGGGTGCTCCGCAAGGGGAATGGGCGGGTTCCCCCCTCCTCCGAGACCAAACCGAAACCGTCACCCGGCGAGTTCATCTGCTTCACCAGTCATCTTGAGAGGGGCTTAGGCTTCCCTACCTCGCTCTTCTTCCGCCGCTTCTGTGCGTACTACGCGATCAAGCCCTCCGATCTTGGTCCACACAGCATCGAGCAGCTGGCGATCTTCGTCGCCTTCTGCGAATGCTACCTTGGCTCCAGGCCATATTTCGCGCTATGGTTGGAGCTCTTCCACGGCCGCATCGGGCGCGAGGCGTCGAGCGGCTTGATGCTGGCCGCAGGAGGGGTCACCTTCTAGTTGAAGCCGAAGGCCAACTTCTTCTAGCTCCTCCTGGCGATGAAGGCCGCCAGCGAGTGGAAGAAGAGCTGGTTCTATGTCAAGGAAGCCACTCCCTCCGGTGAGGTATCTCTTCCTGAGTTCGTCGCCGAGAGGAGCGAGCCCTGTCGGTTGGCGCCGAAGAAGCTTCCTAAGGATCAGCGGATGGCCGTCGCGGAAATGATGGATCAAATCCAGAAGCTGAAGGATCAGGGGTCGGTCCCGATCAACCTCTACAATTGCTGGCTCGGGCGGCGCCTGGTCCCACTGGCAGCTCGACCACACTGGATGTACGAGTACAGCGGGAAGCATGATCCATCACGAACCAACAAGGAGTCATGGGAGGCCGAGGAATACAAGGCCGCCCTGAAGAAGATTACCGACGCGGAGTTCACTGGCGCGGCGGTCGGGGTTGCCCCGTATACTCCTGTGAAGAATGAAGCCCCCACAGTAAGTCTTCTTTCCGATCGCTGCATCCGTACCTCAATTTTAGTCTTCTCGCTTGGTCTGTTTTGACTTTTGATGGTTCTCAGCTTTTTCAGGTATTGGAGGGTTGGCTCCCTCCGCTTGACAAAGAGGTTGCCCAGGAGCTGGAGGAAGATTCCGAGGGGGATCCTTCCGACAGCGACGGGGAAGAAGAAGAGGTCCCTCCCCCAGCGCCTGTGGCTCGCAAGACCCGGATGCAGAAACAGCGAGAGGTCGAGGCGAGCCGCAGCCTGGATGAGTTCGAAGAAGGTGACGAGGTCACCCAGGAGCAAACGTCCTGGTGCACCGCTATGCCGTCGAAGCCCCCACGCCGGCCCAATTCGCCGGCAAAAAGGCCTGCATCACCGGCCAGGTCGTCAGTGGTGTTCGAGTCAGATGACGACTTCGACGATGAAGGATATCCCGAAGTCTCGCACAAGGCCCCAAGGGACGCAGTCCCGACGAAGGGGTTGGAGGGCGAGAACACGGAGGTGGTGGTAGAGGTTCCCCTGGCGAGGATTGCGCCGACGGCCTCGGGGTCCCAAGCCAAGAAGCGGCTGAGGCGATGGCGTCCAAGTCGCCACAGCTGTCGAAGGCGACCGCGTCGGAGCCGGAGATCCCGGCAACTGCAGCTTCATCGTCAAGGAAGCCCTCGGTTTCGTGGGCTTCGGACTTCTTCGAGAGGGGGCTCAGCCGCAAGCTGGGTCCCGAATTGGACAAGCCCGCACATATCAGTACCGGGCTTCGTGTCCTTCCAGTCGCCAAGTAAGTTGCGCTTCCTCGTCCCAATTTACCTTGTTTCTTTCGTGTTGTTGTTGTGCTGACTGGAGGGGCTCGCGCAGGTCGGGGGCCAAGAAGATTGGTCGCCCCTCGGTTGCTAAGATTCCATCGGCCACTGGCGTGGGGGAGGGCGATCTACCCAAGAAGAGGAAAGCCTCCGACGATGTTGCAGCCGCTGAAGCTGTGAAGAGGCACAAGGGGGGCGCTGAAGCCTCCGACCAGGGGGAGCACCACGGAGCCAGCTGCTGCGCCAGTTGCCAAAGAGGTGGCAGCGACGCAATCAGAGCCAGTGTTGGCTGCGTCCGTGCCGGAGGCGCCAGTCTCGGCGACCACCGCCCCTTCCAGGACGTCGGCGACGTTCCCTCGTTTCATGGCGAAGGGGTTTCCAGGTGTTGCGGACATGCAATCTCCGCAACGTCCAGAAATCGTGGATGCGGATATTGGGTCCCGCCGCGGACGTACCTCCTTCACGGTTCCGTCGACTGACGCCACTGAACTTCACAAGATGCTCGGCGCTGCTATTCAGCTATGTATAGTCCCCGAATTCCTAGTCGTTGAATTTCAGCGGCTAGGAATTTCTTTTGTTTCCTTCCTTCTCCAGTCCCCGAGTTCCTAGTCGCTGAATTCAGCAGCTGGGAACTAGGTTTTGTTTTTCTTCCTTCTCCAGTCCCCGAGTTCCTAGTCGCTGAATTTCGGCGGCTGGGAACTGGGTTTTGTTTTTCTTCCTTCTCCAGTCCCCGAGTTCCTAGTCGCTGAATTTCGGCGGCTAGGAACTGGGTTTTGTTTTTCTTCCAATGCTTAGTTGGGTTCTTTGTTTACAGGGGTTACAACAGGAGTCGACTGATCGGCAGGCTGCACGAGAGCGCTTGGAGCGTGACTTGCGTGAAGCGCAGAAGGTGAACCAGTGGCTTCAGGAGACAATTGGTGAGTGACTGTTTGGCTTTATTCTTCTTTTCCTGGTGTGAGCTGGTTGTGTGCAATACTCTGATATCTTCTCTTGCAGATGGTTTCCCAGCTGAGATTTCCAAGGCCCGTGAGGGGTACGTCCCAATCACCGAATTGGACACGGCGAATGGGCGAGTAGCCTCCCTGGTTAAGGACTTGGAGGAGGCCAAGGCAGCCTCAATTTTTTCAGAGGAATGGGCGAAGGCTGTCGTCGCCGCGGCTGAATAAGAACGCAAGGTCGCCGACTCCATCATCATGTTGCTGCATAACGAGCAGACTGCCTTGGAGAATCACGTCAAGGAGAACTGTCACAAGCTCCTTGGTGAGTCTTTCATATTTTCTTGACCCTTTCATATGGTCCCTGCTATGGGGATTTCGTAGTTTCACTGACGCCTGACTTTGCAACTGTGGTAGGCCAAAGCGACCCGGTTGTGCAGACGTACAGCACCTCGCAGTGCGTGACTTCCGTGGTGAATGCAACCACGGCATCGGCGTTGTGCGTCCAAGCAGCTCTCCAGGGCATGTCTCCCACCGAGGTTATCCCTGGGGGGTTGACGGAGGTATGGCGCTATCTGGAGGAGGTACCCGCCGTTGTTGAATGGATGACGCGCTCGGTGTTTAGACACGGAGCTGCCACGGCGTTGAGCTTGGGTCTCGCCCATTTTCCCGATGACTTCGATCTTGACGATGTGATGAGTGGCTATTTGTCGGCGACCGACACGGTGGAGATGTCGGAGGTGCTGAAGCTGACCGTGAAGGCCACTCCTTATGCCGATCGTGTCTTGGTGATGGGAGATTTGCTGCCATATCAGGAGATGGTGTTGGCGTCTAGCGACCCCGAGCCGGAGTACCGCGACATGAAGTCGGAGTAGCCCTTCCGGTCGTCGGTGTCGAAGTCGCTGACAACGTATCTGACGAACCCGTGGCAGCCTTTTGTGCGCGTCAAGGGTGGTGGTGGTGCCTCGTCATCAGGTCATGTAGAGTAGACAATGTAATTTGCCAAGTTGTTATAAATGCCGAGTGGCGAATACTATAAAATACTTTTGCAATATATGCCACGGGGGGTCGATCGACTCGTGTTTTGATGAGTAATGTATGTTGCGTTTTTGCCTATGAATTGTTTTGATTGAGCGAGTCCCCAGGCGCGTCCGCCTTTTAATGGGATATAACTCGATTGTATACGTTTGTGTGTTTGTTGTGTTTACGTGTTGTTTTTATCCCTCGCGTCTTCTGAGTGGCGAGTCCCCGAGCGCGGGTAGGACTGACTTATGAGCGAGTCCTCGAGCGTTGTGCCCGACCGTACTGGTCATGATCCTATTGTAGGGTGTGAGTGCGTTGTTTGTAACGCGTCTCCTCCCCTGGCCCAGAGAGCCAGTCGCTTGGCGAGCCCTAGGAAGCTCTCTTACTTGGTGTGTTCCCGAGCCGCGTGGGGGTTTCCATTTTGCGGAGTCCCCGTGCGTGGTACTTTACCGTTCGAGTCGCTTTGTGCGAGGGTGGGAGGGACAGATCGCTGTGAGAAGCGTGTGTCAGATGTCTTGGCCCGGCGAGCCAGTCGAGCTAGGCGACTCCAATGGCAGCTCCGGGTTGGCGTTTTCGTGGACGACCCAAGGCCCGAATATTTCCGGTGCCCTTGAGTCGCTCGACCAGAGGTTGACTTCCATAAGTAGCGTATTGCTGGCATGTAAGAGTGCGAGTGGCACAAGAATATGGCGAGTGGAAACAATTTGTGCGATCCGAATGTATTTCATTATTTATTCCGATGGGGTACAGTGTGGGGTTCTAAGTATAGAACTTTCTGAGGAGGTTTACATTCCATGGCCTCCCGACCTCCAATTGGCCATCATCCCGTATGTCGATGAGGTAGTAGGCGTCGTTGCCAAGGACTCGGCCTATGGCGAATGGCCCCTCCCATGGGGGGGAGAGCTTGTGCATGCCCTTCTTGTCTTGGGCCAGTCGTAGGACCAGGTCGCCTTCCTAGAAGGTGCGAGTTCGCACTCGGCGGTTGTGATAGCGACAAAGTCCTTGCTGGTATATGGTGGTGCGGGAGCGAGCCAGGTCGCGTGCGTCATCGAGTTGGTCGATGCTATCTTGACGGGTGATCTGGTTGGCCGCCTCGACGTAGTTGGCGACTCGAGGGGAGTCGGCTCCAGGTCTGTTGGCATTACGGCCTCGGCTCCATACACCATGAAGAAAGACGTGAACCCGGTTGATCGGTTGACGGAGGTGCGGATCCCCCATATCACAGAGGGGAGCTCGTCGACCCAGCATCCTGGGGTGCGCTCAAGGGGCACCTGCAGTCGCGGCTTGAGCCCGTGGAGGATGCTCTGGTTGGCGCGCTCTGCTTGGGCGTTTGATTCCGGGTGGGCGACTGATGCGAGGTCGAGTCGGATACCATGCTCCTCACAGAATTCCGCCATGGCCCCCTTGGCGAAGTTGGTGCCGTTGTCTGTTATGATGTTGTGCGGGTAGCTGTACCGGTAGATGAGTTCGCGGAGGAACTTGGTGGCCGTCTTGCCGTCGCACTTTTTGATCGGCTTGGCCTCGACCCACTTGGTGAACTTGTCGACTGCGACCAGGAGGTGAGTGAACCCAGACGGGGCCTTCTTGAATGGGCCTACCATGTCCATGTCCCATACGGCGAACGGCCACGTGATGGGGATTGTCTTGAGTGCCGAGCGAGGAAGGTGCGTCTGGTTGGCGTACTTCTGGCACCTGACGCATTGTTGGACAATGTTGGTGGCGTCGGCGTGTGCGGTGAGCCAGTAGAAACCGTGCCGCATGGCCTTGGCGACTAGCGACTTGGCACCGGCGTGATGGCCGCAGTCACCAGTGTGAATGTCCTGAAGGATCTTGCGGCCTTCTTCTGGTTGTACACACCGCTGGAACACACCGGTCACGCTGCGCTTGTGGAGCTCGCCGTTGATGATGACGAAGGATTTGCAGCGGCGCGATCATTCGCTCCTCTGTCTCATTGCTCGGTAGGAGTTTGTGTTCCAGGAAGGCAACATATGGCGCTGTCCAGTCGCTAGGTTCCACAACCATGGCGACTAAGGCCAGCTCTGGTTGTAGTGGGATCCCGACGTCGATCTCCTTCGGTGGGCTGATGGAGGGTTTGTGGATGATGTCGAGGAAGACGCCTACTGGTGGTGCCTGTCGGGTCGATCCGACGTGGGAAAGGGCGTCCGCCTCCTCGTTTTTGCGCCTGTCGATCCACTCGACGGAATAGCCGTCAAAGTGTCCTCCCAACTGGTCAATGGCTTGGCGGTACGCGATCATTGTTGGGGAGACAGTGTCGCACGTCCCGACCACTTGGCTAGCGACTAGGTCGGAATCGCCGTAACACCGTAGGCGGTTGATGTTCATCTCCTTGGTAGCTCGCATGTCGTGGAGGAGGGCCTCGTATTCTGCCATGTTGTTGGTGTAGGGCTTGAAATTGAGGTGGAGCACGTAGCGGAGCTTGTCTCCTTTGGGGAAGGTCAGTATGACCCCAACCCCTACACCGTCGGCGTTCTTGGAGCCGTCAAAGTGGACCGACCAATAGTGAAGGTATGGGAGCTTCTCTGGCTACTGTGCTTCTTCCCAATCTGCGAGGAAATCAGCCAAGGCTTGTGACTTTATCGCTTTTCGTGGCTCATACTTGATGTTGTGGACGCCAATCTCGACGGCCCACTTGGCGACTCGCCCGGTCGCCTCGCGATTGCGTATGATGTCCTGCAGGGGCACGGAGGAGACCACCGTGATTGGGTGCTCCTGGAAATAGTGTGGGAGCCGCCGCTGTGCTCGGAATACCGCGTACACCAGTTTTTGGTATTGCGGGTAGCGTTGTCGTGAGTCCGTTAGGACTTCGCTGATGTAGTATACAGGGCATTGTATGGGGCGCTCCTTGCCCTCTTCCGGTCGTTCGACGACCATCACGGCGCTGACGACTCGCTTGGAGGCCGCGACGTAAACGAGCATTGGCTCTTTGTCGAGTGGTGCAGCGAGTAGTGGTGCCGCGAGTAGCACTTCTTTGAGTGCTTTGAGTGTGTCGTCGGCCTCCGCGTCCCATTGGAACGTTGGGTTTTTGCGCATCAGGCGGTAGAGGGGCATTGCCTTCTCGCCTAGTCAGGGGATGAAGGGACTGAGAGCTGCGACTCGCCATGCCAACTTTTGGACATCGCGCAGGCACTCGGGTCTCCCGAGTCGTGCGATGGTGTCGATCTTGGTGGGGTTGGCTTCAATGCCTCGCTTGGAGACTACGTATCCCAGAAGCTGTCCGGTGGGTACGCCGAAGGTGCATTTTCCAGGGTTCAGCTTAATGTTGGACCTCCGCACGTTTGCGAAGGTTTCAGCTAGATCGGCGAGCAGATCGTCCTGGCGGGTGGATTTTACCACCACGTCCTCGATGTAGACGTGAATGTTGCGGCCAATTTGGCTCGCAAGACACTCCTACATGCACCTCTAGTATGTGGCGCATGCGTTCTTGAGGCCAAGCGTTCATGGCCGTGTAGCAGAATGCGCCAAATGGCGTGATGAACGCCGTCTTCTCCTCGTCTTCGACCACCATCTTGATCTGGTTATAACCAGAGTACATGTTGAGAAAACACAGCGACTCCGATCCGTGGTCGAGTCGATGATCTGATCGATGCGCGGTAGGACGAACTCCTCCTTCGGGCAGCCGTTGTTGATGTTCGTGTAGTCGATACACATTCTCCAGGTGTTGTTCTTTTTGAGAACCAAGAATGGGTTCGCCAGCCACTTGGAGTATTTGATTGGCCGGATGAAGCCTGCGGCTAACAGGCGCTGGACTTCGTCGGCAATTGCTCGGCGGCGCTCTTCATTGAAGGTCCGTAGCAACTGCTTTACTGGTCGCACTTTGGGGTCGGCGTTAAGTTTGTGCTCAGCGAGTTCCCTCAGGACACCTTGCATGTCAGATGGCTTCCATGCGAAGATGTCGCGGTTCTCACGGAGGAACCCAATGAGCGCGCTTTCCTATGCGGGGCTCATATGCGACCCGATGGTGACCGTCTGGCCGGAGTCGCCTGGGACGAGCTCGACGGTGCGGGTGTGCGTGGTCGCCTCGAACATGGAGTTCGCGGCGATCGGTTTCTTCAGGATGGTGGGATCGTCCTTGTTGATGTTGCCCACGTATTCCACAATCTCCTCCGCGTGGTCGGTCTCCGCGGTGATGACGGCGTCGGCAAGCTCGGCGCCTTTTTCCTCGCAGTCCACGGCCATCTCGGGGTCGTCGTGGACGGTGATGATGCCGCTTGCCCCGGGAAGCTTCATCATGTTGTAGGTGTAGTGTGGGGTCGCCATGAACTTTGCGAATGCCTGGCGGCCCAGGAAGCAGTGGTAGGGGATGCGGAAGTTCACCAGCTTGAAGACGATCCTCTCCGTGCGGCAGTTTGCTAGAGTGCCGAAGGTTACTAGCAGCGTCACTTTCCCGATCGGGTACGCCTTTCGACCGGGGACGATGCCGTGGAAGGTCGTCAGTGTTGGCTCAATTGCTGTTTCTGGGAGCTGGAGCCTTTTGAAAGTGTCGAGGTACAAGATGTTGATGGAGCTCCCGCCGTCCATCAGCGTCTTGGGCAGCCAGTAGTTGGCCACCTTTGGCCTGACTACCAGGGCGACTCGCCCTGGGTACTCGATTCTTGGTGCGTGGTCCTGGCGACTCCAGGTGATGCTCTGCTCGGACCAGTTGAGGAAGCAGGGAATGTCGACTTGTGTCACCGCAATTTCGGTGACCGCGCGGGTGAGTACCTTCTTCTCACGCTTGGTGCCGAGCCCGGTGAAGGTATGTAGCAACCCGACGGCAGTTCCGAAGCCGCCGCCGTTCCTGTTGTACCGAGGTTGGTTTTTGTTGGGGTCCTCCCTTGCACGTCTCGCCTTCTTAGTTTATTTGAGAGAGAGGCAGTCGGCGGTGGTGTGGGTGGCGGGTTTTCCCTCCCTGCTGTGGTAGATGCAGGGTTGATTGAGCAGGGCGGCGGGGTCGAATTTCGGCCTCGTCGCGTTGTTGGCGTGGTAGTTCCCGCTGTCGCGGTAGTTTCCTCCGTCGCGGTGGTAGTTCTTGGAGTCGCGCTGGCCGTAACCGGTGTTGGCGACGAAATCGACTCGCCCGTCCGTCAAGCATTTGCAAGTGATGCGAGTGTTGCTGTAGCGCATGTCGCGTAGGCGCCCGCTGTCGTGGATGCTAGTGCGACGTCTTCCTCCCGACTCGTCGTCGGAGTCTTGGTTGGGGTCCTCCTCCGCGTAGCGCTTGGCGATCTCGAGGAGCTTGTGGATGTTATCGAGCGTCCGGTAGACCCTCTTGATCTTGGCGACCAGGGGTTCGTACCGGCATGCGTTTTTGAAGCAGTGTATCGCCGTATCTGGGTGGATGTCGGAGGCGTTTATCCATAGTTCTTGCCACCTTTGGATCCACCGGCGGGTCGACTCGCGTGATCCCTGGATGGATCGCTCCAGGTCTTCTATTGTGGTGGCGCGGGTGTAGGAGCCCTCGAAGTGCCTGACGAAGGCGTCCCGCATTTCTTCCTAGGAATCAATGCTGTTGGGAGGGAGGGTGTTGATCCACTGCCGGGTCACACCCTCCATCATCAGGGGGAGGTAGCGAGCGGCGAGAAGGTCGTTGTGGCCTACAATCCCCATTGCCATGAGGTATGTGTCCAACCAGGCAGCGGGGTCGTACGTTGGGTCGTTTCTCGATCTCCTTAGGGGCCTTGAAGTTGGCAGGGTATTTTTCCCCACGAAACATTGGTCCAAAGCATTGCAGCCCAAATCGGCTGAGCGAACCTCTTGGCTCCGGTTCGCCGCGGTTGGTGAGGGTGTGCCGCAGGTCGTAGGGCTGGCGCGACCGCCGCGTCTGGTTGTTGATGATGTTTGTTCGGGCGTTGATGGGTTGCCCGTTGGCAGCGACCGTGTTGTTTGCCGGTCGTAGCTTGTTGGTTGAGAGCGCAGGAT
Source organism: Avena eriantha (assembly GCA_910589775.1). Lineage (NCBI taxonomy): Eukaryota > Viridiplantae > Streptophyta > Magnoliopsida > Poales > Poaceae > Avena > Avena eriantha. Next base: position 304,260,400 of record OU342741.1, on the reverse strand, counting down.
TGGCATCCCGTGGTTGATTTGCCAGGGGTTGGGGTGGTGGGCAAACTATTGCGTTGGCCACGGTGGGGTGGCCGCTTGATGCCGCCCTGCTTGCCGAAGAGCGGGAGTACATTCGCCCCCGCGGCTTGTTGCTCGACGGCCCTGACGAGTAGAGCCTTGGCCTACTAGATCTGTAGCACGCCATCGCCCTGGACATCGAGGTTGGCGATCACGGCGTCAGCCGCGACAACGTTGTCCATCGGGGTGGAGTATAGTGGTATCCCGTTGGCGTCACGGGCTTGAGGCCAGATGATGATCCGTGGTTGGTCCGGTGGGGGCGCGCGGCCCATGGGTGGTGGAGGAGCCCCAGTCGCCGGCGCTCCAGGTGGTGGTCTTGCGGGGTTGCTCCCGCCTAGCGGCGAGTTCTCGCAGTATTCGCGCTCGGCGGCGCGCGTGGGGTTGCCCTCGTCGTTGAAATTCAGGACGTAGCCCTGAACGTCGGGGTTCAGGCGGGTCCTAATGTGGCGCTGGTGGTAGAGTGATAGCTCCCGCGCCATTTCTCTCTCGAGGCGCTATTTCTCGCGCTCAGCGAGTTCGTTGCGTTGCGCCTCCGCGAGCCGCAGGCGGGCTTCCTCCACCTCCGTGGTCGTCGCGGTCGGCGGGATCGGCGTGGAGAACGGATCTGGTGGGGCGGCCGTGCTGCCCGCCATGTAGATCGCGTTGAAGCGATTGGATCTGGCGCGAAAATCCTCGGGGGATTCCGAGCCGGAGTCGGCGTCGAAGATCCCCAGGATGGAGGGGTCCTCAAAATCCTCGGAGTTGGAGACTCGCGTGATGGAGTCCTCCCGTGACGCGGCGGTGATAGATCCGCCGACCGATGCAGGGGTCGCGGAGTCGGCGTCGTTGTTCAGGGCATCGTCGTTGGTGGTGAAGTTAGTGTCGACCGCGTCGCTGGCGGCCGAGTCGTACTTGGTGACGAGGCTCCTGATGGAATGGACCTGCTCCTCCGAAAGCAGGTCCCAGTGTGGTGGCGATCCGCCGACGATCACCGTTGCGGCTGGGTCGATCGCGCCGGTGAAGCCGACAAAGAGGTTGATGGAGCCGACCGGCATCACCGCGGCGTGGGTGACCAGGCGTGATGCCGGGATATAACTGATGGGCAGGATCTGTAAGATCCTGCCGATGGCGATCATGCGACCGGTGGCAATTGGTTGATCGATTGGCGAGTAGGGTCTCGCCGTAGAACTCAGGCCAGTCCCGCTATGCCCCATGGTGGGCGCCACTATGGTGGAAATGGCCACGGCAGTCGCTGCCATAGGTAGCGATTGAATGTTTCGTGAGGAAGAGTTGGCGGCCATCTGCGGTGTGAGATGGGGGCAGATGCACATGGGTTTATCCAGGTTCGGCCACCCGGACGGTAAAGACCTACTCCTACTAGATTGGATTTTGAGAGAGCGAGTTACAGGGGTGGCGAGCTCGGCGGCTAGGCAGCGAGTCGCTTGCGGGGGTGTATGATGGAACGTAAGGTTCTAGGATACCCTAGGGAGGTTTATATATGAATCACCTCGCTAGGGTTTACAAGCTCTCCCTGAACGGGGTAAGTATCCGGGGGCTTTTGACCTAATCCGACTAGGCTTCTGCTACGCTTCTGGGCTTCCACTCGCCAGTCAATGGGCCTTCCCTTCCTTCATGGTCCAGTCGCTGTCCTCCAGACGCACTCACAGGCCTTTCGGCCCACTCGGAACGTTCCGCTGGGCATACCCCCTTTGGCATATCCCCATTAGTATCTAGTCACTCTTATGAACTTTGAAGGTGTCCTATGCATTTATATTTGCTACTCTATTGAGGGACAAGCTGAATACTATTATGCTATGTTTTCTTTTATTGGAAACAAACAAACGTCTTGCAAGGCATGTTATTCATGAATCTTTTGTTTGTACCTTTTCATGTTGCATCATAGTTTCTTTGCCTATTGCTAGAACTTTGTCTTTCATGTTATGATTGAAGTACTATGATCCTAGCTTTGAGTTTTGCAAATACTTTGATCAAGTCCTTGATGGTGCATGTCACCTCCAAAATTATTTCTTTTTATCACTTACCTACTCGAGGACGAGCAGGAGTTAAGCTTGGGGATGTTGATACATTGCACGGGGGAGTGCCGATTTGTTTCAGCATCTCCATGGTCATACAAAGGAGTGTCCTCAGGGTAACCTGAGGTTGCGGAAGAGCGGTGAAGGCGGTAGCTTCCTGCTCGTGTATTTCTTGAGAAGGGAAGAGGTCCTTCTTCAGGGTATCACAGGCAGGAGCCTCGGAAGGAAAAATGTCGGCCTCCAAATCAGCGATGAATGAATCGATGGGAGCCATACCGATATCCAACACGTTGTCATGCTCATGTGTCTCGGGCTTGGGAGGATTATCAGTCGGTGGAGGAGTGACCCTGTCTTAGCTTGCCGCAGGAACGAACGCTGGAGTGACCCTGGCTTAGCTCGGCGCCCCTAGCGCAACGTCAAGAGTGACCCTGCCTTGGCTTGCCTCCAACCCCCTGGCGGTGTTCAGCCGAATTAGGGATTTTGGCCATAGAAAGATATGACTCTTGAGTTGTCCGACCTTCATGCTAGCGGAATCTGCGGGTTGAGAAGGAGGATCCAAATCTCCACATCCTAGTAATGCCAGATCCACTTGAACGCGGTGCACGCTATTGTCCATAGGCTTGAAGTGGTACGACCGGGTGAGTGGCATGATGACATTTCCCTTCGCAACATCCTTCAACTCGTTGTCCACATTCAGGAGCAAGGTGCAAGAAGTCGTTTGTGCCTATGAAAACATGTAGGTTAGAGAGGATAAAGTAATTAATTTACAGAGGCTTTGAGAGGCTCAACTAATTACCATGAGGACGTCGAGCTCGGCTCGTGTCGAGAGACCGGGGCAGGGCGTTCAAGTGCCTAAGGGGCTGTTGGGGCCCCCATGGCCGTTGAATTCTCCCTAGCACCTGCATTGGCACCCGCGGGTGGAGTCACTAGTATGGGTGCGTCTTGATCCCATGTAGCAAAATGCATGTTACCCGAGTTGTTGCTTCCTAGGCTAATCACCGGGAGTGGTCCCTTTTGGCCGTTGGCGAAAAAATCAAAGATCGAGTGCACCATTCTAGGTATGATTTCATTGACCTGGCTGGCCACCACGTCATCAACCTTGTTGGCCACCTCTGCTTGGACCCTGCTTTCTATCGCGGCTTGGATGTGCTGGTCCATAGTTGCTTCCAAGTTGGCCACCTTTTCGAATAGAGCCTCACTCTCTTGGTCCTTCTCCGCCTGCCGTGACTCCTTGGTGCTGGGCACGGCCAAGCCATGGTTGACATGCTTGCGACCTCATCCGCCATCAGTGACACGGCCTAAGTGCGGCCTCTTCAATAGTGGCTGCTCCTTCACGATGTGCATGCCCCTGATAAAAGGAATGTCCCACGGGACTTTGCCTATCGATGCCTGGGATGAGGAGCCAGATTCGGCTGCTTCTTCTACGAACTCCAAGAAGTAACATGAACAATTTTAGAGATGGAGTTGGAGAGCAATATGAAACTAATAAGCTAGTAAAATTGCTTACCACTACTTTTCAACTTTCACCACCTTCGGGTCGATGACCAAGACAACACCCTCCACCACTTCTAGGCTCGTGACAAGTTTCTGATTCATTGCAAATGTATCTATAATTTTTGATGTTCCATGCTTGGTTTTATCCACTTTCTTGTGTTTTGTCCCAACTTTGGAGTACTTTTCATATGATTTCTTGGACTAACCTATTAACAAGAGCCACAGTGTTAGCTGCCTGTTTTCTGCTGTTTTTGGTTCCAGGAAAGTCAGAAAATGAATATTCTCGAAATTGGACGGGACAAAAGCCAAAGTGCCTATTTTTCCGGAGGGGATCAAGTGCCAGAATATGAGACAGAGAGGGACCCGGGGCCACCACACCACCTGGCCGCGCGGCCTAGCCTGGCCCGTGCCACGGGGTGGTGAGGCCAGCCTTGGCACCCCATCGGCCTCTCCTTCCGCCTATAAGTTGCCCTCGGGACGAAAACCCTAAGTACCCGATCAAAAATTCACGAAAGAGTCTGTCGCCGCCGTCATATCCATCCCTAGATCAGGAGGTATCTGAAGCTCTTCCCGGCACCTTGCCGGAGAGGGGAATTCACCCTGTAGGCCTTCTTCATCACCATGCAAGCCTCTGGTATGATGCGTGAGTAGTTCATCCTTGGACTACGGATCCATGTAGTAACTAGATGGCTGGTTTCTCCTCCTTTGTGCTTTCATGTTTAGATCTTGTGAGCTCCGTTCATGATCGAGATCATCTATTTATAATTCATACATGTTGTGTTTGCGGGGATCCGATGGATATTGAGATGCTATTTCAGATTTATTATTGATTCTATCATGTCTTTGTTATTTGAGATCTTGCATGCATTCCGTTGTTAGTAGCTATCTTGGCCAAGTAGATGCTAGCAACTCCAAGAGTTAGTATTTATGCTCGACAGTGGGTTCATGCCTCTAGTAATCTGGGGAAGTGACAGAAATCTCTAAGGTACTAGATGTGCTATTGCTACTAGGGAGAAAACAACAATCCTTTGTTCATAGAACAATCATATTGTTTACTTTACACGCAGTTTGTAAAGCAGTAATCTGTTGCTTGCAACTTAATACTGGAGGGGGTTCGGATGATAACCTGAAGGTGGATTATTAGTCATAGATGCAGTTGGATGGCGGTCTATGTATTATGTTGTAATGCCCAATCAAGTCTCAGAGGAGTCAATATGATTAGTATATGCATGTATTGCTTTCTCGGTGTTTGTCAATTGCCCCACTGTAATTTGTTCACACAGCATGTTATCTATCTAAGGAGAGCCACCTCTAGTGAACTATGGATCCCGGTCCTTTTACTTTACATACAATCTACAATATTTTACTACTTTGTGTTTACTTTCTGCAAACTTTTACTTCTTTCCATTTGATACGTTTAATCCTTTGTTTTCCGCAAAACACGGTGAGATTGACAACCTCATCGCAAGTTGGGGACAAAGTTCCGTGGTTGTGTTGTGCAGGTCTCCAGGTTGCTACTAGCACCGGTAGTGCGCCTTGCCAAAGCTCAGCTAGTAACACCTTTGGGGTGTTTCCTTGCTCCTACTGGTTCAATTAAACCTTGGTTTCATAACTGAGGGAAAACTTACTGCTGTGCTCATCATACCTTCCTCTTGGGGTTCCCAACAAGCTCTACATCAACTACGAGTCAGCAGTTTCCCATCCTTTTTTAGGTACCAGGACATGACAAATGCCCTGAAGAGAGGGTCTTTGTACTTGTCCCAAGGGTTTTCGATGCCCTTGTCTACTTAGGTATGGTCCTCCTTCTGCCACTTCTCCTGATTGTCATCGTAGCCACAGCAACCAAGACAGTGGCAACCGACGTTCTTATCCGCTAGCTCCTTCCCCTAGATCGACTGCGACTTGGTGTACTCTAGTTCCTCGTTTTGCAGGAAGAGCATGTAGTCCTCTAGCGTAATCCGTGGGAAGTGGCGCTTGATCTCTTCGAAGCTCTCATTGTCAGCAAGCATCCCCCTCAGCATGGTTTTATAACCACTGAGGTTCTTGGTGAACCTAGAGAGGGCTATCTTGTTCGAGATGTTCTCCTTGCAAACCAGACTCGTGTAGCCCTCAGGGATCCGGTACTATGCGTTTAGCCACAAAAGGAGTTGGTCCTGCAGATGCTTCTTGTTCTTCGTTTCGAGTTTCGTCTCGTTGACATTGATTAAGTCCCGAAGGATAGCTCCAAGATGGAGGTTGTACCCCTTCGTGAGCCTCTTCGACTGCATAGGAATAACGGTCTTAGGGTCCACCACGGTGATTGTTTCCTTTGTGGTGCCGACCATGTTTGGGCGCCACTTCTTCCATCACATTTTGGCCTTTATAGTACTCTTCGAGCCACCCCCGAGGACGCCACTATCGGTGGTCTCATCGCTCCTCTCATCATCGCGTTCAAGGGCATCATCGGTGGTCTCATCGTCTTCTTTGCAACCTGCCATCTCCTCCAGCTGTATCTCCTTTCATTGAGCCTATAGTGATCATCCAAGTTTTGCAGAGAAGACCCAGGAGGATCGTCTTTGATGAGGATATATATAGGGATTATGATGATTCTGACTGCTTGAACTGGAAGGAAATATTGAGTCAAATCAATAATGACTGTCAGGTGAATTCATTCCTAGTTGACGATGATGCTTTCATTTATAAGAACTTTATATTGCCTAAGTCTTTGTGCTATTGTATGATCAGGTACATGGGAGAAGAAGGCATATCACGAAGCGAGGAGCTGAAGCATATGGAGCATGGCATGATGATCAATGAAGAATGCGTGAGGGAGGAGAGGGAGGAAGCGCAAGGAGCTACCAAGAAGAAGATCAACACATGGCAGGATCTCTGTCGCGGCAGAGAAACGACGCGTTTTCCTGCCACGGCAGGCTATCGCGGCACATAAAAAATGTTCTTTTCTGCCCCGACAGGCTACCGCGGTAGAGAAACATGCCCAAACTCTGCCACGGTAGATCCCTGCGCCGAACCCAACTTTGGGTCAGTTTGTATCCTAGTTCGGTGGGACCAAGTCATCCTAAGCTTAGGCTGCCGTCCCCCCGAACCTCTAAAATAGATGGGGTGTAGTTATGTTTTAGACCACATTAAAATATTTTGGAGTTGATTCTTTCATAGAACCTTTGGAATTACCCTGTGTTCAAATTTACCATATATAACTGAGTGATCTTTTGTTCCATTGGGAATTAGTTCATAGTCACGGCTGCATGCGCAAGAGTGTGGTGTTGTGAATATCCTACAAGGTTCGAGAGATGTTGCATTGGCATCAGGGATCAAGCGGGAGAGATCATAGCTACGCACTAGTTATCTATCATCCACCATCAACATCGACAAGAGCTTGCTGAGAAGATTAGGCCCCCCATACCATCTTTGTATTAGAGCGCTGGGTTTACTCGGTGAGCAATATCATCTTGGTATCAGATTTCCTCGTTGCCTCGGTAAGCAATCCGCAATCCATCCATACATTAGAGAGTGTTTTTTTCCTATATAGAAAAAGCCCCACAAAAAGATTTGACATAGACTAGATTGCATCGTATTCAAGTAATAGTTGCTGGTCGTGTTCATCCTTTAGTTTAGATATAGATCTATTTCCTCGTTTTTCTTCTATTCTAGTTGTTTTCCACCATCTTTTCAGCCACCACAAGGTTAGATCCGATCCATACAAGAGTCCTTGGTTGCTACTCTAGGTTGAGTCGGATTAGAAAAATAATCTTACCGACTCTACCGCGGCACGGAAACAACATGTTTTCTTGCCGCGAGTTCTTGTCTGCCACGGTTCGGATTCTCTGCCGCGACACGTTTTTGGCGTGTTTCTCTGACGCGGCAGTAATTTTTCTGCCACGGCAGGAATTTTTACAAAGTGTAAATTGCACTTTTTCCTTAACCTTAGCCACATACATTCTACTTCATATGTGTAGGAACTTGCCCATTGAGACTAGTTTCTGCTCCTACAAACTGCTCTTAGGATTTTGGTGTTGTACTTTGTAATTTGGCCATGTGTGATATATATAGAAAAAAAGAGAGAAAATGCAAGATAGCAACAGAAAAAAGCAAAAAGAGCTATACAAAAGAAAAAGAAACATAGTGAAAAAGAGAATTTGAGCAAGAGGCCTAGTGATATCTTTGTGCACCGGTAGATTGAGCAATCTTGTGCCTGTTTACTTTGAGCTTTGCTAGTGTCTCTCGAGAGTAGTGCAACACCCTTCATAGTTGCATTGCCACGTTTTTCTCCACGAGTGTGTTTCTTGGGTTTTTGTACGATCAGCACTGGGACTTTTTTGCGGTGTAAGTAGGATACCATACCTATACCTCCACCATAAATAACCTGTGTGCCCTGCGATCGTTCTCTATACCTTCGATATTCACTTCATCACATCAGTGCATTAGTCTTTGATTTCATTTGGTAAAGCATCTCTATTCACTTTGGAACGGTAAGATCTACTTTCTTGTCAGCTGTGAGTGAGTTGTGAGAGTTTCCACCATACAGATTTTGATTTTTGCACTAACCTACTAATCATTTCTTTGAGTGATGATGAAGTTGTGTCACAGAAAAAGAAGCTTGAGGAGCTTATTAATTGGTGCGAGTCTGTTGATGGGAATACCAAGGACTTCCAAGATGCAGTGGATCAGCATACTAACGTAGTTACTAATCTTTAAACTCAAGTGACAACACTCAGTGTAAATATGGCCACCTTGCAGCATTCGAGTGAGGCCATTACAGCAGCGATTCAGCCAAGGTACACATAGTTGAGGCAAGTAACCATGTCATTTGATGAGTACTACATGGAGATGGAGATGCTTAGGCAACGTGCTAGAGTTTGTGAACCCCTTAAGATGACTATGCAGCATTTTTAAAACAATTTGAAGCTTCAAATCAAGAGCATTGTTTGTCATTACAAGTATGAGACTATGAACAAACTATTGCACCATGCTAGAGAGGCCGAGTCACAACTTGCTGAGGAGGCTAAGTCACGTGCATGTTTTCCATCAACCAGTTGTTTTGCGGCCAGATCTACACCGCCTCCTATGGCGCCACCTGCAGCGGCTGCTAGCCACCCTCTGCCATCAGCCAAACCTACTAATGTAATCATCTCTACTCCTGGTATTGTTTTTTGTATTATGCAGGTTACTTTTGAAGAAAGGGAGCAATCTATTTTACAACCTGCATCATCGGACTGTGCATTGTCACTTGCGGAGGATGTTTTAGTCCCTACTACAACTGAGGAGATTATTGATGATATTAGTACTGATTTGGAGCTACAGTCAACAAGCGCAACATATTGTGAGTCTATTCCTTTGTTGATGCCTCCTTGTGATTTTCCTTGCACTAATGTTACAACACCATGTGATAGTTTACCCAATTTTAATTTTGATCATGTGGTACTGATTACACATAAAGAAATACTTGCTAGAATACCACCTACTGATATTGTGTATTCCATCATGCTAAATGAACCTATGAGTATGAGTTGTGCTATGGATAAGATTTCTGAAATTTCATTTCTGAATTCTAGCACATATTCTCCTTGTTTCACTTTCAATCTAATTGGTGGATATAGCATGGAAGAAAATTTTCTTATGGATCACATATGCATTACTTGTGATAGAATCGCTAAATTGAAACAAGCTGTTTTCAGCCATATATGTAGTGTGTCACAAAATGTTTGCTATGGGACAATAGTTCATGTTCGAGATATTATGGAAATACATTCTGGTCTAGTTGATATATTGCAACCAACACAAGTAATTTTACCTATGTTGGATTGTTCTAATCTTGCTAGAATAGAACCCATGTTTTCATATTCATTGTGTTTGTCCCAAAAGTCTTTGTCTAGTTATGTTACTAGACTTCCTTGATATTTGCAAATTGAGTTGCATCTTACGTACTAGACAACATGATCATGTTAATAATAATCAGAGTAGCGCAGTTGAAGCATGGCATGAATCAATTTGGTTTTCAAACATATTGAATTGATTTGATCTTGTTCACAAATTTGATCATAGGTCTTCTTTGAGAAAACTGAATTTAATATTGAAGAACAGACTATCTATTTAGTTGTTTTTCACCATGATCATGATTGTTTGTACTTCACTTATACCTGAAATTTAAGTTGCTTGATGTATACTGTACATACTATTCATGTGAAAAACAATAATACAACATGTTAAATATACATATACTTTGCGTACACGTTGTTCTTTTCCCACTTTCAGCTAACCTAAAGTCGTGGATGGCTTTTCATGAAGAAAGGGAGGATGATGAGGATATATATAGGGATTATGATGATTCTGACTGCTTGAACTAGAAGGAAATGTTGAGTCAAATCAATAATGACTATTAGGTGAATTCATTCCTAGTTGACGATGACGCTTTCATTTATAAGAACTTTATATTGCCTAAGTCATTGTGCTATTGTATGATCAGGTACATAGGAGAAGAAGGCATAGCACGGAGCGAGGAGCTGAAGCATATGGAGCATGGCGGGTTGATCAATGAAGAATGCACGAGGGAGGAGAGGGAGGAAGCGCAAGGATCTACCAAGAAGAAGATCAACACATGGTAGGATCTCTGCCGTGGTAGAGAAACGACGCGTTTTCCTGCCACGACAGGCTGCAACGGTACAGAAACAGTGTCCTTTTCTGCCACGGCAGGCTGCCGCGGCAGAGAAACAGGCCCAAACTCTGCCACAGCAGAACCCTGAGCCAAACCCAACTTTGGGTCAGTTTGTATCTTAGTTAGGTGGGACCAAGTCGTCCCATTCTTAGGCCACTGCCCCCTAATCCTCTTAAATAGATGGGGCACACTACTAGTTAGGTTTTAGACCATGTTAAAATATTTTGGAGTTGTTTCTTTCATAGAACCTCTGGAATTACCCTATGTTCGAATTTACCAACTATAATTGAGAGTGATCTATTGTTCCATTGGGAATTAGCAGATTGCATACTACGGTTCGTGGTCATGGCTGCGTGCGCAAGAGTGTGGTGTTGTGAATATCCTACAAGGTTCGAGAGCTATTGCATTGGCATCAGGGATCGAGCGGGAGAGATCATAGCTACGCACTAGTTATCTATCATCCACCATCAACATCGACAAGAGCTTGCTGAGAAGATCGGGCCACCCTATATCAGTCTTCGTCTTTGTTTCGATGAGAAGATGACAGGGCTATACCTAGCACTACACAAGAAAAAAGAAAAGATTTAGGACACTTATATTCGTGGCGAAAATCCGGCATGACCTTTGCTAAAATTGTTCATGCCGAAGTGCCAGAAATTTGTCGAAAAAGAAGTTAATCGACATTTCGGTGGAACATTCGCAACTCATTGTACCTACACAATATATATGTGCTGCCCTTGATGAAGCACAATATATAACTCAGATTCACAGAGGTTCACAGATTCAAACAACTAAACTAGGGTTCTTGCATATTCAAACAACTAATCTAGGGTTCTTTCTTATGAGCTCACAGATTCAAACAACTGATCTCGATTTACCACCGACGATGGAGAGGTTTGTGTTAGGTTCAGAGTTTAGGACTTAGTCGTTCTCTTAGGCTCTGAATTTTTTCAGTATTTTCTATATTATGGATCATGGATCGTGCTGATTGTAGTCCTAATAAAAGTAGAGTAATAAAAAACAGAAAAGTTGCAACCTGTGTGTTGAGGGCAAACCTCTAGGGTGGCCTGATCTTTCACGCATCCCACTCAAATTGAGGATGGAGTGCAGGGAGAGGAGGGGAGGATGAACACGACGAACTCACACACGAAGAACGCGATGAACACACACACACACAAAACCACAATACACACCAATAGCTCACGCCAGCGGTAACCGGCCCGACGCAATCCTTAGGATCGGCGACAGGCGGAGGACTCTCTCTCGAACCAACACGGCAAGATGGGAGACTCGATGAGATCTTGACGTCTAGGCAAAGGGACTCTGATGCCTAGGGCTTGTACAACGCAGAGGCACGATGCAAACTCCAATGAGTTTTGGGATATTTGGTGCTCCTTGGTCAAAGGAGCATGAGGCAAGAACTAGATAGATCCACAAAGGGTTTCCACTAATTCCAAATATCATGCCTAGGGTTTACAATGGAGGTGGCGGACTATATATAGGCCGTCCACTTAAACAGGGGTACTTTAGGAATAAAAGACAAGTTCTGGACGGACTAAGGGGTACATGGGCTGAAGCCCCAAAGGCCTTTTACATGCCTAGCGTCGGTCTAACCGGAGACTTCGGTGTGCAGGCCAGAGACTCCGGTCTAGGCCGGAGATTCTGGTGGAGCCTCTGGACCAACCTCCGGTGGGGCCTTCAGATTGTCCCGGAGCCTGGTGCATGGGGTCAGACCAAAGGGTGGGCTAGAGTCTCCGGGGTCTTCAGACCAGAGACTTTGGTAGGCCAGAGACTCCGGTGTGCGTAGACCGGAGACTCCAGTCTGAGCAGCTCTAGCGACTTCTGCTTCACGCTCTGCTCCTAGTTCTCCATCTTTGGGTGGTTGGTGATGTGTTGGGGCTTCATACCTGATGATGCATAAAGTAGTTGCATGAAGTAGCACACCATCCAAGGATGTATCAAATTGGCATGATGAGAGGAGCGAGTTCACCTTAGCTTGTAGGAGTTTGGCTCGGGCACGAGCCATGGGTCCACTTGGGGGACTTGTTGGTGTAGATGTAGTAGCGTCCGTAGGACGGGCTACATCACTGTGTGTGACACAAATCCTATGTCCCTTTCGATTTGGTCTATTCTATATCCCCTTGCTCAGGTTAGGGACGACAAGGGAGAGAGGGAGAGAGGGCAGAGGGCGATGTACCACCGAGAGGAGGACGATGACAACGAGCGCGTGGACAACGACATCGGGCGAACGATGACGAGGTCCTCCATGGACTGCGACAAACACGGGACGGTGACGGTTAGGGGGATGCAGGACAATGACAACATGTGGGTACGACGACGTCAGAGCGAGGGGCGACGGTGCGGGTCGCCAGAGAGAGAGCTAGCTAGGGTTCGTGTGCGAGGGAGTGGGAATTGGGGATTTTTCAATGGGTGAGGTAGCCACTTACGGGTGGCACCAGCACTTACCCCCGACGCCTTAGTGCTATATTCACCGGGGATAACTATACACCCACTTACATCTGGGACCCGCACTTACCCTCGGCGCCTTAGTGCTATATTCGTCAGGGATAACTATACACCTACTTAAATGTGAGACCCGCACTTACCCATAGCGCCTTAGTGCTATACATGGAGTGTGTGAGCACGAGCGCATGAAATTGAGTACACTTAATGATACAAGGAGTGTGTGAGTGCGCATGGACTAAAATGATTGACTACATGAAATAATATAATGATGAGTGTGATTATCGATACACATGTGTGTCATTGAAGATAGTTAGGGGTTTAGGGTTTAGTGTTGTTTCTTCACACTCGATCTCTCTTCTTGTTCTTGCCCTTCTGCTTGGTCTTTATTGACTTGACCCCATAGGTTTACGGAGGAAGAGCTGACGACCTAGGAAGCATGGTACTTGTTCTTCTTTTTGTGTATGTTGCATCGTCTTCATCGGGTTCTTCAACAATCGGGTCTCCGACGAGGCCATTGAAGTCTTTCTCATTGGCGACTCCATCCATTCCGACGGGGGCCCTTTTACCTCTCCTTAAAACGACACGGCTGGGCCTTGACAGGTCGGTAATGAAGAAGCATTGCTCGACGTGCTTAGCCAGTACCCATGGCTCATTTTGCCCGGCGGGGTTCTTGGCCTTGGATTTATTGGGCATACACATGGTGGTGAAATACTCGTCTTATTTTGTGACGTCTGTAGCCCATCTGACATGGAACATCGGCAACTTCTCCCCAACGTAGTCGAGCTCCCAGAGTTCCTCAATAGTTCGTAGTATCTTTTCTTCTCTTCACCCATGTAAGACTCCATTGTCACACCCGAGTTTTGATAGTCACTATTTTTGTCTCTCTCCTCCGTGTAGAATGTGTACCCACTGATGTCATATGCTTGATAAGTCTTGTCATTGGCGCGGATCCGTAAGACGAGGCCACTATGATTTTTTCTGCATCGCTTGTCATTGGCGGGGGATTGGCATCAATCTGGTCTATAAACTAGTGCGTGAAAGAGGAGTTGTGTGCTCTGAATACCTCTTCTTCCGTCATTGTCCGTTAGCACTATTCTTGATCATGGTTATGTGCTGATCCACCCAAGGCCCGACAACATCCATGTGCTATAGTGCTACTAAGTGGGCCCTATTAAACTCGGTTCTCCTACCAGATTGATCCACGTCCATTTCCCTATTGCCGGTGTCGTGGACTACTCCCTCGAACCTGTCGAGGTGGTTGTTTGCGGGAAACCAACCGGATGTGGGTTATCCTCGTTTAGACAATTCTTGTAGAAAGAGATGCACTCCTCAGTGAGAAAGCCCTGGACAATGCTTCCATCCGGATGTTTCTTGTTATAGACGTATCCTTTGATGATCTCGTTCATTCTTTCTAACGCCATCATGTTGTGAAGGAACGGAGGCCCGAGATCCTCGATATCGTCTACTATATGCAGCAACAGGTGGACCATGACATCAAAGAATGCGGGCATGAAGTAAATCTCCATCTCGCATATGATGGTGACAATCTCTTCCTGCAGCCTCCCGAGTTTCTTGATGGTTATTGACTTCTGAGTGATGACATCGAAGAAGTTACAGAGGCCAGTCAGCATTGCACGGACGTGCGGCTCCATTATCCCTAGGATTGCAATTGGAAGTATCTGCGTCATCATGATGTGACAGTCATGAGACTTCATCCCTCTAAAGATTCTTTTTGTCGGGTCCAGCCATCGGCGTATTAGCCCTGCATAGCCTAAGGGAAATCTGACTCCTAGAAGGCAATTGAAGATTTGTTCGAGCTCGTCAGGATTTAGAGTGAAGTAGGAGGGGCGTGGAGTTTCGCGCTGCTTAGCCCTTTTGCCCTTAGGATCTTCCGTCTCCTCCTCAACTGGCTGCTTCCCTGCCCTCTTGTGCTTGCGATTGTCTGTCTCCTAAACCCTAGATGGAGGCAGAGGGTGAAGCTCTTCACTGATATTTAGGGCCATTAGGTCGTGTCTTGCTTTTGGCCCGTCTTTGGTCTTATCCGGCATGTTGAACAGAGTGGAAAGCAAGATTTTGCACACGTTCTTCATAATATGCATGACATCAAGGCTATGGGGTGTATCGAGGATCTTCTAGTACGGCAAGTCCCGAAAAATGAACCTCCTTTTCCATACCCCCATGAGCGGCTCGGGTTCCTTTTTCTTCTTCTTATCTCCTCACATCTGCTACTATTTCTTTATCTTACCCAGCGAAGGGCAGTGCTTCCCTTTTTTAACAAAGTATCCTCCTATAGGCTACTGGCCAACATGTTATCTTTAGGAAAGCGCTTCTTCAAGTATCGGAAGAGATCGTCCGTGCCTGCGTCGGTCCATCTATCTTTTGCCTTCATCTCCAGAAAAACGAGAGTTACTCTCAGGCGGACCGCCTCCGGCCCGCGACCTACGTCGTACAACAGAGTTCTCGAGTCTAACTCTTGTTGATCCAGCTTAGACATCCGTCTACCGGCGAATATAGGGTTGGTCGATGCATTGCTGAGAAGAATTTCTTGAACATGAGGTTCATGCACGACTGCGGTTAGCGGGGTACTCCTACTCCAGTCCTCCTTGTCTGCATGTACTTCTTCCCGGCATTCTTCATCACCGTCGTCGTGTGAGACATCCCAATCTTCCTCCTCATCTTCATTTTCATGTTGATCGGCATCATCTTCCTGATGTTCATCATCATCTTCATCTTCATCATCACCTATGCTTTGAGTTTCGCCCTCCATGAAACTATACCTGAGCAGGTGTTGATTCATTGTGCCTAAGAAGCGGTCAATCAATGATGATAGTTTGCATCTTTGACATGGACATCTTATTTCCATGCGGTTATTTCGATAAATGTCATCTGTCGCGCGTTGCACGTATCTATCCACGACGCTTTCCTTCATCTTGATGACCATCATCGCATGCACGATAAGAGATTTTATTAGAACAGTTGTCTCGGCTTTCACGGGAAAATTTGGCATGACCTTTGCTAAAAATGGTGTTGCCGGAGTGCCAGAAATTCGCCAGAACGCAAGTTAATCGACATTCCGGCGAAAGATTAGCAACTCATTGTACCTGCACATCAAAAGAAAATGCAAAACGGTCCACATATGCATGTAACCGCTTTTCTCCATCACAAGTGATATCACCGCGACTTGTCGCTAACTCATGAGCACATTCAACACATTATACCTATTAGTTGACACGAGCTCCAAGAGCACCGGGGAGACGCCACACGGCGACCAAAGAGAGTGTATGTTGTTGGGACCATATGCTCGAGATCTAGATCTACAAATAGAGAGAAGTGGGAAAGGTGGTGGCGGGGAGATAGATCTAGATCTTGCAAGCTAGATCTACTAGTGCGCATGCATGCGAGGGGAGCGACATTATTGGCTCAAATATATCAAACTTGGTTGGTTGAATTAGCTAAAATGGGTTGGGAGAAGTGGGGGAATGAGCTAGGAAATATTTGGATGGAGTTGCCATGAAAAGTGAGATAGAGAGTGAGTGAGGAGGTGGTGGTAGGTGGCTGGTTTGACTTGCATTAAGTCCTAGGTTACCCTCGGCGAACGCAACCACTAGGTGCCGGCGGTAAGGAGGGGTGAAGTGGGGAGTGCTAGATGGAGGAAAATACCCCCGGCGACCACCACTTTGTACGCTGGTGGTATTACTCTTATCGCCGGCGAGTCTAGAAGGCAGGCACCAGTGAAAAACTTTTGGCCTGGTGGGCCCATCCTTCCCACCACTGCCCCGGCGATCAGGTAATGTATTCGCCGATGGTAACGGGCCGTAGCCCCGGTGAATATGTTATGGTTTCGCCGGCGGAAAAGGTCGTCCCGTACGGTGGAACGTGGCCCACCACAACCCCGGCGCGTGCAAGGCACGTTCGCTGGTAGTACTTGGACAAGCCCAGCGCGCCTGGTGCGCTTTTGTCGATGGTAACGCGAGGAAGACCTAGATGGCCTTACCACCGGCGACCCCCGTGCCCACTTCACCGGCGGTAAGGAATCCGGCTATAAGGTTATCCCTACTAGTGCCCGCTGTGGCGTGTAGTAAATAGGCATGCCAAACAATATGACAGGAGCGGCGTCGAGCATAGGAGTGGCGGCATGGGAGCTCCCGGCCTCGCCATCATGAGAAATTGGTCGGCCAAATCCTGGTGAGGCCGAGCTACCTTCGGTGTGGCGACACGTCCCAGGGGGTTCCGGCCATGGGGCGCGTAATGGGTGAATTGCGAGGCCAGCGAGGTGTTGACGCGCGTCCCATGACACCACTGGCGACGGTGCACGGAGGCACGACACGCCTCCCATTTGGACAGGCGGACGGGTGGGGCAACGTGGCAGAAACATTGCCGTCTTCATGCAAGTGGGGAGAGATTTCTGACCATTTGAGGCGTCGAGAGGAGGCGTCGAGAGGTGGTGGAAAGGGTTTTTTACCATTGGAGTGGGGAGAGATTTCTGACCATTTGAAGTCCGGAGGTGCCAGATGTGCATTTTATATCACCGGTCACAGCTCAAACGTCTTCTTTTGAAATAAATTTCCCTATTTTGTTGGTTGGATATTTTTTAATATATTGTGGTTGCGTTGCTTCAACATATTCATTCCCAGATCGTTCGATTATTTATGGAGTTCATGTATTCGGGTGGTCCGGATATTTTAACGGGGTACATGGGTATGAGTTGTATTGAGAGATCCTTCGAACAACACAAGCACAGTACACTATATAAACACACATATATTTACAATCGAAAACACAGTACACACACAACTAGAGATTAAGTTTAGAATAGTTTCTAGCATATACAAAAAAAGACAAGTTCACTAGCATATATACAAACAAAAGACAAGTTCTTGATCACCATAGTTTCTAGCTGATATAAGCAAACGACATGATCATGGATTTCCTACTCCTAAGTAAATATAGTTGCCTGGGTTCACTCTTCTAGTGATGTTGGTGACTTTCATGGTGAGATGGTCAGGAGTGACTCCTATGTTGGCCAATAGTAAGAAATTTTCAGATAATCTAGCTGTACAATAGACTTCAGACCACCCATCAATGAAATAGATGTCATATTCCTTGGTTTTCTTGTAATCTCCTTTAATGTCATGCTCCCCTCTCCAGTCCTCGGATGTCAAGTACATGGATGCCCTTTCTTTGGGATTGCATCCCACGCCTTGCCAAAAATTTCAGAAGGCATCTCCTATAGAGAAAAAACATAATTAGACATCACATAAAAAAAATTAAATACTTGAAAATTATTTTTCATATAGAGATATGAACAAAAAGGAAACTAACCAAAACGAGACATCAATTCTATCTAGCCGATGCATATAGTACCGTGGGACTTCAGTATGATCACGTAGAATTCTACATTGCTCATCCAGATTAATTTGTCTACAGATTTCAACCATTTCACTTTCAGTTATGTCTTCAATTTTTGTGAAATAATCCACTTCCAGCGCTGGCATGCAGCGCTTTTTTATCTCATAAAACGCTAATCAAAGAAAAACAAAATGCTGACTGTCATATCAAAAAAACATGATAACATAGTAAAGGAAAGTACATAACTAATTAATTAACTTATTAGGTAAACGGGTCCAAGGTTTGATCTCACCATCACCTAACAACACTTCGATATTGAACACCCTTTGATCTGGGCCAAAGGTGAAGATGACAATATTACATAACAAATAAGCATGCATTAGAGATTTCCACCCTGGACTGGTGAGAATATCTCTGTCAGAGAGCCTTTCCACCCATAGACAGTGAGTACTTTCATATAGAGATTTGTAATAGGGATTGGGAACTCCAGTACCCTTGGCGATCATTATATTGCCAGGTACCAATTCAGCAAGTCGTGCTCTAAAGCTACAAGGCACAACATACATTTAAACAATATAAATACCACACATAAACAATTAGGGACAACTAGAATAGAGAAAAAGAAGAACATAACAATAAAATTACAAAATCAGAGCATACAATAGATTTGGCGTCAGAATCCTTCAGGAAGGACACTGTGAAATTTAGTCCACCCTGGTTAGTGGGATCGCCGATCTCCATTCCTGATGTATCACAACATTTTAATCAAATACTGAATAAAATAATCTAATAGCACAACATTCTATATCTGAAACTGAACAGAGATCAATCAGACTAAAATATAATAATTATCAAGTTGCACAACATCTCCATCAAATTCTAAATAAAATCATCTAATAGCACAATATTTTTATTTGAAACTGAATAGAGATCAATTAGACTAGAATATAATACTTCTCAGGTTGCACAACATCTCCATCAAATCCTGAATAAAATCATCTAATAGCACAACATTTTTGTTTGAAACTAAACAGAGATTAGTCAGACTAGAATATAATACTTATCAGGTTGCACAACATCTCCATCAAATTCTAAATAAAATCATCTAATAGCACATCATTTTTTTCTGAAACTAAAAAGAAATCAAATTCATCTATTATCCCTGTCATGCCAAAGGTTGCGCCAACCAATGCTATCAACGATCGGCTTAGTAATATCAAAAAACTAGGTATCAAATGAAGAAATGCAATGCTAGAGACCAAGAATAGTAGAAAGTAATCAGAAAGGACCGGAGCCCGAGCCCGAACCTGTATCTGCAATGAGAAATTAATGGATAGCTGGCGAGGGTGCAGCTTTTCCGCACTGAACCGTCGGTGACCATAGTGTGCTTATCCACCCTGAATTGCCAACGGCCTTTCTAGGATCGAGCCGCTGTTCACTAGAACCATCAAACGCAATGGTTTTTTTTCAGTTCTTCTCTCGGGGCGTGTGAATGAGTTGCCTCTTTGTTTTCCACGGGCGGCAAGATTAAGAAATAGAAAAATACCATGTGGCTATGCTTTTTGTGGACTAACTGCCAAGTCGACCACGACCCAGATGTCTGGATTTAGTCGTTTCTATAGCCGTTTAATAGGGAACAATATTAAAAAATACTAAAAAAATAGAAAATTCAAGAAATTTTGCATGGGGTCGTATTTTGTTCACATAAACTTTGGATAAAAACAACAAGTTGATATGCATAAACCAGATTGTAGTATGATGGAAGGGCTCTATGTGCACAGACGGGTGGTCCGGAAATGGTCGGAATTCCAGATATTGACTTTTCCTATGAAAAAATATATAAAAATCTTTGGCTTTTCAATAATTGTAGAGTTTCCGTCGAAGTGAATGAATTCGAAAGAACGAAGAAGTAAGGAAATGAGACGACTCTTTCTTGTTCAGGGCCTCATATTTTGAGTATATATCCTTCAGGTAAATACGAAAACTAAATATGTGTGTCTAAAATGGAACTTGCTTCATAAGTGGGTTATCTTCTAGGAAAGTTACTAATTTACGGCGCGAACATCCTACCGATATCTCGTTTGATCTTTTTTTCGTGAAATTGTATCAATGCCTTACTCTGATATTGAGAATGAGTAATGTGAATTTAAATAGTGTTTTCATGCAAGGATAGTATTTTAGCCGTTTCTATAGTCGTCTAATAGGGAACAATATTAAAAATTAATAAAACTTTTAAAAAATTCAAGGTAAATTGGAACTTGCTTCATAAGTGGGTTCAACACACAAATAACTGAGGGTCAACTCACAATTAACTAATAGTTCAACGCTTGATCCATGAGATATTACAACACTAGTTCAACCTAGAATCTCATCACACAACTCCTTCATCTTTCTGACCTTCGACCTGTGTCCTTCCTTTTGCGTCAGTAGATCATCAATCAAGCGCTCCGGTTTTTTCTTCTCTTCCTTGAACCTATCTCCATCCTTCTCTTCCTTGACCTCAAACATTTGTGCATCTTTGAAGTGGATGCATCTAGTGTATGCCTTCTTCTTCTTTAATCCAGTCCTTGCTTCAATCAAGCCTTGGTCAGCTTTGGCCTCTAGTGCTAAGGTGAGCTGCTTCTCCTCCATAGCCTGCTTAATCTCATCTTGGGAATTCCTAAGATTAGCATGGAGCTTTGCAATCTCATCTTGACTCCAGATTTTTGGGTCCACATAATCCCTTACTCTACCATCGTTGACTTCAGTGTACATATCCCAAAGCTTAGAGAGGGATTTGTTAAGTGCATCTAGTCAGATACCATGCCATCGATGAGCCGCCATGGGAGATATACGGCGAAGAGAAGCGCTAATAGTGAGGAGACATGATGAGCAATAGAGGCCCCAAATGTGGTGGTTTTGCATCATTTACTCCACCCGGACATTTCCGTCTGGTCCGGAAATTTCGTTTGGTGGGAAAAACTTGGCTGCTTGTACCTATTTTTTCCCCACCCAATTCAAATCGATCCACTCACCCCCTTTGCTTCCTTTGTGCTACCCGCTCCCATCCCTCCTCCCCTCTCCCATGTCGTGCCTTCTCCCATCAGCATGGCCATCGACTTCCTTGGGCAGGGCCATCTCCTACCGGCGCTGTCCTCCTCGCCGGTCGCACCATTTCACTGGCGTCGCCCTCAACCCTAGCCCTATGCCACGTGTGTTGTACTCTCCCACAGTTCTCAGATCCTCCACTCCCGAGATCTGCGACATCTACCTCCGGCGCCGCCCTGTGCTGCGTCGCCACCTCTCCCTAAAAATAGTTCCACTTCAGATCTTCTTCTTTTCACCACTTGATAATTAGTTAAATTACTCAGTATTTAGTTCTTTCCTTTATTAGTTTGCACTTAAATTTAGTTTCCACGTTATTGGATCTATCATTTTAGGCTAAACATTCTGTCAGTTCATATAAATCCGTCCAAAATGTAAGCTTGCATTTTATTGAACTGCTACAAAGGTTTACAATTTTGAAAGGGAGGTAATACAATTTATTTCCTAACTTGACATAATATTTTTTCGTTATTTGCCTAGTATGCCTCAGTAATGATTGACCTTGAAAAATTAGGAACATACCAAGCTCATTATTAGTACTAATTATGCATAACTAGAATGAAGATTCAATGGTATGGTTTGTTTGGTAGAGTAAAGAATATTTGAGTATCATAAATAACACATAAATTAAACATCTCCAATTCATTCTTATATATGTCACTAAGAATGAACGATGTATTTTGTAGTATGTTCCTTGCTATATCAGGCAACAGTTCAATGAATTGCCTGGTCACATGACGAAAATCATCACTCCAAATGGCTATATATATCACTTTCAGCTCAAAAAACTAGAGAGAACTACACTGATATCTGGTAAACACTGGGATGATCTTATCCTGGACTATGGAGTAGAATATGGCGAAAGGATTGTTGTGCATTTGGATGGTGACAAGGAAGTCTTTAGGACAATTGTATGTGATAAAGGCACACGTGAAAAGAAGCTTATCAGTGAGCCAAGTTATATTTGTATTACCTAAATCTAATAGTTTGTATGTTAACATGTATGCTGAGATATATTTATGTTGTACTAACTTTGACTCTAAGATGCATAGGTCCAAGTCAACGGGTTTTTTAATCCGATTGCCAAACAAGGTAATTGATCAGTAAGCAACCATTAACATTTCCAATGATTTAGAATTTATAGTCTTACTTGCATCAACCTGTAAAGAGAAAATTTAAATCACATTGTTGCTGTCAAATTAATTATCCATGTAGTTGTGCAATTAGATTGTACATGGAAAGCAAACTACATCGCTGATACACATGCACATAATTTCTAGATCCAAGTTCATAGAGATACAATATTACTGTTGTTTCTTCTTCCCTGCATTCTGAGAATTTATCCACACAAACAACATTCAGTTACCGAACAAATGCATAGATAATATAATATTATATTATAGTCTTCTCTGAACTAAAAGTGTAGTAGCATGGTGTCATGCCGAATCTTCAAGACGTGATAGAATCCTTCATGAACTGATTAAACCTCCTACAATGAGTCTCTATCCTAAACAGAATGCTACAGTTGTTGCTTTTGCGAGAATCCACAATGACCATGTTGGAGTTCTTGTTGTCCATCAGCTTTCGACGTACAATGTTGGACGTCGAACACTTGTAAGTACTAATAGAACCATTCAAATTTATGTTCGCACATTTTATTTCTGTATGTGACACTAAAATAATTTTCTTGAAAATTGCAAAAGATTAGAAATGGTTTTCATGACCATCTCAACATCCCCTTGCCGGGTTTTCATGACGTGTAACATACCAAAATTTTCCTAATTTTGGAATGTTGAAATAAACAAAATAAATTGATTGAATTGTTTAATATTGTTGAAACTTTTGAGAATTTGTTTGAAATATTCTTAAGCCACATTAAAAGAAGTTGATTTGTTAGAGATTTGTCCCATGAAGGAACTAGGGGCTAATGATCCCTTGGTTCGTGAGGGGGTTGAACACGCGTTTTCGAAGGATCCCGGCGGCGGCTATGGTGGTGGAGCTAACGCACGACAAGAGATGACACCGGGTTTTTTTACCTAGGTTCGGGACCCTCGTGAGGAGGTAAAGCCCCTACTCCTACTTTGTTGTATTGCTCGCTCGCCTCGCGAGGTTCCAATGGAGGATGAAAGTCTAGGGTTTTAGATCTCTCAGATCTATCCTCTTACAAAGTAGGATATGGGCTCCTTATATAGGGCGGCGTCGGGCCTCTTTTCATGACCCATGGATGAGAAGGGTCACCACAGCGCTGTCCTTCGAGGCGCTGGTCTACAAGACTACTTTTTGGTAGACTAGGTCTTGGATGCTAGGTGTTCCTCCGTCCGTTGGAAAAGCGTTCGCCCTTTAGCATTTATTTTCTTCATACGGTGTTGCGCATTCCCCTCCTTGCACCAAAGTAGCCAAAGGCAGACCTGCTCACGTTGAGGCCATCTGTCAGCTGGTCAGGGCCTTGTCGGCTCCACCTTTGACCAAGACCCGGCCTCCGAAGCCATTCAGACTAGGGCATCCAATGTCTCGGTCATGCTTGTCATTTCCCTCGGGAGGGGGCGCATCCCGCTCTCATATTTCCCCTCTGGAGGCCTCCAGAGGAGGGGTCCTAGCACACCTCCTAAGGGGAGGGACCCCTCCCTCGCTGTCGTGGAATTGACCACGGCAGATGCTACATGGTAGCTTACGTAGAGGAAAGGGCAAGGCGACGTAGGAGAATCCAGGAGCGATATTGGCGCACGATGTATCCAGGTTCACGTCCCCTCGGTGGAGGATCGCTATGTCCTGCTGTCAATCCAGTATATGATCATAGATTGGTTTACATGGAGCCACCCGAGGCGGAGGGGGAGACTAGATCTAATGTTATGTGGGCGCTCCACCAAAGGGGTGCCCCTGGTGGCTTTATATATGCAGCCAGTTAGGGTTTACAAGTGTACTAATGGGCTTTTTATTGGAGTCGCCGTCTTGGGCCTCCAGTTGGCGAGTCGCTTGGCTCCAAAATACGCCAGTCGCCGCATTCGGCGAGTCGACCCGTGTGGGGTTGGCTTCAGTCAGCTCGATCCAGCTGTCGACTCCGCTTCATGGGTATACCCCGATTGGTATTCCCCCATCAGTAGTCCCCGAGCGCGTTAGTGACTCGGCGATGACTTCAAGCCGTTTAATTGGCATAGGAGATTCCAGGGTGGAGTCGATGGCGAGTCGTTGGCGAGCTCCTAAAATAGAGAAATAAATCATGAAGTAGTCCATTCGCTTGGGCGAGTCGACGCGCCAGGCGAGTCAGTGTTGGGCAGATTCGCCCCTTGGAGAAGTTTGACCAGCGCCTTGTTATCTTGTTGTTGTAGAAGTAGAGGTTGACGAATAGCGGACGTGTGGAGGCCACCAAATCATCGATGATGAAGTCGTCGAGTCGGTGCAGGCAATTCTGTGGCAGCGAGTCAGCGATGGCGAGTCCACGGTGCCAAGTCCCCGAGCGTCTTGAGTACGCGAGGGGGAGTCCGCGGTGGCGAGTCCTCGAGCTTGTTCAGTACGCGAGGTCGAGTCCACGGTGGCGGGTCCCCGAGCGTGTTGAGTACGCGAGGGCGCGTCCACGGTGGCGAGTCCCCGAGCATGTTGAGTACGCGAGGGCGAGTCCGTGGTGGCGAGTCCCTGAGCGTGTTGAGTACGCGAGAGTGTTGTAGAATTGACCACGGCAGATGCTACAGGGTAGCTTACGTAGAGGAAAGGGCAAGGCGATGTAGGAGAATGCGGGAGCGAGATTGGCACATGATGTACCCAGGTTCACGTCCCCTTGGTGGAGTATCTCTATGTCCTGCTGTTAATCCAGTATATGATCATAGATTGGTTTACATGGAGCCACCAGAGGGGGAGGGGGAGACTAGATCTAATCTTATGTGGGCGCTACCCCAAAGGGGTGCCCCTGGTGGCTTTATATATGCAGCCAATTAGGGTTTACAAGTGTACTAATGGGCTTTTTATTGGAGTCGCCGTCTTGGGCCTCCAGTTGGCGATCGCCTGGCTCCAAAATACGCCAGTCGCCACATTCGGCGAGTCGACTCGTGTGGGGTTGGCTTCAATCGGCTCGATCCAGCTGTCGACTCCGCTTCATGGGTATACCCTGATTGGTATTCCCCCATCACTCGCGAGGTCAGCCCGGGACCGTAGGGTTAGCCAGACGTAGACGGATCGACGTACCCCCTGTACCAGCTATCTGACAGTAGCCCCAGTTGTTCAGGCCGAGTGGCACGCCTAGGCCGTAGAGTGCTCGGACAGCCACCCCGACATCTGGCGCCTCACTTGATGTGTGCCGTTCTAGGCCCTTCAGGCGCCTTCTCGAAAGGCGCGCTCCCGATCAGAAACACCCCTAGCCCATAAATAGGGGAGTGCCCTTGTTGAGCCGATATCTATTCTTCTCAGCTTGCTTTCATTTGCTTGCTTCCCTTGGTAAACCGCCCCCGCAAGCTGTGCGTGATGTCTCGCTGTGAAGCCCTGGTCGCGGCGAAGGGGATGCGTCCTCCACCCAGCCCTCTTCGAGAAGAAGAGGAGGAGGGGGAGGAGGAGACGGGAGAGGTGCTGCTACCCTCCACCATCAAGACAGATGTCGGCCTCGACCGGTGCTGCCTGCAGCTAGCTACTGACCAAAACGAGTGGGGAAGGACCTGAGTATGGCCTAGATTGGTGCATCCAGCGGGCCTCTCTGGTCCGGTGCACCCGTTCTTCTACCAGACCATCATCGTGGGGTTGGTCCCGCCATTCTCCCCCTTCTTCATGGCGGTTCTGGAGCACTACCAGATTTGTGATCTCCACTTGCATCCCAACTCCGTCACCAATTGGCTATCTTCGCCTGTTGGTGCAAGCCTTCTGTGGCACTGCTGCGCCAGATGTACACTCTCAGCCTCACCTCCCCCAAGCACGCCACCAGCAGCGCCTCCTTCGTGAAGGAGGGGCCATTTGGGTCCCAAATGGGCTAGACTAAGTTCGTGGATGATTTCTAGATGCAACGGTGAAAGAACATTTCATGGTTCCCCGTGTTTTGTGTGTTAGATAACAATACCATGGAGTTTTTCTCATTTGTGCTAAGTGTGCAGGGAAGTGTTTTTGGTGTTTGGGAGCCAGATTATCCGCACCCATCAAGGGCCGGATAATCCGGCATGACCCTCTTGGCCAAGGCTGGCATGGCACGAGTCTCAGACTGGGGGTGGATTTTTCCCCAGACAATCCGAAGTAGACGGATTTTCTTACCCTGCCGGATAATCCGGCCCCCAGGAGAAGTGCAAAGGTTGGCATGGTGCAACTCTCAGACTAGGGGCGGATTATCCCCCAGATAGTCCAAGGCTGGGGCGGAGGTTTCCTCGGGCCGGATAATCCGGCCCCAAAAAGCTCCAACGGCTCCACCTGGTCAGGGGGTATAAAAGCCATGTCCTCCCCTCCTGTCAGACATCTTGATTCATTCGAAAAAGAACAGACCTATTGCAAAATCTCTCTCCCGAGATCTACCATTTCAACAACCCGAAGGCTTCGATCTTTGGGGGAATTGAAGGAGGAGACATCATTCATCTCCATCACGAATCAAGCGCTTCAACTCCTCTCCATTCGCTTGGAGAATCCCTGATCTAGTATTCTCGTTGATATCTAGATCTTGTGATTTGTTATTGATAACTATTGTTCTTGTGGCAGCTTGTTGTCATTACACGAGCCTCCAATTCGGTTATGGAGTTGTGCCCCGCTAGTTCTGTAAAGGCGCCGGTTCCAGCCTCGAAGGGATCCTATAGTGGAAAGCTGGATCAGGCCTTTGGTGGCGAGATCCATTGTGTTGAGGGCAAACCTCTAGGGTGGCCCGATCTTTCACGAATCCTACTCAAATCGAGGATGGAGTGCGGGGAAAGGAGGGGAGGATGAACATGACAAACTCACGCACGAAGAACGCGATGAACACACACACGCAACACCATGATACACACCAATAGCTCACGCCGGCGGTGACCGGTCCGGCGCAATCCCTAGGATCGACGTCGGGCGGAGGACTCACTGTCAAACCGGCATGGCGAGATGGGAGACTCGGTGAGATCTTGACGTCTAGGCAAAGGGACTCCGATGCCTAGGCATTGTACAACGCGGAGGCACGATGCAAAGTCCAACGAGGTTTGGGATATTTGGTACTCCTTTGTCAAAGGAGCATGAGGCAAGAACTAGATAGATCCACAAGGGGTTTCCACTAATTCCAAATATCGTGCCTAGGGTTTACAATAGAGGTGGGGGGCTATATATAGGCCAGCCACAAGTTCATGGGTAATTCATGCATTAAAATAGAGTTCTGGGCGAAGTAGAGGGGTACATGGGCCGCAGGGCCTAGCTACGGCTCGTACGCCATCTTTAGGCCGGACAGTCCGGTCGACTTACCGGACAGTCCGGGTTGGCTGGACACTCCGGGTAGTGTCCGGGCAGTGTTCAATTTGCCATACAGACTGTCTGAGCCTGGACGGGTCTGGGGGAGGCCGAACACTCCGGCTGAGTCGCGTCGGACATTTCGGTGGCACCAGACACTCCGGCTCAGGTAGCAACTTCAGGACAGGGACAGCTTCATGGCTTGTGGGTCGACGTGGCGGGGCTTTCTACCTAATGATGCACAGATTAGTGGTACGAAGTAGCAATCCATCCAAGTGTACGTCAAAGTTAGAAGATGAGAGGAGCAAATTCACCTTAGCTTGAAGGAGCTTGGCTCGGGCACGGGTCATGGGTCCACTTGGGGGACTTGGTGGTGTAGATGTAGGAGCGTCCGTAGGACGGGCTGCATCAACTCCCCCCTTGGGAAAGAGTCGTCCTCGACTCTTCATGGTTGTCAGCTTGAACATCTCCATGGTAGGGTGAGAGATCTTTGACGTTGAACATATTTCTTGCGAGGTACTTGGACGCCTGTATGTTGATGATGTAGGCGTTGTTGTTGATTCTCTTGAGGGCCTTAAAGGAACCATATCCTCTTTGCTTGAGCTTGGAGTCGCGTTCCTTGGGGAAGCGGTCTTTGCTCAGGTGTATCCACACAAGATCACCTTCTTCAAATATCATCTCCTTCTTGTCCTTGTTTAACCTTGAAGCTTAGCGAAGGACTTGTTGCTCGATAGTAGCTCTTGATTCTTCATGCAATTTCTTCATAGCTTGTGCGCTCTTCTCGACGTCCATGTTGGTGTGCTAATGAAGAGGTAGTGGTAGGATGTCGAGCGCGGTGAGGGGCTCGAAACCATAGACGATCGAAGGGACTCATCTTGGTTGTTGAGTGCTTGGCTCGGTTGTAAGCGAACTCGGCGTGGGGAATGCATTTCACCCAATCCTTCAATTTTTTCTTGATCAACACATGTATAAGAGTTCCGAGGCTTCGGTTGACAACCTCGGTTTGTCCATAGGTTTGAGGATGCGACGCAGATGAAAATAGGAGCTTGACGCCGATCTTGGCCATGAGGGTCTTCCATAGGTAGCTCATGAATTTGATGTCGTGGTCGGAGACGATTGTTCGTGGCACACCGTGAAGACGGATGATTTCCCTGAAAAACAGATTTGCATCATGTGAAGCATCGTCGATCGTATGGCAAGGTATGAAGTGTGCCATTTTGGAAAAGTGATCCACGACAGCAAAGATAGAATCATGACCATGCTTACATCTAGGCAATCCTAACACAAAATCCATGCTAATGTCGGACCAAGGTGTATGAGGAATAGGCAATGGCATATAAAGATCATAAGGGTTCGCTTGCGACTTAGCTTGAACACATGTTGTGCATCGTTGAACGTAGCGCTCTACGTCACGCTTAATCTTGGGCCAAAATTAGTGAGTGGAGAGCATGTCCAATGTCTTGTCACGGCCAAAGTGATCCATAAGGCCTCCACCATGAGATTCTTGGAGAAGCAAAAGTTGGAGCGACGATTTTGGAATGCAAAGCTTGTTTTGTTTAAAGAGAAAGCC
This sequence comes from Avena eriantha, assembly GCA_910589775.1. NCBI lineage: Eukaryota > Viridiplantae > Streptophyta > Magnoliopsida > Poales > Poaceae > Avena > Avena eriantha. The sequence continues at coordinate 304,231,353 of OU342741.1, read as the reverse complement.
CTTATGCAAATAGAAATCATCAACTCCTTTGTCAATGGAGCACTTTGTGAAAATTGGTTCAAAGAACGGGTCGGAAGCATACAAAGACTTTATTTCCTCAAGACCCAACACGTTGATTTCAAGTCTCGTAAGAAGGCTTGTGTGTTTGCGACACAAAGCATCCGCAACTACATTATCTTTGCCCTTCTTATACTTTACAATGTACGGAAAAGACTCCCTAAACTCAACCCACTTAGCGTGTCTCTTACTCAAGTTGTCTTGGCCTTTGAGATATTTCAACGACTCACGGTCGGAATGTATCTTAAATTCCTTGGGACATAGGTAGTGTTGCCAAACTTGAAGGACACGAACTAAGGCAAAAAGCTCTTTGTCCTAAATTGGATAATTAAGGTGAGCACCATCAAGTTTCTCGCTATGGTAGGCTATAGGACGTCCGTTTTGCATAAGGACTCCTCTAATTCCAAGACCACTAGCATCACACTATATCTCAAAAGTTTTTGTGAAATCTGGTAACACAAAGAGAGGTGCTTCTGTGAGCCTCTTTTTAAGTTCATCAAAAGCTTTTTGTTGCGCTTTGCCCCACACAAAGGTCACATTCTTTTTCGTCAACTTGTTGAGAGGGAAAGCAATGGTGGAAAAGTCTTTCACAAAGCGATGATAGAAACCAGCCAACCCATGAAAATTTCGGAGTTCGGTCACATTTGTTGGGATGGGCCAATCTTGTATGTCCTTTACCTTGGAAACATCAACTTCAATTCCCTTCGAAGAAACAACAAATCCAAGAAAAATCAACTTGTCTTTAGCAAAAGTGCACTTGGGAAGATTAGCATAAAGCTTTTCATGTCGTAGGATTTGCAAAACTTCCTTGACATGTGTAATATGGTCCTCAAGTGATTTTCTTTAAACAAGAATATCATCGAAATAGACAACAACACTTTTTCCAGTAAGAGAACGCAAGATGTGATTCATAAGGCGCATGAAGGTAGATGGTGCATTAGATAAACCAAATGGCATAACCAACCATTCATATAGACCAAGTTTGGTCTTGAAGGCGGTTTTCCACTCATCACCCTCAACCATGCGTATTTGATGGTAACCACTACGAAGATCAATTTTCGAAAAAATAGTGGCTGCACACAATTCATCAAGCATGTCATCTAGACGTGGTATGGGATGTCGATAACGCACGGTGATAGCATTGATTGGACGGAAGTCCATGCATAACCGTAACGTATCATCCGTTTTTGGAACAAGTATCATGGGTACGGCACTTGGACTAGTGCTAACTTGGATCAAACCTTTGGAGATGAGTTGGTTGATTTGACGTTCAATCTCCTTTGTCTCCTCCGGGTTCGTGCGATAAGCAGCATAGTTGGGAACTGGTGCACCGGGGATGAGGTTAATGCGATGTTCGATGCCGCGAAGAGGAGGTAGTCCATGTTGAAGCTCTTCGGGGAACACATCCTTGAATTTCTAAAAAACAATCATCAAAGATGGAGGAACATTGGTTAATTCATTACTTCCTTGCGCTAGTCCCTTGCAAAGGGGGACATAGTGCAAGATGGATGGGTTGTTCTGAACATCTCTCATCTCACTTTTGGTGGCAAACTATCATAGGAACCACATCGCACTCCACCGTGTCTTTGTAAGGACCAATGGCGAAGGAGACCGATACAGTATGCTTGATCTTCATAGACCCTTGGTCACTTAGACATTGCACGTGGTAGGGGTGCTTGTGCGGAAGGAGGGTGAGGTTGAGCTTCTCACACAACTCGGTGCTAGCAAGGTTGTGGCAACTCCCTCCGTCTATGATCACCTTGATAGATTTACCATTGATGTCGGCTCGTGTTTGGAAGATGTTTGAGCGTTGGTCTTCATGCTCTTGTGCTTGAGTGGTTAAGATCCTTGTGACGACAAGCGATGGACTTGCGTCATGTTCACACATGAGGAGTTCTTGGTCATCTTCCACTTGTTGCCTTTCCATTGCTTCCTTGACTCGGGCATCAAATTCATCTTCACTCAAGTACTCTTCATCGCCATTGTCATGGATGAACAATACCTTCTTGTTTCCACATTCGGCCGACTTGTGTCCTTTACCTCCACACTTGTAGCATTCACCATTAAAAGGTGTATCACTCTTTGCTTGTTTGCCACTTGGGGGTAGTTTTCCTTGAGGAAGTGTGGGCTTGAAGGAAGCCTTGGAGGTACTTGAGGAGCTTCCATTGAAAGTTGTTGGTGTAGTTGTTGAAGCTTTCTTGTAGGTGAAGTACGTCTTGGGCTTGTTGTACTTGATATCCTCTTGCACTTGACGTTCAGCCTTTGTTGCGATGTGCACAAGCTCAACCATTGTGTTGTATGTTTGGAACTCGACGATGTGCTTGATTGGGTGATTCAAGCGAATAAGGAAACGTGTCATAGTTTTCTCCATGCGCTCATCAATGTTGGCGCGAATCAAGTTGAGTTCCATTTCCTTGAAGTACTCTTCCATGGTCTTTGTCCCTTGACGAAGCGATTCAAGGTTGTTGACGAGGTCGCGCATGTAGTGCGCGGGGACAAACCGGGATCTCATGTGAGCCTTCATGCCATGCCAAGTTGTGATTGGCGGTTCTTGTCTTGCGTCACGAGCAACTTGAACTTGTTCCCACCAAAGGTTGGCGTAATCATCAAACTCAAGCGAATCCATTGCGACCATCTTCTTGTTGCTATAGTTGTGCATACAGAAGATCTTGTCGACTTTGAGTGCCCACAAGAGGTATTCTTCGGGGAGCTTGCAGAATGTTTCTTCCTCATTGCGGTCAGGGTAGCAATTGTTTCCATGGTGCTTCTTGCCTTTCTTGTGGCCTTGAAGAGAAATCACCATCATAGCTTGATGTTGTGGCGTTCCGTGGGGAAGGTACATAGTTCAAAGAACTTCCATCTTCAACCACGGGGGCATCATTGCGTCTTGGAGCACTTGGATGTACCTCTTGTTGAAGAGGTGCATGACGACACGAAGAACTTGAAGATCTTGAAGCACATGAACATGGTCTTGCCATTCCGTCGATGAGGCGTCGCATATTGTCATTTGTTTCGGTGACGGAGCGTTGAAGCGCTTCATTTTGGTGGCCGAACTTGTGATGCATTGCATGCATTTGTCGTTCGAGGCCATCGAAGCAGTTGTTGATGTTCTTGAACTCGGCTTGCATCTCTCCAAATTGTTCATCTTGTCGTGTCTCAAGGGCTTGGCAGCGTTCACGGAACTCTTTTCGAACGATGAAGTGACTTACGCGCGTCATGTACGGTCCTTGATCTTCTTCTTGGGAAGGTGGTTGGCTCGACTCACCATTCCTATCCATCATGCAAAACACACAAGTATTGTATATGGAAGTGGAATATGGTGGTGTTAGCCTTGTACCTCACCTTGGGGATTGCACCAAACTAGAAACCACAAGTGAGAGCTATAAGCGTGTAAAGTGGAATTCCAAAGAAAACTCACACTAAAGAAAGAACTAACTCTCAAAGCTTGTTGGTGGTAGGTTAGGATTGTGGAATGCCAAAGAACCAAGCAAAAGAAAAGGGATAGTCAAAAGTGGGTAAAATCCAACAAAACTCAAGTCAAAGGCGAAGGTCAACAACTCAAAGGGGTGACTAGAACCTACGACTATATACACACACGTGGAGATTGTTGGGATTGACACGACTATGAAAATGAGCAAACAAAATGTCCTAACAAAGACTAAGCTCATTGTCGTGCCAATGCAAGGAGAGACCATGGCTCATTTGCAAATATAAAAAATGAGCAACGGATTTGTGCACTTGCCTTGGGCGCTCTTCTTTCTCTCTTGCTTACAAGCTTTGAGAGTCTCTTTTGCAAGGGGAGACTATTTTTCTTTTTCTTTTGCTTTGTATCTTTTTCTTTCTTTCATTTTTTATCTCCCTTGATGCTACCTAGTCACACTATCCAAGGACAAATGCACAATGCTCAAGCAAACATAAGATGAGCCACTCTCATGGGATAGGTACACACAAAGGAAGATAGGGGTTAACAAGGACACGCAAGTTATACCTTCGTTGGTGATGATGAACTTGCCGTCGGTGTTGCGAGATGATGTTCATGGGCCATGGTGTCAACGAGCGTGGGGATTGTTGATGCGGAAGCTTGCTGTTAGTTGCTGACATGCACCCGGGACACGAGCAAACAAAGGAACTTAGCCAATGCGAAACATGAGGCAAAACTGTCAAAACAGGCGTTACAGCTGGACACCCCGGTATGTCTGTGCTAGACACTCCGGTCAGGCCGGACACTCGCCATAAGGCCTCAAATCCGCAAAAAACTGGCCAAATAAGGCTGGGAAAATACAGGATAAAGCTGGACCAACTCCTAAGACAAGGTTTGGTCAGATCAAAACCACAAATAACACTACAAATCAAGAGATCGATCCAAAGGCAAAATGGGGCTCTTTTTTGGGGGATTTTCGAATTTTTTGGTGGATAGAAGAAAAAATTGTGGGGGAATTCGTGAGCAACGAAGCTCTTGATAACAATATGTTGAGGGCAAACCTCTAGGGTGGCCCGATCTTTCACGAATCCCACTCATATCGAGGATGGAGTGCGGGGAAAGGAGGGGCAGATGAACATGACGAACTCACGCACGAAGAACATGATGAACACACACACACGCAAAACCACGATACACACCAATAGCTCACGCCAGCGGTGACCGGTCCGGCGCAATCCCGAGGATTGGCATCGGGCGGAGGACTCTCTCTCGAACCGGCACAGCGAGATGGGAGACTTGGTGAGATCTTGATGTCTAGGCAAAGGGAATCCGATGCCTAGGCCTTGTCCAACGCGGAGGCACGATGCAAACTCCAAGGAGGTTTGGGATATTTGGTGCTCCTTTGTCAAAGGAGCATGAGGCAAGATCTAGATAGATCCACAAGGGGTTTCCACTAATTCCAAATATCATGCCTAGGGTTTACAATAGAGGTGGGGGCTATATATAGGCCAGCCACAAGTTCAGGGGTAATTCAGGCATTAAAATAGAGTTCTGGGCGAAGTAGAGGGGTACATGGGCCACAGAGCCCAGCTATGGCTCGCAGGCCCATCTTCAGGCCGGACAGTCCGGGTCGACTTGACCAGACAGTTCGGGGTGGCCGGATACTCCGGCTCAGGTATCAGCTTTAGTACAGGGACAACTTCATGGCTCGTGGGTCGCCGCAGTAGAGCTTCGTACCTGATGATGCATAGAGTAGTGGTATGAAGTAGCAAGCCATCCAAGTGTATGTAAAAGTCACAAGATGAGAGGAGCGAATTCATCTTAGCTGGAAGGACCTTGGCTCGGGCACGGGTCATCGGTCCACTTGGGGGATTTGGTGGTGTAGATGTAGGAGCGTCCGTAGGACGAGCTGCATCATATCGGAGAACAAGGTGAGGCCTATTTTGGTGTGGTGGTCTTAGTATCGCCCACCCCTCCAACACAGACATACATCCCTTAACAAGGAAGGAACTGCGGTAAAACAAATCATGTGTCTCCGCGTGCTCCAATACGGTTTCCTCGTTCCTCTATCTTAATCGCCTTTACTCGCTAGTAGTTAGGTTTGCATATAGGGAAATTCTACTCAGCAGTATATCTAGAGAACTTACCTTTTGTGTCAAGGCAAAATTGAAAAAGCATTAAAATTTGAAGTAGCACCTATTCACCCCCCCCCCTCTAGGTGCCCATACGATCCATTTCAATTAGTATCTGAGCCCCGGCTCTTTATTCGGGCTTAATCGCCTAAGAGAAGTATGGGTACTAAGGAAAATGGGAATGAGGATCTGCATAAGGTCACAATGGATGACCTCAAGACTTTGGAAACAACCTTGTTGAAATCATTTCAAACCAAGATGGAAGAGATGCAACAAATGATTGCTCGTCTCACATCATCTACAACCCCATTTCCATCTTCCTCTGAGGCCACCACTCTTTTATATAAGGATAAGGCTCATGCCGGATCTAAGGAAGATGAAGTGGTGGGTGAGAAATATAATGGTTCTGCCTCCAAGAAGGGAAGTGGTAAGGAGGATTATAGTGAGGTCCCTCACCTATATTCTCCCGACCCACCTATCCCTCATCCTCATATAAACAATAGGGGTGATCCACCCAATCTTACTACATCTTCATTTAATCAATGTCAATTCTTAATGAAATCTCATGTATGCAGTTCGTCGATTGAGCTTTGGAGAATTATCGAAGATGGTCTTCATATTGGAGACCCCACCAACTTGACTAGGAGAGAAGTTGTGGATAGTCAACTGAATGCAACGGCTCTCCACACGATTCAGCTTGGAGTGGGTCCAAAGGACATGCCCCACATTGAGCACTACAACACCGCCAAAGAAGCTTGGGCTGCACTCACTGACCTATTCATTGGAAATGAAATCATGAGAAGAAATAGGTATGATGCCCTTAGCAATGAAGCTGAAGGATTTTACATGTTGGATGGTGAATACCATGAAGATATGTATAGAAGGCTCAAGGGAATTGCAACAACATTTAGAAATCATGGAGCCACTCACATTGATGATGCTTGGATAAAAAGGAAATATGTGAGTGCCATAATGTCATTTGAGCCAACGGACTTGAAGAGTTTGCAAGGTAGACACAACTACCATCAAATAACTTCCAATGAAGTCATGCAAGAAATGGCGTCATTCAAGGTTTTAGCCAAGAACGCCGAAGATGCCCGTGCTTGGGCTATTGGAATGCAAAAAGGAGTCAATGTGGCTCTAAAAGCAAATGTTGTTGAGAAAGATGAGGATGAAAGAGGATACGATGTTGTCTCCTTGGGCTATCCCGAGGAAGTCAAGTGTGCTCATGGTGAGTACATGGCTTTCTATGCAAGGAATTTTTAGAAGGATCCAGCCAAGGGCAAGTCTAAACTCGAGCGCAAGAATGGGTCAAGTCAAAGAAGAGAGAATGGCCCAAAACTGAGAACATGCTACAATTGTCGAGATAGGTTGCACTTTGTGGCTGAATGTCCATATCAAAGTAGAGAAGACAATGGTGGCAGGCTCATCCTTAAAGAAAAGTCCAAGGCACCTCGAAATAAGACATTTATCCAAAAGAATGGTTCTTACAAGAAGCAACCCAAGATTGTCTTGCTGGCACACGAAGAATATTCCTCTACAAGTGAAGACGAAGAGGATGAAGATAGTTCTCGAGAGGTGGCCGCTATAGCCACCACATCTACCCTATCATCACTCTTCGACTGTCCAAACAAAAATTTCATCAACAACAACGTCACTTGCCTTATGGCAAGAGGGTCTGAGGTATCATCTTCTATTTCTTCATTTCCTTATGGAATACTTACTAGTAACAATCCAAACATCTCCTACTTCCGGGTATTTGGTTGTAAGTGTTTCTTTCTCACTAATGGAGTTCTCTTATCTAAATTCGAGTATAAGGCCTCAGAAGGCATTTTTGTTGGTTATGGTGCCGAATCCCACACTTATAGAGTCTACAATAAGCTCTCTAGAACTGTTGTAGAATCTTGTAGTGTGGTGTTCGAGGAAAATGATGGCTCCCATGCGGGGCAAGTTGATGTTTGTGATGCAGATGTTGAAATAGCCCAAGATTCCATAAGAAGAATGGGCGTGGGATTTTTCCACCCCATTGAGGAACCCCTTGTGGTGGACCGGGAAGGACAATGCTCTACTCAAGTAGAGACCTCATCAACAGAAGCTCAACTTGCTCCAATTGTTGGATAAAACTCTACACCAATCCCACAAACTTCTGAAGATCATCAAGCAACTGCACCAGAAAACTCCAGGCCGGATTATCCGGCCCCTCTCCTGTTCGAGCTAGAACCAGTCAAGTCTGTGAAGGTGCTTCAGGTTCTCCCAGGCCGGATTATCTAACCCCACCCTCGGCCGGATTATCCAGCCCTGAAAATCCTGAAGAGCAGCAGCCTCCTGTTACGGCTATTGTTCAACATCAAGGTCAAGATTCATCATCTCCTATTCCTGCTAATCAAGCTGAAGATCAAGGCCAAGCCAATGATTCCGAGGACTCAAATGATGAAGTCATTCCCCCAAGAGACAACAAGCTAATTAAACATCGTCGCAAAGCTCGTGCAGATAGGAACCTTGAATTAAGGGGTCACACTCTTGACAAAGTTGTAGGTGATCTCCGATGAAGGGTATCCACAAGAAGGGAGTTGGCAAGTTCCGGTGAGCATCAAACTCACATCTCAATGGTGGAACCCAAGAAGGTGTTTGAAACTCTTGAAGATCCGGACTAGGTTGTTGCTATGCATGAAGAGTTGAATAACTTTGAATGCAACAAGGTTTGGAAATTAGTAGAGAAGCCTAAGGATTGCCGCAATGTTATCGGCACAAAGTGGATATTTAAAAATAAGCAAGATGAAAATAGCATTGTTGTAAGGAACAAGGCAATTCACATGTCTATTCCCAAGTTGAGGGCATCAACTTCAGCAAGACGTATGCTCCACTGGCTCGTCTTGAGTCCATCTGTATCCTTCTTGCTTATGCTGCTCATAATAATTTTAAATTACAGCAAATGGACGTTAAGAGTGATTTTCTTAATGGTCCTCTACATGAGTTGGTATATGTAAAGCAACCGCCGGGATTTGAGGATCCTAACTTTCCGAACCATGTCTACAAACTCGATAAGGCACTCTATGGCCTCAAACAAGCCCCACGTGCGTGGTATGAGCACCTTAAAGAGCTTTTGCTAGACCGTTGCTTCGAAGTTGGGAAAATGGATCCCACCCTTTTTACTAAGAAGGTTAAGGGGAGCTCTTCGTATGCCAACTATATGTAGACATTATCTTCGGCTCTATGATACGTTGCTAACGTATCCATAATTTTTGATGTTCCATCCTTGGTTTTACCTACTTTCTTATGTTTTGTCCATACTTTGGACTACTTTTCATATGATTTCTTGGACTAACCTATTAACAAGAGCCATAGTGCCACCTGCCTGTTTTCTGCTGTTGTTGGTTCCAGGAAAGTCAGAAAATGAATATTCTCGGAATTGGACCGGACAAAAGCCAAAGTCGATATTTTACCGGAATACTCACGGCGCCAGAAGACGAGACGAAGAGGGGCCAGAGGGAGGCCACACCATGTGGTGGCGCGGGCTAGCCCTGGCCGCCCATCGACCTTGCCTCTTCGCCTATAAGAAGCCTCATGATGCATAAATCCTAAATCGAACAGCCTCCAGCCACGAAAAATTCCACAGCACCGCCGCCACTGAAGGGGAGATTTGGGGGATAGAAAGTCTCTATTCCGGCACCCTGCCGGGATGGGGAAGTGCCCTCGGAGTCATCTCCATTGATCTCCACCACCATCTCCATCGCCATTGCTGATTCCCATGATGAGGAGGGACTAGTACTTCCTCGAGGCTAAGGGTTCTACCAGTAGCTATGTGTTCACCTCTCTCTCTATGCATGATCATATTGTGATCATGAGCTTTGTAATCAAGTAGATCTACTTTGCTACTCAAGTGCTTTAATAGATCTCTGCTCTCCCCATGTATGTGAAGTTGACAATGTGCACACCATGGTGGCACTTAGGCTAGAGATTACAAATACTTGTTATGAGTTATATTTGGAGGTTGATGTCTTTATGAAATTGTGGTGTTTGTTGGAACTATCTAGCGCTCAAGGTGACACTGTGGGGTTAACTAGATGTGGAAAGCGAGCTTTGAGGAGTGTTGTTATAGCCCTACCATGTATTAGAGTGTCCAACCGGAGAGTAGTTCAGAGTAGTATCGTAAAGAGAAGATATTTATATGAGAGTGTTCACTAGTGAAAGTATGATCCCTAGGCCTTGTTTCTAAGCATTGAAACACCATTTACAACTAGATCTATTACATGTTTCCTTGCTTCCATCTTTATTTCAGTTTGCCTTTAGTCTCTTCCACGCCATCAAGCTATTTTCTGGCACCGTTGTATTTTATCCATACCACTTGTATTTCACTATCTCTTCGCCGAACTAGTGCACCTATACACCTGACAAGTGTATTAGGTGTGTTGGGGACACAAGAGACTTCTTGTGTCTTGATTGCAGGGTTGCTTGAGAGGGATACCTTTGACCACTTCCTCCCTAAGTTCGATAAACCTTGGGTAATCCACTTAAGGGAAAACTTGTTGTTGTTCTACACACCTCTACACTTGGAGGCCCAACAACTGTCTACGAGAATAGAAGTGCGTAGACATCAAGCTATTTTCTAGCGCCGTTGCCAGGGAGGTAAGGTAAAAGGTACTCACATCCTCCGGTGTGAGTGCTCGAAGTTATTTTCTTTAGATTCTGCAATTTTGTCTTTTGTTTCTTGTTTTCACTAGTTAGGCTTAATGGAAAACAACAACAAAATACAGAGCTTTTTAGTATTTTTCCTAAGTTAGAACATGAATTGTTTGAAAAGAAAATTAAAAAACCCATGGAACTTTCCTTGCATACTAATAGCAATGTTATTAGTCTGAATCTTTTGAACACCTTTGTTACTAATGCTATGGAAACGTCTAAGCTTGGGGAAGTTAGTTTTTATGAAAATGATCTTTTTATTCCCCCAGCTTTAAAGAAGAAAATTTGCTTTGATGATACGTTATCTCCCATATGTGGTAATTCTAATGATACTTGTGATATTTTAAATCCACATACTGAAAGCATCTCTTTTAAAATACCTATAAAAATTGTTAAACGTGTTATGAACAACTATTATTTGGGAGATGGAACTGTCCATCCTGGTGATCATTTACTCTTTATACACGAATTATGCGAGTTGTTCAAGTGTGCAGGTATTTCAATGAACCAAGTTAAGAGGAAGCTATTCCCATTTTCACTTAAGGGCAAAGCAAGGGAGTGGTATGAGCTACTAGATGATCATCATCATTTGGAGTGGAAGGAACTTGAATCTCTCATTTACTCTAAATTTTATCCTCCTTGTGAAATTCATAAAGATAGGAATTACATTTATAATTTTCATCCACATGATGGAGAAAGTATTTCCCAAGCATGGGGAGATTGAAGTCAATAATGCTCAAATGTCCCATTCATGAGCTCCCCAATAATATTGTTATTAATAATTTCTATGCAAGGCTTTCAAGACATTACAAGGACTATCTAGATACTTGTTTAGAGGGATCCTTCACAAGTAAGGAGGTCAAAGCTAAGTGGTATCTTCTTGAAACAATTCAAAGCAATGCCGAAGATTGGGATAACAACAAAGGTAAAGAACCAGGTATAAACTATGAGTATGATTGCATTAAGTCTTTTGCTGAAACTGCTGATTTTCAAGAGCTTAGTGCTAAATATGGTCTTGATCCTCAAATTCTTATTGATTGTTTTAGAACCTTTGCTTCTCATATTAATGCTCCTAAAGAAAAATGGGACATGTATCATGAGCCTTTTAAAGACACTTGCAGGGAAAATGAAATTGTTATTAATGACAGCAATAAACATGCTCAAACCTCTGAAAGTACTATTTCTTATAAGCATGTTAATTTTTGTCGAATACATAGACCTTGTGAGAAAAATCAAATTGAAGAAGAATATTGTATCACCCATAGGAATGAAAAAACTAGAACGTGGTATAGGGCTCTAAATGACTTGGTAAAAAAGTTTGTGCCCTCTATCCTTTTATTTGTGAACTTTGCTTTGAAGTGGGTCATTTCAATTTTCAATGCTCAGGCCATAATAATAGCCCTTCTAATCCAATGAGTACCGCAAGTTTGTATTGTGATGACATGATCACTCCTAATCAACATGATGAACTTACATTATTTTTGGGGTGTGAAGAGTTATCAAGAAAAACCTCTTTGGTAGATATGGGTGCTTTTGATATGAATAGTGTCCTGCATGGTTGTCATCTTTATTGTGTTGATAATTGCCACACAAATACTTACATACAAAATATTAGAAAAGATGAGGTTTTACCAAAATATGACAGGACTAATATGTGTTTTGATCTTATTAATGAAAAGAAGGAATCCTCCAAAGTTTCTTCTATTGTCTCTAATAATGAACCAGGGTATATGGAGAAGCTTCCTTTCAGGCCTCTCCCTCCTAATGAGAGGAAGAAAAAGAAGAAAAGGAGGAGTAAAAGAAGAGAGGAAACGGTATTTTCCCATAAGTATGTTGCTCCTATTATAGTTTTTCATGAGTCTGAACTCGATGATGTTCCTATGCCTATTACCTATAGTAGTGATCATGATTGGGAAAAGCACACTACTTTTGATATTGAAAATCACTTCGGTACCAATTCTGAAAATGATGATATTAAGAATTGTTGTACTATTAGTTCTATCCATGATCCTTCCAATGATGATATGTTTACAAATGAACATACTTTGGAAGATAATTATTCTATTTCTTATGATGATACTACACCTCCAATATATGATGATTACCATAATGAATATGATATTTTCAGTCCACCTACTATTGAGGAGAAAATTAATTATTATTACAATATGCCTCCTATATTTGATGATTATGGTGATGAGAATAATAATGATAGCTATTTTGTTGAATTTGCTCCCACTACAATTAATAAGAATGACTATGTTTATGTGGGGAGTATTAATTCTTTTATGCATGTGGCTCATGATAAGAATGTTTCATGTGATAGTTATATTGTTAATTTTATTCATGATGCTACTGAAAGTTATTATGAGAGAGGGGTTTTATGTATCTCAACAATATTAAGTTTCCCCGCTTTATGTTGAAAGTCTTGAAGTTGCACTTGTTTTGCTTTACTATGCTTATTGCTTTGTGCTTTCATGACTTGTTTCTTTACAAGATTCCTATGCATAGGTAGTGGGTTAGATTTAAATGTGCTTTGAATTTGCTTCTTGATGCTCTCTTTTACTTCAATTCATATTTCTTGTGTGAGCATCTTCTCAAACTATCAATCCTAACTTAAAGGCGTTAAAGAAAAATACTTATTGGGAGATAACACAAAAGTTTTAGATGAGTCTTGGAAGTTATTATTTCTGTAATAACCACTCTTTATCCTTTTTATTTGCTTTTTGTGCCAAGAGTGACGTCTAATGAGAGAGAAGTAATGATTGAGAAAGATGCTATCCCGAAACAAATTTATGTGCTTCACTGTAAAAATTCGTGTAAAATCTCTGTACGTTGTTTTGAGGCATGAAGTTTTGTGCTTCTGCCCAGGTTGTTATCTAACTTTCTTTGGTTCAATACTTTTTGATTTGAGCAACAGAAGGTCTTCGAAAAAATCGTCCCTGCTGGTCTGTTTTGACAGATTTCTGCCATTATTTGCATTTGCTTCTTGTTGGATCCTCTTTGACTTCTTTTGGGGAATTGAGATTTTTAAGATAAGTGCTACAGTAGATTTTGTTTTAATGGAAGATTTATTGGTGTTGAAACTGAACCCAAAGACTTATTATCTTGAGTGAACTAATGTTGCTAATAAAGATTGTGTGAAGTTTTGTATGAAGGAAAAAATCAGGTGTATTGAAGGAATGAGTAATGAGACGAAGAATGGACTAAAGCTCAAGCTTGGGGATGCCACGCGTGTCACCCCAAGAAATATCCAAGAAGTACAAGCATCAAATCTTGGGGATGCCCAAGCCATCCCCTTCTTCATCAATAAAAATCCCAAGTTTCTTCCAAACACTTCATTTTTATTGTTTCATGCATAGTTGTGTTGTTCTTGGAGCGTCTCTGTTTTTGGTTTTTCATTTGCTTGGTTTGCTTAGTTTTCTTGAATAAATTGGTTGGACCTCCTCTTTCATGCATTAGTTTTCAAATAGTTTGGTTTGGATTGTAAAAGAGTAGGAAAGTTCATGCTTAAGTGGTAAAGGAGCATGTTTTTGACTGTGACTTAGGCTTTATCATGTCATGCTTGATATTGTTTTGGCTTTATGCTTAGTGATCCTTGCTGTAGCATGACATGTTATAAACAATTGAGATTGCTTAATGTACCTTGGAAGAATCATGCGTTGTTTTAGCATATTAAAGCATAGTATTGTGCTATTCTCCTTTGATGCTTTATTTGGGTTGACTTGGCGCATGCTCACACCATGTTATGACTATCCAAAGTCACCATAGCCTTGATTATCCTTTAGTTTTTGACTTGTAATATCACTTTATGCTTTAATTAATGATGTTTTGTCGCTTTGCATGATTATGGCCATTATCGCTCTCTTAGTTTGTCGCTCCCAGTCTTTTGCTAGCCTCCGCAACCAAGTATGAGTTCCAGTCATGCATCCAACTCCTAAAACCAAGTTATTCCAAAGAGTCCACCATACCTACCTATTAGCATATGCTATTCCAAGTATATTCATGTTTTTATACCTTCCAAATTAAACTTGTTATGTGAAAATTAGTGATTAAAGGTCTCACAATCTTGATGGCACACTTTACTTTCTTGCGTTTAATAAACTTGAACCATTGCGTCCATCTTTGTTGCGTATATGCTTGCGCTTTATAAGTTGAAGTTAGCATAACCATGTATCATGGGGAACGCTTTCAACATTGCACATGTACTTTGTACCCCGTTGATATCATGTTCTTTTGCTTATGGATCCCGGCGGTGTGAAATAAAAGGGGAACTTGTAAGATCATGGAGTTTGTATTTGTGTTAGAGAAAGCCTGGGCCGCTAGCCTAAGCCATGCCTAATCATGGTGGAAACTTGCAACATAACTATAATGAGCACTCTATGAAGCATCCTCAATAAAAACCTATGCAAATAGCAAATAAAAAGATTGCTGAGATGCTCATTGTCTGCTTGCCTTGTCATTTTGATTTTGGGATAGCTCCTGTATCATGTGCAAGGGGTACCCCGTTGGCGGTTCTCTATGAAACATATGTACTTACAATGACAACAGCTTACCCGTGACTAAAGTTGAGTAGCATGAGGTTCGGTCTTCGTAAGTAAGGGGCATGATATTTCAGCTTATAACTTTTCAAGCATATCCTCTTAGTTGTATCACTTTAACCTTAATCACCTTCAATATGCTTATGATAGGGGCAATGAGAGCTAAAAGCTAATAAGTACCATAATTTTTGGAATCTCTTTATGAAACTTGAATCTCTGATTCCTTCTATGAAGGCCTTTCTTTTACTTTTATGTTGAGTCTCCATCTTCTATCTTTATGCACCTATTGAGAGAGCATAGTGGCCATTCTTAGTTCTATGTGCATTGTCCCAAGACTTGTTGATTGATGCATCACTTTGATATTGCTTGTTCTTAAACTATTTGTATCTAGTCACTCTTATAAACTTTGAAGGTGTCCTATGCATTTGTTTGCTACTCTATGAGGGACAAGCTGAATGCTACTATGCTATGTTTTCTTTATGTGAAACAAACAAATGTCTTGCAAAGCATTGTTATTCATGAATCTTTTGTTTGTGCCTCTACATGTTACAATAGTTGCTTTGTCTTATTGCTAGAACTTTATATTTCATGTAATGTTGAAGTACTATGATTCTAGCTATCCATGTTTTACAAATACTTTGATCAAGTGTATGATGTTGATGTCACCTCAAAAATTATTCTTTCTTTTTATCACTTACCTACTCGAGGACGAGCAGGAGTCAAGCTTGGGGATGTTGATACGTTGCTAACGTATCCATAATTTTATATGTTCCATGCTTGGTTTTACCTACTTTCTTATGTTTTCTCCACACTTTGGAGTACTTTTCATATGATTTCTTGGACTAACCTATTAACAAGAGCCATAGTGTCAGCTGCCTGTTTTCTGCTGTTTTTGGTTCCAGGAAGTCAGAAAATGAACATTCTCGGAATTGGACCGGACAAAAGCCAAAGTCGATATTTTACCGGAAGTCTCACGGAGCCAGAAGACGAGATGGAGAGGGGCCACAGGGCAGCCACACCATGTGGTGGCGTGGGCTAGCCATGGCCGCGCCACCAGGTGGTGTGGGCCCCCCTGGTTGCCCACCGACCTTGCCTCTTCGCCTATAAGAAGCCTCATGATGCATAAATCCTAAATCGAACAGGCTCCAGCCACGAAAAATTCCACAGCACCGCCGCCACTAAAGGGGAGATTTGGGGGATAGAAAGTCTCTATTCTGGCACCCTGCCGGGATGGGGAAGTTCCCTCGGAGTCATCTCCATTGATCTCCACCACCATCTCCATCGCCATTGCTGATTCCCATGATGAGGAGGGACTAGTACTTCCTCGAGGCTAAGGGTTCTACCAGTAGCTATGTGTTCACCTCTCTCTCTGTGCATGATCATATTGTGATCATGAGCTTTGTAATTAAGTAGATCTACTTTGCTACTCAAGTGCTTTAATAGATCTCTACTCTCCCCATGTATGTGAAGTTGACAATGTGCACACCATGGTGGCACTTAGGCTAGAGATTACAAATACTTGTTATGAGTTATATTTGGAGGTTGATGTCTTTATGAAATTGTGGTGTTTGTTGGAACTATCTAGCGCTCAAGGTGACAGTGTGGGGTTAACTAGATGTGGAAAGCGAACTTTGAGGAGTGTTGTTATAGCCCTACCATGTATTAGAGTGTCCAACCGGAGAGTAGTTCAGAGTAGTATCATAAAGAGAAGATATTTATATGAGAGTGTTCACTAGTGAAAGTATGATCCCTAGGCCTTGTTTCTAAGCATTGAAACACCATTTACAACTAGATCTATTACATGTTTGCTTGCTTCCATCTTTATTTTAGTTTGCCTTTAGTCTCTTCCACGCCATCAAGCTATTTTCTGGCACCGTTGTATTTTATCCATACCACTTGTATTACACTATCTCTTTTCCGAAGTAGTGCACCTATACACCTGACAAGTGTATTGGGTGTGTTGGGGACACAAGAGACATCTTGTATCTTGATTGCAGGGTTGCTTGACAGGGATACCTTTGACCACTTCCTCCCTGAGTTCGATAAACCTTGGGTAATCCACTTAAGGGAAAACTTGCTGCTGTTGTACAAACCTCTGCACTTGGAGGCCCAACAACTGTCTACAAGAATAGAAGTGCGTAGACATCACTCTACTAATAAAGCTTTTAATGATGATTTTTCAAAGCTTATGACTGACAGGTTTGAGATGTCTATGATGGGGGAGTTACGGTTCTTTCTTGGATTTGAAATCAAATAACTTATATAAAGGACCTTCATAAATCAAGCAAAATACATTCAAGACATGCTCAAGAGATTCAAGATGATGAATCTCAATGGTGTCACCACCCCGATGCAAACTAAATATCATCTCGAACTCAATCCTCATGATAAAGATGTGGACCAAAAGGTATACCGGTCCATGATCGGCTCTTTACTCTACCTGTGCGCATCTAGACCTGATATTGTGTTGAGTATAGGGGTGTGTGCAAGGTATCAAGTAGCTCCTAAACAAAGCCACCTGGTGGCGGTCAAGAGGATCTTCTGATATTTGGTTCATTCCCCTAATTTTGGTCTATGGTATCCCAAGGGCTCCAATTTCTCTCTATGTGGCTATACTAATTCAGATTGGGCTGGTGATAAGGATGATCGGAAATCAACTTCCAGAGCTTGTCAACTCTTGGGAAGATCTTTAGTATGTTGGTCTTCTAAAAAGCAAAATTGTATATCTCTCTCCACCGCCGAAGCTAAATATGTGGCTACTGCTAGTGCATGTACTCAATTATTATGGATGAGGCAAACTTTAAAGGAATACAATGTCAATTGTGACAAAGTACCTCTTTTATGCGATAATGAAAGTGACATCAAAATTACATACAATCCGGTGCAGCACACAAGGACAAAGCATATTGAGATCCGGAATCATTTTATTCGAGACCATGTTACTCGTGGTGATATTGATCTATCTTTTGTGAGCACGAAGAATCAACTTGCCGATATTTTCACGAAGCCACTTGATGAAGCAAGGTTTTGTTTCTTGAGGAATGAGCTAAATATCGTTGATTCAAGGAGCTTGTCTTGATTACCCATGCACTCACTCTTACATCTCATTCTTATTTGGTCTAGGTGTGGGCATGGATATAGGGAGTGTGGTCCTAATTGATTGGGCTAACCCTCCCCCCATAATGCCGAAAGCAAGTCAAATCATTTATCTTAATATCATTTTGTGATATGTGAGCTTATTGATGAGTATTGGTCATGAACCCAAGATATATCTTCGCGGTGTCATACCATGCACTCCAACAAGGTGGCCTCGGCCACCGCCCTCTTCTATGAGAAGAGTTGGTTTTATGTGTATCTTATTGGTTGTTTTTGTTCATCTCGTGTTCTTATGGAAATCACACTCAGTTTTGGCCTTTAGTTGATTTGATTCTTGCAATCTTGAGTGTGTAGTACCATCTCATTTTGGTTCTCTAATCCCAAGCCTCTTCCTACCCCTAAGCCATCTCATCTAGCACACAACTCCTTTGTTCATCTTGTGGGGGTTTTGTTTGGGGACGCGCGGGCCTGAATCTGTGTGTAACCGAAATTCAAATTTGAGGCTGGATAATCCGGCCCAAGTATAGGCCGCATAATCCGGCCCTGGCGGCTGTAGTCTATTAAGGCTGGCATTAGGGGAAAGGGCTCATAACGAGCAGTTCTTCCCCCGACCCCTCCTCCCTCTCCCTAGCCGCCGCCTGCCACCCTCACCCTCCCCAAAGCCTTCCTGGCCACCGGATTCTCCGGGCCTCCCCCGAATCTTCTTCTCCGCGCCTCCGGGTACCTTTTCCTCCGCGTTCTTCCTCTAGTGAGATAGGGTATCTCCCTCTCTCCCATCTTTGGCTTGATGTGTCACTTGTTGGGTGGAACGTAGTCTGGAAGGTTGTTGTTTCATTTAGAGATCGTAGTCTTGCAGTACCTAGGTCTGATCTACGTATTTGCATCCAATCTAGGCGAATCTGAGATTTTCTGCCAGGGACGGATTATCCGCCCCTAGCCAGGCCAGATAATCTGGCCTGATAGAGTCCAATCTGCTTCGGATTCTTATGGATTTTGTGCATTATGTATGATTGGACTATGGACTGCTTGCCTAGTATTTCTCTCGGGCTTGTGTGTGTGCTTATCCCCGTGCTATCGATCTTGTTCATTTCACAGGTGGTTCAGGTGCTCCCAAGACCTACAAGCGTCGTCCTCATGGTCACTATTTTCAGGACGATGGTGAGGGTAACTTAGTGGACAAGGTTGAGGCGAGGAGAAGGAAGAATGAGGCTGCATGCATGGTTGAACAGGCAAAGAGGGATAGGACCCAGAAGGGGGTGTCCAAGAGGAAGGGCAAAGAGCCCAAGATTAACTATAAGAAGATGGATGTTGTTACTTACTCTTCCATTCATCATCGTGATCTGTTTGATGAATCAGTGCAAGATACTGAGCTTGGTGACTCTCGCTTTTGGTGTGCTGACCAAAAGTCTATCTATGAAGATGTTTATGCTCGGCAGAAGATTTGACCTATGCATCCCCTGATTATTGCTGAGGCCATGGAAAAACCTCAACTTATTGATGTTATGTATGTGACTGAGAGGATGGGGCTGCACCATATCATGGCTCTTCAGTGCTCCTATGACTCCGAGATAGTGAAGCGATTCTTCTCCTCTTTGGTCATTTGTGGTGATGAGCACCGCACCATGAAGTGGATGACCCGTGACAGGCCATTGCAAGCTGATTTTCGTGTTTTTGCTAGAGTGCTTGGATATTCCTTTCGCCGTAGGGATCGTGCTAGTGTCCATCATATCATCACCCAGCTCAAGCCCAATAAAGATGCAGTTCTCTCACCTTGCATAGTTGACAATGGTATTGTGGGCTCCTTTGCTGGTCTTTCTCCTTTGTATGCTAGCTTGGTGGGCCTCTTCCATGATTATATCACCCCAAGTGGAGGGAATAATGACAGTATTCGTGGTCACCTGGTTCAGCTTCTAGCCTTCTCTCACGAGGTTGCATCTAGTGAGGACGAGTCCGTTAATTAGAAGCTAGATGTGATGGACATTATTTACCATGAGTTGACTGATGCAATGTTCAATAGGCTATCCATCCCGTATGCACCCTACATTATGATGCTGATCAAGCACCTGCTTCCCACTTAAGAGTTTAACATTGATGTTGAGCACAAGGCAAAGAAGATCTACAACAAGGTTCGGAAGACCTCACACCCATCTTCTGCTTCTGAGGGACTCATGAGGGATGCTCGTGATAGTGCTCGTAGGCCCCCAGTGCCTGCTATTGCTCGTGAGATCAAGCAGCTGAATTGGTTCTGGCGGAACATTCTTTGCATGGGGGTGGACACTCGAAAGGGACAGTATGAGGCGTACAAGCAGCGCCACGAGATGGACCACACTTAGCAGTTCATTCTTCACCATGTGTTCGGAGCATCAGGCGATCCCCCTACTCCTACTACTCCCACACCATATGCTCGGTGGAATTCTTCTTCTAGGCTCAACTATGGAGAGCTTGAGCGTCACCTGTTTCCTTCCGCGGCCACTGCTGATGACAAGGAGGATGACACTGAGGAGCTTGAGGATAGGGATGAGGACAGGGCGAGGACGATGATGATGACTGCGACTGATCCCTTGGGGCGCTAGCATTGTTCTTCTTCCTTTTTGGTGTTTTGATGCCAAAGGGGGAGAAGTAGTTATATTAGGTCATCGTGGATTTGCATGGGTCGGGTGCAAGCATTTGCACTTTATCTTTTCGGTCTTTTTGTTGGGGGGATACCCCGGATAGGGTCACGCCGGGGTATAAAGGCCGAGTTAGCCGAGGTACGGCAAGGTCAAAGCGAATGCTGGCCGAGTCGCCTCAAGACAGGCCGAATCTCGGGGTAACCCGGACCAGGGGATGTCCACCTAACTGGGTCTCAACCGACTTAAGCCGTAAGTCGGATGGATGAATCTAGCTTGTATGTAGGAACAGGTGTGGCCGGATCAACTATGATCCGGGTCATGTCAAGCTTCTAGGAGAAGAAAGGTATCTCGCTGGTTAAAAGTAGCCTCGGTACGCACGGCATGAGCGAAGTGGACAGAGGCAGGACCACCGAGGCGTGGCCGATAGAGGTGACGACGCTAATGTCGGCTGACGCAGGCGTCGTAGAGGCTCACGTAGCCTCTGCATGGGTGACGCGGGGAAAAGCGACCCGGTCGTCTTACTATTTTGGGAGGAGGCATATTCCCTGGAATATGCCTCCACGTATGCGCTAAGTAGAGACCTAGCCACCCCTATATAAGGATGGTAGGGCCTCTGTAGAAGGGGTTGGTCTGGAACGGGTCGAGTCTTACTAGGTTGATATCTATTGGCTAGTTTTTACTTGGTTCTTGAGGGCTATCTAGCGGTGAGAGTAAGAGAGTTCCTTCTTCCTCCTCTCTCCAATACAGCTCTAGGAGCACTTGTAAACCTTGGAAGTGAATCAAATATAAAACTTTTGTGTGTGGAATCACCTCACTATCCCTCCCTGGATTCCCCTAGTGCATTTAGTCCCCACCATTAGCCTATCCATGGCATCTGCTGTGACACCACCACGACAGTTGGCGGCCACTGTGGGGCTAGCGGCGCTAGCAGGGGTCAAGATCCAGACGGTAAACCTCATCGGCACCGGCGAACGCATCGTCTCTAGGCTCGTCCAGCGCTTTGGAGCGCTGGACTTTGTTAGTGACAACGCTGGCTGCTTCGGCACGCGCCCACTTCCGCGCAACGGCCTCTTCGTCAAGCTCGGCGCGCACAAGGTCTATGTTGCTGTCGATGTGTCGTGCGTTCATCCGCGGCACATCGTCGAGGCAGGGGAGCCACCCCTTAATGTGGTTCACGGGGCGCACATCACTCGCTCCCCGGACTGTGCTGAGGTGATGATGACTGCGCCTGGTGCAGCCGCAAGCAAGGATCCGGCACCAGATCCGGAGGTAACGCCTAAGGCACCAAGGAAAGGTAGAGGTCCTCCACTAGAGAGGCCGGAGAATGTGCTGCGGGAAGCGATGGATAGCTTGGCAAACCCTGTAGTAGAAGCAGTAGATCCGGCTCAGGCGTAGGCCGAGCTAGAGGAAACTAGGCAAAAAATTCTAGAGGGTGCAAAAAAGATAGCCGCGGCTCAGTAGTCGTTGAACATGACGCTGCGTGAGTACGCAAAGGCAAATAAAGTAGATGATGTAAAAGTGAAGGGGAGAAACCTCATAAGTGAAATGAACAAAGAGGGAGACACTAGGATTGAGGAGTCAGAGAACTGTTTGTCCGTGGGGCTGCCGATGTATAGTACCCCGGCTAAGAACCTCAGAGCAGCAGATGCTGCTGCATCCGAGTTAGAGGGTCTAACGGGTGAGGCCCATTAGAGACAGCAAGATAGGGTCAATGAGTTGGTTCGGATCGCGAACAGGCAAAATGAGGAATTGCTCAGGGCTAACCCGGAGAGAGCTGGGGCCTCCAAGATCATTCATTCAGCGGTGGGTAAGCCGGAGAAATCCGCTGGAGCTGCATAGTCTCCTCATGGAGGTCCTAGGAGAGAAGAGGTAGTAACCTCGGCCAGAAGAAACAAACAGATCGTCTCGTACGACCCGACAAGGGCAGGGAAAGGAAAAGAAGTACAGAGAAATGACGATCGACGAAGTGTGAGCCGAGGTGAAGATGGCCAAGGTAACTGCGACCAAGGCAATGCCAGTCAAGGAAACGCTATAAATGGCAATGCGGGACAGCGTAACTCGTCAGGATAACCGCAACAGCGGAATATACCAAGGCAAGAGCAAAGTGTCGGGCGAGGTATACAATAGAGAGGTGCTCCATGAGAGCAGGACCAGTATAACGATGGAGATTCAGAAATGGTGAACGCAGGATACCCAAGGCCGGACTATCATGTGATAGGGTCAAGATTAGGGAGCAAGGATTTGATGCCTGATGATGCCAGATTAAAACTGGATCGGCTGTATAGGTTGGAACAGATTGAATGTCAAGGTCCACCGGGTCCTGCATGTTTTGGGCCCCGGATCATGAAAGAGCCGCCGGTACCTAACTTCCAGTTGCCCAGAGGCACAAACGTATGACGGCAGTACTAAGCCAGAGGATTGGTTGATAAATTATGCTACAGCTGTGAAAATTGCTATACGCAACTTGAATGGGCTGTGAGATATGTACCCTAGATGTTGGAGGGTCCAGCGAGGGTATGGCTAAACAATTTGCCACCCGGAAGTATTAACTGCTGGATCGATTTTGAGAAAATGTTTATCAGCAATTTCTCAAGTACGTATCAGAGGCCAAATAGGCCACAGACCCTAGCTATGTGTAACCAGAGACCGAACGAGACGGACCGGGAGTTTTTAACCCGGTGGTGTACCGTGAGAAACTCGTGTGAGGGTGTGATAGAGTCACAGGCCATAGCATGGTTTGCGCAGGGATGCAGATATGCAAGCGAGCTGTGGCAGAAGTTGCAAAGGAAAATGCCAACCACATTGGCAGAAATGATCCAGATTGCTGATTCGTATGCTTTGGGTGATCCAACTCAACCCAGGCTCGTGTCAAACGAGTCAAATGAGGAGTACTACCAGAGAGATGGAGCCGGATCATCCCGAAGGAATGATTACAGAGGTAAAAGAAGAGATGACAGACCGGATCACCGGTACAGTTCGCAAGAAGTTGCAGCTGTGAATCAAGATCATCCCGGAGTAGGAGGCAATCAGCGTTAGAAAACTGGAGGGGGACAATGGACACCTAGAAATGATGGCAAGAAAACTTGGACGCCAGAGCAAAAGAAACAGTGGCAAGAAAGGAAGGACTGTCCGAGGTATACTTATGAGTCAATGTTGGATCAGCCATGTAAATTTCACACGCCAAATCCAAGTAACCCAGCTGGTCATACAACAAGGCAATGTGACTGGATGCGTAAAATAGAACAAGGTGGTTCGGGGAATGCTCAGGCACCCCGGAATGATCAACCTCGGCAGCAGTTACCTCGGCAGCAATTGCTCTTCGGAGCGAACACGCAATAGCTAATGTTGCCTCCCCGCACCGAGGTATGATAACCATGAGAGAAGGGATGCAGTGCATCAAGTAGAAAACCAGCATCAGCCGGATCAGAGGTACCCCGGAAATGAGGGGAGGAATGAGTACAGAGAGCATCATCAGAGTTACTGTGTGTTTACCACTGAGGAAACAGATAAAAAGAGCTTGCAGCGCTGACATATGGAGGTAAATGCGGTAATGCCAGCAGTGACGAGGTATATGCCTTGGTCAGACCAGGAAATTACCTGGAGCATCAAAGATCATCCCAAGCTTATGCCGAGTCCTGGTTCGTATGCGCTAGTGCTAGATCCGACATTCATTGGGCCAAACATCAATGTGAGGTTCTCAAAGGTACTGATTGACAATGGCAGTAGCATTAACATCATGTATGCGGATACAATGCGCAAGTTAGGTATCTCGGAGAACATGCTCCAGGCTAGAAGGACAACTTTCCATGGTATAGTGCCCGACATTTCTTGTGAGCCCATAGGCAAGGTCCGGGTTGACGTATTGTTCGGCACAAGAGATAACTGCCGAACTGAGAATTTGGAGTTTGAAGTGGTGAACTTGGAAAGTGCGTATCACGCGTTACTCGGAAGACCAGCACTGAACAAGTTCATGGCAAGCTGCCACATCAGTTATCTGAAGATGAAGTTTCCTAGGCCAAATGGAGTGATTACCATTGCTGGAGATTTCCGACGTTCCATTGAGTGTGCGTCAGCCGGGTCTAACCTAGCCGAGTCACTCATGATTGCGCAAGAGAAAAGAAAAATCCAAGATGTGGCGGCATTGGCTCAGTCCACGCAACAGTATATGTCGGCGCTGAGTAACCCGCATGGAAGTGTCTCATTCCAAGCCACGAAAGATACCAAGAAGGTGCATGTTGATGATATGTTCCTAGAGCGCACCGTAACAATTGGTGCCGGGTTAAATGAAAAATAGGAAAGCGAGCTCGTCAACTTCCTCCGTGAGAATCGGGACATTTTTGCTTGGTCCACACAGGACTTGCAAGGTGTTCTAAGGGAGTTGGCCGAGCACTCTTTGAATGTGAGACCTGAAGCAAAGCCGGTGAAGCAACCTCTCCGCCGCTTCGCCGAAGATAGGAGGAAAGTCATCGGAGATGAGATAGATCGGTTGTTGGCTGTAGGATTTATCATGGAAGTTCTTTACCTGGATTGGCTATCTAATCCGGTGCTGGTGGAAAATAAGAAAGATGATCTAAATGTGGCAGTGGTTTGGCGTATGTGTATCGATTACACGAACCTGAACAAGGCGTGTCCAAAAGATCCATTTCCACTGCCAAGAATAGATCAGGTCATAGACTCAACTGCTGGATGTGAACTGTTGTCATTCATTGATGCATATTCTGGTTTCCACCAGATACCTCTGAATCCGGATGATCAAATAAAGACTGCATTTATCAGCCCGTATGGGGCTTATTGCTATCGCACCATGCCTTTTGGTTTACGTAATGCACGGGCGACGTACCAAAGATGTATGCAAAAATATTTGCACAACCAAATAGGTCAAAATGTACAAGTGTATGTGGATGATGTGGTTATCAAGACCAAGGAAAGCAAGACGCTCCTTGAAGATATCAGGCAGACGTTCGCGAACTTAAGAAGGTTCCGGATGAAGCTTAACCCGGAGAAATGTACCTTCGGTGTCCTGGCTGGAAAGTTACTCAGATTTCTTGTTTCCAGCCAAGGTATCGAAGTTAATCCAACTAAAATCCGGGCCATTGAACGGATGGAACTGCCGAAGTGTCTTCACGATGTCCAGAAGTTCACTGGTTGCCTGGCATCGTTAAGTCGGTTTGTATGTCGGTTGGGAGAAAAGGCATTGCCTCTCTACCAACTCATGAAAAAGTCGGACAAGTTCATTTGGACGCCGCAGGCCAATGAAGCCTTTATACAGTTAAAGAAAATATTAGCCACTGCGCCAGTGTTAGCCTCTCCACTATCGAAGGAGCCAATGTTGCTCTATATAGCCGCAACCAACCGAGTTGTAAGTGCAGTAATTGTGGTAGAGCGCGAAGAAGAGGGTAAGTCAGTGCAAAGGCTAGTGTATTATCTGAGCGAGGTGTTGTCTGCCTCAAAGCAGAACTACCCACACTATCAAAAGGTGGCATATGGTGTGTATATGGCAGCTAAGAAGTTGAAGCATTACTTTGAGGAACATCCCATCAAGGTAATATGTGAGGCTCCCATATCCGAGATAATGAGTAACAAGGATGCAAGTGGTAGGATTGCAAAATGGGCAATTGAACTAGCTCCCTATGCACCACAATATGATAGAAGAGAAGCGATCAAATCTCAGGTTGTGGCCGACTTTTTTGTGGACTGGGCCGAGTTACAATACGAACCACCGCTACCAGATCCGAATTACTGGAGGATGCACTTTGACAGGTCAAAAACAAAAACCGGGCTAGGCACCGGAATTGTACTTACCTCGCCAAAGAAGGACCAGCTGAAATATGTGCTACAGATCCATTTCACGGCATCAAACAATGTCGCTGAGTATGAAGCACTTGTGCATGGGCTCAAAGTGGCAAAAGAAATTGGGATACGTCGGATCCTATGCTTTGGCGACTCATATTTGGTAGTACAGCAAGTGCCGGGACTGTAGGACGCCCTTGATCCAAACTTGACGCTGTACAGATTTCATGTGCATAAGATATCTGGTTATTTTGAGGGATGTGAATTTCACCATGTACCCCGGGTGGAAAATGAGGCTGCCGACGTACTGTCGAAGCTCGGATCAACCCGACAAGCAATTCCACCGGGGGTAGCATTGGATCACCTCAGAAAACCGTCTATCAGGCCGTCCCTAGAAACCGACTCAATTTACATCCCGGAGTGTAACATCCCAAATTTCCCAATTTCAGATGTTACTAGAAGCATGTATCATATCATTGCATCATGGCATCACATATCAAAAACTGCGTCAGGGTTTTTCCAAAAAAACCCCATAGACATATAAAGACTTAAGGTTAAAACAAAATCAACCCTCCTAAAACCTTTGCAAAAGTGTTATTTTATAATCCTATCCTAATCCCCTTATTTTTACAAAATTTTAGAGACAAATTTCGTCTAATTTGGAGTCCGTTTGCGAAAGTTATCAAACAAATAGCAAAACAGAAAATAATAAAAGGATTTAAAAAAAAACCTAACCTAACCGGGCCGGCCGAGCCAGCCCGGGGCCTATCTACCGCGCGCAGCACAGCCGACGCCCAGGCCGGCCCAGCAGCCGCGCCAGCCGCCAGCCCGCCTCCGCCACCCGCAGCCGCTGACGCCCCGACCCCACCCGTCAGCCGCCTCCTCCCCGAGTCCGGCTCGAGCACGCCGCGCCGCCGCCGCCGCGTCAGTGCCAACCGCCTCCGGCGAATCCGGAGCGGATTCCGCGACCCCCGCCCCAAGTATTCGCCCCTATTTAAGCCCAGGAAGGCCTCCCCAAAACCCTAGCTCCCTTCCGCCGCCACCACCACCAAGCCGCCGCCAATTCCTCGTCGGAACCCCGCCGCCTCCGCCGCCTCCAGCCGCCGTTCGCCGTCGCCTCGGAGAAGGAGAGCCGCAGCCGCCCCCGGGAACGCGACCACGACAAGGAGCCGCTCGCCGTCGTCTGTTTCGCCGGGCCGGAGGAGCACCGTCGCCCGCCGCCGACCATCGTCGGAGCTCTGCCGCCGTCCGCCGCCTCTAGTCGCCACCCGCCACGGTAAGCCGCCGGCCACCCCCCCCCCCCCTCTCCGACCGTCAGATCGGGATCCAACGGATCCAAATCGGTCAAAAAGCCCCGGCCAACCGCGTCGCGCCGCATGGCAGCCGCCACGTCGATGCCGCGTCACCACCGCGTCGGTGTCACGCGCGCCTCGCGGACCAATCTCGTTGCGCCACGTGTCGCCGCGTCACTGACCCTTTTGTTTTTCTTTTTTATAGGCAGAAATAGTTCCAATCTCGTAAAATTCATAGAAATTCGAATATTAGTCCAAAAATTGCGTATAATATACCGTTGGATTCATATATTCGAGTAGAACACAGGTCTATAATAATATTACTGTTTTGCCACAGAAATATTGCAGTAAGATTTAAAGATTAGATTAGAGTATTTTAATTCTAGAAAATTATTCGTAGCTCCGTTTCAGTTGATTCTTGTTGCGTTGGCTTTGTATCGTCAAGACCTTTTGTAGAAAATTGTCATATCATGCTTAGGGTGTTCAGATCTGTCTCGAGGTAGATTAGAGTTGTAGATCTAGTTTTGAGCTTGGTTAATTAGGGTTTAACCCAAAATACCTAAAATCTGTGGAGAATCGATTCTAATGACATCCCCAACCCAACAACACCCCTGGATAAAACCCTTGGTCGAAATCAACTCCATCCTTGCATATTACCATGTTGCATGCATGCATAATCGATTTTGTGGTTTGTTTTGTGCAAATTGTGATTGGATCCATGTTTGTTTCGTTAGATTGCTCGGAGTGCGCTGAGGAGTACTGTTGTGTAGATTGCTGCTCGGATCAAGGCAAGTTACACCACTTGTTCATATTTATGTCCCAGATTTGACTATGCATGTTCTACTTTTCAAAAATTCTGTAGTATGCATGTGTAGGATTTTGGTAGATTTTCTTCGTACTATTTTGCAAGTGCGGTTTTGTAGTATGCCCTGAGTAGTTCTATGCTTAGGATTTTCTATCCCAATAGGTTATCTTGTTTTTCTAAGTTATGCTTGCTATGCTATATACTTGTATATATCAAGTACCGTTGGGAGGGTTCGAAAGACTCAAACATTTTCTAAGTACGAGAGCTCTCTCGAGCGAACTTTTCTTCTCCAAAACCCCCTTCAAAATAAACTAAGTTTTCTTCTGGGCGGAATGGTTGTCGGGTCAACGAGTGAGACTTTGGTGGAGGACGGCCGCCCAGGAATCAAAGAAGTCTGCCATGTTTCAGAATTCAGAAGCTTCCCGTGCAACCACAATACATATGGGCTCTGTCTTGGCTTAGTACTTAGTGGGAAACCTCACCGGGGTACCAACACTTGGAGGTTCTTGGCACGGTTGGATCCAGCTGGTAGAGGGGCTACTAAGGGAAGGCTTCACCATGGTCTTGTCCGTAATAGGACTTGATCGTGGATTGTGGGGAAAGTGCACAACCTCTCGAGAGTATTGCAATCTGATCGATCAGACGTGTTCACGGAAACAGAACAACTTTGAGCATCTGAAGGATGGATCCTCTGGAAGATCTTCCTCTCTCTTTTCCAAACTTAACGTTTTATAAACCCTAGGGCGTGAGTAATATCGCCATTGGGTGGGATTTTGGGAACTTGGTGCGTAATATCCAAGTGTTAGGTTGATTGGGCACTTGGTGAGTAATATCCACGTGTTCTATTCGACCCTATACTATTCATCAAAGTTTACAAAGTAGGGAAAACTTTCTTCCTCTCTTCTTATTACATTAATAAAATTGGCTTTACGCAAATGAACCCCAGAGCCCACTCTTAGCCTTGCATGTAGGGATAGTCTTACTCTTTCCTTGGTGTAATTTGCCAATACATTCAAATTATTGACCCAACTTGTTGGCTGCACGTCTTATGTGCAGAATCTGAAGATTGAAAGGTGCGTAGGGATCGCGGGTCTTCACGCAGCTAGCCTGAGGCGTTGATGGACTCAAGTTTTACTTAGTTTCCGCTGTTTTGTTTGAGCTAGCTATAATCTATGCAAGTTGTAATAATTATACTCTGGATTATTCGTGTAATAATGACTTGTGTTTTACATGATATTCATCGTCTGTGAAGTGCTAGCTATTGATCCTAGGACTAGCATGTTAATCAAAGGGACTTAGGATCCTTAACGATCCGAGGTCGCAATAGATGGTATTAGAGCACAAAGTTGCCTATAGGACGTGACCCCTAGGATTGGAAACCACCTTTACCATGTGTGTTTTTGCTTTCTATATTCTTCTAAGTTATTTTTACTCTTCTAGTATTTCTCTTCCTTATCACCTTGTGTCTAATTTTCTCTCTCCTAACCTAAAGATGACGGCCTTCTACTACGACACCACCGAAGACATCAAGTGTCTGCGCTTCGGGGAATCCCTTCTGGACATCATCAAGACACTGCAGTTACCCATGCCATCAATCAAGGGAAGCGAGTTGAGGAAGATGCACAAGGAAGGATGTTGGGCGATTGAAGTCATCCAACCAGGGCGCAGTCAGGCAGAACCCAAGACAGAGGCCATTGTACTCAACGTCACTAGCGACTCCAAGGAGAATGGACTTAGCATCAGCTTGCAGGAACTCATTGGACGCCTTTGCGGACACCACCATGAAGAGGTTGAAGGCCACTATATCAAACTCTTTGGAAGACGTGATGAGAAGGGAGTTCCAATCGAGTTAACCCCGGAGGAAAGGAAGACATGCAAGCGTCGAAGAATCCAATATCAAGACTTGGAGTTCCACATCAATGACCTTCAGATGGGGAGCTTCCTTGAGATCGTGAGGAATGACAAGCTTTGTGCCCTAGTCAAGGAGAAGGACTAGAAGATCGAAGAGCTGGAAGAGAAGATCAAGTCCCTAGGAGGGGAACTCATAGCCCAAGACAAGAGGTTCGCTAATCAAGAGAAGAGGGTGCAAGATAAGAACAAGAGGATTAGGGAGCAAAGTCTAGTACTCGCAAAGAACGAGCTGGAGTTCAAGAACCTTGCCACCATGATGAAGGACCTGCGAGTAGCTAAGAGGAGCTTGGAGGAGAAGATCATGCCCGTGACTATGGGGTCAAGTTTGATCAAGAAGCTACAGAAGGAGAAGAAGGAACTCCGAGCGAAGCTGGAAGCTGCTACCCAGGAGCTTCAAGAGGTGAAGGAACTTCAAGGAAGGCTCGAAGCTACAACACCGGAGCCACAGGAGATGAAGGAACTTCAAGAGAAGCTTGAAGCCACGACGAGGGACATGGAGCTATACAAGTCACTCCTGGAAAAGGAAGGCTTCATCATTGAGGATGAGGAAGTGGATGATGAGTAGAATAGTTGGACCACCTTTAGTTCTATAGTCAAACGTTATTCGCGATTGTAATGAGTACCAAAAATCTTATATTGGTTAGTTAAACTTGGTTGAGTGTGTGAATTTTTGTGCTATGTGTGCCTTGCTTTTCTCATGTGTTTTCTTCCCTTGTTTACATAAGGGTAGGAGTTTATTCCTTAGACTTTCTATCTATTTCTTCACTTGCCTCTCAAACCCTCCAGATGGCGAGACGTGGAAACAACAATAACAACATGCCCCCAGAGATAGCACAACTTCTGAACTCCCAGAATCAGCTGATCCAACTGCTCACTCAAAACATGCAAAACAACAACAACAACCCGCCGCCTCCACCGCCCCAACAAGATCGCTTGACTCAGTTCTTGAGGTTGAACCCTACAACTTTCTCAAGTAGTTCTGAGCCAATTGTGGCCGATGACTGGCTCCGCACCATCAACAAGAAGTTAGACACCGTCCAGGTTGTTGGAGCGGACAGGGTGCGCTTTGCCGCGCACCAACTAGAGGGATCAGCTGCTGAATGGTGGGATAACTACCAGGTCACCCACCCCGATATTGAAGCTATCACCTGGAACCAGTTTGAGGCAGCTTTTCGTACTCATCACATAGCCGCGGGAGTCATGTCACTTAAGAGACGTGAGTTCCATGACTTGAAACAACTGCATCGCTCTGTCTCCGAGTATGGGGACCTTTTCAACAAGCTGGCACGTTATGAACCTGATGATGTATCCACTGATGCCAAGAGACAAGAGGAGTTCTTGAGGGGACTTAATGATGAAATATCTATTCAGCTTGTAGCTCTAAAGTTCGATAACTACCAGGAACTCCTGGACAGGGCAGTGGTGGTTGAAGCAAAGCAAAGAAGTATAGAGAACCGGAAGAGAAAGTCCACCTCACATAAGCACAACTCTGCCCCATATCAGAAGCAACGCACCTCGTCACCACCACCCCACAACCACAATGGCCACAACCACAATGGTCATCCTCATGGAGGACATAACCACAATGGCCATAAGCACCGCAATGGAAATGGCAATGGGAAGGATCTGAGTGAAGTGACATGCTTCAAGTGTAACAAGATAGGGGACTATGCAACTACTTGCCCCGAAAGGACGAATAATGGGAATGGTAATGGAAACAGCAACGGACACAACCATGGCAATGGTAATGGAAATGGGAAGAAGCCGAATCCGTTCGTCAAAGCCATGGTGAATCATGTCTCCGTGGAGGATGCACGTGAGGCACCTGACTCCGTGATTGGTAAGTTCAAGCTTAACACCACACCTGCAGCTGTTCTTTTTGATACTGGTGCATCGCATTCATTCATATCAAGGGTATTTGTGGATAGAGGCAAGATACCTACGGAGACTATTAGTACTCCCCTAAGGGTATGTTCTCCTGGAGGAGAAATAGTGGCAAACTCTGGATGCCGTGGGTTAGAACTAAGGATTTGGGCGCACACCTTTCCCACCAGCCTAGTCGTTCTGGAATCACAAGGCTTAGATATAATTTTGGGCATGAATTGGATGACCGAATATGAGGGAGTCATAGATTGTGCCAAAAGGACTATCGCACTCACGACTCCGGAAAAGAAAAGGATCCGCTTTAAGTCAGCTTTCGCACTCAAAGGAAGTATGGTGAACTCTCTTAAGGGGGTTAGCATGGAGGATGTGCCAATTGTGAAGGAGTATCCAGATGTGTTTCCGGAAGAATTGCCAGGGATGCCTCCCGACCGAGACATCGAGTTTCTCATTGACTTGATGCCAGGTACTGGACCAATAGCAAAGAGACCGTACAAGATGGATGTGGATGGGTTGAAGGAACTTAAGAAACAGCTTAGAGAGTAATTGGACAAAGGCTTCATTCAACCAAGTGCGTCATCTTGGTTAGCACCTGTCTTATTCGTGGAGAAGAAGGATAAAACCAAGAGACTAGTCGTGGACTACCGGTCGTTGAATGAAGTGACAATCAAGAACAAGTACCCTCTACCCAATATTAACGACCTGTTTGATCAATTAAAGGGAGCTAGTGTTTTCTCTAAGATTGATCTCCGATCAGGTTATTTTCAGTTAAAGATCCACGAACAGGATGTACCCAAGACAGCCTTCACCACAAGATACGGATTGTATGAGTACACTGTGATGTCGTTTGGCTTAACCAATGCCCTAGCGTACTTCATGACCATGATGAACAAGGTATTCATGGAGTACTTGGATAAGTTTATTGTGGTA
Source organism: Avena eriantha (assembly GCA_910589775.1). Lineage (NCBI taxonomy): Eukaryota > Viridiplantae > Streptophyta > Magnoliopsida > Poales > Poaceae > Avena > Avena eriantha. The sequence continues at coordinate 304,198,205 of OU342741.1, read as the reverse complement.
TTCATTGATGACATACTCATATACTCTAAGGACGAGAAGGAACATGAGAGGCACCTGCGCCTAATCATGGAAAAGTTAAGGGAACACAAGTTGTATGCCAAATTTAGCAAATGCGAATTCTGGTTGAAAGAAGTGGGATTCCTTGGTCATATTGTATCAGCTAAAGGTGTTGCCGTGGACCCAAGTAAAGTAGCTTCCGTGACAGAATGGGAGTCTCCCAAGAATGTGGGTGATATTAGGAGTTTCCTGGGCCTTGCGGGATATTACCGAAGATTCATTGAAAACTTTTCCAAGATAGCAAAGCCTATGACAGAGTTGCTGAAGAAAGAGAAGAAGTTCCAATGGACCGAGGCATGTGAAGCAAGTTTTCAAGAGTTGAAGAAATGGCTAGTAACAGCACTAGTTTTGTGTCTCCCTGACATCCAAAAGGACTTCCAGGTATATTGCGACGCTTCCCGGCAAGGACTTGGTAGTGTACTGATGCAAGATGGAAAAGTAGTGTCCTATGCCTCTCGGCAACTTAAGAGCCATGAGAATAACTACCCCACGCACGATTTGGAACTAGCATCAGTTGTGCATGCGCTCAAAGTATGGAGACATTACCTAATGGGCAAACATTGTGATGTGTTCACGGATCACAAGAGTCTTAAGTATATCTTCACTCAAAAGGAATTAAATATGAGGCAAAGGAGATGGCTTGAGCTCATCAAGGATTATGACTTAGACCTACAGTACCATCCTGGAAAGGCCAACGTTGTGGCTGGCGCCTTAAGCCGGAAGGTTTGTGTAAATGGACTTACCGTGGGAGAACTTCCAAAAGATTTGTGTGAACAATTCAAGGACCTCAGGTTGGAAATAGTTCCGGAGGGATACTTAGCAACTATGGAGATAGTGCCAACGCTTCTGGACCAAATCAAAGAGGCCCAGAAGGGGGACAAAGAGTTGGAAGAAATAAGAGCTGATATAAGCAAAGGCAAAGCAAAAGGGTTTCATACGGATGGACAAGGAACACTTTGATATGAGAAACGTCTGTGCGTTCCCGATAACCCTGATATCAGGAAGTTAATCCTTCAGGAAGCTCATGATTCGCCTTACTCAATTCATCCTAGTAATACAAAGATGTACATGGATGTGAAGGATAGGTTCCGGTGGAACAACATAAAAAGGGAAATTGCTGTATATATCTCCCTGTGTGACGTGTGCAACAGAGTCAAGGCCGAACATCAAAAACCTGCAGGACTGCTGCAGCCATTACCTGTGCCTGGTTGGAAGTGGTACAAGGTAGGCATGGATTTTATCATAGGACTACCGTGGACTCGTTCAGGGTATGACTACATCTGGGTAGTGGTCGACCATTTCACAAAGGTGGCCCACTTCATTCCCGTAAAGACCACCTATACGAGTGCTAAACTTGCCAAGATTTACAGGTCAAGGATCGTAAGTCTTCATGGTGTACCCAAGGGGATTGTCTCGGATAGAGGTACCCAATTCACCTCTAAGTTTTGGCAGCAGCTACACGAGTCTCTAGGGACACGATTGGAGTTTAGTACTGCCTTCCACCCGCAAACAGATGGACAGACAGAAAGAGTTAATCAGATCTTGGAGGACATGTTAAGAGCCTGTGCGCTAGACTATGGGTCTAGTTGGGATGATAACTTGCCATATGCGGAATTCTCATACAATAATAGCTACCAAACTAGCATCAAGATGGCTCCATTTGAAGTTTTATATGGCAGAAAATGTAGGACTCCGCTGCTATGGAGTGGAGTAGGAGAACGTAGTTTGTTTGGACCTGAACTGATCAAGGATGCCGAAGAGAAGGTGAGACAGATTCAAGACAGGTTAAAAATAGCCCAATCCAGACAAAAGAGTTATGCCGATTCCAAGCGCAGGGATGTGACTTATGAAGTGGGAGACCGTGCGTATCTCCGAGTTTCACCACTGCGAGGAGTTAAGAGATTTGGTATCGAGGGTAAGTTAGCACCCCGATTCATAGGGCCCTACAAGATCTTGGGTCGTACAGGGGAAGTTGCCTATCAGTTGGAATTGCCTGAAGTGCTAACAGTTCACGATGTTTTCCATGTGTCGCAACTAAAGAAGTGTCACCCAGAAATGGCTGAAACCCCACTAAAGGATACAGTTCCATTGGAAGAAGTCCAACTGGAAAACGATCTCACCTATGAGGAAAAACCTACCCGGATTTTGGAAACAGCCGAGAGAATTACTCGTACCAAGACTATCAGATTTTGCAAAGTTCAATGGTATCACCATTCTGAGGAACAGGACACGTGGGAATGTTAAGAAGACCTGAAGAAAGAACACCCACACCTATTTGCTAACCAACCTGAATCTCGGGGATGAGATTCTTCTTAAGGGGGGTAGGTTTGTAACATCCCAAATTTCACAATTTTAGATGTTACTAGAAGCATGCATCATATCATTGCATCATGGCATCACATATCAAAAACTGTGTCAGGGTTTTTCCAAAAAAAACCCATAGACATATAAAGACTAAAGGTTAAAACAAAATCAACCCTCCTAAAACCTTTGCAAAAGTGTTATTTTATAATCCTATCCTAATCCCCTTCTTTTTACAAAAGTTTAGAGACAAATTTTGTCTAATTCGGAGTCCGTTTGCGAAAGTTATCAAAGAAATAGCAAAACAGAAAATAATAAAAGGATTTTAAAAAACAACCTAACCTAACCGGGCCGGCCGAGCCAGCCCGGGGCCTATCTACCGCGCGCAGCGCAGCCGACGCCCAGGCCGGCCTAGCAGCCGCGCCAGCCGCCAGCCCGCCTCCGCCACCCGCAGCCGCTGACGCCCCGACCCCACCCGTCAGCCGCCTCCTCCCCGAGTCCAGCTCGAGCACGCCGCGCCACCGCCACCGCGTCAGCGCCAACCGCCTCCAGCGAATCCAGAGCGGATTCCGCGACCCCCGCCCCAAGTATTCACCCCTATTTAAGCCCGGGCACGCCTCCCCAAAACCCTAGCTCCCTTCCGCCGCCACCACCGCCGAGCCGCCGCCAATTCCTCGCTGGAACCCCGCTGCCTCCGCCGCCTCCAGCCGCCGTTCGCCGTCGCCTCGGAGAAGGAGAGCCGCAGCCGCCCCCGGGAACGTGACCACGACAAGGAGCCGCTCGCCGTCGTCTGTTTCGCCTGGCTGGAGGAGCACCGCCGCCCGCCACCGAACATCGCCGGAGGCCCGCCGCCTCCAGTCGCCGCCCGCCACAGTAAGCCGCCGGCCACCCCCCTCTCCGACCGTCAGATCGGGATCCAACGGATCCAAATCAGTCAAACAGCCCCGGCCAAATACGTCGCGCCGCGTGGCACCGCCACGTCGACGCTGCGTCACCACCACGTCGGTGTCACGCGCGCCTCGCGGACCAATCGCGTTGCGCCACGTGTCGCCGCGTCACTGACCCTTTTGTTTTTCTTTTCTTATAGGCAGAAATAGTTCCAATCTCGTAAAATTCATAGAAATTCGAATATTAGTCCAAAAATTGTGTATAATATATCGTTGGATTCATATTTTCGAGTAGAACACAGATCTACAATAATATTACTGTTTTCCCACAGAAATCTTGCAGTAAGATTTAAAGATTAGATTAGAGTATTTAAATTCTAGAAAATTATCCGTAGCTCTGTTTCAGTTGATTCTTGTTGCGTTGGCTTTGTATCGTCGAGACCTTCTATAGAAAATTGTCATATCATGCTTAGGGGGTTCAGATCTGTCTCGAAGTAGATTAGAGTTGTAGATCTAGTTTTGAGCTTGGTTAATTAGGGTTTAACCCAAAATACCTAAAATCTGTGGGGAATCGATTCTAATGACATCCCCAACCCAAAAAAACCCCTGGATAAAACCCTTGGTCGAAATCAACTCCATCCTTGCATATTACCATGTTGCATGCATGCATAATCGATTTCGTGGTTTGTTTTGTGCAAATTATGATTAGATCCATGTTTTTTTCGTTAGATTGCTCGGAGTGCGTTGAGGAGTACTGTTGTGTAGATTGCTGCTCGGATCAAGGAAAGTTACACCACTTGTTCATATTTATGTCCCAGATTTGACTATGCATGTTCTACTTTTCAAAAATTCTGTAGTATGCATGTGTAGGATTTTGGTAGATTTTCTTCGTACTATTTTGCAAGTGCGGTTTTGTAGTATGCCCTGAGTAGTTCTATGCTTAGGATTTTTTATCCCAATAGGTTATCTTGTTTTTCTAAGTTATGCTTGCTATGCTATATACTTGTATATATCAAGTACCGTTGGGAGGGTTCGAAAGACTCAAACATTTTGTAAGTACGAGAGCTCTCTCGAGCGAACTTTTCTTCTCCAAAACCCCCTTCAAAATAAACTAAGTTTTCTTCTGGGCGGAATGGTTGTCGGGTCAACGAGTGAGACTTTGGTGGAGGACGGCCGCCCAGGAATCAAAGAAGTCTGCCATGTTTCAGAATTCAGAAGCTTCCTGTGCAACCACAATACATATGGGCTCTGTCTTGGCTTAGTACTTAGTGGGAAACCTCACCGGGGTACCAACACTTGGAGGTTCTTGGCACGGTTGGATCCAGCTGGTAGAGGGGCTACTAAGGGAAGGCTTCGCCATGGTCTTGTCCGTAATAGGACTTGATCGTGGATTGTGGGGAAAGTGCACAACCTCTCGAGAGTATTGCAATCTGATCGATCAGACGTGTTCACGGAAACAGAACAACTTTGAGCATCTGAAGGATGGAGCCTCTGGAAGATCTTCCTCTCTCTTTTCCAAACTTAACGTTTTATAAACCCTAGGGCGTGAGTAATATCGCCATTGGGTGGGATTTTGGGAACTTGGTGCGTAATATCCAAGTGTTAGGTTGATTGGGCACTTGGTGAGTAATATCCACGTGTTCCATTCGACCCTATACTATTCATCAAAGTTTACAAAGTAGGGAAAACTTTCTTCCTCTCTTCTTATTACATTGATAAAATTGGCTTTACGCAAATGAACCCCAGAGCCCACTCTTAGCCTTGCATGTAGGGATAGTCTTACCCTTTCCTTGGTGTAATTTGCCAATACATTCGAAGTATTGACCCAACTTGTTGGCTGCACGTCTTATGTGCAGAATCCGAAGATTGAAAGGTGCGTAGGGATCGCGGGTCTTCACGCAGTTAGCCTGAGGCGTTGATGGACTCAAGTTTTACTTAGTTTCCGCTGTTTTGTTTGAGCTAGCTATAAGCTATGCATGTTGTAATAATTATACTCCGGATTATTCGTGTAATAATGACTTGTGTTTTACATGATATTCATCGTCTGTGAAGTGCTGGCTATTGATCCAGGGACTTGCATGTTAATCAAAGGGACTTAGGATCCTTAACGATCCGAGGTCGCAACACGGAAGATGCAGAATCCAGAGCTATGCCCATTGACATTGACGTGGGAGATGGTGCGCGAAACCCGGGGACTGCCTCGGCAAACCCGGGGACTGCTCAGCGGGACCCGCTTGAAGTTATGCCAGTGGATTAGATGGAAATTGATGAGGATGTGTTCCCTGTGCGAGCAATACCAGCTTGGCCACTGCCTATATTTCGATTCATGAAAGATGGAACGTTACCCACTGAGGAGGTGCTATCCAGGCAAACTCAGAGGAGAGCAAAGGCATACACAATCATCAATTCTGAGCTATACAAAAGGAGTGTGACCAATTTCCTCCAGCGATGCGTTGACCCTGAAGAAGGGCTTGACATCCTCCGTACATCAAGGGGAATGCGGGCATCATACCTCGTCCCGAGCCTTGGTGGCAAAAGCTTTCCGTCATGGATTCTACTGGCCAAGTGCCTTAGAACAAGAAGAAGATCTGGTGAGAAAGTGCAATGGTTGTCAGAGGTATGCTACTAGGACAAATATGCCAATGTCAGAGCTCAAGACCATACCAATCACCTGGCCATTTGCCGTGTGGTGTTCGGACATGGTTTGCCCATTTAAACCAGCAAGGGGAAATATGACTCACATTTTGGTCATGGTGGACAAATTTACAAAGTGGATCGAGGTGAAGCCAATAAGAAAATGTGATGGAGCTACGGCCGTGGCATTTCTCAAATACATCATCTTGATATATGGTTATCCTCACAGTATCATAACTGATAATGGCACAAACTTTGCGGAAGGAGCATTTGCGCGTTTCTGCCGGGATAAGAAGATCCGGTTGGACGTTGCCTCGGTAGCCCACCCCGCTTCGAACGGACAAGTGGAAAGATCCAACGGATTGGTATTATCCGAGATAAAACCCTGGCTCATTGAGCCGCTGCAAAGATTAGCGGGGTGCTGGATAGAAGAACTACCAGCGGTACTGTGGAGTTTAAGAACAACTCCGAATCGATCAACAGGCTATACGCCATTTTTTCTGGTATATGGGGCAGAAGCTGTATTACCAGCCGACATAGAGCATGATTCGCCTAGGGTCACCCAATACACAGAAGCCGAAGTGCAAGAAGCCCGGCAAAATGATGTTGATCTGGTGGAAGAAGCGAGAGAATTGGCACTGTCCAGATCCTCCATATATCAGCAAAATCTCCGACGCTATCATAGCCAGAAAGTAAGCCCCCGAGTTTTCTAGGAAGGCGATCTGGTGCTCCGGTTGGTACAACAAACTACTGGCCTGCATAAATTATCTCCTCCATGGGAAGGGCCATTCATTGTGAGCAAAGCATTGCACAATGATTCTTATTATCTTATAGATGCAAAGCCACAGGAAAAGAACAAGGCAGACAGGTCCGGCGAGGAATCTAAGCGTCCGTGGAATGTAGCTCTACTTCGTCCTTTCTACACTTAGCAGAGAAGTGTATGTATCCAAGTCTTCTCGTATGTCGGTATGTATGCCGGCAATGAGCTTATCAATGAAATGTTGGCACCTCGAGCAGTAACTCGGGGACTTCCTTAATAATATTTGTTGTCTTTTGTTGTTTGTACGTTAGCTAGAGTAAGTTGTTCTACTTAACTCGGATTAGTAGTGTGTGAGCACCAAAATTGGCTTCATGGCAAGCAAGAGAACAAGTTTGGAATTGCGTAGCACATGAAAAACGACTAAGGAAAAGAACTTAATCGAGCCGACGTTTGTTTTTCGAACTAACCTTGTGTATTTTGAGTTTATTATGCTGATTTATTTTGAGCTAAGCCTAAAAGTTTCCAAGTATTGTTAAGACAATTTTTGAAGCTCGGATTCGTAAGTCGTAAAACCGAATCAAGGTAGACACGAGCCGAGACAAAAGATTGGACGAACAAGAAAATGAAACTCGGGGACTACGCCCAAGTTAATCCGGCATAAAAACTTAGTAGCAAAATATCACATGTGTACTGGATACAATTCCACCCGACATACCGGGGATCTGATAAACTTTAAAGTTTTTTCACTTAAGGAGCAGCAGGAGGAGGGAGTTCGGCGTCATCTTTGCTGTCTTCAATGTCCGAGGCATCACCCTCTTCGTCCTCATCCGAGACATCTTCAACGTTTTCAGCGTTTTTGTCACCGGCGGCTTCTAGGAAGCTCGGTCCCTCAGTCCATTCATGAATGGGAGCGTATTCGATAAGGCTATGGGAGCAAGCCTTGCGCCGAGCTACCCACTCCGGGTCACTGGTCCATTTGGATCCGGTGCGCATGCGCGCTAGGAGGTTGAGGTTGATCTTCCCGTACCACGTAAGTACGTGGTGGAGAACGGTCTCAGCTGCGGCGCGTCCAGCGGATTCCCTCCAAAGGTCAACCTGGGTCTCGCATTCCATCAACTTTTCAAAAAGTGCGGTTCCCTCTAGGAGTGTCTTCTGCAGGCCAAAACGTGTTGAAGATTCGGACTGCAATGTCAAGGATATCCTTGCCATAGTTCTTGATGATTTCCACGCGAGACCAATAGGTCCTCCATGTCATAGGGAATCTCTTCAGCGTCAGGACCAACCGGAGTACCCCTCTCTCGGCGGAAATCAGCAACAGCGGTGCTCGCGATGGCAGTGCCCTCTAGAAATTTGCCTGAAAACGAGATAAGAGAAGCAGGTAAAGAAAAGACATGTGAAGTAACCCGGAGAAATATGCCAGATAAGGGAAAGGAACTTACATGAAATATGGTTGAGGATCCGAGTCAACTCCCTGGTACAGTCATCACGTCTTTTGCGAAGCTGCACAAGTTCAGTGTTCACCGACTCAAGCTTGACGTCGGCCTCCTGGAGAAGTTCTCGGTCCTTGGCAATTTGGAGGTTTGATACATTGCAAATGTATCTATAATTTTTGATGCTCCATGCTTGGTTTTTACTCACTTTCTTGTGTTTTGTCCACACTTTGGAGTACTTTTCATATGATTTCTTGGACTAACCTATTAACAACAGCGATAGTGACAGCTGCCTGTTTTCTGCTGTTTTTGGTTCCAGGAAAGTCAGAAAATGAATATTCTCGGAATTGGACGGGACAAAAGCCAATGTGCCTATTTTTCCAAAAGACTCCAGGAGCTAGAATATGAGACGGAGGAGGGCTAGGGGCTGGCCACCCCCCCAAGGCGTAGGCTAGGCCTAGTCACGCCAGGGCCTGGTGTGGTGGCCCCAGGCACCCCCTCGGCCTCTCTCTTCGCCTATAAGAAGCCTTCTGACCTAAAAACTTCAAGGGGTTCAACGTTTTTCCACAAAAAGTTCCGCTGCGCCGCCGTCACCAAAGGGGAGATTCGGGGGACAGAAAGTCTCTGTTCTGGCACCCTGTCGGGACGGGGAAGTGCCCCCGGAGCCATCTCCATTGATCCCCACCATCATCTTCATCGACCATCCATGTTTCTTCCATCTATGAGTGAGTAATCCCCCGTTGTAGGCTATGGGGATGGTAGGGATTGGATGAGATCATTCATGTAATGGCATCGGATTGTTAGGGCATAGTGCCTAGTATCTCTTATTAGTGCTTTATGACTTTGTTGCAACTTTGTTGTGCTTAATGCTTGTCACTAGGGCCCGAGTGCCATGATTTCAGATCTGAACTTATTATGGATTCATTATGATAGTATTGTTTCTGGTCTTATCTACAAGTTGTATACACACGTCGCTGTCGGGAACCTATGGTCCCGAAGTGACAGAAATCGGGGTAGCCGGAAGGGAAAGGCTTTGATGTGAGGATCACATGTGTTCACAGAGTGTTAATGCTTTGCTCCGGTGCTCTATTAAAAGGAGGACCTTAATTTCCAGTAGTTCCCTAGAGGCCCCGCTGCAAACGGGCTGGCAGGACAAAAGATGTTGTGCAAGTTCTCATTGCGAGCACGTATGACTATATATGGAACACATGCCTAGGATTGTCTAGTACTTGGGTGCTTTATTTTATTTATCTGCAATTGCCCTATGTTCTGATTGCTATGTGAATTGTCTTATCCATGCAATGCCCGTCCATCCATCCCTATGCCTACCGCACTCGAATCCCACTGTTTACTGCTTTTGTTACTACTGTCTTTGCTTTGGTACTACTGTTACTTTACTATTCCTACTACAAAACTGTTGCTACTAATAAACTGCTGTGAGCAAGATTATTTCCAGGTGCAGCTGAATTGACAACTCAGTTGTTAAGGCTGATAAGTATTCTTTGGCTCCCCTTGTGTCGAATCAATAAATTGGGTTTCACTTCCCTCGAAAATACTATGATACACCCCCTATACTTGTGGGTCATCAAGGTTGAGGCGCTCGCGCTCCTCAGTGAAGTCTTGGCCAGCCTTTTGGAGCTCGGATTGATGTTGTGCCTTCAATTTCTTCATCTCGGCCTTAAGCTTGGCGATCTCATCATCCTTGGTCTGGAGGAGGGCAAGCTCATCGTCTTTCTTTTTGAGCTCGGCCTGATGCTGCCCTGCTTGTTCGAGAAAATGCAGCATCATATCAGGCACGGGCACACTATCTTCTAGCGATACTGAAATAGTTTGTCAACCCGGCAAAGCTGAGGTATGAATGTTTGCCGAGCCATGGAGGAATGGAAATGGAAAGCATAGCAAGGTTGAGCAGATATAACTTACCCTTGATCTAATCCAGGTTCTTCCTCATAAGCGTGTTCTCAGCCTCCACCCAAACTTCAAAAACCGAATGATGGATTAGTTCGGCAGAAGATGAAGGAAAATGGAGAAATGCTGAGGAAGAAACTTACCCCTCTTATCATGATCAGCAAGAAGTGAGTTATGCTTGGCGCACAGCATCTTGTGAGTGTCCAGGAGACGCTGAAACTCAGCGCTCTGGCGGTTGGTGGTCACCTGAAAAGAATACAAAAATACAACTTAGCCTTGTACATATTCGAAGTGTACAAAATCCGGGCCAAGTGGAACTTAACCCGGCTCTAGGTGTGTTCATAATCGAAGTGTACAAAATCGGGGCCAAGTGGAACTTAACCCGGCTCTAGGTGTGTGCATATTCGAAGTGTACAAAATCCGGGCCAAGTGGAACTTAACCCGGCTCTAGGTGTGTGCATATTCGAAGTGTACAAAATCCGGGCCAAGTAGAACATAACCCGGCTCTAGGTGTGTGCATATTCGAAGTGTACAAAATCCGGGCCAAGTGGAACTTAACCCGGCTCTAGCTGTGTGCATATTCGAAGTGTACAAAATCCGGGCCAAGTGGAACTTAACCCGGCTCTAGGTGTGTGCATATTCGAAGTGTACAAAATCCGGGCCAAGTGGAACTTAACCCGGCTCTAGGTGTGTGCATATTCGAAGTGTACAAAATCCGGGCCAAGTGGAACTTAACCCGGCTCTAGGTGTGTGCATATTCGAAGTGTACAAAATCCGGGCCAAGTGGAACTTAACCCGGCTCTAGGTGTGTGCATATTCGAAGTGTACAAAATCCAGGCCAAGTGGAACTTAACCCGGCTCTAGGTGTGTGCATATTCGAAGTGTACAAAATCCGGGCCAAGTGGAACTTAACCCGGCTCTAGGTGTGTGCATATTAGAATTGTACAAAATCCAGGCCAAGTGGAACTTAACCCGGCTCTAGGTGTGTGCATATTCAAAGTTATCAAGGAGCTACGCTAGTTTTCTAAGGAGCATCCGGCCGAGTAACAAGTTACTCCCCTAGAGGCTCGGGGACTAATGGTTATATCATTAATATCTACAACATGCTAAGGAAAAGGGGAAGTAACGTACCTCCATCATCCGACCCGCGAGGTTGATTGCCTTAGCGGCCGTGTTCATTTGAGCAAAAAATTCAGCGGGGTCGAAGTTCTCCGAAAGATCGTCATTGTGGACGAACTCCGCCTTGTTCCAATTCATGACGAATTCAATCAGGGTCGGAGGGTATTGCTGTCCGCTGGGCATATGGGGCGCCACCAAGCCCTTCGCATGCACCTCCCTCCTCTCAACCAGGGCAAGAGCCGGACTGGTGCGCAAAACCATCTGTTGTGCATCAGCTGGCTCGGCAGGGGTGTCCTTCGGTGCTGGAGGCTTCTTGGAAAGCATGGACGCGAGAGTACGTTGTCTAGCCTCGACGGACGCTGCCCTGGTGGCATCAAGGGCCTTTTTGCCCTTGGGCTACTAAGAGGAGGAAGTGGTTGCAGCAGATTTACCCTTGGGAGCTGCCTGGGTACTTTCTCACCGAGACTGGGAAGTCTCGGACGAGGCGGAGGAGCTTGGCGCTGCTGCTGTTGCTCTTGGTGTTGCTGTTGTTGCTCTTGCTGCTGGGGTTGGTGCTAGTGCTGGAGTTGGTGCTGGTACTGGTGCTGGAGTTGGTGCTGGTGCTCCTGCTAGTTTCTTCTTTGGTAGAGGTGCTGAGGTAGCCTCGGTTGTAGCTGGTTGCGGCAAAGCCGAAGTGGTGGCTGCCGCTGCCTCGGCTGGGCCTGTCTCTCCCGCTCCAAGGTTGCCCCCCTCTTGACGGGGTGGTGTGGAACCCGGAGCAGCCGTTGAACCCTCCAGAATAGGGCTCAGCGGGCATGAATCGTCGCCACGAGGGGGAGAAGGGCTGAGCCGGAGCGGCGAAGCAATGCTAGATCCACTTTGGGGGACCTCCACCACGGCCCTGCCGAATGAAACAGTGTCGGATGAGAAACTATAACAATGCAAGAATAAGTGAATGGCAAAGAAAAAAGAGGCTTACGCATCTGAGGTCAGGGGCTCCTTGGGCTTCCGAGCCCTTCGTGCTGGGGTCTTGGTTGCAGGCTTGGAGGCAGTCTTGTCCTCGGACTTCTTTCGCCTTTTGGTTGGCTGAGAAGGTCCGGAGGAAGAGGTTGATGCAGCACCCCACTTCTTCTTTGGTGCAACCGGAACAGGGTCACCCACGGCTAGGGGAGGGTCCTCATGGATCTTCCCACCGGGGTTAGCTGATGCCGGAAAAGCATAAGAAAGGGGGACAGCGTCAAATGCTTCCATCACCTCGACATCTGAGTCATCTTCATCGTTGGGCCAATCTCTAATGGAAGAGAGTTTACCGGTGGGTCACTTCGTCGCGTTGGTCATTGGGAGGAACATCTCCTGATCCGGCTCTTCCTCGTCCGAGGTCTCCCGATCAGGCGCCCATTTGAGGGAGGGATCGGGACCATCCTCGATAGTTTGCTGAAGGAATTGCTAAGGGAGAGAAAAGACGACAGAGTTAAATATACAATAGCAACCGATGTAAGATTTAATCCGGAGAAAGTTTGCCGCACAAAGCTTAGCACGGGAGGAAGCCTATCTCGGCAATAGTGCTCAATTCCCCACGTCCACTCAGAGGAAAAGTCCTTGTGGGTGGTGAAGAGGGCCTTGACCCGGTGGTAAATCTCTGTGTTGCTCAGCCCAAAAGACGAGGTACGGTTGGGGTCGCGGCCCCAGCTCATGTGACACACCTTCTGAGTGCGCTTCTGGGGGGAGATCTGGTTGCGGATGAATGTGATCATGGCGTCCTCATTGCGCAACCCGAGCTCCTTCAGCTCCGCGAACCTTTTGTTGACCTGGTTGGCAAGGACCGTGGGCTTCTTGAGGATAACGTCCCACAACTCCAGGTTAGGAGGACCCGGAGCATAGGGGCGCAGCTGGATTAGGTCTTCGGTGCCGTCATTCCGAACATAAAAGAATGTCCGGGCCCATACCTTGCAGGATTCTAGCCCGGTAACCCAGGGAAAGACGGATAGCCTCCGAGGAGAGATTGATGCAGCCCCGAATTGCGTAAGCTTTTGTCCTCCGGATCAAGCTGGGTGTTCGGAATCACGTTATGACGAAGGCTGAAGAACCGGATCCATAGCTCCTTTGTGGGCCATAATCCGGCATAGCCTTCGATCGTGGAGGCGAAAGAAGAGAGAGAGGTGATAGCGCTGGCAGGAAGGTGGTGCGGTTGGAGTTCGTAGGTGTTCAACCAATCGTGGAAAAAATCGCTGACTGGCAAACCGAATCCTCGCTAGAAATGTGACAGAAACACCAGAAACTCACCCGGATTGGGTGAGGGGGCAAGTTTGGCGGAGGCGAGGCATGCGGTGACGCCTGCGGGGATGCGCCTCGTGCGGTAGAGCCAGTCCAGGTCATCCTGGCAGACCCAGGATCCAGCCCACGCACCACAGTCCACCGTCACAGTGTCTTCCTCCATCTCCTACTCGGCGATAGCGAGCTCCTCTTCAGTCATCTCGAGTTCGCTGCCCTCACTAGTGCTAGCGGCGGTGGGGGGCAGCGGCCTAGACTGACAGTGACCCGTGGCGGAGGAGGTGCGCAGAGGCGGTGGCGACGCAGATGCGTGTGGAAGCAGTGCGGCGGCAGCGCTACTACTCAATCGCGGTGGCGACGGCGCTGTCGCGGGAGAAAACGAGGAAGAAGAAAGGGCAGAGGGGCGCGGAAATGGGGAAAGGGCCCAAGGGGCGCACCCCTCCCCTATTTAACCGCTCCCTCTGCGAGGAGGTGGGATCGCGTTTGTGGGCGGGCCACATCGTGTGGCCGTGTGCACTCTGGTTTGACCAATCAGCATCAGGCCACACGGAAGGTCACAAGGCACAGCGGATCCCATGACGCGATGCATTGATGCAGTTAATGAGGAGGCAGGCGTGACGTGACGTGCGCACAGTAACTCCTGACAATTACTGCGGCGGTTACTATGGCTGGCCCTTAAAATGAGGCGATGTGATGATTAGCCTCCACGTGGGGAAGCGTACGAGAGAAGGAAGAACAACCCGGATGAGAATGTGGTAACCCGGCCAGCAAGTGAAAACTTGGAATGTGCCAAGGGAAAGTAAATCCATAGAATCCGAGATAAGGGGTAACTCGGAAATAAAACCTAGAGCTTAGTGAAATTGAACCTGTCGTGGCCTTAGCGGCCGAGGCAGCTAAGATCGCACCAGCTTCGGGGACTAATGTTGGGGGGATACCCCCGGATAGGGTCACGCCGGGGTATAAAGGCCGAGTTAGCCGAGGTACGGCAAGGTCAACGCGAATGCTGACCGAGTCGCCTCAAGACAGGCCGAATCTCGGGGTAACCCGGACGAGGGGATATCCACCTAATTGGATCTCAACCGACTTAAGCCGTAAGTCGGATGGATGAATCTAGCTTGTATGCAGGAACAGGTGTGGCCGGATCAACTACGATCCGGGTCATGTCAAGCTTCTAGGAGAAGGAAGGTATCTCGCTGGTCAAAAGTAGCCCTGGTACGCACGGCATGAGTGAAGCGGACAGAGGCAGGACCACCGAGGCGTGGCCGACAGAGGTGACGACGCCAATGTCGGCTGACGCAGGTGCCGTAGAGGCTCACGTAGCCTCTGCATGGGTGACGCGGGGAAAAGCGACCCGGTCAACTTACTATTTTGGGAGGAGGCATATTCCCTGGAATATGCCTCCACGTATGCCCTAAGTAGAGACCTAGCCACCCCTATATAAGGAGGGCTAGGGCCTCTGTAGAAGGGGTTGGTCTGGAACGGGTCGAGTCTTACTAGGTTGATATCTATTGGCTAGTTTTTACTTGGTTCTTGAGGGCTATCTAGCGGTGAGAGTAAGAGAGTTCCTTCTTCCTCCTCTCTCCAATACAGCTCTAGGAGCACTTGTAAACCTTGGAAGTGAGTCAAATATAAACCTTCTGTGTATGGAATCACCTCACTATCCCTCCCTGGATTCCCCTAGTGCATTTAGTCCCCACCATTAGCCTATCAATGGCATCTGCCATGACACCACCACGATACTTTTTCTCTCTTGTGCCCATTTAGAGTTAAACTTCTATATGTGATTTGCTCTGTATGAGAATATGTTTATGTGTGGCTCTGGATTTATCTTCTGGATTATCCTTATGGATTCATCTATAATATTGGCTATGTTGGATATTTATATCAAGGAAGGAGCTCATTATGGCTATCATTGAATATTCTTATAATATATTGAGGGCGCCTTTATCTCTCTCTTGGTGGTATGAATATTTTGCCTATGGTCCAATGAAATAGACTTGTACCTTCTTGTGTGTATTTGTAGTCAAATGCAAATTTTATTATGCACACATTGCGGGGGAGTCTTTTTCATTCGTTACATATTCTTGTTATGAGAGCTATCTCGCAAATCTTAGTATTGTCATCTAACACCAAAAAGGGGGAGATTGAAAGAACATTTCATGGTTCCCCGTGTTTTGTGTGTTAGATAACAATACCACGGAGTTTTCCTCATGTGTGCTAAGTGTGCAGGGAAGTGTTTTTGGTGTTTGGGGACCGGATTATCTGCCCCCATCAAGGGCCAGCTAATCCGGCCTAACCCTCTTGGCAAAGGCTGGCATGGCACGAGTCTCAGACTAGGGGTGGATTTTCCCTTGGACAATCTGAAGTGGGGCAGATTTTCTCCCCCTGTCTGATAATCCGGCCCTCACCTTGGGCCAGATAATCCGGCCCATAGGAGAAGTGCAAAGGCTGGCATGGCGCGACTCTCAGACTGGGGGCGGATTATCCCCCGGATAGTCCAAGGTTGGCGCGGAGTTTTCCCTGGGCCAGATAATCTGGCCCTCACGGATAATCCGCTCCCAAAAAGCTCCAACGGCTCCATCTGGACAGGGGTATAAAAGCCACGTCTTCCCCTCCTGTCAGACCTCTTGATTCATTCGAAAAATAACAGACATGTTGCAAATGCTCTCTCCCGAGATCTCCCACTTCAACCACTCGAAGGCTTCGATCTTTGGGGCAATTGAAGGAGGAGGCATCATTCATCATCATCACGGATCAAGCGCTTCAACTCCTCTCCATTCACTTGGAGAATCCCCGATCTAGTATTCTCGTTGATATCTAGATCTTGTGTTTTGTTATTGATAACTATTGTTCTTGTGGAAGCTTGTTGTCTTTACGGGAGCCTCCAATTCGGTTGTGGAGTTGTGCCCCGCTAGTTGTGTAAAGGCGTTGGTTCCCGCCTCGAAGGGATCCTATAGTGCAAAGGTGGATCAGGCCTTTGGTGGTGGGATCCATCGGAGAACAGGCTGAGGCCTATTGTGGCATGGTGGTCTTAGTACCGCCCACCCCTCCAACGCAGATGTACTTCCCTTAACAAGGATGGAAATGTGGTAAAACAAATCTTGTGTCCATGCGTGCTCTACTACGGTTTCCTCATTCCTCTATCTTAATTCGCCTTTACTCGCTAGTAGTTCGGTTTGCATATAGGGAAATTCTACTCAGCAGTATATCTAGAGAATTTACCTTTTGTGTCAAGCCTAAAATTGAAAAAGAATTAAAATTTGAAGTAGCACCTATTCACCCCCCCTCTAGGTGTAGATCCATTTCAAGTGGGTCCTGATGGACATGGTGGAAGATAGTCCCTGTCTTTCACCCCCCACTGCACTGGCCGAGAAGGTCAACAGTCGATGGCTCGCGGCAACCCTAGAGGGGGACAAGTTGGATGCCCTCATCGCCCGCGTTGAGCAGCTTAACTCCTTAGGTCTGACAGGACCTCTCGTCGCCATGGAGTTCATTCGCCTTAGGATCTCTCCGCTGTAGAGGCACAACAAGGACATGTGGAACTTCACCGCTGGAGACCTCTTGGCCCTAGGGAACAGTGTTACTGACGATTTCGTCGTGGAAGGCTTCATCCACCAGCTTCTGCACACCCCAGCCACCTCTGAGCTTCCCAAGGGGGCCTGCCCCTTTACCTCGATCCCCATAGAGTAGAAATTCCTCGGTTCAATGAGAGGAGGATTGTCCCTCCCGGTCATGCGGGTGAGCGCTCGAATCATTTGGACGTTGCTTCCTCCATAGTCACCCAGTCCGAGGGCTCTCCTAGGACTGCGGCGGGGAAGACCGCAGAAGCAGGAGTCCCTTCTCCCGAGGTCGACCCTTAGGAGGCATATCGACAGAAGAGGGACCGTGAGGAGAGCCATCCTCCGGAAGAGGCCGCGTTGGGGAGTGATGAGCCCTGTCCTACCAGGGTCTTCATCCCCCATGGCACGAAACGGGGTCGCTAGGGCGTGTAGTCCTCAATTGCGGGCAGCAGCAGGTATCTGCCGGTAGTTCCTAGCTCTTTCTCGTGCCTTCTGGTCTTAGCTCAAAGATTCTTTGCAGCGAACGCCGCCCACGGAAGCAGCCTCGGGTGAAGAGAACCACCTCCCGGAAGGTCCGGCTGGTAGTATGCCCCCTGGACTTGTCGAGCAATGTCCAGACCGCACCGGCGGTGCCTGGAGAGGAGGCGGCAGTCTCCCCTCCGCAGGCAACTCCCACCCCATGTCATCCCGGTGTCCTCTGCCATGTTGGCGATCGAGACAGGCGACGAGCGTCCCCCGGGCTCCCCTCCTGATGCTGCTCCACCGGCCGTGGACAAGCCTGCAGACGTCATGGGGTCGGCTGACACAGTTGCCAAGCAAGGTTCGCTGGATGGCGAGGCTTATGAAGACTGCACATCCCCTAGGCCAGCCCCTTTGACTCCTACTCGCCCGCCGGGTGCTCCGGAGAAGGCTCCTTCCGACACACAACCCAATGAGTCCTAGGACCTGATCGTGGTTGAGTCAGGATACTCCCCCGCACCAAGCTCCTGGGGAAGTTCATTTCCGGCATCCGCATCGAGCTGGACCAGTTCCTGGTAGATGCAGTCCACGAGGACCGTCGGCTGACCCGGGAATGGGAGTAGCTTATGAAGACTCAGAAATCAGTGGATTCACAGAGGGTGCATGCCCGTGTTGATACGAAGGGCATACTGTGGGATGCGTCGGCCCGGGCGATGAAAGTCCTAACTGACACCAAGGCACAGGCCTCTCGAATCGCAGATGCCTTGTTGGCATGGGAGAAAGCTGATTCCGCTGAAGAGGCGGCGGCGGCAAAGTGCTAGAAGGAGCTCAAGGCTCAATCACTAGAGACCGACGCCAAGCTGTCGGAAGCCTAGGGGCCCTTGCTCGGGAGCGAGAGGAGAGCTCCAAGCTCTAGGACACCCATCCATAGGGGGGAACTCTGGAGGAGTTCTCTTTAGGAGCTAGAGGAGCTCCAAGGTGAAGTCAGGGCCCTGAAAGAGTCCCTTGCAGCTACCATGAGGGGTGAGCAGGGATGCGAGCGATCCGCACGCGAGGCGGCGGAGGCTCTTCGCACATCCTTCTACTCCCTTGCCAAGCAGGGCGCCGAGGTCCTATGGCACCCCGCAAAACCACTATAAGAAAATCGCGTTGTTTTTGTGCATTGCATCGTCATGACCGCATGCTCATGTCATCATGCCACCTTGCATTGAGCATCGTCATGTCTTCTTACATTGGTTTGCATAAAAATATTTTCGCAAAGTCTGTTTTGTTTTCTAAATGCCCCGTCTCTATTCAAATTAAAACCCGGGTCTATCTGGAATATTTTTCTAAACGCCCCGTCTCTATGTCGGTGAGAGCCGCCGAATTCTAGCCTCGCCGTGTACTGGCCTCAGTACTGACGCTCCTCTTTTTCCTTTGCCCTTTGTCGTCACCCCTTTTGTTTTAGCAGGTTTGAGATCGACGTTGTTAGCAGGGTTACCCTTCTGGCTTGGCCTGGGCAGGGTTATGGACGCCATTAGTTCTTCTTCAGGGCTCTTAGCCCCATTTGCATCTTGTCCGTAGCCGGACGCTCTATCGTTTTCAAGGTGATTTGGATCTATGTATATTATATCTGTATTCTTGACTCGTTGAGTCACTGTTGTATATATATTTGTTCTGTGGGTCCCATCGAGGACTGTTGTGTAATGGTATTACTTCGTTTTCCACCCGCACGAAAGTGCCTGGTGGGCGTCGTTCAATTGTTTCTATGCGGGTTTTGCGGAAAGGGCTAAAACTTGCATAGGGCCGATTTGAGGGTGTTACAGACTGGTATCAGAGCTCAGCAGTTGCGATACCCCACAAGTCCAGCCTGTAGGTTAACCTAGCTAACAGACGATCTAGAGTGTCAAAACTATTTTGCAAAACGGTTGGATAGATCTGACTAGGTCTGATTTTCCTCCTTACCCTCTGCTATTCTCCTCTTATCTCTGCGTGTTTTGAATCTGCCCTCTTATCTTTTCTTCCAGTCTAGGATTTCTCGTGATTGGGTTTTCCATCGTACCTTCAGGGTTTCGCTTCCTCCTTTGGCAACGGTGCTTCTACCTCCGGACTTCATGCTATCTGAGTGCTCCTTTATCTGTGGTACCATTCTTTGTTCCTTGTTTGTGCCTTTCGGTGTTTTCCGACGCGACGACATCACCTACGGTAGATCCGATGCAGAGTCTGCATCACTCCTTGTTTCCAAATCTCGCTTATCGAGATCATGAGTCTGAATCCCGAGAGTTGGTTGCATAATTCTCCTATTCATGTGCAAAGTAATGCTTTGAGTGCGGGATGGAGTAGCTACCATACCACTACTCTTATCATTCGCTTTGTACGTTGAATCGGTGGATCCATCAATTTTACTCCATCCACGGAAGTTAGAGGTGGCTTTATTTGTTGATACCTCTATCTTCGCCTTTTTGTTCCGGAGTGTTCTCTCGACGATCACGAACAAGGACCCTTGTTAGTGGTGTCGCGAGCAGCTACACGAAACGAGAAGATTCATATCGCCGACCTTCTTTCCGGTACCATGAGGCGGATCTCGAGGGCGGGATCCATTGTTAGTGGTGTCAAATTGTGGCGCCCCGCAAAAATCACTACAAGAAAATCGCGTTGTTTTTGTGCATTGCATCGTCATGACCACATGCTCATGTCATCATGCCACCTTGCATTGAGCATCGTCATGTCTTCTTACATTGGTTTGCATAAAACTATTTTCGCAAAGTCTGTTTTGTTTTCTAAACGCCCCGTCTCTATTCAAATTAAAATCCGGGTCTATCCGGAATATTTTGTTTTGTCTACCAACGGTTTTCAAAAGCCCCGTTTTAAATAATAAAACATTTATTTTATTTTTTGGGAGGCAGCCAGCCCGGCCCGAAAGCCCAACCGGCCACCTCTAGATAAAAATCCTACCTACCCAAGAAACACCCAAAACTTATTCTACCAAATAACCCACCCAGCCTATTCTACCCAGCCCCTCCACCTCACCTCACCCTATGGCAGCGCGCCATGTCACCCTGGCCAATTTCCCACCCACTCTCCCGCTGCCACCTCAACCCCCAACTCCCTCCACTCCCTAACCCAGCCACACCACGCGGACATAGCCCGCGCGCACGCTCCCCGCGAGGCCCACCACCAGGTCGCCCCTGTCTCCACCTAATCCTCCCATACGCGGGTCCCACTCCTAGTCCCACCACACGCCACCAGCCGCAAGCGGACAAATCCCCCTAACCCGACCCCACCTGTCCCCCCACCCCGTCCACGCGTCCCAGGTCCTGGCCCTGCGCCCCACGCGCCAACTCCCGCACGCCATCTCCTCCCTCACCCCGCATCGCCCGCCGCAAGTCCGTCCTCCACCTCGGGGAGCCCCTCCCGCCGCTCGAGCCCGAGCTTGCGCTGGCCGCCCGCGAGCACCCCGGCTGCCGAGCACCACCGTCATCCCCGCCGTCCTCTTCCCGCTGGCCGCCGGCCGACGCTCTGCTTCCTCGCCTCCACTCCGAGCCGTCCACCGCCCCGTATCCCTCTCCACCGTGCTCCTCTTCCCCCGGCTCAACCCCGCCGCCAGGGCCGAGGCCACCATCGCCCGCGCATCCTCTAACTGTGTCGGCCGCCACCTCTTCCCCTCACCGCCTCTGCCGCCAACGATAACCCCGCCCGCGAGCACCCCGCCGCCACAACCAGAGCCAGCCGCCGCCCTGCCTCGCGGCCTAGTCGTACTCCACCCCGGTGCCATCTCCTCCGCCGCCGGCCCCGGCCTCGGCTACGTCACGCGTGGGCCACCTCCACGCGGCTCCTTCCCTGAGACCGCCTGCCGCCGTCTTCCTCATGGCCTGCGAGCCCCTGCAGCGCGACGACTGTGCGTGGCCGCTGCCTCTGCCGTGTCGCCGCCTCGCTCCGGTCGCCGTCGCCTCCGGCCCGAGCTCCGGTCGCCCCGCTGTCCCCCGTCCTGCAGCGCATCAGCCATGTGCTCATGTGCTTCATGAGGTCCAGTTGTGGTGGTATACCTGTGCAGATGAGGGCACGGGTAGCGCATACCCTGTTGTGGTAGTGTTTTGCTCTGGTGTTTCCCCGTACGATCCAAGGCCGTCGTTTGTAATGTTCCCGTCGACAAGATCTTCTCGGCTGCATCAGATAAGACACTGTTCGAAGCACCAAGGTCGACACGAGGAGACATACCAAGGCAGCACCCGAGTACACCGACACCGAACAACTCACCTCGACCATGGTTGCCGAAACAAGACCTACCGGCGACCCGACAAGACCTTCCAAAGACCGAACCCTAGCGCGCCAAGTTCTTCGTCCCCGAGGACCGATACATTGGAGGCGACAAGATCTCCTTCCCGGCTACGATGCCCGAGAACCCGGACGCCAAGGTCATCGACACGGATATGCCAAGTACTTCCTTGAGGACACCAAGTTCTTCACCCCGAACACCAAGACCGACCCGATACGCGGACCCGACAAGATCTTCGCGACGACAAGATCGACCCCGACCTGGGCAAATCCGATGCGCCCCCGACGCCAAACCAAGTCCTTCTTCCCGGGTGCGACAAGATCTACTCCGTGGTCCGAGAGTGTTTCCGTCGAGACCGATCCCCGTCGAACCCTGTCGAACCCCGGACCCCCGGAACCCAAGACCTTCGACCCCAGATGTGTGAATCTATTCCGAGCCCCTATTTTATAAATGCCTTATATAAAAGCTGTTGCATAATAATTGTTCATCTCTGATGCATATCATAATCATGTTGGATCTTCTGTCGTAGTATTAACTATTGCATCTGGTGTTTCTTCTAGTGTTTGCTTCTTCGCGGATTAGGCCGATGAGTGGATGCGAGTATCGACAAGTCTCCGGATTTGAACCGTCGGTAGTGTTTTCCCAGGCGAGCATCCTCCCTCTTTCTACCTATTTTGCATTTATAGTCTTTACTTCCTCCTGTTGATCTATTGATATCTGTGTGGCGATGCTTTAGTTTCCGTGCACCAGTTATATCTCGTGCAGCCTTTATATTGCCTTGGACACCTCCTATGACCTGTGTTTGGTAGATAGCTGGCCTTGCGAGTCGTAGTTGCTTGCTCAGGTGCGATCTCGTGATGTCAAGTACCACAATTGTTGGAATGCGGACAGATGCTTATTGGTGGAGATGATCATGTCCTTAAATATAACTATTAAAATGCTAGATATAACTAATGCAGAGGCATCGGTGGGCAATAGATGTTATTTGGTTCTTCCACGCTCACTTGTGTCCCGTAGGACCCCGAGTACTTGATACCTGTTCCTTGATTTTTCGCACTATCCACATCCGGGGGGCCTTATGGACCCCCCCTGAGCCAGAGCATGATTCATTTCTATTTCTTGGGGCCACAAAGTAGTTTGGGGATTTATTACTATCCTGTACTTATGCCATGTTACTGCTTTATTTAAGATTGTGCGTGGAGCACCTGTACTGTTTTGGATTGCGCCACGTTTTTACGGTATCGATAAGCCCAGTCACACTTTGGGGTTCCCAGTCGTTTACAGCCGTCGTCACAAACCCTGGGTCCGTTCCGGAGCCGGCCAACTTCATTGCGGGTAGCTTAGTGGGGTGGCCCCCTGAAATATTTATGAATCCTATGATCGCTTTGTCATGAATGCCTCGTTGGGTTTTGAGTTGGTTTTTCCGAGGTTGATCGAGTGTGTGTTGCTATTTGTGCACCCCTGTAGGGTAAAACTTTCTGAAAGCCGTGTCCGCGGTTATGGACGACTTGGAGCATTGTATCTCGTTCATAGACAAGCATAACTAAAGTAGTGCTATAAATTTGACTTAATATGTGACTAGTAATCAGCTCAAGTATAACGGAATGGATATTAAAAGTGCCAACAGCTGGTGGATCTAGATTGTTTTGTGACATGCTATATGCCTAGTAAGTATTGCAACTCCAATGGAATGTGATAAAAGTGTCAACAACTGTTGGGTTTGGGATTCCTCAGGACAATTATATCTGACTAGTAAATGTTCCAACTACAATGGGATGTTAACTAAAACTGCCCACTACTTATGCTATCAGGATGACTCATGATATCTATATCTGATTAGTAATTGCTGCAACTATAATGGAATGAGTAAAATTGCCAACTGTGTGAGTTCCTTGGTCCGACTTCCTCGTTTGGTCTCGAGGGGGAAATACCAGGATGGGTTTGTTTGGTGTTAGCTTTAGGTTGGATCCGAATAGGTCTTTCTTACCCCTCTCTAATAGCCGCCAGTGATACCGAGTCTCTATAGGTTGTTTACTTTCGCTGCGCTGCCGCTTCAGCCCACCATACCTATGTAGGCGAGAGCCGCCGAATGCTAGCCTCGCCGTGTACTGGCCTCAGTACTGACACTCCTCTTTTTTACTTTGCCCTTTGTCGGCACCCCTTTTGTCTTAGCAGGTTTGAGATCGACGTCGTTAGTAGGGTCACCCTTCCGGCTTGGCCTGGGCAGGGTTATGGACGCCATTGGTTATTCTTCAGGGCTCTTAGCCCCATTTGCATCTTGTCCGTAGCCGGACGCTCTATCGTTTTCAAGGTGATTTGGATCTATGTATATTATATATGTATTCTTGACTCGTTGAGTCACTATTGTATATAGATCTGTTCTGTGGGTCCCATCGAGGACTGTTGTGTAATGGAATTACTTCGTTTTCCACCCGCACGAAAGTGCCTGGTGGGCGTCCTTGAATCGTTTCTATGCGGGTTTGGCGGAAAGGGCTAAAACTTGCATAAGGCCGATTTGAGGGTGTTACAGGTCCTCCCGCTCTTGGGGGTCACAGGCTTCGCCGCGCTAGAGCTTCAAGCGGTGGCGAGGTCGATGCGCTTCTGGAGCTTGTGTGTAGGGTCCTGAGCTCCCTGAGCCTGGCGGTGCAGGCCATGGACGGCTTCATCTCCTTAGAGTGCGAGGCGATGCTGGACGTGGTTGGGAAGTCCCTCTTCTCTAACCTCTTGCAACTGTGGCCTGACCTCGACTACTCCCTGGCCGTGCGATAGTTGGCCGTTGTGCCAGATCTCGAGGCGAGGGTCGCCCCGCTCGTCGATCTACTGGTCGAGGTGTTCCCATGTGTGGTGGATGACGAGGTAGAGATTAGAACCGTTGAATCAGGTGACTCTTCCATGCCGGAAGAAGGAGAAGATCTCTACTAGGCAAGCACCGATGGCGCCGCTGGGGGTGTAACTCTTATTTATGTAATGCTCGCGAAGGGACTCTGGACTTTGTCGTCTCTTTGCTAAGTCTTGCAAGTGCAACCTTCCTGTGATCGGGGGCCTTGACTATCTATTGTTACTTTTTCCTGTCTCCAGGGCATGGCACGTGGTTCCCCGTCGGGCCCTCGGGAGCACTGTCCCGCTGGCCTCTTGTGGAGATGACTGTAGGTTCACGTCCCGCTTGAGGGGTAGTCTCAAGGGTCGCCCCGCTAGCCCCCTTCTGGGGAGGTCGCAGGGCTTATACCTGTCCTGTAGCTCCCTCGAGGAGGAGGTCGTAGGCTCTGTATATTCAGTTCTGCTGCATACCCTCGAGGAGGCAACCGTTGGGCTCGTACTTTCCCTGTATAGTTCCTCGGAGAGGTAACCGTAGGTTCCACATGCCGCTCGAGGGGTAGTCTCAAGGGTCTCCCAGCTATCTCCCCTTCTGGGGAGGTCGCGGGGCTTGTACATGTCCCGTAGGTCCCTCGAGGAGGAGGTCGTAGGCTTTGTACGTTCAGTTCTGCCCCGTAAGTCCCTTGAGGAGGCGACCGTAGGGTGCGTACTTTCCCTATATAGTTCCTCGGAGAGGTAACCATAGGTTCCGCTCGGTGTATGCTCTCCTTTTGTGCACCGTGTGAGGATCATCAAGCACCGAGAACCGTGGTTGAGGTGACTTATTGTTGGAGCTAGTCCATAAGTTCAGAGCTCGTCACTTTAGGCTCCCATGCTGACCGAGGGTGGCGACTGTGGTAGGCACCATGACCAGCCCTGCTCACCCTATGTGGAAAAAGGAGAACTACCACAAAAAAGACGAATATGCAAACAAGGAAAATAGCAGGTAAACAGAAACGAAAATGAGTCATCGTTCGAGAGTCTTAACACCACCCGAGGGGGGGTTGCTTGTTACCGCTATCGCCGTGAGGCCAGCTCACTCGTAGAACTTGCGAAAGTCCTGGATGTTCCAAGGGTTGGGGATTGGGACGCCCTCCTCCGTTTCTAGCCGTGCCGTGCCTAGCCTTGCAACGTGTGCGACCCTGAAAGGGCCCTCCCACATTGGAGATAGCTTGTGGAGGCTCTCGCGAGAGAGGACAAGGTGAAGGACCAGGTCCCCTACTTCCAAGGTGCGCGCTTGTACATTGCGGCAGTGGTATCGATGTAGTGCCTGCTGGTATCTGGCTGCTCGTACGCTGACCTTGTGGCGAGCCTCCTCAAATGAGTTTGAGGTCGTCACGACGTAGATCCTTGAAGGCGAGCACTCGGGGGGAGCCGTACTGGAGCTCTGCAGGGATGACAGCTTCAGCACCATATACGAGGAAGAAGGGGGTCTCACCCATCGGTTTTGTTGCAATGGTTCGGATGGACCATAGCACTCCTGGGAGAGCGTCCACCCATCCTTGCCTGCACTCTTTGAGCTTGCGACGGAAGCTCTTGGTCTTGATCCCCTTCAAGACCTCCACGTTTACTCGCTCCGCTTGTCCGTTGCTGCGAGGGTGGGCGACTTACGCATAGCAGATCTTGGTGCCGATGTCCTCGCAGTAGAACTAGAACAGCCTGCTGGTGAACTAGCTGTCGTTGTTGGTGATGATGCGATTGGGCACCCCGAAGCGGCATACCAGGCTTTGGATGAACTTCATCGTGGACCGTGCCGGGATGGTTCTTACCGGTTCTACCTCGGCCCATTTGGTGAATTTCTTGAGGGCGACGTAGATGTATCGGTAGCCCCCAGGCACCCACGGAAAAGGCCCAAGATATCCAGCACCCAAACTGCAAACGGCCATGAGAGCAGGATGGTCTGCAGGTGCTGAGCCGGCTGATGTATTTTTTGGTGTGGAACTAGCATGCTTCGCATGACTTCACCAGCTCTATGGCGTCAGTGAGTGCGGTGAGCCAGTAGAAGCCGATGCAGAAGTCCTTCCCTGCCAGGGTGAGCACCGAGGCGTGGTGGCCGCATTCCTCTATGTGGATGTCGGTCAGCAGTTCATGCCCTTTGTCACTAGAAATGCATCGGAGGGCAGCCCCGTTGGGGCGGCAGTAGTGGTCCCTATCCACCATGTAGTACTTCTTTGCTCGGGGTACTAGGCTTTCTGCTGCGTTGTTGCTGCCCGGGAGGGTGCTGTCCTGGAGGTAGCTTTTGAGTTCAGTGATCCAGCTCTGCTCCTAGGCTATGGCTGCCAGGACAAGCCTGCATCCCAAAGGTAGGCCACAATCGTGTGTGCATGTGGAGGGTGGGGCGAGAGCTCCTCTGGTTGGGCAGTTTCCATTTCGGGGGTGGCCGAGGGTTTGAACAGTCTTTCCTCGAAAACCCCCGGCTATTGTGGTTTCCGACTAGACGCGATCTTAGTGATTTCGTCCGCCTCGTAGTTGTCTCCACGAGGGATGTCAAGCAGGTCCATGCCCCGGAAGTACTTCTCTAGCCTTCGCACTTCCTCCAGGTACACTGCCATGTGCTTGTCCTTCAGACGGTAGCTTTTGTTAGAGAAGTTAACCAGGATCAAGGAGTCCCCCTAGATTGTGGCGTGCTTGATGCCAAGGGCGCTTGTCTCCATCCTCGAAGCATAGCTGCAAGGCAGAGGAGAGTTTGTTGCATGTGGGGGACGTGAGCACGACGGCCGCCCTAGCTCCATCTGCATTGAACGCCCCGTCGAAGTTCACAGTCCAACGCCCTAGGGCTAGCTTCCCGAGAAGCTAGGTTATTTCCTCCCGAGGCTCTCTTTCCCCAAGGTCAGTCCATTCCACCGCGAACTCCCCCAAGGCCCCTGTACGGATGGTGGGTGTGGTGTTGAATGTCAGCTCGAAGAGTTGTAGCTCGATGGCCTACTCCGCCACATGACCCGTGGCATTGGGGTTGCACAGGATTGCCTCCAGAGGGAATTTGGGGACCACTCTGATGGGGTGACCCTGGAAGTAATGACATAGCTTGCATGACTCTATGAGGAGTGCGTAGAGGAACTTCTTCTGCATGGGGTATATTTCTCTTGAGTCTCTGAGAACCGTATCGACGAAGTAGACCGGGCGTTCCAGGAGCTCCATAGTCTTGATCGCGTCTCAGTTGATGGCCCTATCATCACCTTCCTTCGGGGCGCCGTCGCCCTCGGGCATAGCCCCCGGGCCCTTAGGAGGGTTCACAGCTCGGGGCATTTGCTTCTTTTCTACCACCTCTTCATGCTCGCGACCAGGACGGCAATTGTTATTTGTGGCATGGCAGCCAAGTACAACAGTAGTGGCTCAAGCTCCCTGGGGGCCACCATGACTGGTGGGCTCGTGAGATACCTCTAATGCTTTGTCGGCCTCCGGAGTCCACTAGAACTTGCCGGTACGCTTGATAATCTTGAAGAAAGGCAAGGCCTTCTTGCCAAGCTTGGAGATGAATCTTCCCAAAGCCATCACGCACCTAGGCAAACGCTACATCTCCTTGAGACGCATTGGAGGATGCATTTCCTCGATGGCCTGGACCTTGTCGGGGTTCGCCTCGATCCCCCGATGCGACACTAAGAACTCGAGGAGCTTGCCCGATGGGATGTTGAATACGCACTTGGTGGGGTTGATCTTGATGTTCACCCGACGTAAGTTAGCGAAGTTTTCTGTTAGGTCCTCCACCAAGGTGTCGCATTTGCGGGTCTTGACCATGATGTCGTCGACGTAGGCCTCTGCGTTCCTCCCCATCTTCTCGCCTAGCACGATGTGAATGAGCCTTTGGAAGGTGGTGCCAGCGTTCTTGAGGCTGAACGACATGTAGGTGTATCGGTACATGCTGCATGGGGTGATGAAGGCAGTCTTCTCCTCATCCTCCTTGGCCATCTTGATCTAATCGTACCCCGAGAAGGTGTCTAGAAAACACAGAAGGTCGTAACCCGCCGTGGAGTCGGTGATATGGTCTATCTGCGGCAGTGGGAAAGGATCCTGGGGGCATGCCTTATTGAGGTCAGTGAAGTCGATGGAGAGCCTCCCACCCCAGGTGGCCTTGGGCATCACCACAGGGTTTGCGTGCCAGTCGGCGTGCAAGACTTCCTTGACGAGCTTTTCCATCTTGGCGATGATGAACTGCTGCTTCTCAGTCGACTGCTTCTGCGGGTTCTGCTTTACCGTATGCATCGTGGGACACACTGCCAGGTGGTGCTCGATCACCTCAAGAGGGACCCCCGCCATGTCCAACGGGGACCAAGCATACATGTCCGTGTTGGCCCAAAGGAAGGCGACGAGGGCCTCCTCTCTGTTGGGAGAGAGGCCTGTATCAATGGTGATTGTAGCCCCCAGTACCGCCGGGTCGAGGGGGACCTCTTAGTCTTGGCCCTATCCTGAGAGAAGGTCGGCCTCTTCTTGCCAGTGACCCGAGCGGTGCATAGGATGCCCTCGTAGGAGGGCGCTACTGACTCGACATCTTCTTTTCCCTAAGGAGGGGAGAGTTGAGGGAGGCCAACCGCGGGCTTCCGCCACGTTGGTGCGGCCTGCTTACAGGCTTGCCTAAGGTAGTGCACGGCCTCGACCTCGTCGTAGTGCACCGTGATGGTGGTGCTGGCATTGCTCGGCAACTTGACCAAGTTGTAGGTGTTGTGCGTGACTGCCATGAACTTGGCCCGGGCCGGGTAGCCTAGGATGGCATTGTAAGGCAGGGAGATCCGAGTGACATTGAAGTCGATGAGCTCCATGTAGAGAATATCATTTTGCGGCCCGAAAGTTGGGGTGTACAGGC
Organism: Avena eriantha; assembly: GCA_910589775.1. NCBI lineage: Eukaryota > Viridiplantae > Streptophyta > Magnoliopsida > Poales > Poaceae > Avena > Avena eriantha. The sequence continues at coordinate 304,168,934 of OU342741.1, read as the reverse complement.
AACGTGGTACCCAAGTTCCCTGAAATCTGCCGGGATGACTATAGTTGGTGTGCCAAATACTCAGAGGGTCTTTTTCGGCACGAATTCAACTTTACGTTTCAATACAAAAAATCAGGCTAACGGTCGTCAAGTTGGGCCCCCTGTCAGTTCTCGCCGTTATGTCGCTCCCGTCGCATAGGCGGGGTGGCTGTCACGTAGGCTTGCAGCGTTGGCACAGTGGATAGGACAACACCCCTTGCCCAGCCCCGTACCCAGTGTATTGACGTGACAAAACAGGGCACATGTATTGGCTTTATAATTATTTTTTTGTTTACTCAGAAGCTGGAAAGGCCACCGCCACGCGTCTCTCCTTGGACTTCCCTCCCAATCGTTAACCACTACCTTAAAAGCGCATTGACGGTTCCACCGTTCCCCTTCCTCGCAGAAACCACTCTTCTTCTTCCTGTCATATATCTTCTTCCTGTCTTCTCCTTGCCGCCATGGAAGATCTACGCACTCTAGAGACAAGCTTCACTACCCATGACAATAAGAAGATAGACGTTGTCTACACCAACGAGGAGGAGACAGAGAATGTACAAGGGTTGGCTTGGGATAGACGAGGACAAGTTTGTGGGATTGGACCTCGAGTACACCCCGGAGCACCCATATGAAAGGAGTGAAGTCTCTGTCGTTCAACTGGCCATGCGGAAACATGTCCTCGTCTACCACCTCTCCCGGTTTGTAAATTTGTCCTCTGTAACTACCGCTTTTAGGGTTTTCTCCTCTTGTTGTTTATCCACTTGCTCATCTTGCAACTACTGGATTTTATTTAGGACAAAATAAATTAGGGTTTCCCTATGTCTCAATCGACTGAGATTTTCTTTAGTCTCAATCACCTAAGAAAAGTGCAACTGTAGTTAAAAGAAATGTGCAACTCGTTCAGTCGACTGAGAAATAGCAAAACCGAATAAATTACGACAATACAATGTTGAGAGTCTTGATCTTGCATTTACTAAACTTTTCAAAATTATATTGAGATGATGATCTTGCATTGATAAAATATTTGTAGTTACAAATTTGAGTGATGACAAACTACATACCTTTAGGACTGACAGGAAATGTTCGGCATTGCGCCAGTTCCTTGTCGAAAAGGGAATTGTTTTCTGCATTGTCGACACAACAACTGATTTTTAGAAATTTTATCAAGAGGAAATTATAATTCCTGCGCACAACTGGATCGATAATCAAAGTCTTGTCAAGATCCTAGGGGGATCGAGGAAGGATGGAATGGCATCACTCGCAACTACAATCGTCGATGAGTCGTACGACAAAATGAAGGAAGATTTACCTATGGATAGGCACGATTTCTGGGACAAGTGGTCGTTGTCTGATATAAACCTAAAGTATGTAGCCATAGATGCTTACGTGACCTACCAGCTGTACAAGAAGATCCATTTTTTCTATGTTACCTCGTGTTTTGCCCTATTTGCAAGAGGGAAGACGAGCTTAGGGGGCCCTTTGTAGAAAATGCAGAATAGCTGAGTTTGAAGCTGCATATGCAAAGAAAATGGCTGCATCTAAACCAGCTGACTGAGAGGCTGCAGAAGCAGCTAAAAGAGAGCTTGCAGCTGAAGGAGAAGCAGCTGACAGAGAGGCTGCAGCTGAAGCAGCAAACAGAGAGGCTGCATCTTCTAGCGGCAACAATCAGGCCAGTGATGCACCGCTAATTGTGCTGCAGGACGCTGAAGATAGGGAAGCCAAGTCAGATCCCAGGTGGGACGAAGCATTTCGTGAGCTGTGGAGTACTTGGAATGGTCGCATTTTGTCGCCTAGGAACGATGGCAAGCGCCTCAAGTGGTCTATGAGAAGTGAATTAAATTTTACTTGTCAGTGTTATGTTTCTGTTTTGTGGAACTCAGTTAGCTTGTCAAGATGTCTAGCGCCTCAAGTGATACTAGTAAAATAAATTTAACCTCCGTTGTCTTATGTTTATGTATGTGTCTTGTAGCTTGTCAAGATGGTAGCTTGTTAACTGGCAGTTTGAAAGAGTGCCCTTTTCCTCTCTCGCTAACTAGATATGTTTCATTTTGCCCAAATTGGTAGCTAATCTAGAGAAGATTCTCAGTTCGATAATTCATTCCCTTTTGGACCTCTTTTTGCCTCCAATCAGGTAGCAAACCTAGAGCAGCAAATCACACCAGGCAGAATACATTCATTCAGAAAACAAAACAAATGTAGATATACCTGTGCGCAGCCAAATAGGATATAGCGATAGAAAGTAGGTTGCTTAACGAGGTTCGATGCATTCAGCCAGAAATAGTATATAGCTAGAAAGAAGCTGCTTAGCAGCAGCAGCAGCCGTCGCAGCTGCAGGAACATCCTGCAAGCGCCCGCGCCACCGCCTCCTCCCTCCGGTGCTTCCTCCACTTCTTGCTACCCAGTCCCTTGATCTTGGGGGCCTTGGGCCTGATTGGAGGCATGCGACCCTCTTTGATGACCACCCACTGGAGGTTTCGGAGGTGAATGCCGACAGCCCGGTGTTCAGTGATGTAGGCGTTGATGTTCACGGTCTCGCGCTTGCCGCCTTTTTGGATGCTGGAGCACGCAGCCTCTACATGCTTTAGTAAGGTATTCAAGTCGGTGTCGCCGGTGTGACTCGTCAAGCACTAGGTGATCCCCTTGCAGAAGGGGTAGCTTTAGTCGCCGCGCCTGAGGAAGGCGTCGTACTGGCCGGCCCGCAGCCTCCTCAGCACCTGACGAGCCTTGGTGTGAATGGACTCATCATCGCTGCAGACGTCGCTGCCAGAAACCTATTGGAAGAAAAGGAAAATGGGGGAGTAGATGATGTAAGAAGATCGAGCAATCGAAATGCAAACAAGCGAATCCTAATAAACCAAGATCTAGCATCCAACGATGGGAACGGTAGAAGAACCAGGGGAGGCGAGCAAACCCTAGTTACCTCCGACCATGGGTCGTTGATGCCAGTGTCGTAGGGGTTCAGCGGAGCGATGTACTTATCTAGATCGTAGGTGCCCAAGAAGTGCTTGATCTGCTTGTGACCGGCGGGGGGCTCCTTGCCGGTGGGGCGCACCTCTTCGGCGGCTCCGTTAGTAGCGGGGACGGGGGCCTGGACGGGAACGGCAACTGCCATCGATGCCTCGACTAGGGCCCGGACAGGGACGACGGCTGCTTTCAACGTGTCGAGGGGGACCGTCGAGGAGATGGGGGCCTCCTCGCCGGTGGCCACAGAGGCAACGATGGCCACCTTATCCTCCTCGGCCATCACCGGCGCGGACGGGGTATTCTCGGGAGTTTGCGGGTGCTGGTGGGACAGTGGAGAGGGTTGCGTGAGGACAGTGAGCGAGAGTGAGAGTGGGTGTGTGGAGAGGGGCTCTATAGTTAAGGTGGATGGAAGCAAGGCACGTTTCGTTGCACCATCGTGCAACGTGCCGCGCAATCTACTACACCGTGCACCGCGACACGCGCACGGTACGTCACATTTTTTTCCCGGGCCATGCATGGCAGTTCTGTATTGAGTCGCATGCAAAGGGCGCACACACAATTTCTATGTATGAAATTTGACACGGCCCTAAAATTGGCGATAGTTAAAAGTGGAAATGTAGACCGGAAGGTTGATGGGGATATGACAAAGGGGGTATGCCTAGCAGGACGTTCCGATTGGGCCGAAGGGCCTACGAGTGCACCTGAAGGACGGCGACTGGACTACGACGGAAGGAGAGGCCCGGCGACTGGAGACTGGAGGCCAAGAAGCATAACAGAAGCCCAGTCGGATTAGGTCAAAACCTCTGAATCCTTATCTTGTTCGGTTGTAGCTTGTAAACCCTAGTGAGGTGCCTCATATATAAACCTCCCTAGGGTATCCTAAGGACTCACGTTCCATTATACACCCCTTCAAGCGACTCGCTGCTTAGACGCCAAGCTCGCCACCCCTGTAACTCGCTCTCCAATAATCTAATCTAGCAGGAGTAGGTCTTTATCCTCCAGGGGGGCGAACCTGGGTAAACCCATGTGCATCTGCCCCCATCTCGCACCGCAGATGGCCACCAACTCTTCCTCACGAAACAATCAATCGCTGCGACTGGCAGCGACTGTCGTGGCTATTTCCACGACAGTGGTGCCCACCATGGGGCATAGAGGGACTGGCCTGAGTTCTGTGGCGAGACCCTACTCGCCGATCGATCGGCCGCTCGCCACCTATCGCACGATCGCCATCAGTGGGATCTTACAGATCCTGCCCAGAAGCTACATCCCGGCGTCACGCCCGGTCACTCACGGCGTGGTGATGCCGGTCGGCTCCATCAACCTCTTCGTCGGCTTCATCGGCGCGGTCGACCTAGCTGCAACGGTGATCATCGGCGGATCGCCGCCACACCGCGATCTGGTCTCGGAGGAGCAGGCCCGCTCCATCAGGACCCCTGTCACCGAGTACGACTCGAATGCCAGCGACGCGGCTGAGACTAATGGCGCCACCAACGACGATGCCCTAAACGACGACACCGATTCCGCGACCCCTGCCTCGGTCGACGGATCCATCACCGCCGCATCACGGGAGGACTCCATCACACGAGTCTCCAACCCTGAGGACTTTGAGGACTCCTCCATCCTGGGGATCTTTGACTCCGATTCCGGCTCGGAGTCCCCCGAGGATTTTCGCGCCAGATCCAATCGCTTCAACACGATCTACATGGTGGGCAGCACGGTCGCCCCGCCAGATCCGTTCGCCACGCCGATCCCGCCGACTACGATGGCCACAAGGGTGGAGGAAACCCGCCTGCGGCTCGCGGACGCGCAAAGCAACGAACTCGCCGAGCACGACAAATACCGCCTCGAGCGGGAAATGGCGCGGGAGCTATTGCTCTATCACCAGCGCCGCATCAGGACCCGCCTGAACTCCAACATCCAGGGCCGCGTCCTGAACTTCAACGGCGAAAGCGACCCCGCACGCGCCGCCGAGCACGAATAATGCGAAAACACGCCGCTAGGCGGAAGCAACCCCGCGAGACCACCACCCGGCGCACCGGCAACCGGAGCCCCTCCACCACCCATCGACCACGCGCCCCCGCCGGACCAACCGCGGATCATCATCTCGCCTCAAGCCTGCGACGCCAACGGGCTACCATTATACTCCACCCCGATGTACAACGTCGTCGCGGTCGACGCCGCGATCGCCAACCTCGACATCCAAGGCGACGGCGTGCTACAGATCCAGTACGCCAAGGCCCTACTCGTCAGGGTCATCGAGCAACAAGCTACAGGAGTCGACCCGCGGGGGCGGAAGTACTCCCTCTCATCAGCAACCGGGGCGGCATCAAGCAGCCACACCACCGTGGACAACGCATTAATTTGCGCACCACCGCAGCCCCTAGAGAACCAACCACGGGCTGCCAACCCCACGTTGTCCACCAACGAGCCGTGACCGGCGAATAACACGGTCGACGCCAACGGGCAGCCCCTCGATGCCCGAACGGACATCATCAACAACCAGGCATGGCGGTCGCGCCAGCCCAACGACCTAAGGCACACCCTAACCAACCGCGGCGACCCGAAACCAAGAGGCTCGCTCAGTCGAGTCAGGACGCAATGCTTCGGGCCCATGATCCGCGGGGAAAAATACCCCGCCCACTTCAAGGCTCCCAAGGAGATCGAAAAGTATGACCTGATGTATGATCCCGCTGTCTGGCTAGACACATACCTCATGGCAATGGGAATCGCAGGACACACCGACCTGCTCGCCGCTCGCTACCTCCCCTTGAAGATGGAGGGTGCGACCCGACAATGGATCAACACGCTCCCCGTCGACAGCATCGATTCCTGGGAAGAAATGCGGGACGCCTTCATCAGGCACTTCGAGGGCTCCTACACCCGTGCCACCACCATAGAGGATTTGGAGCGATGCATCCAGGGACAACGCGAGTCGACTCGCCGCTGGATCCAAAGATGGCAAGAACTGTGGATCAACGCCTCCGGCATCCACCCAGACACGGCGATACATTGCTTCAAGAACGCGTGCCGGTATGAACTCCTGGTCGCTAAGATCAAGAGGGTCTATCGGACGCTCAACAACATCCCCGACCTCCTCGAGATCGCCAAGCGCTACGCGGAGGAGGACCCCAACCAAGACTCCGATGACGAGTCGGGAGGAAGACGTCGCAACAGCATCCACGATAGAGGGCACCTACGCGATATGCGCTACAGCAACACCCGCATCACCGGCAAGTGCCACACGGATGGGCGATTCGACTTTGTCACCAATGCCAGCTACGGCCAGCACGACTCCAAGAACTACCGCCACGACGGAGGAAACTACCGCTCCAACAACACAGTGAGGCCGAAATTCGACCCCGCTGCCCTGCTTAATCAGCCCTGCATCTACCATAGCAGGGAGGGAAAAGCTGCCACCCACATCACCGTTGATTGCCACTCTCTCAAAGAGATTGAGAAGGCGAGACGAGCAAGGAAGGACCCCAATAATAACCCACCTCAGGTCAACGGGAACAGCGGCGGCTTCGGCACCGCCGTCGGCTCGCTACACACCTTCACCGGACTCGGCACCAAGCGCGAGAAGAAGGTGCTCACCCGCGCGGTCGCCGTCAACGCGGTGAGACAGGTCGACATCCCTCGCTTCCTCAACTGGTCCGAGCAGAGAATCACCTAGAGTCGCCAGGACCATGCGCCAAGAATCGAATACCCAGGGTGAGTCGCCCTGGTAGTCAGGCATAAGGTGGCCGACTACTGGCTGCCCAAGACACTAATGGATGGAGGGAGTTCCATCAACATTTTGTACCTGGACACGTTCAAGAGGCTCCAGCTCCCAGAAGCAGCCATTGAGCCAACCCTAACGACCTTCCACGGTATCATCCCCGGTCGGAAGGCGTACCCGATCGGGAAAGTGACGCTGCCAGTCACCTTCAGCACTCCAGCAAACTACCGCACGGAGAGGATCGTATTCGAGCTGGTGAACTTCCGTAGCCCCTACCACTGTGTCCTGGGTCGCCAGGCATTCGCAAAGTTCATGGCGACCCCGCACTATGCCTACAACATGATGAAGCTCCACGGGCCAAGCGGCATCATCACCATCCACGGCGACCCCAACATGGCCGTGGAATGCGAGGACAAAGGCGCCGAGCTCGCCGATGCCGTCATCGCTGCAGAGACCGACCACGCGGAGGAGCTCGCGAAATACGTGGGCAACATCAACAAGCACGACCCCACCATCCTGAAGAAACCAACCGCCGCGAACTCCACGTTCGAGGTGACCAAGCATACCCGCACCGTGTAGCTCGTCCCAGGCGACTCTAGCCAGATGGTCACCATAGAGGCGCACATGAGCCCCGCATAGGAAAGCGCGCTCATCGGGTTCCTCCGTGAGAACCGCGACATCTTCGCATGGAAGCCATCTGACATGCCAGGTGTCCCGAGGGAACTCGCTGAGCACAAACTCAACGCCGACCCCAAAGTGCGACCAGTAAAGAAGTCGCTACGGCCCTTCAATGAAGAGCGGCGTCGAGCAATCGCCGAAGAAGTTCAGCGCCTGCTAGCCGCAGGCTTCATCCGGCCAATCAAATACTCCAAGTGGCTGGCAAACCCAGTCCTGGTTCTAAAAAAGAACAACACATGGAGAATGTGTATCAACTACACCAACCTCAACTTTGCCTGCCCGAAGGAGTTCGTCCTACCGCGCATCGATTAGATCATCGACTCCACCGCGGGATCGGAGTTGCTATGCTTCCTTGACGCTTACTCTGGTTATAACCAGATCAAGATGGCGGTCGAGGACGAGGAGAAGACGGTGTTCATCATGCCATTCGGCGCCTTCTGCTACACAGCCATGACGTTCGGCCTCAAGAACGTAGGCGCCACATACCAGAGATGCATGCAGGAGTGCCTAGCGAGCCAAATTGGCCACAACATTCATGTCTACATCGACGACGTGATGGTAAAATCCACCCGCCAGGACGACCTACTCGCCGACCTAGCCGAAACCTTCGCAAACCTGCGGAGGTACAACATCAAGCTGAACCCCGGAAAATGCACCTCCGGCGTCCCTACTGGACAACTCCTAGGACATGTAGTCTCCAAGCGCGGCATCGAAGCCAACCCCACCAAGATCAACACCATCGCGCGACTCGGGAAACCCGAGTGCCCACGCGACGTCCAGAAGTTGGCAGGGCGAGTCGCAGCCCTCAGTCGCTTCATCCCCCGACTAGGCAAGAAGGCAATGCCCCTCTACCGTCTGATGCGCAAGAAGCCCATGTTCCAATGGGACGCGGAGGCTGACGACGCACTCAAAGCGCTCAAAGAAGTGCTACTCGCGGCCCCACTACTCGCTGCTCCACTCGACAAAGAGCCAATGCTCGTCTACGTCGCGGCCTCTACTCGATTCGTCAGCGTCGTGATGGTCGTCGAACGACCGGAGGAGGGAAAGGAGCGCCTCATACAGCGCCTTGTCTACTACATCACGACAGCGCTACCCGCAATACCAAAAACTAGTGTACACGGTATTCCGAGCACAACGGCGACTCCCACACTACTTCTAGGAGCACCCAATCACGGTGGTCTCCTCTGCGCCCCTGCAAGACATCATACGCAATTGCGAGGCGACCGGGCGAGTCGCCAAGTGGGCCGTCGAAATCGGTGTCCACAACATCAAATACGAGCCCCGCAAAGCGATCAACTCACAAGCCCTGGCTGATTTCCTTGCAGACTGGGAAGAAGCACAACAACCAGAGAAGCTCCCGTACCTCCACTACTGGTCGCTCCATTTTGACGGCTCCAAGAATGCCGACGGCGCAGGTGGCTGTAAGGCAAGATTTGTAGGGTTGTGATAGATTCGGTAAAGGGATGTGTTGATGGCTGCGTGTGACTCAATGAAGCCGAAGACGTTAGGTCTCGTCGAGCTCAGCTGTTCGGCCTCTGGCTAGCCCATGCAAGCTTCTTACGGTGGGCCCCGGTTGGAAGTGAGATTGAGAGCCGCTGCGTAAAAAATGGGATGTGTCTTATTAAAATCAAGTGGCAATGAATTGCAGCTGTCCATCGACAACCGTGTACTCGATGACGCATGTGTTGTGGCGTAGTAGTAGCAGTAGTAGGCTTTTCAGACTTGATTAAACGTGACATGACCGCTCGACGACTTTTTCCATGAACGGCATCGTGTTCCTTCTTGTGGAGGGAGACGTCAAGATGGGGCCTCGTCAAGATGGTAGCTCGTTAACTGGTAGTTTGAAAGAGTACCCTTTTCCTCTCTTGCTAAACAGATATGTTTCATTTTTCCCAAATTGGTAGCAAATCTAGAGAAGATTCTCTCTTCGATAATTCGTTCCCTTTTGGACCTCTTTTTTTGCCTCCGATCAGGTAGCAAATCTAGAGCAGCAAATCACACCAGGTAGAATACATTCATTCAGAAAATAAAACAAATGTAGATATAGATGTGCGCAGCTAAATAGGATATAACGCTAGAAAGTAGGTTGCTTAACGAGGTTCGATGCATTCAGCCAGAAATAGGATATAGCTAGAAAGAAGCTGCTTAGCAGCAGCAGCTGCTGCAGGCACATCCTGCAAGCGCCCACGCCTCCGCTTCCTCCTCCTCCCTGCGGTGCTTCCTCCACTTCTTGCTGCCCAGTCCCTTGATCTTGGGGACCTTGGGCCTGATCGGAGGGATGCAACCCTATTTGATGGCTAACCGCTGGAGGTTTCGGAGGTGAATGCTGAGAGCCTGATGTTCAGCAATGTAGGCGTTGATGTTCACGGTCTCGCGCTCGTCGCCTTTGTGGATGCCGGAGCCCGTGGCCTCTGCATGCTTCATTAAGGAGATGAAGTCGGTGCGGTCGGCGCGACTCGCACAGCTGTAGGCGATCCCCTTGCAGAAGGGGCAGTGCCAGGGGCCGCCCCTGAAAAAGGCATCGTCTTGGCCGGCCCGCAGCCTCCTTAGCACCTGACGAGTCTTGGTGTGTATGGACTCGTCATCGCTACAGACGTCGCTGCCAGAAACCTATTGGAAGAAAATGAAATGGGGGAGTAGATGATGTAAGAAGATCGAGCAATCGAAATGTGAACAAGAAAATCCTAATAAACCAAGATCTAGCATCCAACGATGGGAACGATAGAAGAACTAGGGGAGGGGAGAAAACCCTAGTTACCTCCGACCACGGGTCGTCGATGCCGGTGTCATAGGGGTTCAGCGGAGCGATGTACTTATCTGGATCGTAGGTGCCCAAGAAGTGCTTGATCTGCTTGTGACTAGAGGGGGCCTCCTCGCCGGTGGGGGGCTCCTCTTCGGCGGCTCCGTCGGTAGTAGGGACGGGGGCCTGGATGGGAACGGCGGCTGCCATCGATGCTTTGACTGGGGCCTGGACAGGTACGGCGGCTGCTTTCAACACGTGGAGGGGGACCGGCGAGCAAACGGGGGCCTCCTTGCCAGTGGCCACGGAGGCGACGATGGCCACCTTATCCTCCTCGGCCATCGCCGGCGTGGACGGGGTATTCTCGGGAGTTTGCGGATGCTGGTGGGACAGTGGAGAGGGTTGCGTGGGGACAGTGAGCGAGAGTGGGAGTGTGTCTGTGGAGAGGGGCTCTATAGTTAAGGTGGATGGAAGCAAGGCACATTTCGTTGCACCACCGTGCAACGCGCTGTGCAGTCTACTGCACCATGCACCGCGACACGCGCACAGTACGTCACGTTTTTTCCCCGGCCATGCATGGCAGTTCTGTATTGAGCCGCATGCAAGGGCGCATACACAATTTCTATGTACGAAGTTTGACACGGCCTTAAAATTGGCGATTGAGATCCGCTGCGTAAAAAATGGGATATGTCTTATTAGAATCAAGTGGCAATAAATTGCAGTTGTCCATCGACGACCGTGCACTCGATGACGCATGCATTGTGGCGTAGTAGTAGCAGTAGTAGGCTTTTCTAACTTGATTAAACATGACATGACCGCTCGACGACTTTTTCCATGGACGGCATCGTGTTCCTTCTTGTAGAAGTCTTGCTGAGGGAGACGTCCGTGTTGTCTCATGCTGTACTGTGAAGGGCACGACATGTGCAACGATCATCGTTGGATCGCACAGAATCAACGGTTGGTGTGCACTATCCATGTTACAACTGTGACAACCAATCAGGAGTAGCAGACAGGGTGACCACAGGTTTGTGCTTCTACGAAAGATAGAGAGGGGGGCAAAACTGAGTAGTACCACATAAAACCAAGGGCAAATCTGAGTAGTATAAAAATGGAAAGTGAGTGTCTTGTACAATGAAATACATCGTGGCATACATCAAATTATGCCAAGATAGATCCACTAGAGTTCATTGGATGTGTGTTCTTCTCATAAACCACAAGGACCCACTAGAGTTCATTGGATGTGTGTTCTTCTCATTAACCACACATTGATCCACCAGTGTCATTGCATGTCTGCTCTTTTCATTAACCACAGTTAGAGTCATTGCATGTTTGTTCTTTTTCACAAACCACATATCACCAGTGTCATTGCATGTGTGTTCTTCCCATAAACCACACATGGATCCACCAGTGTCATTGCATGTGTGTCCTTCTCACAAACTACATATGGATCCACCAGTGTCATTGCATGTGTGTTCTTTTCACAGACCACATATCACCAGTGTCATTGCATGTGTGTTGTTCTCACAAACCACATAAGGATCCATCGGTGTCATTGGATGTGTGTTCCTCTCATAGACCACACATGGATCCACCGGTGTCATTGCATGTCTGCTCTTTTCATGAACCACATCTAGAGTCATTGCATGTGTCTTCTTCCAACAGACCACACATGAATCACGAGTGTCATTGCATGTGTGTTCTTCTCACAAACCACAAATGGATCAAGCAGTGTCATTGGATGTGTGTTGCTCCCACAGACCACACATGGATCCACCGTTGTCATTGCATGTCTGCTCTTTTCATGAACCATAGTTAGATTCATTGCATGAGTGTTCTTCTCACGAACCACATAAGGATACACCAGTGTCATTGCATGTGTGTTCTTCTCATGAACAACAGCTAGAATCCTTGTATGTGTGTTTTTCTCACAAACCATATCATGAACCACACCCAGTGTCATTGCATGTGTGTTCTTCTCACAAACCACATATGGATCCAGCAGTGTCATTGGATGTGTCTTCCTCCCACAGACCACACATGGATCCACCGGTGTCATTGCATGTCTGCTCTTTTCATGAAGCACAATTAGAGTCATTGCATGTGTGATCCTCTCACAGACCACACATGGATCCACCAGTGTCATTGGATGTGTGTTCTTCTCATGAACCACAGCTAGACCATCGGGTGTGTGTTCTTTCCATGAACCACAGCTAGAGTCCTTGCATGTCTGCTTTTTTCATGAACCACATAAGGATACACCAGTGTCATTGCATGTGTGTTCTTCCCATGAACCACACCTAGAGTCATTGCATGTGTGTTCTTCTCACAAACCATATCATGAACCACACCCAGTGTCATTGCATGTGTGTTCTTCGCATTAACCACACATGGATCCACCGTGTCATTGCATGTCTCCTATTTTCATGAACCACAGTTAGAGTCATTGCATGTCTATTCTTTACACAAACCACATATCACCGGTGTCATTGCATGTCTGTTCTTCCCATGAACCACACATGGATCCACCAGTTTCATTGCATATGTGTCCTTCTCACAAACCACATATGGATCCACTAGTGTCATTGCATGTGTGTTCTTTTCACAGACCATATATCACCACTGTCATTGCATGTGTGTTCTTCTCACAAACCACGTAAGGATCCACCGGTGTCATTGGATGTGTGTTCCTCTCATAGACCACACATGGATCCACCGGTGTCATCACATGTCTGCTCTTTTCATGAACCACATCTAGAGTCATTGCATGTGTATTCCCACAGACCACACATGGACCCACCAGTGTCATTGCAAGTGTGTTCTTCTCACAAGCCACATATGGATCCAGCAATGTCATTGGATATGTGTTCCTCCCACAGACCACACATGGATCTGCCGGTGTCATTGCATGTCTACTCTTTTCATGAACCACAGTTTGATTCATTGCATGAGTGTTCTTCTCACAAACCACATAAGGATACACCAGTGTCATTGCATGTGTGTTCTTCTCATGAACCACAGCTAGAGTGATTGGATGTGTGTTTTTCCATGAACCACAGCTAGAGTCCTTGCATGTCTGCGCTTTTCATGAACCACATAAGGATACACCAGTGTCATTGCATGTGTGTTCTTCCCATGAACCACAGCTAGAGTCATTGCATGTGTGTTCTTCTCACAAACCATATCATGAACCACACCCAGTGTCATTACATGTGTGTTCTTCTCATTAACCACACATGGATCCACCAGTGTCATTGCATGTCTGCTCTTTTCATGACCCACAGTTAGAGTCATTGCACGTATGTTCTTTTCACAAACCACATATCACCAGTGTCATTGCATGTGTGTTCTTCCCATGAACCACACATGGATACACCAGTGTCATTGCATGTGTGTCCTTCTCACAAACCACATATGGATCCACCAGTGTCATTGCATGTGTGTTCTTTTCACAGACCACATATCACTAGTGTCATTGCATGTGTGTTCTTCTCACAAACCACGTAAGGATCCACCGGTGCACTGGATGTGTGTTCCTCTCATAGGCCACACATGGATACACCAGTGTCATCGCATGTCTCCTCTTTTCATGAACCACATCTAGAGTCATTGCATGTGTGTTCTTCCCACAGACCACACATGGATCCACTAGTGTCATTGCATGTTTGTTCTTCTCACAAACCACATAAGGATCCACCGGTGTCATTGGATGTGTGTTCCTCTCATAGACCACACATGGATCCACTAGTGTCATTGCATGTCTACTCTTTTGATGAACCATAGTTAGAGTCATTGCATGTGTGATCCTCTCACAGACAACACATGGATCCACCAGTGTCATTGGATGTGTGTTCTTCTCATGAACCACAACTAGATTCATTGGATGTGTGTTCTTTCCATGAACCACAGCTAGAGTCCTTGCATGTCTGCTCTTTTCACAAACCACATAAGGATACACTAGTGTCATTGCATGTGTGTTCTTCCCATGAACCATAGCTACATTCATTGCATGTGTGTTCTTCTCACAAACCATATCACGAACCACACCCAGTGTCATTGGATGTGTGTTCTTCTCATTAACCACACATGGATCCACCAGTGTCATTGCATGTCTGCTCTTTTCATGAACCACAGTTAGAGTCATTGCATTTCTGTTCTTTTCACAAAGCACATATCACCAGTGTCATTGCATGTGTGTTCTTCCCATGAACCACACATGGATCAACCATTGTCATTGCATGTGTGTCCTTCTCACAAACCACATATGGATCCACCAGTGTCATTGCATGTGTGTTCTTTTCACAGACCACATATCACCAGTGTCATTGCATGTGTGTTCTTCTCAAAAACCACATAAGGATCCACCGGTGTCATTGGATGTGTGTTCCTCTCATGGACCACACATGGATCCACCGGTGTCATTCATGTCTGCTCTTTTCATGAACCACATCTAGAGTCATTACATGTGTGTTCTTCCCACAGACCACACATGGATCCACTAGTGTCATTGCATGCGTGTTCTTCTCACAAACTACATATGGATCCAGCAGTGTCATTGGATGTGTGTTCCTCCCATAGACCACACATGGATCCACCGGTGTCATTGCATGTCTGCTCTTTTCATGAACCATAGTTAGTGTCATTGCATGTGTGAGCCTCTCACAGATCACACATGGATCCACCAGTGTCATTGCATGTCTGCTCTTTTCATGAACCATAGTTAGATTCATTGGATCTGTGTTCCTCTCATAGACCACACATGGATCCACCGGTGTCATTGCATGTCTGCTCTTTCCATGAACCACAGTTAGAGTCATTGCATGTGTGTTCTTCTCATGAACCATAGCTAGAGTCATTGCATGTGTGTTCTTCTCACAAACCATATCATGAACCACACCCAGTGTCATTGCATGTGTGTTCTTCTCATTAACCACACATGGATCCACCAGTGTCATTGCATGTCTGCTCTTTTCATTAACCACAGTTAGAGTCACTACATGTCTGTTCTCTTCACAGACCACATATCACCAGTGTCATTGCATGTATGTTCTTCTCACAAACCATATAAGGATACACCGGTGTCATTGCATGTGTGTTCTTCTCATGAACCAAAGCTAGTTTCATGGCATGTGTGTTCTTCTCACAAACCATATCATGAACCACACCCAGTGTCATTGCATGTGTGTTCTTCTCATTAACCACACATGGATCCACTAGTGTCATTGCGTGTGTGTTCTTCCCATGAACCACACCTAGTGTCATTGCATGTCTGTTCTTTTCACAAACCACATATCACCAGTGTCATTGCATGTGTGTTCCTCTCATAAACCACACATGGATCCACCAATGTCATTGCATGTGTGTTCTTCTCACAAACCACATATGGATCCACCAGTGTCATTGGATGCGTGTTCTTTTCATAAACCACATATGGATCCTAATTAACCTTAGGAGAGCCCTAACCTTAGCGTTAGACCGAGTCTTCTAGAAGGCACACACTAACACAGTTGTTCTACTTGACAATTGTTACATACCATTCAATCTGGGCACTTGGACGATTGGGATGGTTTTCGTGAAATCGATCCGCGAGTAGTCTGTTTTGTGGCATGATTGGCCACGATTGCTCTGGACAAACTGGCAACATCGGGGGCTCCCCAGTTGTGAGTGTCACGACTCACGAGTTGAGTGGGCCATATCCTAGTGTCATGTCCCCATTACTTCTCTTCCTCCCCATACTTCTCTTCCTTCCACTCGAAGCCACTTTCCCCTCTTCACTCCCATCCTGCCATAGTCACAAGCCGACGGCGCCTCCATCCCAATCCCCTCTCCGGAAGCCACCCCCTCCCCTCTCGCCATGGGTTCAAGGGGAGATGGCGAGGAAACGCGTCGTGACGACAGGGATGGTGATTTTGATGCGAGTCGTCTCATCTCTATCTCTATCATCTGTGGCCAGTTATCTATTTTTTGAGCCAGATCTACTCCGTTTACTCATGCGCGTATGATGTGTTAGTCCAACCAGACGATGTATGACGCCGACTATCACGGTTTAGCGGATGAAGACAGTCCTCTGGTATGTAAACATGGATATGTGCCCGCTAAATTTGTAGCGTTCGAAGGACGAAACGCAGGCAAGAGGTTTCTACGGTGTCAAGGACATCGTGCAATGATGCGAGGCGGAAGTTGCGGTGTTGTCAAATGGGTAGATTCAGAGTGGCCCAAATCGATGCAGAAAACGTTGGACAAACTATGGGAAATGACTGTTGATGTGAAAGAATCCGCATTCAGCTCACTTCTTGACAGTGTTGAGATGAAGCTATGGGAACCACTTGACACGACCAAGCATAAGCGAGATCTCAGGTGGGTGGAAGACAAGGTTAGCAAAGTCGAGAAGGAGAGGGACGCGGCATTGGCCCTGAAGGCTAAAGCAGAGCAATAACTGACTCAAGCAAGGAAGGATCTTCACCAGGCCAAAGTTCTGCAGTTCACAACTACAAATATTGACAAGTGCATGGGAAAAATGCTAAGAAACAATTGAAGTTGTGCAAGGAAGATGCTAAAAGGAAGGAGCAGACGATTCGATCCTTGCTCTCGCAGGAAGATGCGCATCGGGCTAAGATTAGGAAGATCAAGGAGATGTGTGATAACTAGTTCTATTTAGCTTAAGCTCCATGCTTTTTTAAGTTGTAATAGTTGTACTTATTGACCTAGCGGTCTGAACTATTGGCCTCGGAGTCCGGGGAGTAAAAAATTGGTTGCTCGTTAATCTGTCTGAACCCTGCATTACTTCCTTTTGTCTGACCAATGCCCCTTGGATATTCCTCCCGTCGCTTCGTTGTCCTCATCTACAAATAGGAGGCGCCACAGCGCGTCGCTTTGTCGCCCATCCCCTCGCCCTCTCGAATCTCCACCGCGTCATCGCTTCGTCGTCCACCCCCACGCTCCCTCTCCAATCTCCACCGCCGCCATGGAGATGCCCTCGCTAAACTTCTACGAGGCGGTGATGTTCGCGCACTTCGACATCCTCACGCCGCCGGCCGTGATGGTGCCCCACAGATGGCGCATCAGCTATGCGGGGGTGCCGGTGGCTCCGCTCCTCATCCCCGGCGGATCCGTGATGGAGAGTGAAATCACGGCGCGCCGCCGCCAGATGCCCGCGTGGAAGAGGGCACTTCCCCGGTACGCGGCGGCCAGCCCGTACTAGCTGGCGCTGTTCAAGAAGGAGCGGAAGGCCAAGATTGGAAACCGCATCGTTTATGGGCGTGTGGTGCATCGGGATCTCCACAACCGAGAAGGGCGGGAGAGGTTCTGGTCCGTCCCTCGAAGGACCAAGTACACCGTCATCACTGCCCCTCGCCGCGAAGAGGTGCTCCGTCTCGCGAACAATGCAGAAATCGTGGAGGTTCCGTCAGACAACGAGGAGGAAGTCGGCGGCTCAAAGGACAGCGGCAACGGAAGTGAAATTGTTAACTAGTGGTTGAATTAATGTATGATGTGAAATCGCACCTTTGTTTAGAAGAATTTGTGGTGGAATTAATGAAATGCCTCTATTTAGATCTCTGTCTCGATTAATTTGTGGAAGAATTTGTGATTTAGATCAATTTCTGCCTCGATTTAGATCTCTACCTCGGATTGGGAACATGACCATGGACCAAAGACCCCTTTTCTACTAGTGTATTCTAACATTGGTGGTTTGTTTAAACGTAATCTACGTGGATTTGGCCGCATGCAAATGGCACAACCACAATTTATAAAGTGGAAGCATGTACACCCGGTTACTGGAGATCCGGGAGCTTCACCAGATGCAGGGGATGCAGGAGCAGAGAGGCGGTCAGATAGACGGGCTAAAGATTAGGCAAGAAAGTGGTACCGATTTCCTCCTCATATGGGCATTATCGGTGAGAACATTGTTTTTTATGTTGCCACGTCGTTGTGCAGCATCTGAAATAAGTTGCTTCTTCGTGGAGTGTGGCAGCTTAAATAATTTCTTTCTATGCCACTTACATTCCATCGTATTTGGAGACCTCCTGCCCCTCAGCAATCATGGAACCAGTGGATCCTTGTTTTCAGATAGCAGTGGCACAATCACAATTGCGGATTCAACTACTGACTCGGGTGTTTCCAAACCCTAAGTCGCGGTACATTTTACTCATAGAACATGGGTAGATTATTTTTCCCAGCAATGTGCCACACACAGAGCTCTAGAATTTAACAAAATTACATATATAGGTTCAAGTTCAACACATTACTATGCATCTTCATTCCCTGCAGCCTTCTTCTGCAGCCTGGGTGCCAAGCCTTCACGTCCACTATCTTCTTCATTTCCTGCCTTCTTCCTCTTCCTCGGTGCCAATTTTCTTAGCTTCACGTACTCTGCATCACCGGGACAATGGGCACCAGAATCGTTTCCAGCATCATCTTTCCACTTGTTTTTAATTTCTTCGGGCAGCAAAATGACTGACCTAGCAGTCATGTTTCTAACCTTGCGGTGCTTCCTGTCAAAGAAACAAGACAGTTGCATAACTACCCAATATCAACAGAGTAATTAAAACAAAAATTACAATTTAGCACAAACATGTGAAACCCCAAGCGACCTTTGCTTACCAGGAGCTAATTGGGTTCGAGCAACCACCCTATCCAAGAGTAGAAGGGCGACTTCTAGTTGCAGCAGCTCAAACATGGCAGCCGAAGCATACCTTTTCATCAACCCAATTAGCTGACTGTCACACGTTATAGGAACCATGATGCCACGTTCATCCATGAAGCTGAACTTTGTTGTCTGCATTGGCCATAATTCAACATGATTATGCAGAGCAGCAACCATACCAGATATAGTTCAGATCTGCGCAGGCGCTTCTTCCATCGTGAAACAATGGTGTCCATACCACTTGCCCTTAGATTCGTACCTGTAGAGGACTAGCGTAACCAGGTAAGGGGGGTCCATACAGATCCCACTTGACAGAAAACTGTGGACAAAATATGTTTGTCAGCATTGGGCTAACAAATAATTTGAGGTTCAGCAGCCAGCTAGCAGTTATAATTAGTGCGAATAGCAAAGAGAAGGGTAGCTCACCCACTTGTAGCCAGAACTTCTTCTTCCTTGATAGTAGGATCTTCCATCCTCCGAACTGCTCGGCTCGTCGGCGGCGGAGGCGGGCTAGAGCCTCGCAACGGTGGCTATGGCATGCGCCATTGGAGCTCGATATCAGCGACTGGGCGCAGCAACTAGGCGCATCAACCTGGCCCCGAAAGTCAAATGTCCGAAGGGATCGTCCTGCCTGGAGGGTGGATTCTGACGCCGCCGATGCTAGGGGAAAGCTGGGAATGGATTTGTGAAATTAGTCAATGTATCTAATCCACTTAGTTGCTCGATTTTCCTAAGAGGTTGCCACGTTGGCGCCCGCGTCACGGACAGATGACCGACATGACGGTCCCGACCGTCTACTTCACGGGGTGGTTTAACAGAATGTTTGAATTTAGCAGCGGTGAGATGAGTTTGCCTCAAAATGGCCCCTCTCAGTAGTTGGCAGACCAACTTTTTGAAACGCGGTAATTTCAGGCAACTTAGGTATCGCCATGCGCTGGCCTGCGAACATTGGAGCTGGACCTGACCGACGGGCACGGTGGTGCCTGCCGTAACCCCTATGAACAACGGGGCAGGAGGAGGCACGTGCTGGGCACCCGCAGCTGCCCGAACGCTTCTTCAGAGACTACGTCCAGGCCCTCCCCACCATCGATGAGGGTCTTGAACACCGTGACCCCGCTATGCCCTAAGCCATGCCCTCCGCCATGATGGCTGCTAGGTGGCGATGGCGGCGGTGGAGGCGGTGGGTTACCTCTATTGTTGTGTCCCTCCTGCGACTCCTCATGCATGTCGCGGTTGCTTGTCGGACGTGGCGGTTCCTTGCAGGGCCTGCTCCTGTGTCCTTCATGGCCGCTGTGCTCTCTAGCATGATGAGGCTGTTCGCCCTGATCACGTATAACGATACCGGGTTGGGACCGCCTTGGAGTTGGCATGCTTGTGCGGTGGTGCGGCTCTAGTTCCTCGTGACGTTGAGATGGTGGTGGAGGTGGCGAGCGATGTGGACGAGCCTTTTCTCCGTGGTCGAAGGATATGGGGATAGCGTTAGTCCTATTGTGTGCCTCTCTCCATCTTTGCTCTGCAGAGCCTGTGCGCGATCCTTCGTCACGGGGAGATTTTGGTCTTCTGTGGCTGTTCAGGGTTGACTAGCACAACTCCAGGTTGGACTCAAGCCTCTGCGAGGCGGCCTTTCCATGTTGCTTGCATGCCTTAGTGACGAGGTCATACACCTGAGCAACTGCTTCTAGTGACCTGTCCTGTTCTAGGAGGGTCTTGGTGACGGAAATGTTAAGAGCAGGGTTTGGCATGACCTGCCTCCCCTCACAATCTATGTAAGGGGTGGCTTTTGTCGGCTTAGACCCGTAAAACCCCAAACCTCGCCGAACGCCGGGATCTTGGACGACGTGAGCGGGCGCCTTCTTTATTTTGTGCTTTAATAGCAATTGTTTGTATTCGGCCTCCATAGCTCTTGCCTGATGAGGACATCCCTACAGTTAAACCTACCCCAATTGCTAATGATGATGTTCCAATTGCAAAGAAAGATCAATCCAATAAGATAAGGATTGGACCAATCACAAGAGCTCATGCTAAGCTACTAGAACAACAGGTGAAGTTGTTTCTTAATGAACCTGGTGTTTTAATTAATGCGAATTTTATACTACCTAAGTCTTTGAATTATTGCATGATCAGGTACTTAGGAGAAGAAGGCGTAGCATAGAGCGAGGAGTTAATGGAACAAGGCATGTTGATCAATGAAGAATGCACGAGGGAGGAGAGGGAGGAAGTGCAAGGAGAACACAAGACTGAAGATCAACACTTGGTGGACAATCTCTGCCGCGGCAGGGAAACGCCACTTTTCTCTTCCACGACAGGCTGCCGCGGCACAGAAACGGAGTCCTTTTCTGCCACGGCAGAGAAACGGGCCCAAATTCTACCATGGCAGAAACCTGAGCCAAACCCACTTTGGGTTAGTTTGTACCCTTAGTTGGGTGGGACCAACTCGGTGTCCACCCTAGGCCGCCACCCCCAGACTCTTAAATAGATAGGGGCACACTACTATCTAGGTTTAGACCACGTTAAAATTATTTTGGAGTTGTTTCTTTTATAGAACCTCTGGAATTACCCTATGATCGAATTCTACCAATTGCAATTGAGTGTCATCTGTTGTTCCACTGGGAATTAGTAGATTGCATACTACCATTCGTGGTCGACGGCTACGTGCGCAAGAGCGTGGTGTTGTGAATATCCTACAAGGTTTGAGAGTTTTTGCATTGGCATCAGGGTTCGAGCGGGACAGTTCATAACTACAGGCTAGTTATCTATCATCCACCATCACCATCGACAAGTGCTTGCTGAGAAGATCGGGCCACCCCATATCATCTTGGTATCATATTTCCTCATTGCCTCAGTAAGCAATCCATAATCCATCCATAGATAAGAGAGTGTTTTTCGTCCTATATAGAAAAAGGCCCACAAAAAGAGTTGACATAGACTAGATCGCATCATATACGAGTAATAGTTGTTGGTCGTGTTCATCCTTTAGTTTAGATCTAGATCTGTTCTTCGTAATTTTATCATCTTTCTAGTTTTTGTTCTTGCCGAATCCACCATAGTTTCCGCCACCACCAGGTCAGATCCGATCTGATCTAAGATTCCTAGTCTCCTACTCTTGGCCGAGTCGGAATTAAAAAAATTCCTACCGACTCTGCTGCAATACGGAAACAACCTATTTTCCTGTCGCGAGTCCTATTCTGCCACAATTCGGATTCACTGCCGCGGCACGTTTTTGACGTGTTTTTCTGCCGCGGCAGGATTTTCTGCCACGACACGATTTTGGTCCGTTTTTCTGCCATGGCAGGAATTTTTACAAATTGTGAAAATTTGCACTTTTCCATCAACCTTAGCCACAGCCATTATATTACATAGGTGTAGGAACTTGCCCATTGAGACTAGTTTCCGCTCCTACAGGTTGCTCTTAGGATTTATGTGTTGTACTTTGTAATTTGGCCGTGTGTGATCTATATATATATATAAAGAGAGAAAAAGCAAGATAGCAAAAGAAAAGCAAAAAAATAAGCAAAAGGAGCTATTCAAAAATAAAATAATAAAAAAAGAAATTGAGCAAGAGGCCTAGTGATATCTTTGTGCACCGGTAGATTGAGCAATCTTGTGCCTATTTACTTAGAGCTTTGCTAGTGTCTCTCGAGAGTAGTGTAACACCCTTCATAGTTGCATTGCCACGTTCTTCTCCACGTGTGTTTTTCTTGGGTTTTTTAACGATCAGCACTAGGACTTGTTTGTGGTGTAGATAGGGTACCATACCTATAGCTCCACCATAAATAACTTGTGTGCCCTGCGATCGTTCTCTATACCTTCGATATTCACTTCATCACATCAGTGCATCAGTCCTTGATTTTTTTTGGTAGATCATCTCTATTCACTGTGGAACGGTAAGATCTCCTTTCTTCTCAGTTGTGAGTGAGTTGTGAGATTTTCCACCATACTAATTTTGATTTTTGCACTAACCTACTAATCATGTCTTTGAGTGATGATGAAGTTGTGTCACAGAAAAACCAGCTTGAGGAGCTTGCTACTTGGCGTGAGTCTGTTGATAGGAACATCACCGACATACAAGATGCCGTGGAGAATAATACTAGAGCAATCAATAATATTCAAACTCAGATGACGGCAATGAATATCAACTTTGCCACCTTGCAACGTTCAATCCAGGCTATTTTAGAGACACTCCAGCTAGGACACGCACATCAACATGATGATGCGTTTGTGGACCTTGATGAGGGTAGTGTGGCTGATGCTGCCCCACATCATGGCAGGGGACATGCCAATCCCGCTGCACTTGTGGCTGCCCCTCTTTATGGCCGTGGGTATGCTCATGTTGGATGTGCCTAGCATGTTTATAATCCAGCTGATGATAGTTTGGGCAAGCCCAAGTTCTCAATTCCCTCTTTCACTGGCTCGCTTGATCCTAAGGATTATATTACTTGGAAGCTGAAGATTTAGATGCTCTGGAGTTTGTTTGATTATCAAGAAGACAAGAAGGTCAAGCTTGCAGCATCAGAGTTTGATGGTTATGCTTTGCGTTGGTGGGATGCTATTGTGCAGAATAGACGAAACGACAATCAACTTCCTATGATGAATTAGGTTGAGATGAAGGCCATTATGACAGATCGTTTTATTCCCTCCAATTACTTGCGAACAGTGTTTCACAAGCTTACATAGTTGAGGCAAGGCATAGTGACAGTTGATGAGTACTACATGGAGATGGAGATGCTTATGCATCGTGCGAATGTTCGTGAATCACGAGAGATAAAATGCAGCATTTCGTAAACAATTTGAAGCTTCAAATCAAGAGCATTGTGCGCTATCACAAGTATGAGACCATGAATGAGCTGCTGCACCATGCTAGAGAGGCCGAGTCATAGCTTGCAGAGGAGGCGAAGTCGCGTGCTCGTTTTCCATCCTCTAGCCATTTTTCAGCCAGATCTACACTTCGTAGTGTAGCGCCACCTGCTGCGAGTCCTCCTACACCATCGGCCAAACCAGCAAGTACTTCTTCGTTTGGTTCCAATGCTCAGAAGCCTGCTGCTCCTGCTGCTAGATCGGGTTCCAATATGTCTACTACGTGTACTCGCGACGTGGTGTGCCATACTTGTGGAGGTAGAGGGCACTACAAGAAGGATTGTCCAAACAGCAAGGTTATGTTTGTCAATGAACAAGGTGAAGTAGAGAGTGGAGATGAAGCTTCTGACGATGATATTGAAGATGGCGAGGATGGTGCTGATGTGTATCCTGAGCATGCACCAACTATCGTCGTATCTTCACATATACTTAGTGTGCAACCGGTTGAGGAATCCCAGCATTGCAACTTGTTCCAAACAAAAGCTCTAGTTGGACCTAACAAACCTTGGAAGGTAATTATTGATGGAGGTAGCTGCAGAAATCTTGCAAGTAAGGAATTATGTGCCAAGCTGAATTTGACATATTTGCCTCATCTAAAGCCATACGACATACAATGGTTGAGCAACAATTGTGAGATGAAGGTAAATCTTATGGTACGTGTGAATTTTCAAATAGGGCCATACAAAGATTATATTGATTTTGATGTGGTTCCTATGACTGTTTGTCACCTACTATTGGGTCGGCCTTGGCTGTATGATCGCCATGTTCAACACAATGGCCGAGCCAATATGTATCACTTGGAATTCAAAGGGAAAAAGATTACTATGCAGCCAATGACACCACAAGACATTATGAATGATTCTCGCCAGAAGATAGAGGTGAATTTGAAGGAAGATCCTATAGCTCGGCGTGATTGTGTGATAGCTGTTCCTGATGTAATCGAGCCTAAATTTAGTGATATAACAAAAATTGAGAGAGTGCCTAGTTTATTGATATTAGCCACCAAGGAAGATATGAGAGAATTTCGTGAGGATCCTACAACCATGCCAGTTGTGCTCATGTATAAGGGCGAGGTATTGGTTTCTAACGACATGACCCATGTTTCTCTTGGTGTCTCTTTTGTTTTGTAGGATTTTGGGGATGTGTTTCCAGAAGATGTACCCGCAGGTTTGCCTCCATTGCATGGTATAGAACACCAAGTCGACTTCCACACTTCCCAACCGTGCACCCTACAAGACTAATCTTGAAGAACTAAGGAAATACAGAAGCGAGTATAAGCGTTGCTAGATAAAGGGTACATTCGTGTTTCTCTTAGCCCTTGTGTTGTTCCTGTTATTTTAGTGCCTAAGAAATATGGTACATGGCACATGTGTGTAGATTGTAGAGCGATTAATAACATCATTATTCAATATAGTCATCATATTCCACGCTTAGAGGATATGCTAGATGAATTGAGTGGTGCTCATGTTTTCTCTAAGATAGACTTGCGTAGTGGTTATCATCAAATTAGGATGAAAGAAGGGTATGAATGGAAAACTGCTTTCAAAATGAAATTTGGCTTGTATGAGTGGTTAGTCATGTCATTTGGTCTTACTAATGCACCTAGTACATTCATGCGATTAATGAACCATGTTTTGAGAGATTTTATTGGTCGTTTTGTGGTTGTTTACTTGGATGATATACTTATATACAGCCACAACGAAACTGAACATTGCACTCATATTCGACAAGTTTTGCAAGTGTTGCGTGATAATCAATTGTATGCTAATCTTGAGAAGTGCACATTTGCAAAAGATAAGGTCATATTCCTAGGATTTGTTGTATCTAAGAATGGGGTAGAGGTAGATCAATCTAAAATTGAATCAATTCAGAATTGGCCTACTCCCATGAATGTAAGTCAAGTGAGTAGTTTCCACGGGTTAGCTGGTTTCTATAGGCACTTTGTGAAAGATTTTAGCACCATTGTTGCACCTTTGAATGATTTGACAAAGAAAGGTGTTCCTTTTGTATGGGGCGCGGCCCAAGACATTGCATTTGATACATTGAAACATTTGCTTAGTTCTGCACCATTACTTGCATTACCTGATTTTTTTGAAGCAATTTGAAGTTGAATGTGATGCTAGTGGTATAGGCATTGGTGGTGTTTTGATGCAAGAGGGTCGGCCTATAGCTTATTTTTCTGAGAAATTGGCTGGTGCCCGCTTGAATTATTCTATCTATGATAAGGAATTGTATGCACTTGTTAGAGTACTTGAGGTTTGGCAACATTATTTGTGGCTAAGGGAATTCATCATACATTCTGATCATGAAGCATTGAAATACTTGAAAGCTCAATCGAACTTGCATAGAAGATTAGCTAAATGGGTTGATTTTATTGAGTCTTTTCCTTACATCATTAATTATAAGAAGGGAAAAGAGAATGTTGTTGCTGATGCTCTATCTAGGATGAACATGCTATTAACCAATCTTGATGTTAAAATTCCTGGATTAGAAGCTGTTTTTGCACTTTATGCAACTGACCATGATTTTGCTGAACCATATCATTTGTGTGCTCTTAGAAACGCATGGGATAAGTATCATATACATGATGGATATTTGTTTCGAGCTAACAAACTATGTATTCCAGAATCTTCGTTGTGTTTGTTTTTATTGCAGGAATCACATGTTGGTGGTTTGATGGGTCACTTTGGGGGTGACAAGACATTGCTCATGCTTGCTGATCACTTTTATTGGCCCAAAATGAGGCGTGATGTGTACAGATTTGTGAGCCGATGTATTACATGCCACAAGTCGAAATCTAAGTTGAAGCCTCACAGTTTGTATACACCTCTCTCTGCACCAACTACTCCATGGGAAGACATTAGTATGGATTTTGTGCTAGGTCTACCTAAAACTCAGAGAGGTCATGATTCTATATTTTTGTAGTGGATAGGTTCTCTAAGATGGCTCATTTTATTGCCTGCCACAAAAGCAACGATGCGTTGCATGTTGCTAACCTATTTTTCAGGGACATCGTGAGATTACATGGGGTACCTAAGATGATTGTTTCTGACCGTGATGTGAAGTTCATGAGCTAATTTTGGAAGACCTTATGGGGGGAGCTAGGAACGAAGATGCTATTCAGTACTACATGTCATCCCCAAATAGATGGTCAAATGGAGGTGGTGAATCGAACATTGTCACAGCTGCTAAGAACTATGATAAAGAAGAATCTGCGGGAGTGGGAAGAGTGTTTGCCACATGTTGAGTTTGCCAACAACACGGTTGTGCATTCAACTACTCAGCTTTGTCCTTTTGAGGTGGTGTATGGCTTCAAGCCATTAACGCCACTTGATATGTTGCCTCTACCATTACATGAGAGAGTTGATATGGAGGCATCAAAATGTGCTGATTATGTGAAGAAAATACATAAGAAGACTCGAGAGGCTATTGAAAAGAAAGGCAAGAACATTGCTGCTGCAAGGAATCAAGCAAGGAAGGAAGTGTTGTTCAAGCCTAGAGACATGCTTTGGGTGCATCTGTGCAAGGACAGATTTCCATTACTTTGCAAGTCCAAGTTGAAGCCACATGGTGCCGGTCCTTACAAGGTGCTAGACAAAATTAATGATAATGCCTACTCGCCTGACATACCTATTGAGGAGTTTGGTGGAGCTAGCAACAGCTTCAATGTTGCTGATTTGTCACCATATGCTGGAGAAGACCTTGGAGCGTCGAGGTCGACGCCTTTTGAAGGGGGAGGAGATGATGAGGACATCCCTACAGTTAAACCTACCCCAATTGCTAATGATGATGTTCCAATTGCAAAGAAAGATCAATCCAATGAGATAAGGATTGGACCAATCACAAGAGCTCGTGCTAAGCTACTAGAACAACAGGTGAACTTATTTCTTAATGAACCTGGTGTTTTAATTAATGTAACATCCCAAATTTTTCAATTTCAGATGTTACTAGAAGCATGCATCATATCATATGCATCATGGCATCACACAATAAAACTTACATCAAATACTTTTAATAAACCCTATACTCATATATAGAAAAAGGGGGGGTTATAAAAAACCTAACCTTCTAATTCCCTGTAAAAGTGTAATTTTATTGTCCTATGGTAATCTCCTTCTTTTTGCAAAATTTTAGAGACCAATTTCATTAAATTTGGAGTTGTTATGCAAAAGTTATTGAACAAACAGTAAAACAGAAAAGGAAAAGGGAATAATACAAAAAAAACTAACTAACCTAAGCGGGACAGCTAGACCAGCCCGCGAACTAACCACCGCAGTGCCGCAGGGGCGAGCGACGCGTACCGCGTCTCCTAGCTGGGCCGGCCCAGCCCATCCACCCGCGCAGCTGTCCGCGCCCGCAGCCGCCGATAGGTTGGCCCCACCCCATCGTCACCTCCGACGAGTTTGGAGTGAACTCCATGCACCGCCGCCGCGTCTAGAAACGGATTCCCGGCCGATTCGGAGGGGAACTCCGCGACCCCCGCCCCAAGTCTCCGGCCTTTTTAAACCCTGCACCACGCCGCCCTAAACCCTAGATTTCTTTTCACCGTTCTGCCACCGGGCTGCCGCTCGCGAGTGGAGGAGGCCAGCCGTCGTTTGCCGCTGATTCCGAAGGAGGAAGTCGACATCACCCCTGGGAATGGAACCGCGAGGGAAAGGAGGTCATCGTCGTCTACTTTGCCGAGTCGGGGACCCTCCGCACCACTATCGTTGACCACCGCCCGATGCGCCGCCACCGTCCGCCGCCGTCGCCGTCGTCTTTGTCACCTGTAAGTCGTCGTCCATCCCTCGCCGTCCGATCACGATCCAGCGGCCTAGATTAGACCCCCCTTACCGAATCGGTATCGGCCAATCGCAGCTCGCTGCGTCAGCACGCCCACGTCAGCGCCGCTGGCCAATCCCGCGCCGCCACGTGTCGTCCGCGTAGCTGCCCCGTCTGTTTTTGTTTTAAAATAGACATATATTTTTTATCTCGTTTAATTCATAGTAAATCGAATCCTTGGCCAAAATTTACGTATAATATTCCGTTGGATTAATAAAATTCAGTAGAACACAGATCTGCAATAATATTGCTAGTTTACGGTACTGTTTTTGTGGTAGGATTTAAAGTTTAGTTTGGCGTATTTTAATTATAGGAAAATAATCGTAACTCTGTTTTAGTTGATTCTTGTTGCCTTAGCTTTGTATCTACGAGATCTACTGTGTAAAATTGGTATACCATGCTTAGCGTATTTAGATCTGTTTCGAGGTAGATTGGAAGTGTAGATCTATTCATGGACATATTTATTTAGGTAATAATCCAAAATACTTAAAATATGTGGGAAATCGATACTAATGACATCCCCAACTCAATACCACCCCTGAATAATATCCTTGGTCGATTTTGAACCCACCTTGGCATATTACCATGTTGCATGCATGCATAATTACCTTCATGGCATTGTTTTGTGCAGATTGTGATTGGATCTATGTTTGTGTTTCGTTAAATTGTTCGGAGTGCGCTGAGGAGTACTGTTGTGTAGAGTGCTGCTCGGATCAAGGCAAGTTACACCACTTGTTCATGTTTAATGTCCCAGTTTTTGACTATGCATGTTCTACTCTTCAAATCTTGTAGTATGCATGTGTAGGTTTTTAGTAGATTTTCTTAGTACTATTTTTTTGCAAGTGCGGTTTTGTAGTATGCCATGAGTAGCTTCATACTTAGGAATTTCCATCCTAATAGGTTTCCCCTATTTTGCTAAGTATTTCTTACTATGCTATATATATACAAGTACCGTTGGGGAGTTCAAAAGACTCAAAATTTTCTAAACGTTTCTTCTCAAAAACCCCTTCAAAATAAAAACTAAGTTTTCTTTTGGGCGGAATGGTTGTCGGGACAATGAGTGGAATTTTGGTGGAGGATGGCCACCCAGGAATCAAAGAAGTCTACCATGTTTCAGAATTCATAAGCTTCCAGTGCAACCACAATACATATGGGCTCTGTCTTGGCTTAGTACTTAGTGGGAAACTTCACCGGGGTACCAACATTTGGAGGTTCTTGGCACGGTTGGATCCAGCTGGTAGAGGGGCTACTAAGGGAAGACTTTGCCATGGTCTTGTCTATAAAAGGACTTGATCGTGGATTGTGGGGAAAGTGCACAACCTCTCGAGAGTATTGCAATCTAATCGATCAGCCGAGTTCACGGAAAAGAACACTTTGAGCATCTGAAGGATGGAGCCTCCGAAGATCTTCCTCTCTTTTCCAAACTTAGAGTTTTATAAACCCCAGGGCGTGAGTAATATCGTCATTGGGTGGGATTTGGGGGACTTGGTGCGTAACATCCAAGTGCTAGGTTGATTGGACACATGGTGAGTAATATCCACGTGTTCCACTCGACCCTATACTACTTAAACAATTATTACAAAGTAGGGTAAACTCTTCCTCTTTTCTTCTTACTTGGAGAAAATTGGCCTTATGCAAAAGAACCCCAAAGCCTACACGTAGCCTTGCATGTAGAGATAGTTTTATTCTTTCCTTGGTGTAATTTGCCAATACATTCAAAGTATTGACCCAACTTGTTGGCTGCACGTCTTATGTGCAGAATCTGAAGACTGAAAGGTGCGTAGGGATCGTGGGTCTTCACGCAAATAGCCTGAGGCATTGATGGACCCAAGTTTTATTAAGTTCCCGCCGTGTTATTTGAGCTAGCTATAAGCTATGCAAGTTGTAATAAATATACTCTGGATTATACATGTAATTATGACTTGTGTTTTACATGATATTCATCCACTGTGAAGTGCTAGCTATTGATCTAGGGACTAGCATGTTAATCACAGGGACTTAGGATCCTTAACGATCCGAGGTCACAACAGATGGTATCAGAGGACAAAGTTGCCTGTAGGACGTGATCCCTAGGATTCGAAACCACATTTACCATTGTGTGTTTTTGCTTTCTATATTCTTCTAAGTTATTTATGCTCTTCTAGTAATTTCTCTTCGTTATCACTTTGTGTCTAATCTTCATTCTCCTAACTTAAAGATGACAAGCTTCTACTACAACACCGTCGAAGACATCAAGTACCTACGCTTTCGGGCATGCCTTGTGGACATCATCAAGACGTTGGAGTTGCCCATGCCATCAATCAAGGGAAGCGAGTTGAGGAAGATGCACAAGGAAGGATGTTGGGCGATTGAAGTCATCCAACTAGGGCAAAGCGAGACTGAACCCAAGACGGAGGCCATTGTACTCAACATCACCAGCGACTCCAAGGAGAAAGGACTTAGCACCAGCATGCAGGAGCTCATTGGACGCCTATGTGGACGCCACCATGAAGAGGTTGAAGGCCACTACATCAATATCTTTGGAAGACGTGATGAGAAGGGAGTTCCAATCGAGTTAAATTCGGAGGAAAGGGCGACATCCAAGCATCGAAGATACCAAGACTTGGAGTGCCACATCAACGATCTTGAGGAGGGAAGTTGCTTTGAGATCATAAGGAATGACGAGTTATGCGCTCTAGTCAAGGAGACGGATGAGAATATCGAAGAGCTGGAAGAGAAGATCAAGTCCCTAGGAGGGAAGCTCACCGCCCAAGACAAGAAGTTGTTTGGAAAATGCCCTAGAGGCAATCATGGTTGATGATATTTCCCAATGTATTCATAAAGTTATAGTCCATGTATGAACTACTGATATGTGTCATCGAATATGTGATTAGATTGTGGAACTATATATTCATGTTGTTCATGCTAATTGTCTTGGGTCATTGAGGTTGTGCTAGACACACAACTTAGACCAATGTGAAAGTCGGCAGATGACTAGGTTCCACTTTTCATGGGCATGGAGATGATATTCTAACTTACACAGATTCGGCTAAAGAGTTTAGCGAGTTAGACTGACCCATATTGAGATGCAACAAACAAGTCATCATTTGCATGTCTCAATAAATGTAATCCTTAGACCTGAGGTTATTGCACAATCCGAGTTAAGGATCACCGACTTACGTTCTGCCAAATTTTGTTCCATCACTGGGCAATTATAAAGGCAGAGTTCAGGTCGACTGGGAATCAAGCTGCGTGATGTGAATAACCAAGATGGGATTTTGCCCCTCCGTCTGGAGAGATATTCTCTGGGCCCTCTTGGAAGATAAGATTCGGAAAGCATGGCCATGCGCGTCCCGGTTAAGTGTTAACCAAGGCAACCGACTAAGATTTAGTCAGATGAATCATTTATCTCGGATTGAGAAAGAGTGTCGGACTATTTAAGGGATGACGATCATTCGCCTATAGTCCGACAAGGTATATCGTGAGGCAAAAGGGACTTGGACGAAAGTCGCATTGGAAGGTATGTCGTCATGACTTATTGGTACTTCACGTTCTGCTTGGGGCCGCTACCAACTGATCGAACACGAGTGAGACTCGAAATTGTGTCCGGGTTACCATGTGCCTGTCGGGTCACACACTTAAGAGCAGGAGCAAGTTTGGTTAGACCCAAATAGCAAATCTATTTGGGTTGGACCCAAATAGAGACATGGACTTAGTCATCAAGTTGGACTTGCAGTGACTAATATAGGCCTTTTAGTGAATGGGCCACAAGTGAGTGGATCCCACTTTCACTCCCTATATAAGCTGGGGCGCAGGTGCTTAGAGCACAGGGTTAGGTCACTCCATGTGTTGGAAACCCTAGCCCCAGTCCGTCCTGTCGCCGGCGTACCAGACCTAGAAGTCCATCGTTAGTGCTCCTCATCATAAGTGTGGATACCGGCAGAGGTGTTGTACGTTCAGCACTTCGACGATCGTGAAGAAAGAACGGATCATGGAACATGGAACCGGAACGGATCACGAGGACTGCACTGCATCAAGCAACGTGCTTCATCAATTCCACAACTGCGCGTCTAGCGGTAATCCTCGTGGCCTTCTACCTAAGATGGATCTTGGGTTCACCGCGTAGGGAAAAAGTTTTGTTTATCTCTGCGTGGCCCAACAGTGGTATCAGAGCCATAGCTTCTGGTTTTAGGCTCGAGATCGTGCATATGTGATATGCGGTTGGCGTTAGATTGGATCTAATTGCAGTTTTGGTGGTCGATCTATGAGATAGATTGGTTTTGGATGAAGTTGATTGGATCAACTATACTCGGGGAATGGATGATCTGGTTTCCATGATCTAACTGCTAAGGTCGTGGAACGACATACCCCTACTGGGCGGCTTCCACCATCGGGGTAGACTGTGACACGTAAATCCGGATGAAGTGATCGAAGATCAAAGAGTTTGGTTGAATCGGAGTCCGGATCAGATTTGGATAAAATTGTTTTATCCGGTGAAGAAATCGGTGTCCAGAATGCACATGAGATCTGCGTTTCCGGAATCCATGTCCGAAATCGTGGACCACCGGCTTCGCCCTGTCGTAGTGCCTTAGATGTCATTGCGAGTTTCACAACGCCGGTAGATATTGTATCTATGCATAACTTGTTTTTTCAGGGTCATGTTGTGAATGGTATGGCTTATGTGCATATGATGTGTGTAATCCATATGTGATTTGCGTACCACGGTTTTTGTCAGCCGGCTGGAGCCTAGGTGCTGTCATTTTATTGTATAATGACCTGCGTGTCGGATTGTCTATGTAATTTACTTTACAAGCTAGTGTAGCTGTTTCGAGAACTCGGATGGCTTACAAGTCGATGTACAAGTCGGCTACATGGTGTAAGGCGGCACGTGACAAGAATTGACACGAGTCGAATTACAAGCTTTGTGGAGATGGAGATTGCCATGAAGAGAGCCATACCATTTCACATTAAAATTGCTTTATTTTGTGTTATTGTTATGTCTATGTTTAACCTTTATTAGATAGTTGGTAGAAAGTAATCCCTCAAAGAAGGTCTAGTCGGTTTCCCCGCCAGTACTGCACCATCACTAGTCGGTTTTACCTTTATTTGGTAGTGGGCTCATAAAATTGAGGTGCTATCAATTCTTTTCGACTAGGTGGGTTCGAGTCGGACTCTTACAGCAGAAGTACTTGGTAATCTAGATGGGTCTATCACAACGGTTGTGGGACTCGGGGAAAAGTCAGATGGAAGCCGGGGCATGTGATGCCACCCATCCAACAGGAGTCGTATGAGATACAATTGACAAGGAGTTGTCTACCTAGATCACTTGACAGCCAGCGGTGATGCTAAAGCTCACTAGTCGACTTGCTTATTTAGGGTCCTGAATCACTAAGTAACCATCGGAGGGGCGTTGGTTCTAGTGGGAGCATAAATATTAAAGTGTTTAATATGCTTGCTCTTTTTATGAATACATGTCTTAAGTGTTTTGCATTTTTTTTTTGTTGTAGATCAATGGCACCTAGCAGTCTTCCTCAGATTTCCGATTTTGCTTTGAGAACCATCTTAGAGAAAGATAAGCTGAATGGAACTAATTTCACCAACTGGTATCGTAATCTGAGAATTGTTCTCAAACAAGAAAAAGTCCTAGACAACCCACTTCCAGCTGAGCCGGATAAGAATGCGACTGTCGCAGCCACCAATGCCTACCGTAGGATTTGGGATAAATCCACGGAGATAAGTTGTCTTATGTTTGCTACATGGAACCGGACTTGCAGTAGCTGTTCGAGAATGTTGAGGCCTACGATATGATCGAAAGCCTCAAAAGTATGTTCCAGGCTCAGGCAAAGACTGAGAGGTACCAAGTCTCTCAGGCTTTGTTGAGCTGCAAGCTTAAGGATGGCGATCCACTGAGTCCGCATGTGATCAAGATGGTTGGTTACATATAGTCTCTAGAAAGGCTTGGCTACCCCATTAGCGAAGAGTTCGCTATGGACATAATTCTAAACTCTCATCCTCGTGCGTATGGCCAGTTCATATCGAACTACCACATGCATGGTATGGATAAGAAGCTCACTGAATTACATGGGATGCGCAAGCAGGTTGAGGCAGATCTCAAGAAAGGTGCCAGTCAAGTGTTGATGGTGCAGAATAAGGATAAGTTCAAGAAGAGTTCTTGGACTAAAAAGAAGAAGGCAAAGTCGGGAGGTAAGGCTGAGGAGCCAGTCCAAAGTGCTTCCTCAGGGACTAAGCCATCTCCTGCAGCCGGGTCCACTTGCTTCTACTGCAAGACGGATGGCCACTAGAAGAGGAATTGCAGCAAGTATCTGGCTGATAAAGCCAAGAGTGGAGGTGTGACTTCCGGCTCAGGTACGCTTGTTTGCAATGTTATAGACATTTATCTTGCTGATGCACCTGGTAGTTCTTGGGTATATGATACCTGATCAGTCATTCACATCTGCAACTCATTGCAGGGACTGGTAAGAACTAGGAGCATGGCGAGAGGTGAGGTTGATATTCGAGTCGGCAACAAAGCGAGAGTCGCTGCGTTGGAAGTCGGCACGATGCAACTTCATTTACCTTATGGATTCTTAATGGAGCTAAATAATTGTTATTATGTTCCAGTGCTTAGTCGAAACATCATTTCTGCCTCATGTTTGATGAGACAAGGCTATGAGTCGAATATTAAGAATAATGGTTGTTCTTTATATTTGAATGATATGTTTCATGGCTTTGCATCCGTCCGAGATAGGTTATTTATTTTTAATCTCGAGGGTGAATCTGTCTTTAACATAAATGTGAAAAGTTTAAAACCAAATGATCTGAATATGACTTACTTTTGGCATTGTCGGCTTGGTCATCTAAGTTGAAAACGCATGAAGAGGCTCCATGATGATGGACTTCTAACTTCGTTCGACTTCGAGTTGTTCGAGACATGCGAATCCTGCCTTCTCGGCAAGATGACCAAGACACCTTTTGCAAAGAGTTGTGAAAGGGCGTCTGACTTATTGGGACTAGTACATAGTGATGTATGTGGCCCAATGAGCACGACAACCAGAGGTGGTTAGGAGTACTTCATTACCTTCACTGATGATTTGAGTAGATATGGATATATCTACTTGATGAAACATAAGTCAGAAGCCTTTGAAAAGTTCAAGGAATTCTAGAATGAGGTACAAAATCAACTTGGCAAGAAAATAAAGTTTCTTCGGTCGGACCGAGGAGGCGAGTACATGAGGCATGAGTTTGATGACCATCTGAAGAGTTGTGAAATAGTTCCCCACCTCACTCCTCCAGGAACATCGCAGAGAAACGGTGTATCGGAAAGGAGGAATCAGACCTTGTTGTACATGGTACGATCAATGATGAGTCGGATAGATCTTCCTTTATCATTTTGGGGTTATTTTCTAGAAACTGCAGCATTCACACTAAACAGAGTACCATCAAAGTCAGTAGAGAAGACACTGCATGAGATGTGGACTGGCAAGAAGCCAAGTTTGTCTTTTCTTAAGATTTGGGTCGTGAAGCTTTTGTCAAGCGACTTCAGTCGGACAAGCTTACAACTAAGTCGAATAAGTGTAATTTCATGGGGTATCCAAGGGAAACCTTGGGTTACTACTTCTACAACCGAGAAGAGGGCAAAGTGTTTGTCGCTCGGAACGGTGTCTTCCTTGAGAAAGAGTTTCTCAGTCGGGGAGTCAGTGGGAGCATGGTGTAGCTCGAAGAAATTCGAGAGGTGCCGGCTAGTAGCGAGTCGACAAAAGCCTTGGAGGTTGAGCCAGTCGTGGTACCTAAGCCAGACACTGCACCGGCACTACGAAGATCGGCCAGATTGCGAAGTGATCGTGATGTATTACTGTTGGACAGTGATGAGCTAGAAACTTATTCGGAAGCGATGGTGGGTTCTGATTCTGAGTCATGGCTTGGAACCATGAGATCCATGTTAAAGTCCATGGATGAAAATCAAGTTTGGAACTTGGTTGATCTGCTAGACGGTGCAAGACCCGTCGAGTGCAAATGGGTCTTTAAGAAGAAAACTAATATGGATGGAAATGTTTCTATCTATAAGGCACGGCTTGTCACGAAGGGGTCCCGACAAGTTCAAGGAGTTGACTATGATGAGACTTTCTCTCCCGTGACAATGCTTAAATCAGTTCGGATCATGTTAGCTATAGCAGCCTATTTCGACTATGAGATATGGCAGATGGATGTCAAGACGGCTTTCCTT
Organism: Avena eriantha; assembly: GCA_910589775.1. NCBI lineage: Eukaryota > Viridiplantae > Streptophyta > Magnoliopsida > Poales > Poaceae > Avena > Avena eriantha. The sequence continues at coordinate 304,132,297 of OU342741.1, read as the reverse complement.
AATGGAAATTTAACCGAGGACGTGTATATGATACAGCCCGAGGGTTTTGTCGATTCGGCTAATGCTGACAAGGTATGCAAGCTTCAGAAATCCATTTATGGTTTGAAGCAAGCATCTCGGAGTTGGAATATTCACTTTGATGAGGTAGTCAAATCGTTTGGCTTCATCAAGAGTGATCATGATTCTTGTTTATACAAGAAGTTTAGTCGGAGCTAAATGAACTTTCTGATCTTATATGTGGATGACATATTACTGATTGGAAATGATGTCCAGATGTTGCAAGAGACCAAGGAGTCATTGGAAAAGAGTTTTTCGATGAAAGACTTGGGTGAGACGACTTACATACTAGGAATCCGGATCTATAGAGATAGATCAAAGCGACTCATTGGATTGAGTCCGAGTACATATTTGGACAAAGTGTTGAAAAAGTTCAACATGGAATCGTCTAAGAAGGGGTTCTTACCGATGTCCCATGGTGTAAAACTTAGCAAGACTCAGTGTCATTCGACAACTGATGAGCGAAGTCAGATGAGTGCGATCCCGTATGCTTCTGCAGTCACATCCATCATGTATGCTATGATTTATACTAGGCCGGATGTTTCCTATGCTCTAAGTGTTGTGAGCAGGTACCAGGCTGGCCCTGGAGAAATCCACTAGGCAGCGGCTAAAAATATCCTCAAGTACTTGAGAAGGACTGAGGATATGTTCCTGGTTTATAGAGGTGAGGATGAACTCAGTGTAAAGGGTTACACGGATGCGAGTTATCTCACTGACTCGGATGATTCTTGTTCACAATCCGGATATGTGTTTGTGATAAACGGAGGGGCTGTGAGCTGGAAAAGTTCCAAGCAAGAGACAGTGTTTTCGTCTACAACAGAAGCTGAGTATATTGCTGCCTCGGAGGCGGAAAAAGAAGCAGTTTGGATGAGGAATTTCCTCATAGATCTTGGTGTGGTTCAGGGCTCGTCCAATCCGTTAGACGTGTATTGTGACAATAATGGTGCTATTGCACAAGCCAAGGAACCTAGACAACACCAGAAGGACAAACATATACTCATGCGGTACCACCTTATTCGCCAGTTCGTGGATCAAGGTGATATCAAGTTATGCAAGGTACACACAGATGCAAACATTTTAGATCTGTTGACAAACCCAGTTCCATAGCCGAAGCATGAGGCGCACTTGAGAGCTATGGGCATTAGATGCCTAGACATGTGATGTCGGATGATTGACTCTAGTGCATGTGGGAGACTATTGGGAAAATGCCCTAGAGGAAATCATGGTTGATGATATTTCCCAATGTATTCATAAAGTTATAGTCCATGTATGAACTACTGATATGTGTCATCGAATATGCGATTTGATTGTGGTACTATATATTCATGTTGTTCATGCTAATTGTCCTTGGTCATTGAGGTTGTGCTAGACACACAACTTAGACCAATGTGAAAGTCGGCAGATGACAAGGTTCTACTTGTCATGGGCATGGAGATGCTATTCCGACTTACACGGATTCGGCTAAAGAGTTTAGCAAGTCGGACTGACCCATATTGAGATGCAACGAACAAGTCGTCATTCGCATGTCTCAATCAATGTAACCCTTAGACCTGAGGTTATTGCACAATTCGAGTTGAGGATCACCGACTTAGGTTCTGTCAAACGTTGTTCCGTCACTGGGCAATTATAAAGGCAGAGTTCGGGTTGACTGGGAATCAAGCTGCGTGATGTGAATAACCAAGATGGGATTTTGCCCCTCCGTCTGGAGAGATATTCTCCGGGCCCTCTCGGAAGATAAGATTCGGAAAGCATGGCCATGCGCGTCTCGAGTTAAGTGTTAACCAAGGCAACCGACTAAGAGTTAGTCGGATGAATCATTTATGTCGGATCGAGAAAGAGAGTCGGGCTATTTAAGGGATGATGATCATTCGCCTATAGTCCGACAAGGTATATCGTGAGGAAAAAGGGACTTGGACGAAAGTCACATTGGAAGGTATGTCGTCATGACTTATTGGTACTTGGGAGTCGGCACGTTCTGCTAGGGGCCGCTACCGACTGATCGATCACGAGTGAGACTCGGAATCGTGTTCGGGTTACCATGAGCCTATCGGGTCACACACTTAAGAGCAGGGGGTTAGACCCAAACATGACATCTATTTGGGTTGGACCCAAATAGAGACATGGACTTAGTCATCAAGTTGGACCTGTAGTGACTAATATAGGCCTTTTAGTGAATGGGCCAAAAGTGAGTGGAGCCCACTTTCACTCCCTATATAAGCTGGGGCGTAGGTGCTTAGAGCACAGGGTTAGGTCACTCCATGTGTTGGAAACCCTAGCCCTAGTCTGTCCTGTCGCTGCCGTACTGGACCTAACAGTCCATCACCGGTGCTCCTCCTCGTACATGTGGATACCGGCGGAGGTGCTGTACGTTCAGCACTTCGACAATCGTGAAGGAAGAACAGATCATGGAACATGGAACCGGAACGGATCGTGAGGATTGCACTGCATCAAGCGACGTGCTTCATCAATTCCGCAACTGTGTGTCTAGCGTAATCCTCGTGGCCTTCTACCTGAGCTGGATCTTGGGTTCACCGCGTAGGAAAAAATATTTGTTTATCTCTATGTGGCCCAACAGAAGTTCGCTAATCAAGGGAAGAGGGTGTAGGATAAGAACAAGAGGATTAGGGAATGGAGTCTTTTACTCGCAAAAAACGAGATGGAGTTCAAAAACTTTTCTCTCATGTTGAAGGACCTATGAGCCACCAAGAGGAGCTTGGAGGAGAAGATCGTGCCCATGGCTAAGGAGTCAAACTTGATCAAGGAGCTGCAGGAGGAGCAGATGGAACTTCAAGAGAAGCTCGAAGCTGCTACCCAGGAGCTGCAAGAGGTGAAGGAACTTCAAGAGAAGCTCGAAGCTGCTACACAAGAGCCGCATGAGGTGAAGGAATTCAGGAGAAGCTTGAAGCCACGACAAAGGACATGGAGTTATACCAGTCAATGCTGGAGAAGGAAGGCTTCACTATTGAGGATGAGAAAGTGTATGATGAGTAGAGTAGATAGTTGGACCACCTTTATTTCTATAGTCAATGTTATTCGCGATTGTAATAAGTACCCAAACTATATTGGTTTAGTTAAAAGTTGGATGAGTTGTGTTAAACTTTGTGCTATGTGTGCCTTTTGTGTTTCTCTTGTGTTTCTCTTGTGTTTTTCTTGTGTTTACATAATGGTAGGAGTTTATTCCCTAGGCCTTCTATCAATTTCTTAACTTGTTTCCCCAACCCCACAGATGGCGAGACGTGGGAACAACAATATGCCTCCAGAGATGGCACAACTTCTGAACTCCCAGAATCAGCTGATCCAACTCCTCACCCAAAACATGCAAAAAAATAACAACAACCCAACACCTACACCACCTCCGTCGCCCCAACAGGATCGCTTGACTCGGTTCTTGAGGTTGAACCCTCCTACGTTCTCAAGTAGTTCTGATCCAATTGTGGCAGATGACTGGCTCCGCACCGCCAACAAGAAGTTAGACACCATCCAAGTTGTTGGAGCTGACAGGGTGCACTTTGTCGCGCTCCAACTTGAGGGACCTGCTGCTGAATGGTGGGATAACTACCAAGTCACCCACCCTGATATTGATGCTATCAATTGGAACCAGTTTGAGGTGACTTTTCGTACTCATCACGTAGCTGCTGGTGTCATATCACTGAAGAGACAGGAGTTTCACGACTTGAAGCAACTGCACTGCTCTGTCTCCAAGTATGGGGACCTTTTCAACAAGCTAGCACATTATGCACCTGATGATGTTTCCACTGATGCCAAGAGGCAGGAAGAGTTCCTAAGGGGACTTAATGATGATATATCCATTCAGCTTGTGGCTCTGAAGTTTGATAACTATCAGGTACTTCTGGACAGGGCAGTTGTGGTTGAAGCAAAGAAAAGGAGTATAGAGAACCGCAAGAGAAAGTACACCTCACACAAGCACAACTCAGCCCCATACCAGAAGCAACGCACTTCATCACCACCGCCCCACAACCACAATGGTCATCGTCATGGGGGACATAACCACAATCGCCATAAGCACCGCAATGGAAATGGCAATGGGAAGGATCTGAGTGAAGTGACATGCTTTAAGTGTAACAAGACAGTGCATTATACAACTACTTGCCCTGAAAAGATGAAGAATGGGAATGGCAATGGGAACAGCAACGGACACAACCCTGGTAATGGAAATGGGAAGAAGCCGAATCCATTCGTTAAAGCCACGGTGAATCATGTCTCCGTGTAGGATGCTCGTGAGGCACCAGACTCCGTGATTGGTAAGTTCAAGCTTAATTCCATCCCCGCAGTTGTTCTTTTTGATACTGGTGCATCACATTCATTCATATCAAAGGTATTTGTGGATAGAGGCATGATACCTACGGACACTATTAGTACTCCTCTAAGGGTAAGTTCTCCTGGTGGAGAAATAGTGGCAAACTCTGGATGCCGTGGGTTAGAACTAAGGATTGGGGCACACATCTTTCCCACAAGTCTAGTCGTTCTGGAGTCACAAGGCTTTGAAATAATTTTGGGCATGAATTGGATGACTGAATATGAGGGAGTGATAGATTGTGCCAAAAGGACTGTTGCACTCACAACTCCGGATAAGAAAAGAATCTGCTTTAAGTCATCCTTTGCACTCAAAGGAAGTATGGTGAACTCTCTTAAGGGGGTTAGCTTGGAGGATGTGCCAATTGTGAAGGAGTATCCAGATGTCTTTCCGGAAGAATTGCCAGGGATGCCTCCTGACCGAGACATCGAGTTTCTCATTGACTCGATGCTTGGGACAGGACCGATAGCAAATAGACCGTACAATATGGATGTCGATGAGTTGGAGGAACTTAAGAAACAACTTAGAGAGCAATTGGACAAAGGCTTCATTCAATGAAGTGCGTCCTCTTGGGGAGTGCCTGTCTTATTCGTGGAGAAGAAGGATAAAACAAAGAGACTAGTCATGGACTACCGGTCGTTGAATGAAGTGACAATCAAGAACAAGTACCCTCTACCCAATATCAACGACCTGTTCGACCAATTAAAGGGAGCTAGCGTGTTCTCTAAGATTGATCTACGATACGTTGCTAACGTATCCATAATTTTTGATGTTCCATGCTTGGTTTTATATACTTTCTTATGTTTTGTCCACACTTTGGAGTACTTTTCATATGATTTCTTGGACTAACCTATTAACAAGTGCCACATTGCCAGCTTCTAATTTTCTACTGCTTTTGGTTCCAGGAAAGTCAGAAAATGAATATTCTCGGAATTGGATGAGACAAAAGCCAAAGTCAGTTTTTCACCAAGGGACACACAAAGCTAGAATACGAGACGGAGAGGACCCAGAGGGCGGCCACACCACCTGGCCGCGCCAGGGGGCGGTGTGGCTAGCCCAAGAACCCCCTCGGCCTCCCCTTCCGACTATAAGATTCCTCCGATATAGAAACCATAAGTACCCGATCAAAATTCCACGAAAGAGTCTGTAGCCACTGCCATCTACATCCCTAGATCAGGAGGGATCAGAAACTCTTCCCGGCACCCTACCGGAGGGGATAATTCACCCTGGAGGCCTTCTTCATCATCATGCAAGCCTCTGGTGTGATGCGTGAGTAGTTCATCTCTGGACTACGGGTCCATGTAGTAGCTAGATGGCTGGTTCTCCTCCTTTGTGCTATCATGTTTAGATCTTGTGAGCTCCTATCATGATCAAGATCATCTATTTGTAATCCTACATGTTGTGTTTGCGGGGATCCGATGGATATTGATATGCTATTTCAGATTTATTATTGATTTTATCATGTCTTTGTTATTTGTGATCTTGCATGCTTTCTGTTGTTAGTAGCTATCTTGGCCAAGTAGATGCTAGCAACTCGAAGAGTTAGTATTTATGCTCGATAGTGGGTTCATGCCTCTAGTAATCTAGGGAAGTGATAGAAATCTCTAAGGTACTAGATATGTATTGCTATTAGGGAGAAAACAGCAATCCTTTGTTCATAGAACAATCATATTATTTACTTTACACGCAATTTGTAATGCAATTATCCGTTGCTTGCACCTTAATACTAGAGGGGGTTCGGATGATAACCTGAAGGTGGATTATTAGTCATACATGCAGTTGGATGGCGGTCTATGTATAATGTTGTAATGCCCAATCAAATCTCAAAGGAGTCAAGATGAGTAGTATATTCTTGTATGCTTTCTCGATGTTTGTCAATTGCCCCACTGTAATTTGTTCACCCAACATTTCATCTATCTTAAGGAGAGCCACCACTAGTGAACTATGGACCCCGGTCCTTTCTTTTACCATTAATCTACAATCAACTGTTTAATGCTTTGTGTTTACTTTCTTCAAACTATTACTTTCTTTCGCTCGATACGTTTAATCCTTTGTTTTCAGCAAAACCGGTGAGATTGACAACCTCATCGCAAGTTGGGGGCAAAGTTCTGTGGTTGTGTTGTGTAGGTCTCCATGTTGCTACTAGCACCGGTAGTGCGCCCTGCCAAGGCTCATCTAGCAACACCTTTGGGGTGTTTCCTTGCTCCTACTGGATTGATAACCTTAGTTTCATAACTGAGGGAAAACTTGCTGATGTGCTCATCATACCTTCCTCTTGGGGTTCCCCAACGAGCTCGATATATTTTGGGCCATCAAGCTCTTTTGCTGGCGCCGTTGCCGGGGAGTCAAGGACATCTTCACAAGGGGAGTCCCTCATAACCAATCTCTTTACTTTGTTATTTTTGTTTTGCTTAGTTTATTTCTGTTTTGTTTGCTTGTTTCTTTATCAAAAACACACAAAAATTAGTCTTACTAGTCTGCTTTCTTTATTAAAAAACACAAAAAAAATAGTTCATATCTTAAGTTTCCATTATGTCTAGCATTGCTCCAATCACTATGTCACCTGAGGAAATGATTTTCACTTTTAAACAAGGAATTGAAGAGGGTTTCAAAGAAGCTTGGTCTAGAATCTCTGATCTACATAAAAAACTAAACCTAAAATGACTCAAAGCTTGTTCCTTAGCAGTTTTTACCTTGGAATTGCTCTTTGCTATAGATATGCCTTCGATGTTGTTGTGGGAGGAGATTTCCTCCAATGTAATGAGGATGATGTTGTTAATGCCATAAAGAAGTTGATCTTTACTTACAACTTGCCTAGCAAATCTCATTCTTCCTTTGTGAACATATTTGGTAGATTGAACACTCTTGAGACCCGCACTACTAGTTTAAAAGATTGATATAACACTCTTAGGGAGCATCATAATTATGTTCCAATAAATTCTGAACCATCAAAGTGGCTCCCCACAGTAAAGATTGCTATAAATAATGAAACTTTTCAACCTCGTTGTGATATCATGTCTGAATTTTGTCTTAACCAAAGATGTCTATGCATTTTTGAATCTTTGGGGGCTTTCTGAAGGAGGAAAAGAAATATTTCTTGCTAATAATGCCACAATATTATCCATTGGAATAGCTGAAGGAGTGTTTACAAAGATCCTAGGGAAAATGGTCTCTACTGATTATCTTGTCATTGAATGTGCAGGAAAAGGACAAATTACACTTGGAAGATCCCTATTGAAGCTCCTTGGAGCAATAATAGATGTGGGAAAGGACACCCATGCACTTTGCTTCCCCACCAAACAATCATATATTCCCCAAGGTTAATAATAAAACTAAGAGAGGTAAGGGCAAGAAATTTGGTCTTAATGCTTCTTCATTTGAGAACACTTAATTCTTTTTCATGCTTCTTATGCCTAACTTAAAGGCGTTAAACAAAAGTAGTTATTGGGAGATAACCCAAAAGTTTTAGATGAGTATTGGAAGTTATTACCTCTGTAATAACCGCTCATTATCCTTTTTTTATTTGCTTTTTGTGCCAAGAGTAACATCTAATGAGAGAGAAGTAATGATTGGGAAAGTTGTTGTCCCGAAACAGATTTGTGTGCTTCACCATAAATATTCGTGTAAAATCTCTGTACGTCCTTTTGAGGCGTGAATTTTTGTGCTTCTGCCCCAGGTTGTTATCTAAATTCCGTTAGCTCAACACTTTTCAATTTGAGCAACAGAAGGTCTGTGAAAAAATTCGTCTTTACCTGCTGGTCTGTTTTGACAGATTTCTGCCATTATTTGCATTTGCTTCTTGTTGGTTCCTTTTTGAGTTTTTTCGGGAATTGAGCTTTTTAAGGGAAGTTCTACAGTATCTTGTGTTTTATTGGTGTTGAAACTGAACCCAAAGACTTATTATCTTGAGTGCACTAATGTTACTAATAAAGATTGTGTGAAGTTTTGTATGAAGGACAAATTTCAGGTGTATGGAAGGAACGAGTAATGAGATGAAGAATGGACTAAAGCTCAATCTTGGGGATGCCACGCATGTCACCCCAAGAAATATCCAAGAAGTACAAGCTTTAAAGCTTGGGGATGCCCAAGGAATCCCCTTCTTCATCAATAAAAATCTCAGGTTTCTTCCAAACGCTTCATTTTATTGTTTCATGCACAGTTGTCTTGTTCTTGGAGCATCTTATTTTTCGTTTTTTGTTTTGGTTTTCGTTTGCTTGGTTTTCTTAGTTTGCTGAATAAATTGGTTGGACCCCCTCTTTTATACATTGGTTTTCAAATAGTTTGGTTTGGATTGGAAAAGAGTAGGAAAGCTCATGCTTAATTGGTAAAGGAGCTTGTTTTTGATTGTAACTTAGACTTTATCATGTCATGCTTGATATTGTTTTGGCTTTATGCTTAGTGATTATTGCTGTAGCATGACATGTTATAAACAATTGAGATTGCTTAATGTGCCTTCGAAGAACCATGCGTTGTTTTAGCATATTAAAGCATAGTATTGTGGTATTCTCCTTTGATGCTTTATTTGGGTTGACTTGGCACATGCTCATACCATGTTATGACTATCCAAAGTCGACCATAGCCTTGATGATCCTTTAGTTTTAAACTTGTAATATCACTTTATGCTTTGATCAATGATCGTTTGTCGCTCTGCATGATTATGGCCATTATTGCTCTCTTAGTTTCTCGCTCCCAGTCTTTTGCTAGCCTCCGTAACCAAGTGTGAGTTCCACTCATGCATCCAAATCCTTAAACCAAGTTATTCCAAAGAGTCCACCATACCTACCTATTAGCAATTGCTATTCCAAGTATATTCATGTTTTTATCTACCTTCCGAATTAAACTTTTTATGAGAAAACTAGTGATTAAAGCTCTCACGAACTTGATGGCACACTTTACTTTTCTTGCATTTAATAAACTTGAACCATTGGGTCCATATTTGTTGCGTATATGCTTGCGCTTTATAAGTTGAAATTAGCAGAACCATGTATCATGGGGAACTCTTTCAACATTGCACTTGTACTTCGTACCCCGTTGATATCATGTTCTTTTGCTTATGGATAACGGCGGTGTGAAATAAAAGTGGAACTTGTAAGATCATGGAGTTTGTATGTGTGTTAGAGAAACGCTTGGGCCGCTAGCCTAAGCCAAGCCTAATCATGGTGGAAACTTGCAGCATAACCATAATGAGCACTCTATGAAGCATCCTCAATAAAAACCTATGCAAATAGCAAATAAAAAGATCGCTGAGATGCTTATTGTCTGCTTGCCTTGTCATTTTGATTATGGGATAGCTCCTGTATCATGTGCAAGGGGTACCACGTTGGTGGTTCTTTATGATACATATGTACTTACAATGATAAGAGCTTACTCGTGGCTAAAGTTGAGTAGAATGAGTTTCGGTCTTCGTAAGTAAGGGGCATGAGATTTTGGTTTATAACTTGTCAAGCATATCCTATTAGTTGTGTCACTTTAACCTTAATCGCCTTAAAGATGCTTATGATAGGGGGAATGAGAGCTTAAAGCTAACAAGTACCATAATTTTTGGAAGCTCTTTATGAAACTTGAATCCCTACTTCCTTCTATGAAGGCCTTTCTTTTACTTTATGTTGAGTCTCCACCTTCTACCTTTATGCACCTACTTTGAGAGCATAGTGGCCATTCTTAGTTCTATGTGCATTGTCCCAAGACTTGTTGATTGATGCATAACTTTGATATTTCTTGTTTTAAACTACTTGTATCTAGGCACTCTTATGAACTTTGAAGGTGTCCTATGCATTTATGTTTTGCTACTCTATAAGGGACAAGTTGAATGCCATTATGCTATGTTTTCTTTATGTGTAACAAACAAATGTCTTGCAAAGCATTGTTATTCATGAATCTTTTGTTTGTGACTTTTCATGTTGCAACATAGTTTCTTTGTCTTATTGCTAGAACTTTATCTTTCATGTTATGATTGAAGCACTATGATCCTAGCTATCCATGTTTTACAAATACTTTGATCAATTTTATGATGGTGCATGTCACCTAAAAAATTATTCTTTCTTTTTATCACTTACCTACTCGAAGACGAGCAGGAGTTAAGCTTGGGGATGTTGATATGTTGCTAACGTATCCATAATTTTTGATGTTCCATGATTGGTTTTATCTACTTTCTTGTGTTTTGTCCACACTTTGGAGTACTTTTCATATGATTTCTTGGACTAACCTATTAACAAGTGCCATAGTGCCAGCTGCCTATTTTCTGCTGTTTTTGGTTCCAGGAAAGTCAGAAAATGAATATTCTCGAAATTGGATGGGCCAAAAGCCAAAGTCAGTTTTTCACCGAGGGACACACGGACCCAGAATACGAGACGGAGAGGAGCCAGAGGGCGGCCACACCACCTGGCTGCGCGAGGGGGTGGTGTGGCCAGCCCAGGAACCCCCTCGGCCTCCCCTTCCGACTATAAGATGCCTCCGATATAGAAACCATAAGTACCCGATCAAAATTCCACGAAAGAGTCTATAGCCGCCGCCATCTCCATCCCTAGATCGGGAGGGATCTAAAGCTCTTCCCGGCACCCTGGCGGAGGGGAGAATTCACCCTGGAGGCCTTCTTCATCATCATGCAAGCCTCCGGTGTGATGCGTGAGTAGTTCATCTCTAGACTATGGGTCCATGTAGTAGCTAGATGGCTGGTTCTCCTCCTTTGTGCTATCATGTTTAGATCTTGTGAGCTCCGTTCATGATCAAGATCATCTATTTGTAATCCTACATGTTTTGTTTGCGGGGATCCGATGAATATTGAGATGCTATTTCAGATTGATTATTTATTCTATCATGTCTTTGTTATTTGTGATATTGCATGCTTTCCGTTGTTAGTAGCTATCTTGGCTAAGTAGTTGCTAGCAACTCCAAGAGTTAGTATTTATGCTCGATAGTGGGTTCATGCCTCTAGTAATCTGGGGAAGTGACAGAAATCTCTGAGGTACTTGATGTGTTGTTGCTACTAGGGAGAAAACAACAATCCTTTCTTCATAGAACAATCGTATTGTTTACTTTACACGCAATTCGTAATGTAATTATCCGTTGCTTGCAACTTAATACTAGAGGGGGTTTGGATGATAACCTGAAGGTGGATTATTAGTCATAGATGCAGTTGGATGGCGGTCTATGTATAATGTTGTAATGCCCAATCAAATCTCAAAGGAGTCAAGATGAGTAGTATATGCTTGTATGCTTTATCGATGTTTGTCAATTGCCCCACTGTAATTTGTTCACCCAACATGTCATCTATCTTAAGGAGAGCCACCACTAGTGAACTATGGACCCCGGTCCTTTCTTTTACCATCAATCTACAATCAACTGTTTACTGCTTTGTGTTTACTTTCTGCAAACTATTACTTCTTCCACTCGATACGTTTAATCCTTTGTTTTCATCATAACCGGTGAGATTGATAACCTCATCGCATGTTGGGGGCAAAGTTCCGTGATTGTGTTGTGCAGGTCTCCACGTTGCTACTAGCACCGGCAGTGCGCCCTGCCAAGGCTCAGCTAGCAACACCTTTGCGGTGTTTCCTTGCTCCTACTGGATTGATAACCTTGGTTTCATAAGTGAGGGAAAACTTGGTGCTGTTCTCATCATACCTTCCTCTTGGGGTTCCCCAACGAGATCGATATATTTTGGGCCATCAATATCCGATCAAGTTATTTCCAGTTAAAGATACGAAAGCAAGATGTACCCAAGACTGCCTTCACCACAAGATATGGGTTATATGAGTATACCGTGATGTCCTTTGGTATAACCAATGCCCCGACATACTTCATGACTATGATGAACAAGGTGTTCATGGAGTACTTGGATAAGTTTATTGTGGTGTTCATCGATGACATACTCATATACTCCAAGGATGAGAAGTAACATGAGAGGCATCTGAGCCTAATTATGGAAAAGTTGAGGGAACACAAATTGTATGCCAAGTTTAGCAAATGTGAGTTCTGGTTAAAAGAAGTGGGATTCCTTGGTCATATTGTGTCAGCTAAAGGAGTTGTCGTGGACCCAAGTAAGGTAACATCCGTAACAGAATGGGAGTCGCCTAAGAATGTGGGTGATATCAGGAGTATCTTAGGCCTTGCAGTATATTACCGAAGTTTCATTGAAAACTTCTCCAAGATAGCAAAACCTATGACCGAACTATTGAAGAAAGAAAAGAAGTTCCAATGGACCGAGGCATGTGAAGCGAGTTTGCAAGAGCTGAAGAAGCGCCTAGTAACAGCGCCAGTTTTGTGTCTCTCTGATATCCAAAAGGATTTTCAAGTCTATTGTGACGCTTCTCGACAAGGACTTGGTAGTGTACTGATGCAAGATGGGAAAGTAGTGTCATACGCCTCTCGGCAACTTAAGAACCATGAGAATAACTACCCCACACACAATTTGGAACTGGCGTCAGTTGTGCATGTGCTCAAGGTATGGAGACATTACCTCATGGGCAAACATTGCGATGTGTTCACGGATCACAAGAGTCTGAAATAATCTTCACCCAAAAGGAGTTAAATATGAGGCAAAGGAGATGGTTTGAACTCATCTAGGACTATGACCTGGACCTGCAGTACCACCCTGGAAAGGCCAATGTTGTGGCTGATGCCTTAAGCCGGAAGGTCTATGTAAATGGACTTACCGTGGGAGAACTTCCAAAGGAATTGTGCGAACAGTTCAAGGATCTTAGGTTATAAATAGTCCCGGAAGGATACTTAGCAACTATGGAGATAGTGCCAACGCTTCTGGACAAAATCAAAGAGGCCCAGAAGGGGGACAAAGAGTTGGAAGAAATAAAAGTTAATATAAGCAAGGGCAAAGCAAACGGTTTCCATACGGATGAACAAGGGACACTTTGGTATGAGAAGCGTTTGTGCGTTCCCGATGACCCCGATATCAGGAAGTTGATTCTTCAGGAGGCTCATGATTCACCTTACTCAATCCATCCTGGTAATACAAAGACGTACATGGATGTGAAGGATAGATTCTGGTGGAATAACTTGAAAAGAGAAATTGCTAAGTACATCTCTTTATGTGATCTATGCAACTGAGTCAAGGCCGAACATCAAAAACCAGCAGGGCTGCTGTAGCCATTACCTGTGCCCGATTGGAAGTGGGACAAGGTAGGCATGTATTTTATCACAGGACTACCCCGAACTCGTTCTGGGTATGATTCCATTTGGGTAGTGGTCCATCACTTCACAAAGGTGGCCCACTTTATTCCCGTAAAGACCACCTATACGAGTGCTAAACTCACCAAGATTTATATGTCAAGGATTGTGAGTCTGCATGGTGTACCCAAGGGGATTGTCTCTGATAGAGGTACCCAATTCACCTTGAAGTTTTGGCGATAGCTACACGAGTCTCTAGGGACACGACTGCAGTTTAGTACTGCTTTCCACCCGCAAATAGATGGCCAAACAGAAAGAGTTAATCAGATCTTGGAGGACATGTTAAGAGCTTGTGATCTAGACTATGGGTCTAGTTGGGATGACAACTTGCCATACGCGGAGTTCTCGTACAATAACAGTTATCAAACTAAGTATCAAGATGGCTCCATTTGAAGTTCTATATGGCAGGAAGTGCAGAACTCCGCTACTATGGAATGGAGTTGGAGAACGTAGTTTGTTTGGACCTGACCTAATCAAGGATGCCAAAGAAAAGGTAAGGAAGATTCAAGACAGGTTAAAAGTAGCCCAATCCAGGCAAAAGACTTATGCTGATTCCAAGCGTAGGGATGTAACTTATGAAGTGGGAGACCGTGCATATCTCCGAGTTTCACCACTATGAGGAGTTAAGAGATTTGGAATCAAGGGTAAGTTAGCACCCCGATTCATAGGGCCCTATAAGATTTTGGCTCATAGAGGGGAGGTTGCCTATCAGTTGGAATTGCCTGAAGTATTGATTGTTCATGATGTTTTCCATGTGTCACAACTAAAGAAATGTCACTCGGAAATGGCTGAAACACTATTAAGGGATACGGTTCCCCTAGATAAGGTTCAACTGGAAACGATCTCACCTATGAGGAAAAACCCACCAAGATTCTGGAAACAGCCGAGAGGATTACTCGTACCAAGAATATTAGGTTTTGCAAAGTTCAATGGAATCACCATTCTGAGGAAGAGGCCACGTGGGAACGTGAAGAAGACCTGAAGGCAGAACACCCACACCTATTTGCTAACCAACCTGAATCTCGGGGAAGAGATTTTTCTTAAGGGGGGTAGGTTTGTAACATCCCAAATTTTTCAATTTCAGATGTTACTAGAAGCATGCATCATATCATATGCATCATGGCATCACACAATAAAAGTTGCATCAAATACTTCTCCTAAACCCTATACTCATACATAGACAAAAGGGGGGTTATACAAAACCTAACCTTATAAATACCTCCAAAGTGTTATTTTATAATCCTATGATAATCTCCTTCTTTTTACAAAATTTTAGAGACCAATTTCATTAAATTTGGAGTTGTTATGCAAAAGTTATTAAACAAATAGTAAAATAGAAAAGGAAAAAGGAATAATACAAAAAAACTAACTAACCTAAGCGGGCCAGCTAGACCAGCCCGCGAACTAACCACCGCAGCGCCGCAGGGGCGAGCGGCGTGTACCGCGTCGCCTAGCTGGGCCGGCCCAGCCCGTCCACCCACGCAGCCGTCCATGCCCGCAACCACCGACAGGTGGGCCCCACCCCGTCTTCACCTCCGACGAGTTTGGAGCGAACTCCAACAACCGCCGCCGCGTCTGGAAACGGATTCCCGGCCGATTCGGAGGGGAACTCCGCGACCCCTCCCCAAGTCTCTGGCCTTTTTAAACCCTGCACCATGCCGCCCTAAACCCTAGATTTCTTTTTGCTGTTCCGCCACTGGGCTGCCGCTTGCGAGTTCATCGCCGGAGCCTCACCGGAATCCGTAGAGACCAGCCACCGTTTGCCGCCGATTCTGAAGGAGGAAGTCGACATCGCCCCCGGGAATGGAACTGCAAGGGAAAGGAGTTCATAGTCATCTACTTCACCGAGCCGGGGACCCTCCACACCACCGTCGTTGACCACCGCCCGACGCGCCGCCACCGTCCGCCGCCGTCGCCATCATCTCTGTGACCTGTAAGTCGTCGGCCATCCCTCGCCATCCGATCACGATCCAACGGCCTAGATTAGACCCCGTTTATCGAATTGGTACCGGCCAATAGCAGCTCGCCGCGTTAGCACGCCCGCGTCAGCTCCGCATCAGCGCCGCTGGCCAACCCCGCGCCGCCACGTGTCGTCCGCATAGCCGCCCCGACTGTTTTGTTTTAAAATAGACAAATATTGTTTTTATCTCATTTAATTCATAGTAAATTGAATCATTGGCCAAAATTACGTATAATATACCGTTGGATTCATAAAATTGAGTAGAACACAGATCTGCAATAATATTGCTAGTTTACTGTACTGTTTTTGTGGAGCATTTAAAGTTTAGTTTGGTGTATTTTAATTATAAGAAAATAATTGTAACTCCATTTTAGTTGATTCTTGTTGCGTTGGCTTTGTATCTACGAGATCTACTGTGTAAAATTGGTATACCATGCTTAGAGTATTTAGATCTATTTCGAGGTAGATTGGAAGTGTAAATCTATTCATGGGCATATTTATTTAGGTAATAATCCAAAATACTTAAAATCTATGGGAAATCTATACTAATGACATCCCCAACTCAATACCATCCCTGAATAATATCCTTGGTCGATTTTGAACCCACCCTTGCATATTACCATGTTGCATGCATGCATAATTACCTTTGTAGCATTGTTTTGTGCAAATTGTGATTGGATCTATGTTTGTGTTTCGTTAGATTGTTCTGAGTGCGCTGAGGAGTACTGTTGTGTAGAGTGCTTCTCGGATCAAGGCAAGTTACACCACTTTTTCATGTTTAATGTCCCAGTTTTTGACTATGCATGTTTTACTCTTTAAATCTTGTAGTATGCATGTGTAGGTCTTTAGTAGATTTTATTAGTACTATTTTTTGCAAGTGCGGTATTGTAGTATGCCATGAGTAGCTTCATACTTAGGAATTTCCATCCTAATAAGTTTCCCTTGTTTTACTAAGTATTGCTTGCTATGCTATATATATACAAGTACCGTTGGGGGGTTCGAAAGACTCAAAATTTTGTAAGTATGAGAGCTCTTCCGAGCGAACTTTTCTTCTCAAAACCCCCTTCAAAATAAAAACTAAGTTTTCTTCTGGGCCGAATGGTTGTCGGGACAACGAGTGGAATTTTGGTGGAGGACGGCTTCCTAGGAATCAAAGAAGTTTTCCATGTTCCAGCATTCAGAAGCTTCCAGTGTAATCACAATACATATGGGTTCTGTCTTGGCTTAGTACTTAGTGGGAAAGCTCACCGGGTACCAACATTAGGAGGTTATTGGCATGGTCGGATCCAGCTGGTAGAGGGGCTACTAAGGGAAGGCTTCGCCATGGTCTTGTCTATAAAAGGACTTGATCGTGGATTGTGGGGAAAGTGCACAACCTCTCGAGAGTATTGCAATCTGATCGATCAGCCGAGTTCATGGAAAAGAACACTTTGAGCATCTGAAGGATGGAGACTCCAGAAGATCTTCCTCTCTTTTCCAAACTTAAAGTTTTATAAAACCAGGGCGTGAGTAATATTGCCATTGGGTGGGATTTTGGGGACTTGGTGCATAACATCCAAGTGCTAGGTTGATTGGACACTTGGTGAGTATTATCCTCGTGTTCCACTCGACCATATACTACTTAAACAATGATTACAAAGTAGGGTAAACTCTTCCTCTTTTCTTCTTACTTAGAGAAAATTGGTCTTATGCAAAAGAACCCCAAAGCCTACACTTAGCCTTGCATGTAGAGATAGTCTTATTCTTTCCTTGGTGAAATTTGCCAATACATTCAAA
This sequence comes from Avena eriantha, assembly GCA_910589775.1. NCBI lineage: Eukaryota > Viridiplantae > Streptophyta > Magnoliopsida > Poales > Poaceae > Avena > Avena eriantha. The sequence continues at coordinate 304,115,006 of OU342741.1, read as the reverse complement.
GTATTGACCCAACTTGTTGATCAAAGTAGGTACTTAGGAGAAGAAGGCGTTGCACGAAGCGAGGAGCTAATGGAACATGGCATGTTGATCAATGAAGAATGCACGAGGGAGGAGAGGGAGGAAGCGCAAGGAGCACACAAGATTGAAGATCAACACTTGGTGGACAATCTCTGCCGCGGCAGAGAAGCACCACTTTTCTCTGCCACAGCAGGCTGCCGCGGCACAGAAACAGAGTTCTTTTCTGCCATGGCAGGCTGCCACGACAGAGAAACGGGCCCAAATTCTACCACGGCAGTGAGCCGAACCCACTTTGACTCAATTTGTACCCTTAGTTGGGTGGGACCAACTCGGTGTCCACCCTAGGACGACGCCCCAGACTCTTAAATAGATAGGTTTGCGCACTACTATCTAGGATTAGACCACATTAAAATTATTTTGGAGTTGTATCTTTTATAGAACCTCTGGAATTACCCTATCATCAAATTCTACCAATTGCAATTGAGTGTGATCTGTTGTTCCACTAGGAATTAGTAGATTGCATACTACCGTTCGTGGTCGACGGCTACGTGCGCAAGAGCGTGGTGTTGTGAATATCCTACAAGGTTCAAGAGCTGTTGCATTGGCATCAGGGTTCGAGCGGGAGAGTTTATAGCTACAGGCTAGTTATCTATCATCCACCATCACCATTGGCAAGTGCTTGCTGAGAAGATCGAGCCACCCCATATCATTGCCACCTTGATGGATTGTTGCGCCTTAGCCATGTCTTCGTCCAGCTTAGTGCCTTGCTCCGTGATGCACTTGGCCTCCACCAAGATTTCGGCATGTTTCTCATCAAGCTCCGTAATGCTCCGGATATGAGCGATGGTGATTGGCTCAACGAGAAGTGCGCCGTAGCTAGTGGGTTGCCAACTACAGACGTTGACGGTGGCATTGGTGGCTGATTTGATTGTCGGGTCATATTAGGTGTCGTGGTGAGTTCCTGCGTAGGTGGCCGGTGGGTAACCAGAAGAGTTAGAGCCTTGAACGGAGCTGGAGGCTCGACGACTTTTTTAGCTACTACTACCCTGGTGACTGCTGGCGTGGGCGGAGCTCTCTCATGTTCCCGTTCCTGTCCATCTTCTTCCATCACGCTCCCAATGGTGACTAGCACCTGGTGGGAAGTGTTGGTCTTCTCGGCGCGCTCCTCCTTCTCGATCTCCTACTCAATATCCCTCATAACAGAGTCGTATTCCTCTGAGTTGGCGTCTGAGCCACCGGAATCCATATTGATGTCGGCGTAAAGCGTGTCAAGGACAGACTCGGAGTTGGATTCGGTCTCGACGATGGTGGATGTGGAGGGTGATGGAGGCGAGCCATTGTTGTTGTTTCCTTCTCTAGCTACGACGGGGATTGCCTCCATGGCCTCTTCATTGGCATCCATATATTCATTAACGATGGCAACCATCTCACCAAGGGTGAGAGGGCCTGCGGCCTGCCGCCTTCGGAGGGTATGTCAGAGGAGTGTTCCAGGTGTGAGCCCTTCCACAAAGTGATACACGAGCTCATCGGCGTGGTCGCCCTCTAGGGTTTCCCTCACCCTCATCCATCTGTCAAGGTATTCGCGGGGAGATTCTCCATCCCTTTGAACGCATCTAGCTAGATCGAAGATGGTGACGACGCCGACAAAGTGTGACCTGCGCATCTCTAAAGCTCGGGGAAGCCAAGCAGATTTGCGGGGTCCTTCCACCTTTATATCCTGCAGAGGGGCGGTTTGGGTGGTCCTTGAAATTTCCTGATTCGAGTCACCATACTCCAAAGAGAGGTATAGCCCAGATCCTTCCGCGAATGTGTCCTGCTCATAGGAGGTCCGTGCAGGGCTTGATGATTTTCCGACTTCCTAGGATCTAGGACCCAAGTCAGTTTTGTCGGTGAAGATGTGGATGTCTCGGAAGGGGATGACAGAGAAGCGCATGGGATTCGTCTTCGCTGACACCCAAAATTCATCTAGGGGGACGATCGGGACGTTTCCGGAGAAGAGAACGCGACCGATGGCTACGGTATCACTCATTCCCATGAAGAGATTGGACCTCGCCCGGTGAAGAGCTCGAGGCGCCTCTTGCCCCATGTTCGGCGCCAACTGTCGTGGTATTGCCGACGAGTACGCCATGGAGGGGGTCCTCATAGTGCGTGTTTAGAGACGTGGGGTAAGGCGGAGAGTTGGCGGGTACGAGGTAACACAGCTTACCCAGGTTCAAGTCCTACAACGGTGGCGGAACTCTACTCCTACTATAAATCACTATAATGGCAATATGCCGAGTTACAGAGATAGGTTCTCTATGCGAGGTGTTGCGCGTTGTACGTAGCAATCTATGAGGTTATCTTGTGTCTTGCCCTAAAGGCTCCCACATGCCGGCTTATAAAGGCGGCAAGACCTAGGGTTTATAGGGAAAGATCCTTGCCGAACAAGGTAAAGAGTCCTACACCTACACGAACTAGTCTTCCGTGTCTTGTACTTCAAGGCTCCGAGTATGTTGGTGACTGTGCAGCCTTCCTTTATTCGGCATGGGCCTCCCTTTAGGATCCGTCTAACTGGGCTGCCCAGCAGACCATAGGCCTTGCTACCAACTATGGGCCACCCGGGTTAGGCGGATTGTTGACATGCTATGAGGTTACCTATATAGCATATCCCCAATATTTCCTCTTGATCCATGCATAATCAACATGTGTGGCACCATGATTTATAAATGTGGTGGAAATGGACTTGTGTCTTCGATACATGTCTTCATGATCTTCACCATCCAACATATATAAATCTTCTGCTTGATTGCTTAGAGCATCATACCAGTTTCTCCTCATGCTCTCATTTTTAATGAACAACTCGGTGAGGGCATCCCAAGCTTCCTTTGTGGTGTTGAGATGTTCAATGTGCGGCATGTACTTGGGGCCCACACCAAGTTAGATCATGTGCAAAGCAGTGGCATTGATTTGACTATCAACCACTTCTCTTCTTGTCATATTTGAAGGATATACAACATGGAGTCCATTCACGATAGTCTTCGACAACTCGATTGATGAACTGCACACATGAGATTTCATCAAAAATTGCCATTGACTAAAAGAAGATGCACTAAGCTTGGGTGGATAACCCATATTGTTTATATGAGGGTAAGGGATTGGTGGATCAGGTCAGTATAAGTGAGAGACCTCACTATGATCCTCCTTACCACTTTCCTTTTTCGAAGAGGAACTTGTATTCTTATCTTCATCCTCCAACTCCTCTTCATGGGAATTAGCCTTAGCTTTCTTTTTTGATAGAGGAGTTGTAGCCTCAGCGGTAGAGGGTGGTGCGGTTATGGAGGGTTGCAAGAGACGCGTCATCATGTCACGCATTTCTTGAAATTGAGTCTCCATGGTCTTAATCAAGTTTGTTTCCAAAGTCTTGAGATCGTCCATGGTGACCTTCTCCACAACATCACTACCATCTCCACGAGTGCCCATACTCTCTTAGGCGGTAAAGCACGAATAAGAGCAGAGGCTCTGATACCAATTGAAATGGATTAGATGGGCACCTAGAGGGGGGCCTAAATATGTTATATTCCAAACTCTAACTCTTTTTCAGTTTTAGGCTTGACACAAAGGTAAATTCGCTAGATATGCAACTAAGATGAATTTCCCTATATGTGAACCTAGCTACTAAGTGAGTAAAGGCGGTGAGAGGAACAAGGTAACCATAGTGGAGCACACGGAGATATATGATTTATTTTACCACAGTTCCTCCCTTGTTTAAGGGAAGTACGTTTATGTTGGAGGGGTGAGCGATACTAAGACCACCACGCCACAATAGGCATCCCAGTGTTCTCTGGTGGATCTCGCCACAACTGGCCTGATCCACCTTTCCACTATGTGGTGCCCTTCGAGGTGGGAACCGTTACCTTTACAACGCTCATCCACAACTGAATTGGAGGCTCTAGTGATGACAACAAGCTTCCACAATAAAACAAGTGATTAAATAATGAAACCGCGATCTAGAAATTCAAAGAAACTCTAGATCAAAATTCCCCCAAATGAATGAGAGAGTAAGTGAAGGCCTTGATTGGCAATGATGTAGATCGAGGCCTCCTCCTTCGATTTCCCAAAGATCAAAGCCTTCGGGTGGTTGAAAGTGGAGATCTTATGTGGAATCAATTTGAACAGAGCTCCGCTTTTTCGTTGGATCCGAGATGGTCTGAAAATAATGCATGATTTTGTACCCATCCGAAAAGCCGCTGTTGGAGCAAACTGGGGCTGGATAATCTGGCTGGGGCAAATCTCCAACCCGGAACAAAATATCTGGGCCAAAGGTCTGTGCCCTCTCTGTGTGACGCACCTCGAGTCCTTCGAAAAAATTCCCAGGGGGCAGATTATTCGCCCCTGGGAGGGGCGGATTATCTAGCCAGGGAAAAATGTCCAGCCCTGGTCAGAGAATTTGGGGGAATCCTCTGGCCCCCTCTCCTCATGACGCGCCATGGATCCTTTGCGAAAATTCCTTGGGGCGGATTATCCGACCCCCTGCGAGGGGCGGATTATCTTGCCAGGGAGAAATGTTCGGCCTTAGTCGGAGAATCCGGGGAATCCTCTACCCCATACTGCATGACGCACCTTAGCTCCCTTTGTCGATTGAGCCCGAGGCAGATAATCCGGCACTTGCCAGGGGCGGATAATCCTCCCCCCACAACATCTATTTTGCTACATTTTGATCTGTATTTCTTTTTGAGGAAACACTGCAGCACTCAATACACAATTAAATAATCCTTGATATTGTTACCTAACACACAAAACTATAAGGACCATAAAAATGCTCTTTCACATGGGAATGTTACTAGTCGAAGCTATTTAAACTATGGCTAACCTGACTAGTCTACAGGGTTATTCGGTCAGACAGCTTCTCTGGGTACCAACAAAGTTGTATGAAAGTTATGTTAGAAATAAAATGGATAAATGCTTTTGGCCCATGTAGATTTCATATTTTTGCTAAATCTCAAAGCCCATGTGTGTGGAAGCCGATATGTGATTTGGCCCAAGTTGGTGGCAGCTCACATGTGTGTGTGGCAAGAGGAGTGGGAGTAGTCCCACATGGAAAGTTGGAGGAGTGTTACACCACCTTATAAGATGGAGTGTCTCACCACTTTGTAAGTGAGTGAGAAAAGAACTGCTACATGCGCGCTCCTCCGATGATGATGCAGCTCGCTCGTTCGCACAGGTCATTAGGACACGGATGCCGCGGTTTTCAGAATGAGCGTCGAGTCGATCTTATCTTTTTACTACCCAGGAAAACTGATACAGTTTTGATAGACATGTTAACAGTTAGTCGGTTCGGGTCGCTCCCTAAAATGGGTATGACTAATCAGGTTCTTATGATTAGTTACCCTGGTTGTATAAAGGCATATGGCCCATGAAGTCCATAAAGAATAAAGGAAGGTTCAGGAAGCAGTCGACACATAGAAAGCGCATCTTGGAAATCAAGGAAGAAATATAAACCAACATTATATAAACCTATATGTATACGGCTTTGGGACCCAGCCTATTATATAAAGGCTTGGGTGGAGCCAACGAGGAGGTACCAAAAAAGCATTGACAAATCTATAACCATATTGCCCATAAGCAATCAGATGACTTCGACTCCCATGTTTGTATGATCAGTCAACGAAATCCCTAGCATTCTCTTTTCTGTGAAACCCTAAGTCTGTAACCATGGGCATTGCCGAGGTTTCCCCTCATCAATTGGCGCCGTCTTTGGGAAATTTGAACGTTGGAGCCACGGATTCGGCCGGCACCTCTTCACAAAGCAAAATCTCGACAGCACCGGATCCACACCCTCCCACCCCTATTTACCTTCCCGTCGACTTCAATGGCCGATCCGATATCATAATCTGAAGTTTACACTTCCGCGTGGAGGAACCCGAAAATCTTTGACTGTCGCCCCGATCTATTCAGGTCCATCGGTCGTAATAGCAGCGCCTATAGTGATTCATGCATCTTCCGTCAGATCATCTAAAGAAGCTGCACCCCAGGCGATAAAGACAAGGAAAATTCAGAAAACTCTATAGATCCAGCGGATCTGGCCAGTCTATACGACATCCTCTACTTCGGGTCAGATCCCGAGGCAACGCCACCACGTGGATCAAGTTCAGCAAACATTGAACCCGATGAAAGCAACAAAAGTGTAGACTCCACAATCAAGATGGCCGAAGCATACCCAGAACAGAACTCGTGGGATATCACCGGGTTCTCAAGCAGTGTCTCATACGGATCCAATGACGACAGCAGCATCTCATACATGATGCACCAAGTGTGCGTGATCATCGGCAAACCATCAACACCATGCGACTCCAATGGTAAACCGATCCTCGATACCAATGATATTATATCGGGTGATGATGTACAAAAATGCAAAAACAAAGGAGATCCACCCAACAATCACGTCATAAGACCTCTCTAATTTTAGAGATCACTATTCTTGCCTACTAGAACATTTGGAAACAGAGAAATGACAAAAAAATTGAAGGCATCAGGCCATCCTTCAAATCTTGGAAGTCAGGGTTTGTTAGTGATGTATCACTTTTAAAATATAGAGTCAAGAAGAAGTCCATTCCTCCCCTGGCTTCCTGGCTCGACAGTCTGTTGTAATCTGTTGTAATTTTCTCCTGTAGTTCTTCTCTAGTTTTTAACTTTTGTAGCCCCCTTTAGTTTGTACATAGGACAATTGTTTCTTTTTTCTAATAAAGGGTTGTGGGGGACTCCCCTACAATAAAAGCTTTAAAAACCAATCGTGTCATACAAGGGAGAGAAGAAAACTTGATAGCGAACGGCTAACTCTTCGCCTGTCAGTGGAAACATGGCAAAGAGCGAGGGGTGCAGTCTCGGGTGCAGCCCCCATGACAGCAGAAGCCATGCGCGAGGATCTGATGGCGTAATAGTACTTGCTCCACCACAAGAAAAGGGAACTGCCCTACAAAGGCAACTCGATGAAACAAAAAGGTTAGCCGACGAATCTAGCATGTGGCGGGCACAACTAAGCTCCACCCGCGGATCCGGAAGTGTAACTAGAGGTGCACCATGGATAGGAATGTCACGGCTGCCGAATATTCCAGAATCCGAAAGAAATGAGCTCACTCGAGATTTGGACATGTCCTTCATGACAGTAGATCCAGGAGGACACATCAAAGCAAAAACAGCAGAAGACGTGATTGTCGCCACCCAGACCTACCTACTCACAACTCAACCTGCACCCGACGATCCCTGGGCGGCTCTCTAGCGCTCCTCTCTCATGATCCTCGGTATGGTGGGAGGATCCCTCGCACAGGGAGAACAGGGAATCACAAGGAAACCCGACTAATCCCCACACCATCGCTACATCCCTCGGCATGTGGGACACACCCGACGATCACGGTCGCCACATTGGGTACACTTTCCAAACTCCAAACCATGAGACAACGCCAAAAACAACATTACACATCATTGGGTTGATAGATCCAGGGAAGAGTGGAGCAGCTGAAGATACTACGATGGTGAAAGCGAGGATGAGTATGAATTATGTGAGGCTAGTTGATTTACCCTGCGGGTTCACAAGACCCTAGTACCCAAGGATTTCAAACTTCCTCATGACCACCAAAAGTACGACGGTCTCCAGGAACCCGAAGCTTGGCTAGCAGATTACTAGGCAACCATTAAACTACAGGGTGGCTCCAAGGCTACTGCAATACAGAGATTGTAGTTACACCTAAGCGTTGTCGGGTGGTCATTGCTCAAGCAGCTACCCGAAGAATCCATTAGCAGCTAGAACAACCTTGAAGATAAGTTCATCCAAAACTTTACATCCTTGTTCAAGCAACCTGCATCCTTGGAGCACTTACGAGCGTGCAAACAGAAATCTGGAGAACCAATACGAGCATTTATCCAATGGTGGAACATCATCAAAAACTCAGCTGAAGCTATATCCGATGAAAGGGCGATTGGTGCCTTCAACAATGGCCTTATCCAAAGTGAATTTATGGAGTACATGGGACGGGTCAAGCCCAAAAAAAATTCACAACTAATGGACATGGCAAATCGATGGGCCGACCATGAAGATGCAATATACAATAAGCAAGGGCGCTCACCCGAGGAAGATAGAGACAGGCGCATCAACAACGGATACGACGGGCCAAGTTACATTATGGCTGGCTTTTCAGGAGAAGACAAATGAAGAAACGATGATCGTAACGGTGGATACCGCAACAACACACATGACGCTGGTGGAAGCCAATCAGCATAGCAGTACCAGCTAAGATCATGGGAGACCCCAATGTCTCCAATGCATATGCTGGAAGGACCCTGCAATATAGACTTCTACGTCGACTGGACAGGAAGGAGGCGATCGAACCATCTCATGAATGATTGCCGCATGCTCCTAAAAATGCAGGAGGTATGTGATGTAAAGGCAACCAAAGCAGCAAACCAAGGGTATGCCACTGCACCTGGAACCCTGCCTCTTGGTGTGCCACCACCACCAGTACAGCCGCCAGCAGGGTTGCCACAACCTGGAATAAACAGAAACCATGAGGATGAGTATCTGAGGTCTAGGGGCACAATGTCAATGATCCAAAAAGGGCGCATGTCTAATCGAATCCAGAAGCTGATCACATGACAAGTCAACATGGCGATAATAGTGCCACCACCTACACCTAAATATATTCATTAGTGAGAGCAAGAACTTACATTCAGCAGGGCTGATCACCCACTTCGAGTCCCACGACCGGGTTATTTGGCTTTGATAGTGGAAGCCCAAATTGGCGGACTTGACATGGGCAAGGTTTTCTTAGACGCAGAAAGCAGCATCAACCTAATATACGCCAAAACCCTGCGTGCAATGAATTGGTCCTTGGCAAACCTAGCACCAACGGACATGGCCTTCCACGTCATAGTCCCAGGAAAAGCCGAGATTCCTTTAGAGAAAGTTTATCTCGATGTCGTCTTCGGATCATGGAATAAATTCAAGCATGAAAAGCTCTATTTTTAAGTCATGGATTGGCCATCATAGTACCACGCGATCCTGGGACGCCCATCTTTTGTGAGATTCATGGCAGTACCTCATTATACATATTTGGTACTGAAAATGCCAGCACCCAATGGAATCATAATCATGAGAGGGAACTTCACCCGATCTTATAATTGCGACCAAGAATTCAATAAAATCTCCGAATCTTTCGGTATGGAAATAGAGTTCACTCGGCTGAGAATAATAGACATAGAACCCCTACCAGAGGGACAGGTCACGACCAACCAAACCTTGGACACTGCAAGAGAAATCTAGGTCCAGCCTATGGACCCAAAGAAGACAACCTTTGGGGCCTCCAATCTTGGTACCGCATAGGAAGGCGCTCTCATCGAGTTCCCCCGTGAGAGCTAGGAAATTCTGCATGGGTACCAACAAACACGCTAGAAATTCCCAAGGAACTCGATGAGCACATACTCAATTCATGTTTTATCATCAAGCCAGGGTTACACTCGCCTCGACACTTCATAGGACTTGAAAGCAGGGCCATTGGATGGAAGCTCCATTGCCACACAAACTCCTGGTCTATCACAAAAATCATAAGAGCAACGTGGATTACCAATCTAGTATGTGTCCCAAAGAAGAACACGGAACTACGTGTAACATCCCAGCATTGGAGATTAGAAATAAGCTGAGATAAGGTGTGTGCATTGCAGTCATGCATAGAAAATCCGGATAATTTTTGCGCTTTTAAATAAAACTAGTTAAAGAGAATGAAGCTTCTCTTAACTTGGTGGAACTAAAATAGATCATCAAGTTGACTGCGATAAGTTCAATATGACCTTTGCTAAAACCTTATCTTTGGGTAATATAATTTTATCTAAGGGTAGATCAAATATAATAAAACTAAGTCATAACACAGTACTTAATAAGGAGTACTAGATCTTCTAGAGAGCATGACATGGTATTCCATGCAACAACTCAAGGATGAATATTTAATGTTCCAAAGATGATATCAAGGTATTATCTACCACAAACCCTGAATCCCAAGTCAAGTATATAACTTAAATAAAAGAAACCCATAACTAAGTCTTGAAACACTTGTTTGCTATAGTTACTCTTACCATTGGTACCATGGTAGTTCTTAAACATTAACTCTTATCACAAATAGAGTAGAAAGAGGAGTCAAGCTAAGACCATCCATCACATACCTTTAGTGTCATGTTTATAGATGACAAAGCTATTTAACCAAGTCCTAGTGTCAAGTGATCATCAAAGTTGTGTGATCAATTCCTGACCTAGAACTTATTGACTCTTAGCTTTGACCTATTATATTGACCTTCCAAAGACCATAAGTAAATTAATAACAAGAAGGAACTAGTTATGGTAGAGTGTGCCATCATCAATGGAATGAGATCCTTAGTGGTGATCAAACCATTGGATGTTGGAGGAGTTAACTCACTCATGAGTTAACTATAAGAAGTATCTAAACCCAAGAAGTAACTGGTGATCATGGAGCTATAAGGAAGCTAGTAGTATTAGAATATCCAATGATAATTTTGTTAATCCAAGTGGGCATAAACTTAAATTAAGTTTTCTTAACAAGATAAATCCTATAGAAAGACTAGTACAAGTTTACTAATTAGTTGAGTATAGATCTTGATCAGACAATTAAAAGCCTAAGCTTTGTTTGATCAAGGGTTGGTGGTCATTATTCTTAATCCACTTGAGAATAGATGACTCGATAATGAAGAAGAGTTGTGAGTATAACAAATTAGGTAAAGCCCTATTAAGATGAATCATCTATCTTGATTAAGAGAAGTCAAGCTAGAGTATAAGGAAGTATAAAACATAAGTTGTAGGAGTAGTTGGAAGTATAATAGTTTAACCAAGGTAATACAAGAACAAACTTGTATTGTGGAGAGTAGTACCATACCTATTCTAGAGGATTGATATCACATGTGATAAAGAGAGGAGTGTAATCTGGCAAGCCTTAGAAGTAGATGCGATGTAAATATGAAGGAGTTTGTGGAATAAAGTTAGTACTAACTACTTTGATGGATTCAGTTAGGGTAGTTTATAAATGGAAGTTCTATATATATACTAGGAGAAGAATGAAGGAGTAATATTAAAGTGGCATGACCATGTCATCATATGTTGATGGATATGGTGGAGTCAGATGATTGACTTATTCAGGAAGATGTGATCTTTGTGATTAAAATAAGAGAGGTTTATAGAGTATATTTAGGAAAGGAATTCCTTATCTTAAGATAAGACTAGTGAGGTATTAAGGTAAGGATTATTTAGACACCTTTAATCAACAGTATGTCAAGCCATGATAGAATCATATCTACCTCTTTGTTTAGCATCCTATAATAAAGAGGGTAATTAAATCAATTCCTATTTTTAGGCAACCAAAGAAGAGTAGCTCTTAGTCAAGTAAAGTTTCCAAGAGATAATTAGAGAACACGATGAGTGTTTAAGGATGGAAGCCTTGTCCACCTTATTGTCTTAAACCCTAATAAAGAGCTAGTCTCATATACTATCAAGATCACTTTAGTAAAGCAATCTCAATAACTCACTCTAAGATGAGTTATTATCCATGGTCACAAAACATGATAGTAATATGTAATAGCCTTAATAATTATCCATGTCTCTAATTGAAAATGAGTTATTAAATCCTCTCAAAACCCATATACCTATATTTGAATAAACCTTAGTACTTCTCTACCAATGATTATTACTGATTCATCATTACCTAACCAAAAGTGTTTTGTGGTAATTCTAAACTCTATAAGCCAAGTAGAATTGGATTTGGCCAATCACCAAATATGGAGGACCATGAAACTTCTATCACCCGATTATGAACGACAAAGAATAATACCTTATAATGTATATAGATAATCCTTATATGAGATTAAGCTAGAATAGATTTCTATTTATATCGTTAGCCATCTTAAACCACTACCATGACATTCATTAAGTGAAAATACAAATCATTTCTATAATATTTTTCCTATAGGAAGTAAATTCATAAAACCCTAATCCTTAATAATATTTCCTAATGAAGAAGACCCTTCATATAATTATGAATATTTTTATACACAATAAAATAAAATAAAGGGAAGAAGAGGGTCATACTTGCTTTAGACAATAATATTCTTGACCTACAATTTCTCTGAAAATTGAAATCATTGAGGAAGTTTGAATTGAAAAAGAAAACAAAAAACAGAAATAAAAAGGAATCAGAAAAAAGAACAAGACCGCAGCCCAGTCCTTATTCAATGCCCGTGAGCAACCTCAAGCATCTCCCGCCCGTTCTCACGGCCCAGCAATAGCAGCCCAAGTTCCCTCTCGTTCTCACTGACAGGTGGGACCGAGGATGGACTACAGGTTAGTTCCTAGAAATGGTAGGGGTTTTTTCTGGAAAAATGTCGTCGTCGTCACCGCGACGCACATAGGCACCTCGCTGGAGGACCTCACCGTCGCTCGATGCCGTCATCAACTTCAGCTGTGCGCCGTGATACTCGCCACCGATGCCTGGAGAAGATAAGAACGCCACCGCGACGTCTCTGCTCATCCTCATCTGTTTCCCCCTCTGGAGCTCTCTCTTTCTCTCTCGATACCGAAAACCTAGCGCCGCCACATTTGCTTGTCGCTGCCACTATTCCGGTGCCCTAGAGCTTGTGCCAACGATCTGGTACGACTCGCCATCTTCCATAGTGTCGAATACATCCCTCTGTGTCGCCCCTAGTGCCAGAAATTGGTGGCGCCGCCGTGCGCCGGTGTGCTGACATCATCGGCCCGGCGGACCGACTCCAGGATGAGGTCATCCTTGACCAAGTCCGAGTTTGACCAGTCCTTGGCAAGTGACGTGGCCCTGACCCCACTAGTTAGTGGCTGGGTCTAGGTTAGGTCCGCGTGTAAAAAGTACTCCTCTATTCAAAATCCAATTAGAAATGAATAAACAATATAAAAAATTTAAGTATAAATAAATATCAGGAATTTAGGAAAATGATTAAATCTTAGAAATTGAATATCTTTTGTTTTACAACTCAGAAAAATATATGTTATATATCAAAATGTTTAGAAAAATAAAATCTATATTCTAAACCAATTATCATATTTCATTTTTCCAAGTTAAACAATATAATAATTATTATTAGTAAATAAACTATTTAGGATAAATCTTAAATAAATAAATTATTACTTAAAATTCATAAAAATGAGTATAATATATCAAAATGCTTAGAAAAATAAAATCTATAACTTAACTTTATTAACAAACATTATTGTGTTAATTATTTAAATAATTATTATGTAATAAAGATTTTATAAGTAATAATACTTTCAAAATTCATATTTTAATATTGGTAAATAAGAAAAATATAAATAATATACCAAAATTCTTAGAAAAACAAAACCTACATTTAATAAATTGTTTAATAGATTTTTTGTATCACTTATAAAGTGATAAAACTTATAAAAATCATAGTTTAATATTTAAAAATCACAAAAATACATATAATATACCAAAATGATCACAAAAATAAATTCTACACATTAAAAATATCCTATTTCTTAATTGAAGTCAAATAAAAGGTAAAGGTCTAATAAATATTATTTTAACTCTTTTCTTTTGTTTTAATTCATTAAAAATATATAAACCATTACTATTGCCTTTGCCGTTATTTGTTTAAAGTTTCAAAATATAATAACAAGTTCAATTGATGTTTAATAAAGTCAAAATAGGTGTAACCATTTTAAGTTGTACTTACTAAACTTCCATTTAAAATTAAGTAAGTTTTACTCTCCAAAAATATTTTATCATTTATAAAATTATCAAGATTTGAGTACTAGTTCTTTTACAAGTTTGGGAATCCACTTTAAAAGCTAAACAAAGTCTTTGAGTTTTTCACATGATGCCATTCCCATGTTTATAGACATAAGTATTAATTCTATAATAAGTAAGTGATTATATTCACTTATAAATCAAGAGAACATCACTTCCATAGAGGCATAATACTTTTATTTCACCTTCATGAGTGTTAAAAGTCTCCATTTACTAATGGAATAGTTATTCAAGAATACTAACTATTTTCTACTTTAATTCTTGTAATTAATAAGAAAACCTTAAAGTGCTAGCCTTAAGTTTAAATACTTTTTTACTTTGTAAAGTAATATTTTCCTAAAATGTTATTCTTTTAAGAAACATTAAAAAGTGATCCTTGAACACTTCTTTAAAAGCTCTAATTGATTCTTAATCTTGTTTAAGAAATATTTTAGATACCATGACCCATTTGAGTGCTTTAGTATTGCATAATTGTATTTACATATTGTTTCACCCACTCTCACAAGCCTTAATAACAAGCACAAGTGTGAATATGGTATAAAAGTGCAACACATTCCTAAGAACTCATCACAAACTCCAAACCCTATATCAGATACGACCATTGCGGGGATTCACATTTATCAAATTGCATTACATTACTTATGCATTGTTGCATCTTGCTTCTTTAAACATTAGTCCTTACCGAACCAATGATGTTGTTTACAGAATTTGGATATTATATTGTCTTGAAGACCGTGATTGCATAATCTTGCAATTACAAAAGGCAAGTTCACAACTTGCTCATGTCCTTTGATTATTTTCTATGGTTGTAACTCAACTTTGTCATCACCTGCATTTCAAAAAGATCGAAAACACTAGTTTCACAATTAAATTGAAGTATCGGTTACTGATCTAGGGTGATCAGCTAATCTATCATAACTGGCAATGGAAACGCCATTGTATAGGAATGTATCATCTAGGACTTACCAACCAATGTCGACAGTTATTCTAGCATCGTATATTACATGTTAACCATAAGACTTCGAATGGGACGGGAAAGTCAGCTGTATCTTCTCCCTTTCGCATGGACGGGTGACCTTATCGTGAGGCTATTGATATTCTCGTGGAGAATCCAGCACATGGATGGGACCCCTTAGTTCCCCGCGAGCTAGGTGTCTAGATTTTCTATGCATAGCTGTCTTGGTGTAAGCTCACCATAGCTAATGGTGGCTGCCAGACAGAGATGCTTATAGAGTCTCCGAGAGGCTACCCAAAGAGTAATCGTGGTAGTCTGTCTCAGGGGATCATGTCTTCATGCGGGGTCACAGAGAGGGCAGTGATTGGCTTGGATCTTACATTGGGCCCCACACCAAGGAAGTGTGGACGATAATGCAACTCGGATGTGCAACAAGGCTAAGGTCTCTTGTGGGTAAAGTAACGCACCTCTGCAGAGTGTAAGAATTGTGACATGTTAGTCCCTATTCTGGGAAGGAGCTATGAACGCGGCAGGAAAGGAACCCCATGAAGGTTCTTGTCAACCTGTGAAGGCTATCGGACATAGTTTTGAAAATAAAAGCAACCTTTGAAGAAATGTTTACGAAAAACTACATTGCCTATGACCTTTGGTCTGTGGCTGTAGAGATAGTGCATCAAACACTCCTTTCTAGTGAACTTGTTGAGTACGCTCATACTCAACCATACCTTCTTAACCCTTGCTAGGTTTTAAGCCGTTGAAGATGACGTCAACATCAATTTCTACTCAAGAAACCATCATCGACAGCTCAAGTTCTTAAATAAAGTCAATGAAGTCAACATAGACATCAACTGAAGTGAAGATGAAGTTCCTCATTAGATAGGAGTAGATACTCTAGCCATAAAACCTACTTCTATAGAGAATTGCATTAGTAGCAACTACAAGACAAATTGTTTAGGTGTTAGTCTTATTAGCCAGATTGTTCTGAATTATTATTTCTAGTTCTTCTTTGTAACAAGTTTCTTTCTCTCCCTTTCACCTAGAGTGTTCTCTGGATCTTTTGTAAAGAGTCGAGTTGTAATCTATAGTCATGTCTTGCACGTGCTGTGTTTCTGTTGTACCACTCTGAGGGATGTAATACTAGTGAACGGTGTTTCATTGGTGTTATATCAACGACTATAGTGTATTACATCATGCAGTGGTATGCTGGGTCACCGCACTATGCATATGCATCGACTTCGCCAAACCTAGCAACGATCTGCAAGGAGCACCTTTCTCTCTGGTCCACGGCGCTAAAGCCATCCTCTAGTCAAAATAATGCATGCATATATTCAAGCCATCATGCACTTTTCAAGGGAGCACCCGCAAAAACATCAAGCACTCCAATCTCGGGAACAATACCTAGCCGCACTGCTTATATGCTTAGGATTTTTACTTTCTGAAATTTACATACAATAAGGCCAACGGCTAGGCGACGACGTCAAAATATGTACCTTAATATTCGACAATAAATAAAGCTAAGTTCTCAAAACTCGTCCTCAATTTCCTTTTTGTTATTATATATTCTGAAATCGATAATTGGGGGCTCCATAAATGACCACTTGAATAAAATCATCCCCCTCATACTCTGGGGCTATACCCAAATAGAGCGTACTCGCACATTCGGCTGCGCCGACAAATATACGAAATTGTTTGACCTGAATAGCTGACTCGGACCAGGGTGTCACGCAATTGAAAGGGTCTCGCATAAAAACAACCTCTTAACAATAAACAACGAAATATACAAAAAAAATACACTATATCAAAGCTTACATAGTTCACATGTTATTTTACACAGCCACTATGAGTTACACCTCGAAGTTTAGGAAAAATTCCTCGTCTTCTTCCAAGCATTGGAGCACAATTCTAATCGCGGGTTTACGAGCATCCACATAATGAGGACCCATGTCAATCATCCCACCCTAAAAAGGAGGAGACAATCCTCACAACACGGTGTCTAAGTCCAGCATAGGGTAGTGTACATGCACCCAAGAAAGCGCAAGTTTCGCACCCTCTATGAGTTGTAGCTTCACAAATTGATAAATCGTCTCACCTTGCCGAACTATGCCATTAAAGCGACAAGACCTTGAGGCTGAGGATCCCGAGGAAACATGGCATTATATACAATGGCCAGCGAATGGCGACAACACTCGACAAATTCCTCCACCTCAGACACCTGATCTTGGAGAAGAGCCAATGCATAAACATGAAAGTGGCCAATCCAGAAATCACTGCTCGTACCCTCTCAAGCTGCCATCAAAGCGTTCATTTGATTGTGAAGACGCTGAGTTTCCTCCCTTTCACATAATCGTATACCTAGAAGAAGCAAGGGGTTAATTTGGCAAATAAAAAGCAAGACTCAGGGGCTCTGCCGAAATCTTATAGAGAATTTTCTCACTCGCCTGGGAGATTTCTTCCAGAAGGTGATAAGGGGTAACCCTGTGGGTGGCCCGATCTTCACGGATCTCGTGGTCAAAAAGATGCATATGCAAGGTCAAAGTGCATGGAAATCATTTGAACATCATCCAAATCTGGGGACTCAAAAAGTCCATAAAGCATCTTAGTGTGGAACTCAAAGAAATTGACTAAGATGTGGATCAACATCTTCGATGCAAGGATAGGAGAATTTGGCAAAAATGCATGAGGAAAGATATCCAAAACAACGTCATTATGTGTGCAAACCAACCGTTGGAAAGAACAATTGTTCAATATGTTGGATGCCATACACATATCATCAAAAGCCAAAATCATGGGGGTATGAGTATCGCAAGCGGAAGCAAAAACAACGTGTTTGCAAACAAACCATATGAAAGAGCAAGTGGTCCTTATGTTTGTTGCAACAACAATATGAGAGACTTGGAAGATCTCATGACAATACATGCTCAAAATGGCATTATGGTTGCACACAAAACATCGGAAAGAGAAATTGTTCAACCTATTTGTTGTAACACACAAAACATCAAAATCCAATAGCAACAAAACATGATTGTCACAAGGTGAAAGAATACCATCAACATGCTTGCAAGCAAAACATAGGAAAGAGAAATTTATCAACATGAAAGATGCAAAGCATGCAAAAGGTATTAGAGCTGGGTTCGATCTTGAACTCACTTGGGGGATGCTCTCTATTGACATTCTTGTGCGGGTACCTACACACATCAAACACAAAAGGAAGAATGTGTGTGCATGGTAGAGAAACACATCATCCATCAGGACATATCTCTTCTTATGCACATCACCATGAGTGTCAATCAAGTGTAACATAGGTGCATGGTGAGTATGCAAGTGGTGAACATGCGTATCATGAGAATCATCAAAATCTCCAAAATTTGAGAAGGATATAGGGGCCATCTCAATAGAAACCATATGAGAATTATTGTTGCAAGCAAAAAAAGTGAAAGAGTAATTGTTCATCTTATTGCAAGCAACGGGAGAGATTGTAAAACATTCGTGACAAAGCATGGTTCGAGGGGTACCATTGGTAACATCATTGCAAGCAAAACATTGGAAAGAGCAATTGTTCAACAAAGTGCAAGCAATGATATCATCAACGTAATGTTTATAGCATGGCATGTCTATGGCAACATCATCACAATCTAATAATTTCACATGCTCAACATTATGCAAAGGCAAAGTATCGCATGGAAATACCAATGAGTCATATGTGATATCACAAAAATCATCCATAGCATGCCAATCATCACAAATCAGCATGTCCACTAGTGGGATCATGGCATCATCAACACCCTTATTTTTACAGTGTTCATACCTCTCATATGACATGGGTGTTGTGGTAGTATTGGCCTCCATGTGGGCGACTTCTTCTTCTTGTATGGGGATGGCCTTAGCTTCATCCACCATGTACATCTTCTCGGTCGGAGGCATCATCATGTCCAAGATTTGCGCTTCTTTATCCATGAAACCTAGCACATCATGGGATAACACACTATAGGTAGAGGGTAAGTTCTTAGAAATCAAAGTGGTCTCACATGAACTATCAACTACCACTCTCAACCCACTAGGTGTATCGCTCATGCCCTCCAAGTGGAAGCACTCAATGTCACATATGGTGGATTCAATCATCTCACTCTTGTTTTCACTCAAGTGGGCTAAGTGGCTCTCATACTCACATGGGATTGTACCACATCATCACTCAAGCATATGGGGGTAGGCTCGGTTTCCTCAACTCCGTGCGCCTCCTTTGGTGAAGGGAAAATCCCATGCTCACCATTCTCGTCCTTGTCATTGCCATCTTGTAGCATAGGCTCTTTACTTCGAGCTTGCTCATCCTTCGCCGTGGCCACCTTGGCTTGTGTAGCCATCCTCTTGACATACTTGTCCAACTTGGCGAAGTAGAGGTCTTCATCTTCCTCCTCCATGAGGTTGCATGCGTCATCTAGGACGTCAAAGTTGGGCGTTGAAGCTTGATGGAATGGAGGAGAGCTTGCTCTTGGTGCCATTTTGGTGGTGGCATGAGTAGTTGAAGTTGCCTTATGATGGTGTCGATGGAGGGCATTGGCGTGCCTTGCCAAAGGTTGATGTAGATGGCGCACTTGATCATCCACATGACGCTCACGACAATGCTCCTTATCCTTGGCACTCTTCTTGGTGAGGCGTTGTAATGAGCGCAAAGCATCATTTGTCTTAGCCATCATGCTCATGGTTTTGGCAAAGTCGTTGTCCATGTCGCGCTTGAAGTTGTACATGCTTGGTGAGTTATTGTTGTTGTAGAACTCCATATCACCGAAGCATGTGGAGCCATTGTCGGTGTAGTGCTCCATCATGTCATCCATGCTTGTGGAGGCATATGCACGGTGGCTCATTATGGATTCTTCATAGAAATCATCCTCGGTTCTGGAGTCCCTAGACATGATTCACAAGACCAAGTGGTGGATATGGAAGTGGTCGGGGGGTTAGGGATGCAATGTCAAACCTTACTTTACCTTGGAAGATAGTATCGTGCAAATGGCAACACTTGAGAGCAATCAAAATCAAGCAAAGCGAAGTTCACGCGAAACACCAAAACCAACTAACCACTAAAAACACACATTGATACGGATCAAGCCAATGATCCTATAGATTTGTCCCGATTTTTCACAACGAGTAACCCGGATAATAATCCTTCCAATAACACGATGAATGTCACCTGAAGAAGAGGAATCAATCAGCAAGTAACGTGATGAAGACCACGCCTCAAACCTGAGCACGACAATCCTTGATGAACATAAGAACCTCCACAGCAATAATATGAGAAACGGTATCGCCGTCCCCGGAGGGATGATACACGGTGGAGCACAATATAGTTTTTAGACTAAACAACTGAACTCCCCTAAACCCTAGGCGGATGGCTCCTTTATATAGGAGGCCTACAACTAGTCGGTTGGATAGACCCAAACCAAACACACAAACGGACTCGAACCTAACTTGGACTCGGACTCAATAACATAGAAACAATGTTTGACACAACCTTAGACTTATCATTACATATCGTAGGTCGTCCTGGCGTTCCAATCATCAATGGGATGCACCCGCATCACCTAGCTTGGTGGAGTCCTAAAATTAGGCTTCACCTCCTCCTTCGTGCCCATATCATCATCCCCCCTTCAAGAAGCGTTGTCCCTAACGCTTGCGGGTCGGGTTGGAAAGGTGGCGTGATATGAACAATAGCTTCACGCGTCTTTGCCATCTTGAAGTCTTGCTTGCCTTCCTTGCCATATCCTCCCTCTTGCCTGCTCGACTTGATACAGCCCTTGGCGCCTGCACCTCCTTGCGTCTCCATACGAGCTTGGACCTAGGCGCCATCGTCTTCTTCTTCTCAACTCTTGTTGGAACCCGTGGTTGCTGAACATGGACCTTCTTTGCACGACCTGGCATAATCTGAGTAATGCCTGGACCACACAACTGGGAAACATGTCCATCCTTGCCTATATGCATCCGCACAACTGTCCCAACAAAACGCCTCACATGTGTGCTAACAAAATTGCGCTTGTAACCCCGCTGCACCTCATGCACTAGAACATTAGGAGCACAAATATCATCCGCCTGAACACCTGTGTCAACACAAACAACCTTCTGAACACATGCTGCAAGATCCTTCCTCTCAGCAATAAGAGGATGCACTTCAACTAGCTTGTCACTAACAAGTTCCACTGTCTTGTCATCTACAGGCATAACTAAAGCAATATCAACATTGTCGCACTGTGCATCATGCTCTCCATCATGCACCTTAGCTAGCCTAGATTTTGGCTTAGCCTTGCGCACCTTCTCCTTATGTACCACCAGCTCTACATTAGACTTTATGTGATCATCCTGCATAGGCTTCAAAGTCTGATGTTTGCCACCATGCACAAAAGAATATGTATTTTCTCTTCCAGCATGTGTAACGTTGCCATCATACTGCCATGGAAGACCAAGTAACAGCCCACATACCTCCAATGGAAACACATTGCACTCAATCTCATCAACATAATCACCAACTATAAATGGCACACGCACCTTATGAGTTACCTTCACTATACCGCAGCTATTAAACCACTGTAGATGCTTAGGTTCAGGAATACGCCATGTGGACAACCCCAACGCTGCCACCATTGTCTTTCTAATGCCATTAGTACAGCTTCCTCCATCAACAATCAACTTGCATGCTTTGTCTTTGATCATACACTGTGCCTGAAATAAATTCCAACATTGGCCCTTGTCAACTGTCATGCAAGCATCACCTTGTACCTTGTTGAGTTGCAAATTCAGCCCACTCAATGGTACAACATCCTCCATTGTAGTTTCAGCACACACAACAATCTTGGCAACAACAGGCTGCTTCTCTTCAAAAGGTTTTGTCACTGCCACACTAATTGTTTGCACTGGAACAACTGCCAACTTCTAATGAGTAGTCACAGCCATCACGACCTTCGATATAAGAGCTCTACTCTTGCCAACATCCACTATCCCATTCACAACCTTGGGCGGCTGCTCGATTTCCTCCATGTACGGTAATACGAAACCATGACGGAGAAAACTTTTGTAGTCCTCCCAAGTATGAGAAACACCATCTATTTCAACCGCCTCGGACCACCAACTGTCTAACTCCTTGTCCATACGCCGGTGAGCAAGAACATGCCCATCATACCCACTAAACTTGCCATTGTATTTGCGACATCGATGGAAACCCTGTTCCATGTGCCTTTCCCAATCTTGGTACTCCTCAACTGTCGCAAGTCTATGTAGGCACCATCTAAGTTTGGATGCGTCACGTGCCACTCCATCCAGGAGATTGAGATAGTCATTGAAAACCGCACTAGACTTTTTGCCACGTGTACACCTCAAGCCCAAAGTATCTCCTGGAAAAAAATCCATCTTGTGTTTCTACTATTTCCTGGTCTTCACTGATCCAATTCTTAGAGCAGCAGGTACAGAGAAAAAATTGCAATGCTCGTAACCAAACACACAGCAGGCATGAGGCGAGCGATATGGTTGGCTCAAGGGCAGACGCCCACTGTGGTCTAGCGAGGCGAAAGAGCGGTAGGCATGGGCGAGCGCAGATGGGCCGGCCCACCCTGGCGAGCGGCGAGAGCGCCAACCACGGCGGCTTCGATCGCCAGGCGCACAGGCGACTCGGTCGTGAGACGCGCGGGCGGACTCCTTCCTTTTTTCAACTATGATCCGATCTAAAACAAACACAACCTTTTTTTTAAATCGAACTGAACACGTAAAGGAGCTGGACTCACTTTTCCTTCCTGGATTCAACGCCACTTCACAGTAGGAAAAAAAATCGGAACACAATTCCTTTTTTTGTCTCGTACTCCATGGACACGCAGCGATAACTCCTTTGATTCCACGTATCCCAGTTAAACAATTCAGCACTTTCCTTTTCCTTTTGCCAAACGATCCTTCCCTTTTCTTTAAGCTACCCACGAATCGGATCTTGAACAGAACAAACCGATGGTGTGATTGCCCACGGGACACAGGTCGCTAGGCGTACGGTGGCTGGTGTCCTTTTTTTAAGCTCCCCACGATCTGATCTGAAAAATCTGCTCATGATCAGATCTTGAACTGAAAACCGATCTGGCCTCTGCTCGCGATGGGAACGGATCAAAAAAGCAGCGATCGATCCCTTTGTGATTCTAATCCACGTGATGACAAGATTGATTGTGTAGCTCTTGTCTTTCGGGCGGCGGCAACACGCACACTCGCCAATCTCCACGTGCACGTGCATACCAAAACGATCTCCTTCTTTTCTTCCTTCCTGGATACACTATGATACAGATCAAGCCGATGATCCTATAGATTTGTCCTAATCTTTCACAGCGAGTAACCCGGATAATAATCCTTCCCATAACGCGATGAACGTCACCTGAAGAAGAGGAATCAATCTAGCAAGTAATGTGATGAAGATCACCACGCCTCAAACCTGAGCATGACAATCCATGATGAACACAAGAACCTCCACAGCAATAATATGAGAAACGGTATCGCCATCGCCGGAGGGATGATACATGGTGGAGCACAATATAGTTTTTAGACTAAACAACTAAACTCCCCTAAACCCTAGGCGGCTGGCTCCTTTATATAGGAGGCCTGCAACTAGTCTGTTGGATAGACCCAAACCAAACACACAAACGGACTCGAATCTAACTTGGACTCGGACTCAATAACATAGAAACAATATTTGACACAACCTTAGACTTATCATTACATATCGTAGGTCGTCCTGGCATGCCAATCATCAATGGGATGCGCTCGCATCACCTAGCTTGGTGAAGTCCTGAAATTAGGCTTCACCTCCTCCTTCGTGCCCATATCACACACACACACAAAACTTATGGTGCATAGGTATGAAAGGTGGCGTGTCCAAGAACAATCCGAAATCAAGATATTGTAATGGCAAGTAAAGAACAACTATGATCACAAAGCAAAACAAGTCAATCTACAAGAGGAAATTATGTACAAGGAAACACACACGGTGGGATAAATGGGAGTTGTGCGACGGAGAAACTGAGCTAAGAACCAAATGATTATCTAGCGAAGACTATAAGCTCGTGTCGCACAAGTGCAAGGAGAGACGCTAGTTCGATTGCAATAAATTGGTGGGCTACAAGATATGCACAATAAGTACCACCTATTTGATGTTCATCGAGCTTGCGCTTCCTATTCTATGAGGCACTTGTTTCTTTCTTTTTCTTCTTTTTCTTTTTCTTTTTTTTCTCTTTTTTTTTCTTTTTCTTTTTCTTTTTCACTTACCTCTTGTGCCAACAACTACCCAAGATAACTATATGAGATAGTGCGCTCACAAATTTTGCTCGGTATTCTACAAGTATCAAATGTGCATAGCCCAAGCAATCATATGAGGGACTAGTCTCAAAAGGTGTTTGTTGAATGCAAAGATAGTGTGGCTCACAAAGGGATGCAAGTGGGGAGAAGTCGCGGAATGTATATACCTTTCCTCGCCGATCTTCACCCTTTATTGGTGGATTCTGCCTTGCTCACGGAATTGGATGGAGTAGATAGCATGGACCATGGATATGATGATGTAGATATCCTTCTCCTCTTCAAAACGAGCTAAAGAACATCAAAATCCGAGTTTGTATACAAAAGTTATGCTCAAAACAGTGCGGGGCTGAATCTGTTGGCGCCCAAATCGGCGGACCAGAATTCGCGCCGAAATTTCTGGCGGTGGAACCGGTTTTACCGGAATTCTGACCAGAAATTCTGGCGGCTGAATTGGTCCGCCGGACCTGGCGCCGGAACACGTTCGGGAAGTGAAAATCCGCAATTTCTGCGGAAAAACTTGATGAAAAACTTCAGATCTGAGGGGCAAATGATGGAATTAGGCCATGGGAACGCAGGGAAAGGTAGATCAACAAGTTTAGCAAGTAATCCACGAATCAAAACCTACCAAATCGCACTCAAATCACAGATCGATCCAAAACACGAATTGGGTTATTTTTGGTGGAAATTTTTGAATTTATGGGGAAAAGACCAAATCGATGAGGAATCCGTGGCAACCAAAAGCTGCTGATACCATATGATAAGGGGTAACCACGTGGGTGGCCCGATCTTCACAGATCTCGCGATCAAATAGATGGGAAAGAGAGGGTAAAGGGAGAAGGTAGCGGAAGTGGACGCACATCTCACGAAGAACACGATGAACACACGCAAAACTCACACGATACAAGGCCGATTGCTCTCACCGGTGGCCACCGGTCCGATAGAATCCTCGCAAGGAAAGATCGGTCAACGTGCTCCCGTCAATCCCAAGCGGAGAGGGAAGAACACCTTGGAGAGGGTCTTGACAACTACGCTCACACACTCCCAAACGTAGGCCTTGTACAACGAGGGAGGCGCGATGCAAACTCCAACGAGGTGGTGTCGATCCCCTTTGGTAGAAGGGGATGAGGAAAAACTAGATTCCTCAAAGGGTGATATGGGGTGGCCTGATCTTCTCAGCAAGCTCTAGTCGATGGTGATGGTGGATGATAGATAACTAGTGCGTAGCTATGATCTCTCCCGCTCGAACCCTAATGTCAGTGCAATAGATCTCGAACCGTGTAGGATATTCACAACACCACACTCTTGTCCACGCAGCCGTGACCATGAACGGTAGTATACAATCTACTAATTTCCAATGGAACAATAGATCACACTCAATTATAGTTGGTAAATTCGAACACAGGGTAATTCCAGAGGTTCTATGAAAGAAATAACTCCAAAATATTTTAACATGGTCTGAAACCCTAATCTACGGCGCCCCCATCTACTTATGAGTTCAGGGGGTGGCGGCCTAAGGGGAACCCGAGTTGGTTCCACCCAACCTGGATACAAACCGACCACAAAGTTGTTCGGCCAAACTGACTCTACTGTGGCAGAGTTTTAGTCGGTTTCTCTTTCGCAGCATCCTGCCGTGGCAAAGAATTGGGGCTTTTCTCTGCCGCGGCAGAGAACGTCCATCGCTTGTTGATCTTTCGCTTGGACAACTCCTTGCGCTTCCTCCCTCTCCTCCCTTGCGCATTCTTCATTGATCAACACGCCATGTTCCTTCAGCTCCTCACTCCGTGCTACGCCTTCTTCTCCTAAGTACCTAATCATACAATAATTCAAAGACTTAGGTAGTATAAAATTCTCATTAATTAAAACACCAGGTTCATTAAGAAACAAAGTCACTTGTTGTTCTAGTAGCTTAGCACGAGCTCTTGTGATTGGTCCAATCCTTA
Source organism: Avena eriantha (assembly GCA_910589775.1). NCBI lineage: Eukaryota > Viridiplantae > Streptophyta > Magnoliopsida > Poales > Poaceae > Avena > Avena eriantha. Next base: position 304,088,964 of record OU342741.1, on the reverse strand, counting down.
TCTCATTGGATTGATCCTTCTTTGCAATTGGAACTTCTTCATTAGCAATTGGGGTACGTGTAACTGTAGGGATGTCCTCATCATCTCCCCCCCTTCAAATGGCGTCGACATCGATGCTCCAAGGTCTTCTCCAGCATATGGTGACAAATCAGCAACGTGGAAGTTGTTGCTAGCACCACCAAACTCCTCAATAGGTATTTCAATTGAGTAGGCATTATCATTAATTTTTGCTAGCACTCTTTAAGGACCAGCACCACATGGCTTCAACTTGGACTTGCTAAGTAGTGGAAATCTGTCCTTGCGTAGATGCACCCAAACCATATCTCTAGGCTCGAACAACACTTCTTTCCTTGCTTGGTTCCTTGCAGCAGAAATGTTCTTGCCTTTCTTCTCAATAGCCTCTCGAGTCTTCTCATGTATTTTCTTCACATAATTAGCATGTTTTGATGCCTCCATATCAACTCTCTCATGTAATGGAAGAGGCAACATATCAAGTGGTGTCAATGGCTTGAAGCCATACACCACCTCAAAAGGACAAAGCTGAGTAGTTGAATGCACAACCCTATTGTAAGCAAACTCAACATGTGGAAAACACTCTTCCCACTCCCGCATATTCTTTTTAATCATGGTCCTTAGTAGCTGTGACAATGTTCGATTCACCAACTCCATTTGACCATTTGTCTTGGGATGACATGTAGTACTAAACAGCAGGTTCGTTCCTAGCTTTCCCTATAAGGTCTTCCAAAAGTAGCTCATGAACTTCACATCACGGTAAGAAACAATCGTCTTAGGTACTCCATGTAATCTCACGATGTCCCTGAAAAATAGGTTACCAACATGTGACGCATCGTCGCTTTTGTGGCAGGCAATAAAATGAGCCATATTAGAGAACCTATCCACTACCACAAATATAGAATCATGACCTCTCTAAGTTTTAGGTAGACCTAGCACAAAATCCATACTAATGTCTTCCCATGGAGTAGTAGGTGCAGAGAGAGCTGTATACAAACCGTGTGGCTTCAGCTTGGATTTCGATTTGTGACAAGTAATGCATCGGCTCACAAATCTGTACACATCACGCCTCATCTTGGGCCAATAAAAGTGATCAGCAAGCATGCGAAACATCTTCTCACGCCCAAAGTGACCCATCAAACCACCAGCATGTGATTCCTGCACTAAGAACAAATGCAACGGCGATTCTGGAATACATAGTTTGTTAGCTCGAAACAAATATCCATCATGTATATGATACTTATCCCATGCGTTTCTAAGAGAACACAAACGATATGGTTCAGCAAAATCATGGCCAGTTGCATAAAGTGCACAAATAGCTTATAATCCAAGAATTTTAACATCAAGATTGGTTAATAGCATATTCTTCCTAGATAGAGCATCAACAACAACATTCTCTTTTCCCTTCTTATAATTAATGATGTAAGGAAAAGACTCAATGAACTCAACCCATTTAGCTAATCTTCTATGCAAGTTTGATTGAGCTTTCAAGTATTTCAATGCTTCATGATCAGAATGTATGATGAATTCCTTTGGCCACAAATAATGTTGACAAACCTCAAGTACTCTAACAAGTGCATACAATTCTTTATCATAGATTGAATAATTCAAATGAGCACCAGTCAATTTCTTAGAAAAATAAGCTATAGGTCGACCCTCTTGCATCAAAATGCCACATATGCCTATACTACTAGCATCACATTCAACTTCGAATTGCTTCGAAAAATTAGGTAATGCAAGTAATGGTGCAGAAGTAAGCAAACGTTTCAATGTATCAAATGCAATGTCTTAGGCCACGCCCCATACAAAAGGAACACCTTTCTTCGTCAAATCATTCAAAGGTGCAGCAATGGTGCTAAAATCTTTCACAAAGCGCCTATAGAAACCAGCTATACCATGGAAACTACGCACTTGACTTACATTCATGGGAGTAGGCAAATTATGAATTGATTCAATTTTAGATTGATCTACCTCTACTCCATGATTAGATACAACAAATCCTAGGAATATGACCTTATCTTTTGCAAATGTGCACTTCTCAAGATTAGCATACAATTTATTATCACGCAACACTTCCAAAACTTGTCGAATATGAGTGCAATATTCATATTTGGTGTGGCTATATATAAGTATATCATCAAAGTAAACAACCACAAAACGACTAATAAACTCTCTGAAAACATGATTCATCAAACGCATGAATGTACTAGGTGCATTAGTAAGACCAAACGACATAACTAACCACTCATACAAGCCGAATTTAGTTTTGAAAGCAGTTTTCCACTCATTCCCTTCTTTCATCCTAATTTGATGATAACCACTACGCAAGTCAATTTTAGAGAAAACAGAAGCACCACTCAATTCATCTAGCATATCCTCAAAGCGTGGACTAGGATGACGATATCGAATAGTGATGTTATTAATCACTCTACAATCAACACACATGCGCCATGTACCATCTTTCTTAGGAAATAAAATAACAGGAATAGCACAAGGGCTAAGAGAAACACGAATGTACCCTTTATCTAGCAACGCTTGTACTTGCTTCTGAATTTCCTTAGTTTCTTCGGGATTAGTCTTGTAGGGTGCTTGGTTGGGAAGTTTTCGCCATGAATCAGGTCCACTTGATGTTCTATACCACGCAATGGAGGTAAGCCTGTGGGTACATCTTCTGGAAACACATCCCCAAAGTCCTGCAAAACAGAAGAGACACCAAGAGAAATAGGGGTCATGTCGTTAGAAACCAATACCTCGCCCTTATACATGAGCACAAGTGGCATGGTTGTAGGATCCTCACGAAATTCTCTCATATCTTCCTTGGTGGCTAATATTAATAAACCAGGCACTCTCTCACTTTTCGTTATATCAGTCAATTTAGGCTCAATTACATAAGGAACAACTGTCACACAAACTCGTCGAACTGTAGGATCTTCCTTCAAATTCACCTCTATTTTCTGGCGAGAATCATTAACAATATCTTGTGGTGTCATTGGCTGCATAGTAATCTTCTTCCCTTTGAATTCCACGCTATATGTATTGGCTCGGCCATTGTGTTGCACATGGCGATCATAAAGCCAAGGCCGACCGAATAGTAGATGACAAACAGTCATAGGAACCACATCAAAATCAATAGAATCTTTGTATGGCCCTATTTGAAAGTTTACACGTACCATATGATTTACCTTCATCTCACCATTGTTGCTCAACCATTGTATGTAGTATGGCTTCGGACGAGGCAAATATGTCAAATTCAACTTGGCACATAATTCTTTACTTGCAAGATTTCTGCAGCTACCTCCATCAATAATGACCTTGCAAGCCTTGTTAGGTCCAACTAGAGCTTTTGTTTGGAACAAGTTGCAACGATGGGATTCCTCAACCGGTTGCACACTAAGTATACGTGAAGATGCGACAATAGTTGGTGCACGCTCAGGATACGCATCAACACCATCCTCGCCAACATTAGCATCATCATTAGAAGCTTCATCTCCACTCTCTACTTCTCCTTGTTCGTTAACAAACATAACCTTGTTGTTTGGACAATCTTTCTTGTAGTGCCCTCTACCTCCACAAGTATGGCACACCATATCACGAGTATGTGCAGTAGACATGTTGGAACCCGAACTAGCAGCAGAAGTAGTGGGTTTCCGAGCATTAGAACTAAACAAAGTTGTACTTGCTGGTTTGGTTGATGGTGTAAAAGGAGCAGCAGCTAGTGGCGTGCCAGTGGGAGGTGTGGATCTGGCCGAAAATCTGCTAGAGGACGGAAAACGAGCACGTGACTTTGCCTCTTCTGCCAACTGGGATTCAGCCTCTCTAGCATGATGCAACAACTCATTCATGGTCTCATACTTGTGATGACGAACTATGCTCTTGAACGGTAACTTCAAATTGTTTAGGAATCGCTGCATGGTCATCTCAATGGACTCACGAATTCTAGCACGCTGCATAAGCATCTCCATCTCCATGTAGTACTCATCAACTGTCATGGTTCCTTGCTTCAATTGCGTCAATTTATCAAAAACTGATCGCAAGTAGTTGGTTGGTACGAAACGAGCCTTCATGATTTGCTTCATATCGCGCCAATCCATCACAGGAAGTTCATTGTCCTCCCTTCTATGGTGCACAAGAGCATCCCACCAACGCAAAGCATAACCATCAAATTTAGATGCTGTAAGCTTGACCTTCTTGTCTTCTAGATAGTCAAATAAGCGTCAGAGCTTCTCAATCTTCAACTCCCATGTGAGGTAATCTTCAGGATCAATGGAACCATCAAACTTGGGAATCGAGAATTTGGGCTTGCCTAAACCATCATCAGCAGCTTGGTTGGGAACACGTTGAGCACGCCCAAGAAGAGCAAGCCCACGGCCATGAGAAGGTGCATGTACAAGGGGAATAGCACGTCCCCTGCCAACATGTGGAGCAGCATCAGCCGCGCTACCCTCATCAACGTCATCAAAGGCATCATCATGTTGAGGTTCCTACCTTCTATGTATGGCGACTGTCAAGTCCTCAATGGAACGCTACAAAGTGGCGACATTGACATTGAGTGCAGCCACTTGTGTTTAGATAGTATTGATGTCTACGCACTTCTATTCTTGTAGACAGTTGTTGGGCCTCCCAGTGTAGAGGTTTGCAGAACAGCAACAAGTTTTCCTTTAAGTGGATCACCCAAGGTTTATCGAACTCAGGGAGGAAGTGGTCAAAGGTATTCCCTCTCAAGCAATCCTGCAATCAAGATACAAGAATTCTCTTGTGTCCCCAACACACCCAATACACTTGTCAGGTGTATAGGTGCACTAGTTTGGCAAAGAGATAGTGAAATACATGTGGTATGGATAGTTATAAGTGGTAACGGTGCCATAAAATAGCTTGCTGGCGTGGAAGAGACTAAAGGCAAACTGAAATAAAGATGGAAGCAAGCAAACATGTAACAGATATAATTGCAAACGGTGTTTAAATGCTTAGAAACAAGGCATAGCATCATACTTTCACTAGTGAACACTCTCATATAAATATCCTATCTTCATGATACTACTCTTAACTACTCTCCGGTTGGACACTCTAATCGATGGTAGGGCTATAACAGCACACCTCAAAGTTCATCTTTCCCATCTAGAAAACCCCACACTGTCACCTTGAGTACTAGTTGAGTCCAACAAACACCACAATTTCATAAAGACATCCAACTCAAAATATAACTCATAACAAGTATTTGTAATATCTAGCCTAAGTGCCACCATGGTGTGCACGCTGTCATTTTCACACACATGGGGAGAGCAGAGATCAATTAAAGCACTTGAGTAGCAAGGTAGATCTATAGATTACAAGCTCATGATCTCAATAAGATCATGCATAGAGAGAGATGAACACATAGCTACAGGTAGAACCCTTAGCCTCGAGGAAGAACTACTCCCTCATCATCATGGAAATCAGCAATGGTGATGGAGATGGTGGCGGAGATCGATGGAGATGGCTCCGGGGGCACTTCCCCGTCCCGGCAGGGTGTCGGAATAGAGAATTTCTGTCCCCCAAATCTCCCCTTTGGTGGCGGCGGCATTGCGGAACTTTTTGTGGCTGGAGGCTTGACGATTTTAGGGTTTTTGCATCGGGAGGCATCTTATAGGCGAAGAGGCAAGGTCGGTGGGCGGCCAGGGGGGCCACACCACCTGGTGGCGCGGCCAGGGCTAGCCCGCGCCACCACATGGTGTGGCTAGGCCCTGGCCCTCCTCCGTCTCTGCTTCGGGCTCCGTGAGTCTTCCGCTAAAATAGGAACTTTGGCTTTTGTCCCGTCCAATTCCGAGAATATTGATTTTCTGACTTTCCTGGAACCAAAAACAGCAGAAAACAGGCAACTGGCACTGTGGCTCTTGTTAATAGGTTAGTCCAAGAAATCATATGAAAAGTACTCCAAAGTTGGAACAAAACACAGGAAAGTGGATAAAACCAAGCATGCAACATCAAAAATTATAGATACATTTGCAATGTATCAACATCCCCAAGCTTAACTCATGCTCGTCCTCGAGTAGGTAAGTGATAAAAAGAAAGAATAATTTTTGAGGTGACATGCACCATCAAAGACTTGATCAAGGTATTTGTAAAACATTCAAAGCTGGGATCATAGTACTTCAATCATAACATGAAAGACAGAGTTCTAGCAATAAAACAAATAAACTATGATGCAACATGAAAAGGCACAAACAAAAGATTCATGAATAAGAATGCTTTGCAAGACGTTTGTTTGTTTCACATAAAGAAAACATAGCATAATAGTATTCAACTTGTCCCTCAATAGAGTAGCAAATATAAATGCATAGGACACCTTCAAAGTTCATAAGAGTGACTAGATACAATAGTTTAAAACAAGCAATAACAAGTTATGCATCAATCAACTAGTCTTGGGACAATGCACATAGAACTAAGAATGGCCACTATGCTCTCAAAGTAGGTGCATAAAGATAGAAAGTGGAGACTCAATATAATGGTGGAAGAAAGGCCTTTTATAAAAGGAAGTAGGGATTCAAGTCTCATAAAGAGCTTCCAAAAATTATGGTACTTATAGCTTTCAGCTCTCATTGCCCCTATCATAAGCATCTTGAAGTGATTAAGGTTAAAGTGAACAAACTATGGTGTACATGCTTGACGAAGTATAAGTCAGAAATCTCATGCCCCTTGTATACGAGGGCCGCTCCTCATGCTACTCAAGTTTAGTCACCGGTAAGTTCTTGTCATCGTAAGTATATGTGTATCATTGAGAACCGCCAACGGGGTACCCCTTGCCCGATGATATGGAAGAATCCCCATATCAAAATGACAAGGCAAGCAGACAACGAGCATCTCAGCATTCTTATTATTTACCATGGGAATATGGTGCTTTTTTCTCTCTTTCCTCTTTTCATAATCTCTTTTTTTCTCTTTTCAATTTTTTTCTCAATATAGGACTCTTTTTTTATAAGAAGAATGCTTCATAGACAGCTCATTATGGTTACGCTGCAGGTTTCCACCATGTCAGCATGGATTAGACCAGTGGCCCAGGCGTTTCTCTAACACATATACATAACTCCATGGACTTACAAGCTCCCCTTTCATTTCACACGGACGACATCCATATACAAAAGAGCATGATATCAACTAGGTACAAGTACCAAGTGCAATGTTGAAAGCGTTCCCCATGAAAGCATGGTTCTGCTAATTCCCAACAAATAAGTGCAAGCATATACAACATAGAAGACACAATGGTTCAAGTTTATTAAGGGCAAGTAAAGTAAAGTGTGCCATCAAGTTCGTGAGAGCTTTAATCACTAGATTTCTCATAACAAGTTTAATTTGGAAGGTAAACAAAAGCATGAATATACTTGAAATAGCATAAGCTAGTAGATAGGTATGGTGGAATCTTTGGAATAACTTGGTTTAGGGAGTTGGATGCATGAGTGGAACTCATACTTGGTGGTGGAGGCTAGCAAAAGACTGGGAGCGACAAACTAAGAGAGCAATAATGGCCATAATCATGCAGAGCGACAAAACATCATTGATCAAAGCATAAAGTGATACTACAAGTTGAAAACTAAAGGATCATAAAGGCTATGGTGACTTGAGATAGTCATAACATGGTGTGAGCATGCGCCAAGTCAACCCAAATAAAGCATTAAAGGAGAATACCACTATACAATGCTTTAATATGCTAAAACAACGCATGATTCATCCAAGGCACATTAAGAAATCTCAATTGTTTATAACAAGTCATGCTTCAGCAAAGAATACTAAGCATAAATCCAAAACAATATCAAACATGGCAAGACAAAGCATCGGCCATAGTCAAAAACAAGCTCTTTTTACCACATAAGCATGAACTTTCCTACTCTTTTCCAATCCAAACCAAACTATTTGCAAACCAATGTATGAAAGAGGGGGTCAAACCAATTTATTCAGAAAACTAAGAAAACAAAAGCAAACGAAAAACCAAAATGAAAACGAAAAAGAAGATGCTCCAAGAACAACACAACTGTGCATGAAACAATAAAAATGAAGCGTTTGGAAGAAACCTGGGATTTTTATTGACGAAGAAGGGGATGCCTTGGGCATCCCCAAGCTTTGACGCTTGTACTTCTTGGATATTTCTAGGGGTGACACGCATGGCATCCCCAAGCTTGAGCTTTAGTCCATCCTTCATCTCATTACTCATTCCTTCCATACACCTGAAATATTTCCTTTATACAAAACTACACACAATCTTTATTAGCAACATTAGTGCACTCAAGATAATAGGTCTTTAGGTTCAGTTCCAACACCAATAAAACTTCCATTAAAACACTAGCTACTATAGCACTTCCCTCAAAAATCTCAATTCCCCAAAAGAACTCAAAAAGGAACCAACAAGAAGCAAATGCAAATAATGGCAGAAATCTATCAAAACAGACCAGTAGGTAAAGACGGTTTTTTTCGAAGACCTTCTGTTGCTCAAATCAAAAAGTGTTGAACTAACCAAAGTTAGATAATAACCTGGGGCAGAAGCACAAAAATACACGCCTCAAAAGGACGTACAGAGATTTTACACGAATTTTTATGGTGAAGCACATAAATCTGTTTCGGGACAGCAACTTTCCCAATCATTACTTCTCTCTCATTAGAGGTTACTCTTGGCACAAAAAGAAAATAAAAAGGATAAGGAGCGATTATTACTGAAGTAATAACTTCCAAGACGCAACTAAAACTTTTGGGTTATCTCCCAATAAGTACTTTTCTTTAGGGCCTTTAAGTTAGGCATGATAGTTTGAGAAGATGCTCACATAAGAAATATGAATTGAAGTAAGAGAGAGCATCAAGAAGCAAATTCAAAACACATTTAAGTCTAACACACTCCCCATGCATAGGAATCTTGTAAAGAAAGAAGTCATGAAAGCACAGAGCATCAAACAAAGTAAAGCAAAACAAGTGCAACTTCAAGACTTTCAACATAAAGAGGGGAAACTTAATATTATTGAGATGCATAAAACCATGTTTCCCTCTCTCATAATAACTTTCAGTAGGATCATGAATAAAATTAACAATATAACTATCACATAAAACATTCTTATCATGAGCCACATGCATATAATAATTATTACTCTCCACATAAGCATAGTCATTCTTATTAATTGTAGTGGGAGCAAATTCAACAAAATAGCTATCATTATTATTCTCATCACCATAATCATCAAATATAGGAGGAATATTGTAATCATAATTAATATTATCCTCAATAGTAGGTGGACTGAAAATATCATATTCATCATTGTAATCATCATATATTGGAGGTTTGGTATCATCATAAGCAATAGAATAGCTATCTTCCAAAGCTAGGGAACTAAAAAGATCATTTTCATAAAAACTAGCTTCCCCAAGCTTAGACTTTTCCATAGCATTATCAATAATGGTGTTCAAAGAATTCATACGAATAACATAGCTATTAGCATGCAAATAAAGTTCCATAGGTTTTTTAATTTTCTCTTCAAACACTTCATGTCCTAGCTCAAGATAAATACTATAAAGCTCTCTAATTTTTTTCCATTAAGCCTAACTAGTGAAAACAAGAAACAAAAAGATAAAATTGCAGAATCTAAAAGAAATAACTTCGAGCACTCACACCGGAGGATGTGATTACCTTTTACCTTACCTCCCTAGCAACGACGCCAGAAAATAGGCGTTTGCCGTGGGAGGTTCTTCTTCTTTAATCCTCCGGTGTGAATACCTTTTACCTTACCTCCCCGGCAACGGCGCCAGAAAATAGCTTGATGTCTACACACTTCTATTCTTGTAGACAGTTGTTGGGCCTCCAAGTGCAGAGGTTTGTAGAACAGCAGCAAGTTTTCCCTTAAGTGGATCGCCCAAGGTTTATCGAACTCAGGGAGGAAGTGGTCAAAGGTATTCCCTCTCAAGCAATCCTGCAATCAAGATACACGAAGTCTCTTGTGTCCCCAACACACCCAATACACTTGTCAGGTGTATAGGTGCACTAGTTCGGCAAAGAGATAGTGAAATACAAGTGGTATGGATAGTTATAAGTGGTAACGGTGCTAGAAAATAGCTTGCTGGCATGGAAGAGACTAAAGGCAAACTGAAATAAAGATGGAAGCAAGCAAACATGTAACATATATAATTGAAAACGGTGTTTCAATGCTTAGAAACAAGGCCTAGGGATCATACTTTCACTAGTGAACACTCTGATATAAATATACTATCTTCATGATACTACTCTTAACTACTCTCCGGTTGGACACTCTAATCGATGGTAGGGCTATAACAGCACACCTCAAAGTTCATCTTTCCCATCTAGAAAATCCCACACTGTCACCTTGAGTACTAGATGAGTCCAACAAACACCACAATTTCATAAACACATCCAACTCCAAATATAACTCATAACAAGTATTTGTAATATCTAGCCTAAGTGCCACCATGGTGTGCACGCTGTCACTTTCACACACATGGGGAGAGTAGAGATCTATTAAAGCACTTGAGTCGCAAGGTAGATCTATAGATTACAAGCTCATGATCTCAATAAGATCATGCATAGAGAGAGATGAACACATAGCTACTGGTAGAACCCTTAGCCTCGAGGAAGAACTACTCCCTCATCATCATGGAAATCAGCAATGGTGATGGAGATGGTGGCGGAGATCGATGGAGATGGCTCCGGGGGCACTTCCCCGTCCCGGCAGGGTGCCGGAACAGAGACTTTCTGTCCCCCGAATCTCCCCTTTGGTGGCGGCGGTGCTGCGGAACTTTTTGTGGCTAGAGGCTTGACGATTTTAGGGTTTTTGCATCGGGAGGCATCTTATAAGCGAAGAGGCAAGGTTGGTAGGCGGCCAGGGGGCCCACACCACCTAGTGGCGCGGCCAGGGCTAGCCCGCGCTAACACATGGTGTGGCCAGACCCTGGCCCTGCACCGTCTCTGCTTCTGGCTCCGTGAGTCTTCCGGTAAAATAGGAACTTTGGCTTTTGTCCCGTCCAATTCCGGGAATATTGATTTTCTGACTTTCCTGGAACCAAAAGCAGCAGAAAACAGGCAACTAGCACTGTGGCTCTTGTTAATAGGTTAGTCCAAGAAATCATATGAAAAGTACTCCAAAGTTGGAACAAAACACAAGAAAGTGGATAAAACCAAGCATGGAACATCAAAAATTATAGATACATTTGCAATGTATCAAGTATCGACTACTCCAACATTCTGATCCAATCTCATATTCATGTCCTGGAGATTCTTGTCAATGGCATATATCATGTGAGTAAACACACGTGTCAAGTGGGACTTCAAAGCCTCATATTCGCGCCAAATTACAAGCTCCTCATCCTTCTTTTTCTTCAACACAACATCACCTTCACTAGAAGACATGATTAGTAGGTTAGTGGAAAAATCAATATTTGTATGGTGGAAACTCTCACAACTCACTCACAACTAATAAGAAAGGAGATATTACCGTTCCAAAGTGAATAGAGATACTCTACCAAACAAAATCAACAACTGATGCACAGATGTGATGAAGTGAATATCAAAGGTATACAGAAAGATCACAGGACACACAGGTTATTTATGGTGGAGCTATAGGTATGGTATCTTATCTACACCGCAAACAAGTCCTAGTGCTGATCGTACAAAAACCCAAGAAACACACGCGTGGAGAAAAACGTGGCAATACAACTATGAAGGGTGTTGCACTACTCTCGAGAGACACTAGCAAAGCTCAAATTAAACAGGGACAAGATTGCTCAATCTACCGATGCACAAAGATATCACTAGGCCTCTTGCTCAAATTCTCTTCCTTTTTCTTTGTGTATAGCTATTTTTGCTTCTTTTTTTCTTTTTCTTTTGCTATCTTGCTTTTTCTCTCTTTTTTATATATATCACACATAGCCAATTACAAAGTACAACACCAAAATCCTAAGAGCAGCCCGTAGGAGCAGAAACTAGTCTCAATGGGTAAGTTCCTACACATATGTAGTAGATTTGCCGTGGCTAAGGTTGAAGGAAAAGTGCAAATTCACACTTTGTAAAAGTTCCTGCCGTGGCAGAAAAACTGACCAAAAACATGCCGTGGCAGAAGCTTCTGTACTGCGGCAGAAAAACACGCAGAAACGGTGTCGCGGTAGACCGGCAGCAGAGGATTGGCTCGCGGCAGAGAAATGTGGCAAAACATGCCGCGGTAGGTGTGGCGGCAGGGCGCGGGCGCACGGCAGAAGAAAATCCTGCCACGGCAGGAGTCCGATCAGGGGTAGGCCCTGTTTCACAGCAGAGAAACAAGGTGTTTCTGTGCCGCGATAGAGTTGGTAAGGTTAATTATTTTTTGAAACCTACTCGGCCAGGGGTTGTTAACTAGGACTCTAGATGAAAAACAGATCTAGCTATGGCGGTGGAAAACAAGGGTGGATTCGGCTAGAACAAGAAGAAAACGACAAAAATAAATCTAGATCTAGACTAAAGGGAGACACGACCAACAACTATTACTCGTCTACGATGTAATCTAGGCTATGGCGAATCTTTTTGTGGGGCTATTTTCTGTATAGGACGAAAAACACTCTCTAATCTATGGATGGATTGCGGATTTCTTACTGAGGCAACGAGGAAATCTGATACCAAGATGATATGGGGTGGCCCGATATTTTCAGCAAGCTCTTATCGATGGTGATGGTGGATGATAGATAACTAGTGTGTAGCTATGATCTCTCCCGCTCGAACCCTGATGCTAGTGCAACAGATCTCGAACCTTGTAAGATATTCAGAACACTACACTCTTGGGCACGCAGCCGTGACCATGAACGGTAGTATGCAATCTACTAATTCCCAATGGAACAACAGATCACACTCAATTATAGTTGGTAAATTCGAACACAGGGTAATTCCAGAGGTTCTATGAAAGAAACAAGTCCAAAATATTTTAACATGGTCTGAAACCCTAATCTATGACGCCCCCATCTATTTTTGAGTTTAGGGGGTGGCGGCCTAAGGGGGAACCTGAGTTGGTTCCACCCAACCTGGATACAAACCGACCACAAAGTGGTTCGACCAAACTGACTCTACCGTGGCAGAGTTTTAGTCGGTTTCTCTGGCGCAGCAGCCTGCCGTGGTAGAGAATTGGGGCTTTTCTCTGCCGCTGCAGAGAACTTACATCTCTTGTTGATCTTTGGCTTGGATAACTCCTTGCGCTTCCTCCCTCGCACATTCTTCATTGATCAACATGACATGTTCCTTTAGCTCCTCGCTCTGTGCTATGCCTTCTTCTCCTAAGTACCTGATCATACAAATAATTCAAAGACTTAGGTAGTATAAAATTCTCATTAATTAGAACACTAGGATCATTAAGAAACAAAGTCACCTGTTGTTCTAGTATCTTAGCACGAGCTCTTGTGATTGGTCCAATCCTTATCTCATTGGATTGATCCTTCTTTGCAATTGGAACTTCTTCATTAGCAATCGGGGTAGGTGTAACTGTAGGGATGTCCTCATCAAAGGGGGTTTTATTTAGTCTATCATCTATGCCTCTTCCATCTTCTCTTCCAAGCCTCTGTCTTGTGGGGCCTGAGTCCTCGGGATTCCTCCCCTATCTCCATACTTGGTGGTCTGAACCTATCATGGTCATATGACGGAGTATGAAGTAGCATACCATTCAATATGGTAGGAATTGGGCTCGCATAGAGGAACGGATTCACCTTTGGAGTCCATGACGACTTGGCATAAGTTGGAGACCTTGATGTGGTAACAACCATAGGTCGGGCTACATCAGAAGGTATGCTTCACGATCCAAAGTTTTGTGCATCTTCAACTGGGATACATCTACCATCGCCTGCACGGTTTTGAAAATTGCTCTACAGCTGCTTTATTTTCTCAATTTTTCGGCATACAACGGTGGATCCACGATGCGGACGATAGCACCTTTGGGTGCGACTATTTCGAGTAATGGTGGGTGCACACCAGAAGTCTGAGGGTGTTCCGAAGGAATAGTTGGGTCAATAGTTATCTGACAGAACAGACGAAAAAACAGGGTTTTCAGCGGAATATGCAGATCAAATATAGAGAAATAGACGCAACAGAAATATTATATATATATGCCAAGGTTGTTCTCCAACCCGAAGAATAGTGAAGAGCAGATCATCAAGTTCATTACAACAGAAACAAAATCACAAACAGACACAAAAGCTAAACTACGAGGCAGATTTCTCGGCTGAGAGTGTGGTGCTAGCTGATGGAGCGTCAGTGGATTGATTGCCGACTAGAGAAGTACTACCAGAGGGAGATTCGGTCGAAGGATTGGCAGTAGGAATCTCCTGACCCGCACCTATTTCTAGAAGAAGCCACGAATATTTCTTGGCCCTCTTAATAAACGGGGTCAGATCAACTTCCTTGCCATCACGGGTGACTGGAAGGAGGAGCTAACCTTCTTCCAGTCAACCTTCTCGTTGTGCTCCATCGCCAAGACCATTGGAGTCTCAGCAGCATTCTTCGACTGGTTCATGCTATATCCCGTCAAAGGATTTGGGTCGACACTGAAGATAACAACAATATTGTTAAGATCAGTGGAACTTCCTTGTCCACAAACACTTCAGCTTGAAAGCTCTTGAAGGCGCTTCGTGAATGGATCAGAAGATTCCTCCCACTAACATTATTCGCCTCCAAGGTACCCATGGCATCTGACAATGGATCAGTTTTTTTGTCCGCATCCAAAGTTAGGGACTGGCCAGTAATTTCTATGACAAAAGAAATCAAAAATAAGGATAGAAAAATCAAGGGAAAATCCAAACTGGTGGCACGACAGAAGACAACTTACGTGTCAAGGAAGTATTGAGAGCTTCCAGTCGCCTTTGGAGATTTTCATCCCTTTCGGTGAGAGTGACAGCTTGTCTCTCTGTTTCTTCAGCATCAGACTCGGCTTTCTGCTTAGCCTCTTTTAGCGCCTCCTTTGTGACCCATAACTTGGCCTCTGGATCTTTGGCACACTTCAATGCCTCGTCCCGAATAACTCCGGATTCTTTGGCAATAGCTAGAATTACACCGAGTTAGCAGAAATCAGATTTTATAGTGAAGAATAATATTCTATTGACAAGACAGACCTATAGATTCTTCGTCTTTATTATAGATTTTGATGAAGCCAGAGGCCATATCAACCATCTCAAGCAAGAGCGCTGAAACAGAAATAAAAATTTCTGGGATGCCGAGAATAAACGAGAGCAAGTCATGAAACAAAAATGGGAGAATAGCACTCACATCTTACATGTCAACCTCTGCGGGGTTTTTGGATATGGACACGCCTTTTCTCGCAAGTTTCCTCTTTTTTGGCGGAGGAGACTTCAGCAATACGCCAGCATCTTTTAGGCTCGCTTTCTCCGTAGGTGACTTCTGCGGGTCTGTTGTTGGGATGGGCGATTTGGCAGGAGGAGATGCAATAGAGGCACCATGGGTGATATGGGAGGGTCTTCTTCATCGTCACCTCTGGATCAGTAAAAAAATCAGGAGCAGTCAGTAATGTTTCACAAACCTCAAAAATAGAAGTAAAGGAATGTGGTGTTTTGGGTCATATGAAAGATCCTCATCCTCGGAGGAGCAGAAGACAGGAACAACAAATTTTGTCTTCAAATCGTCGGAATTTTCGATGGCTTCAGAGCGCTTCTTCTTTTCGGCAGCAGGCACGCTTTGAAAATCCTAGGACTAAGCGAAAGCAACATAATGGGTATCCAAAGAATATTCATCAACGGATGCCTCAACTTCTTCGCCGGGTGCAGCCCAGCTCAAGTAAATTATTTGGATAAAGAGGGGTTGTGATGAGGACATCCCTATACTTAGACCTACCCCAATTGCTAATGAAGATGTTCCCATTGCAAAGAAGGATCAATCCAATGAGATAAGGATTGGACCAATCACAAGAGCTCGTGCTAAGCTACTAGAACAACAGGTGAACTTGTTTCTTAATGAACCAGGTGTTATAATTAATGAGAATTTTATACTACCTAAGTCTTTGAATTATTGTATGATTAGGTACTTAGGAGAAGAAGGCGTAGCACGGAGCGAGGAGCTGAAGGAACATGGCGTGGTGATCAATGAAGAATGCCCGAGGGAGGAGAGGGAGGAAGCGCAAGAGGCTGTTCAAGACAAAGATCAACACTTGGAGGAACATCTCTGCCGCGGCAGAGAAACGCACCCATTTTCTGCCATGGCAGGCTACCGCGTTAGGAAAACCGATTCCGGCTCTGCCACGACAAGCTGCCGTGACACAGAAACCGTGTGAAAGTTTGCCACGGCAGAGCATGTGGCTGAGCCACTTTGTGGCCGGTTTGTATCCAGGTTGGGTGGAACCAACTTGGGTTCCCCCTTAGTCCGCCACCCCTGAATTCATAAATAGCTGGGCGCGCCGTAGTTAGGGTTTTAGACCATGTTAAAATATTTTGGAGTTGTTTCTTTCATAGAACCTCTTGAATTACCCTGTGTTCGAATTTTGCAACTATAATTGAGTGTGATCTGTTGTTCCATTGGGAATTAGTAGATTGCATACTACCGTTCGTGGTCACGGCTGCGTGCGCAAGAGTGTGGTGTTGTGTATATCCTACAAGGTTCGAGATCTATTGCACTGGCATCAGGGATCAAGCGGGAGAGATCATAGCTACGCACTAGTTATCTATCATCCACCATGTCATCGACAAGACCTTGCTAAGAAGATTGGACCACCCCATATCATCTTGGTATTAGATTTCCTTGTTGCCACGGTTAGCAATCCACAATCCATCCATAGATTAGAGAGTGCTTTCATCCTATACAGAAAATATCCCCATAAAAAGATTCGCCATAGCCTAGATTACATCGTAGACGAGTAATAGTTGTTGGTCGTGTTCATCGTTTAGTCTAGATCTTGTTTTCTTTCGCCGTTTTCTTCTTTCTAGTCGTGTTCATCTCCTATTCTTCCGCGCCATAGTCAGATCTGATCTAGGTTAAAGAGTCCTAGTTATTTCCTCTTGGCCGAGTCGTATTCACAAAAAAAAGTTACTTACCGATCTCTGCCATGGCATGGAAACGCCCGTTTTTTCTCCGCAACACGAGTCTGATCCAAACTCTACCATGGCACAGATTCTCTGCCATGCGCTGCCGCTGCTCTACCGTGGCACGATTCCCGCGTGTTTTGTTGCCGCCGCTCTGCCACGGCAGGATTTCTGCCAATTTTTTCTGCCACGATAGGATTTTGAGCTGTTTTTCTGCCACGACACCATAATTACAAAGTGTGACAAAATTTGCACTTTTCCTTAACCTTAGCCACAGCCAATCTACTACATAGGTGTAGGAACTTGCCTATTGACACTAGTTTCTGCTCCTACAGGCTGCTCTTAGGATTTTGGTGTTGTTCTTTGTAATTGGCCGTGTGTGATATATATAAAAAAAGAGAAAAAGCAAGATAGTAAAAGAAAAAGCAAAAATAAGCAAAAAAGAGCTATACAAAAATAAAAAGGAAGAGAAATTGAGCAAGAGGCCTAGTGATATCCTTGTGCACCGGTGGATTGAGCAATCTTGTGCATGTTTACTTTGAGCTTTGCTAGTGTCTCTTGAGAGTAGTGCAACACCCTTCATAGTTGCATTGCCACGTTTTTCTCCATGTGTGTGTTTCTTGGGTATTTGTACGATCTGCACTAGGACTTGTTTGCGGTGTAGATAGGATACCAACCTATAGCTCCACCATAAATAACATGTGTGTCCTGCGATCGTTCTCTATACCTTTGATATTCACTTCATCATATTAGTGCATCAGTTGTTGATTTTGTTTGGTAGAGTACATCTATTCACTTTGGAATGGTAAGATCTCCTTTCTTATTAGTTGTGAGTGAGTTGTGAGAGTTTCCACCATACAAATTTTGATTTTTGCACTAACCTAGTAATCATGTCTTCTAGTGATGGTGATGTTGTGTCGCAGAAAAAGAAGGATGAGGAGCTTGTCAATTGGCGTGAATATGAGGCTTTGAAGTCCCACTTGACACGTGTGTTTACTAACACGACAGATGGCATTGACAAGAATCTCTAGGATATGAATATGAGGTTGGATCAGAATGTTGGAGCAGTCGATACCATACAAACGCAAGTGGCTATACTCAATGTCAATGTTTTCACTTTGCAGCGTTCTATTGAGGACTTGACAGCCGCCATACATCAAAGGCAGGAACCTCAACATGATGATGCATTTGATGACTTTTATGAGGGTAGCGCTGTTGATGTTGCTCCACATGTTGGCAGGGGACGTGATATTCCCCCTGTACATGCACCTGCTCATGGTCGTGGGCTTGCCCCTCTTGGGCGTGCTCAACATGTTCCCAACAAAGCTGCTGATGATGGTTTGGGCAAGCCAAAATTCTTGATTCCCAAGTTTGGTGGTTCCATTGATCCTAAAGATTACATCACATGGGAATTGAAGATTGAGAAGCTCTGGCGCTTACTTGACTATCCAGAAGACAAGAAGGTCAAGCTTGCAGCATCTGAATTTGATGGTTATGCTTTGCGTTGGTGGGATGCACTTGTGCAGCATAGAAGGGAGGACAATGAACTTCCTGTGATGGATTGGCGCGAGATGAAGCAAATCAAGAAGGCTCGTTGCATACCAACCAACTACTTGCGATCAATTTTTGATAAATTGACGCAATTGAAGCAAGGCACCATGACAGTTGATGAGTACTACATGGAGATGGAGATGCTTATGCAGCATGCTAGAATTCGTGAGTCTATTGAGATGACCATGCAGCGATTCCTAAACAATTTGAAGTTACCAATCAAGAGCATAGTTCGTCATCACAAGTATGAGACCATGAATGAGTTGTTGCATCATGCTAGAGAGGGCGAATCCTAGTTGGCAGAAGAGGCGAAGTCACGTGCTCGTTTTCCGTCCGCCAGCAGATTTTCAGCCAGATCTATACCCCCTACTGTCACACCTCCAGCTCCTGCTCCTTTTCCACCATCAGCCAAACCAGTAAGTACACCTTCGTTTGGTTCTAATGCTCGGAAACCCAATGCTCCTGCTGCTAGCTCGAGTTCCAACATGTCTACTGCACGTACTCGTGATGTGGTGTGCCATACTTATGGAGGTAGAGGGCACTACAAGAAAGATTGTCCAAACAGCAAGGTTATGTTTGTTAACGAAAAAGGCAAAGTAGAGAGTGGAGATGAAGCTTCTGATGATGACGTTGATGATGGCGAGGATGGTGCTGATGCGTATCCTGAGCGTGCACCAACTATTGTCGTATCTTCACGTATACTTAGTGTGCAACCGGTTGAGGAATCCTAGCATTGCAACTTGTTTCCAACAAAATCTCTAGTTGGACCTAACAAGGCTTGCAAGGTCATTGTTGATGGAGGTAGCTACAGAAATCTTGCAAGTAAGGAACTATGTGCCAAGCTGAATTTAACATACTTACCTCATACGAAGCTATATTACATACAACGGTTGAGCAACAATTGTGACATGAAGGTAAATCTTATGGTACGTGTGAATTTTCAAATAGGGCCATACAAAGATTCTATTGATTTTGATGTGGTTCCTATGACTGTTTGTCACCTACTATTGGGCCGGCCTTGGCTGTATGATCGCCATGTGCAACACAATGGCCGAGCCAATACATATCACTTGGAATTCAAAGGGAAGAAGATTACTATGCATCCAATGACACCACAAGATATTGTGAATGATTCTCGCGAGAAAATAGAGGTGAATTTGAATGAAGATACTACAGCTCGGCGAGATTGTGTGACAGCTATTCCTGATGTAATTGAGCCTAAATTGAGTGATATAATGAAAAGTGAGCGAGTGCCTGGTTTATTAATATTAGCCACCAAGGAATATATGAGAGAATTTCGTGAGGATCCTACCGCCATGCCAGTTGTGATCATGTATAAGGGTGAGGTGTGGGTTTCTAATTCCATGACCCCTATTTCTCTTGGTGTCTCTTCTGTTTTGCAGGACTTTGGGATGTGTTTCCAGAAGATGTACCCGCAGGCTTACCTCCATTGCATAGTATAGAACATCAAGTGGACCTGATTCCTGGCACCACACTTCCCAACCGTGCACCCTACAGGACTAATCCCGAAGAAACTAAGGAAATTCAGAAGAAAGTACAGGCGTTGCTGGATAAATGGTACATTCGTGTTTCTCTTAGCCCTTGTGTTGTTCCTGTTATTTTGGTTCCTAAGAAAGATGGTACATGGCGCATGTGTGTTGATTGTAGAGCGATTAATAACATCACTATTCGATATCTTCATCCTATTCCACGCTTAGAGGATATGCTAGATAAATTGAGTGGTGCTGATGTTTTCTCTAAAATTGACTTGCATAGTGGTTATCATCAAATTATGATGAAAGAAGGGGATGAGTGGAAAACTGCTTTCAAAACTAAATTCGGCTTGTATGAGTGGTTAGTCATGCAGTTTGCTCTTACTAATGCACCTAGTACTTTCATGCATTTGATGAATCATGTTTTGAGAGAGTTTATTGGTTGTTTTGTGGTTGTTTACTTTGATGATATACTTATATATAGCCACACCGAATCTGAACATTGCACTCATATTCGATAAGTTTTGCAAGTGTTGCGTGATAATAAATTGTATGCTAATCTTGAGAAGTGCACATTTGCAAAAGATAAGGTCTAGGATTTGTGGTATCTAAGCATGGAGTAGAGGTAGATCAATCTAAAATTGAATCAATTCAGAATTGCCCTACTCCCATGAATGTAAGTCAAGTGCATAGTTTCCACGGTTTAGCTGGTTTCTATAGGCGCTTGGTGAAAGATTTTAGCATCATTGCTGCACCTTTGAATGATTTGACAAAGGAAGGTGTTCCTTTTGTATGGGGCACGGCCCAAGACATTGCATTTCATACATTGAAACGTTTGCTTACTTCTGCACCATTACTTGCATTACCTGATTTTTCAAAGCAATTTGAAGTTGAATGTGATGCTAGTGATATAGGCATAGGTGGCGTTTTGATGCAAGAGGGTCGGCCTATAGATTATTTTCTGAGAATTTGACTGGTGATCGTTTGAACTATTCTATCTATGATAAAGAATTTATGCACTTGTTAGAGTACTTGAGGTTTGGCAACATTATTTGTGGCCAAAGGAATTCATCATACATTCTGATCATGAAGCATTGAAATACTTGAAAGCTCAATCAAACTTGCATAGAAGATTAGCTAAATGGGTTGAGTTCATTGAGTCTTTTCCTTACATCATTAATTATAAGAAGGGAAAAGAGAATGTTGTTGCTGATGCTCTATCTAGGAAGAATATGCTATTGACCAATCTTGATATTAAAATTCCTAGACTGGAAGCAATTTGTGTATTTTATGCAACTGACGATGATTTTGCTGAACCATATCGTTTGTGTGCTCTTAGAAACGCATGGGATAAGTATCATATACATGATGGCTATTTGTTTCGAGCTAACAAACTATGTATTCTAGAATCGTCGTTGAGTTTGTTTTTAGTGCAGGAATCACATGCTAGTGGTTTGATGGGTCACTTTGGGCATGAGAATACATTGCTCATGCTTGCTGATCACTTTTATTGGCCTAAGATGAGGCCTGATGTGTACATATTTGTGAGCCGATGCATTACTTGCCACAAGTCGAAATCCAAGCTGAAGCCTCACGGTTTGTATACACCTCTCCCTGCACCTACTACTCCATGGGAAGACATCAGTATGGATTTTGTGCTAGGTCTACCTAAAACTCAGAGAGGTCATGATTCTATATTTATGGTAGTGGATAGGTTCTCTAAGATGGCTCATTTTATTGCCTGCCACAAAAGTGATGATGCATCGCATGTTGCTAACCTATTTTTCAGGGACATCATGAGATTACATGGAGTACCAAAGACGATTGTTTCTGACCGTGATGTGAAGTTCATGAGCTACTTTTGGAAGACATTATGGGGTAAGCTTGGAACAAAGCTATTGTTCAGTACTACATGCCATCCCCAAACAGATGGTCAAACGGAGGTGGTGAATCGAACATTGTCACAGTTGCTAAGGACCATGATTAAAAAGAATATGCGGGAGTGGGAAGAGTGTTTGCCACATGTTGAGTGTGCTTACAACATGGATGTGCATTCAACTACTCAGCTTTGTCCTTTTGAGGTGGTGTATGGCTTCAAACCATTGACTCCACTTGATATGTTGCCTCTGCCATTACATGAGAGAGTTCATATGGAGGCATCAAAACGTGCTTATTATGTGAAGAAAATACATGAGAAGACTAGAGAGGCTATTGAGAAGAAATGCAAGAACATTGCTGCTGCAAGGAATCAAGCAAGGAAAGAAGTGTTGTTCGAGCCTAGAGATATGGTTTGGGTGCATCTACGCAAGGACAGATTTCCACTACTTCACAAGTCCAAATTGAAGCCACGTGGTGCTGGTCCTTACAAAGTGCTAGCCAAAATTAATGATAATGCCTACTCAGTTGATATACCTATTGAGGAGTTTGGTGGTGCTAGCAAGAGCTTCAACGTTGCTGATTTGTCACCATATGCTGGAGAAGACCTTGGAGCGTCAAGGTCAACGCCTTTTGAAGGGGGGGATGATGTGGACATCCCTACAGTTACACCTACCACAATTGCTAATGAAGATGTTCCCATTGCAAAGAAGGATCAATCTAATGAGATAAGGATTGGACCAATCACAAGAGCTCGTACTAAGATACTAGAACAACAGGTGAACTTGTTTCTTAATGAACCTGGTGTTTTAATTAATGAGAATTTTATACTACCTAAGTCTTTGAATTATTGTATGATCAGGTACTTAGGAGAAGAAGGCGTAGCACGGAGCGAGGAGCTGAAGGAACATGGCGTGTTGATCAATGAAGAATGCGCGAGGGAGGAGAGGAAGGAAGCACAAGAGGCTGTTCAAGACAAAGATCAACACTTGGAGGAACTTCTCTGTCGCTGTAGTGAAACGCACCCGTTTTCGGCTACGGCAGGCTGCCGCGGCAGGAAAACCGAGTCCGCCTCTGCCACGACAAGCTGCCGCGACAGAGAAACCGTGTGAAAGTCTGCCATGGCAGAGCATGTGGCCGAGCCACTTTGTGGCCGGTTTGTATCCAGGTTGGGTGGAACCAACTCGGGTTCCCCTTAGTCCGCCACCCCTGAACTCATAAATAGATGGGGACGCTGTAGTTAGGGTTTTAGACCATGTTAAAATATGTTGGAGTTGTTTCTTTCATAGAACCTCTGGAACTACCCTGTGTTCGAATTGTGCAACTATAATTGAGTGTGATCTGTTGTTCCATTGGAAATTAGTAGATTGCATACTACCATTCGTGGTCATGGCTGCGTGCGCAAGAGTGTGGTGTTGTGAATATCCTACAAGGTTCGAGATCTATTGCACTGGCATCAGGGATCGAGCGGGAGAGATCATAGCTACGCACTAGTTATCTATCATCCCCCATGTCATCGACAAAAGCTTGCTGAGAAGATCAGGCCACCCCATATCACGTTTTCTGGTAGTTCGCCACTTTCCGAAAGGGGAGGAAGATCAAAGAGATGATCATGGCCCTACACCGGAAGGAAATAGAATAAGGTGACAAAGATTACAATGTGTAAGGAAGGAAAGCAAGAAAAAACTTACATTAGGAATAAGATTCTTCTTGCTGAAGGGTTCCACTCGACAACTTGAGGGAATGGGGCTTTTCTTTGTTAGTGTGGTGAATGAGCAAACCTGTTTTCAAGAATATTGAGAGGAAGATTCTCCGGTGAAAACCTCATGGGGTCCATCTTGCCATTATAAGACCACATACCATACAATCTAGCCTCGATAGTTTAGATGCGCACCCGAAGGAAGTAGGTCAAAATTTGCAAACCTGAAAGCTCTTGACCAACTTTGGTGCGCAGTTTCTCGATTTGTTTTAACAAAGGCTTGATCTCCTTCATTTCTTTGGGAGTAGGATGTTGGTCCCATGAGTCAAGTCTTCAGCAGGATTTCTTAGGTTCAAAAGGTGCCAACCCGAAGTTCTGACCCTCGTTTTTTGGTCCTTGATGTAAAACCACTTGATTTTCTATCCTTGGACAGAATCCAAAATTTTGAAGTCAAAATAATCAACCTTGGGACGAATATAAATTATGGCGCCCAACATCATGGACAAGGGTGTCGGAGTCATTATGACGAACTAGAAAAGGTGTTTCCACGGGCCCCAATGGGGATGAATCCTGAGGAAACAATGGCAAACGGTGATGAAACAGGCAACATAAGAATGGAATTTGGCATGAGCTGGTAAAGCTGCACACCATAAACAAAGTGGAGGCCACGAAGAAATTCATGAACAAAAAGTGAAAGGCCGCGACAGAGGAAGGAAAGAAACATTACCCACCATCCAGGTTCGGCCACTAGAGTTGCTTCATCCCCTGGAAGCTTGAAGGAACCTTCGTCTAGAAGGCATTACTTGGGAGCGTCGTGCAGATCTCGTTGGCTGCACTTTGTAGGAGCCCATCCAATTGCCCTTTTCTTTGTCGCCTTAGCAGTGGTAGTGGAAGACCCTACCTTAGACTTGCCCATGGAGGCTCTCGAGGAGAGGCGAAGAGCGTGTAAAGTAAGGAAGAACAATCAAGAACACAAGAAGCAAAGGCATGGAGAAAGGGGGAAGAAGAAGTGTGCAGCAAAGGGGAATCGTAAATAGTAAAAGTATTCTCCTCGGCTTATAAGGAAGTGGAACACAAAGCTCAGCCATTGGATACGGGAAGCGAAACATCAGGACGCAAAGGATGAAGACATGTGGCAAGGTTTGTTATAAGGATAAAAATCTTGGGCAGTTATTACCACGATAAACACGGAAGAGATCTGCATGGTGCCTCGATTCTCGGGCATAAAGGGGGTTATGCAGTCAAAAACCACCGCTGATGTGCCGCTTAAGCATCATCATTAATACAACACGGGTCCACCATTGTAACATCTCATCGGGTCTTGTTTCTCGGAAACTATGATGTGCCATCTTTGTCAGCACTGACATCATGGATGGCCAAGGATGAACAAATATTCGGGTACGTAAAAAAAACCTTCATATAATTTTTCAGGAATAGACTTTGAGCCTATGTTCATATGAAAGCTCCGAACATACCCTCGGGGGCTACTCCCATCGGGAGCGCTGGCCGCGCACGCGATAATTTTTTGAGCTTGGGAATATTCTCAGTTGGAGACATTATTCTGGTCCTATGTCCCGATGCAAGCATCCAAACATATCCTCGAGGGATACTCCCATCGGGAGCGCTGTCGTGCACCCGATAGAAAAACACTCTACAAACAGAGTCAAGCAGAACCCGAAGAAATATTATCCTTGTGCGTTGAAACCACACTCGATAAAACAGGAAACTCCAACGGAGTCGAAATAATATATGAACCTATGAGTATTACACCTTTGTATCCTTAGACGGTTACTCCCATCGGGAGCACCTATATGTTACCCGATAAAGCTGACAATTTCAGCAATTCCGATAGCCAATCAAGGTAGTCGACAAAAATTCAAAAAAAATCTCAGACCGCATCTACCATGATAATACGTCTGAGTTTCATGTCCACGACATGAAGTTAAGACCCTAGGATTCGTCATGTGTGGCCTGGTAACCGCACATGAATATGCTATGCCAGTAAATAATCCGTATGCATGATATGAAGAAAATCCCGACAGACGCATTGGGTATCCAAAATAATAGTACTGAAATTCAGTATTTGATAAGACCTCAATATCTCAAACTGAATTACGCCAGCAAATACTGACTTCAGGCCTAGGGACTTGAATTTGATGTAGGTTTACGGTGTTTTTCCCAGGAGCAGTTAACTGATTCCCGGTCCGTCGGATGAATTAGACATGTTATACCAAATCCCTACGCTAATCAAATAAAGAATACTAAAATTATTTATTACGAAAATCTTTGGCTAAACAGCAGAAATTGTCTTTGATATTCAACCCGAATCTACGATTAGGGTGGAATCTCGGGGGCTACTGACATGTGTATGACTAATCGGGTTCTTACAATTAGTTACCCTAGTTGCATAAAGGCACACGGCCCGTGAAGCCCATAAGGAATAAAGGAAGGTTCAGAAAGCATCTGACGGATAGAAAGCGCGTCTTGGCAATCAAGGAAGAAATATAAACCGACATTGTATTAGTGTTGTAATTGTAACTTGTAAACATATCCATATACGGCTTCGAGACCCAGCCTATTATATAAAGGCTAGGAGGAGCTAACGGGGAGGTACCAAAAAGCCTTGAGCAATCTGTAACCATATTGTCCATAAGCAATCAGACGACTTCGACTCTCTTGTTTGTCTGATCAGCCGACGAAATCCATAGTGTTCTCTTTTCCGTGAAATCCTAAGTTCATAACCATTGGCATTGCCGAGGTAACCCCTCGTCACTCCTAGATCGTGGGATACTATAACCGACTTGAACTCATGCACGACGTGGCCTCGTCCGACGTTGTGCCATGTAGTCTACTCCATACCACGCGCTGGCGTGCACCGGTGAACGGGAGAGCAGGTCTTCGGAACGAATCGCCTTTGTGATCCTATACGGGAGCGGGCGAATATGGTTTTTGGAAAGCTTGACTGCTCAAGTTCGTAATCACGGCGTGTCTTCCTAGTCGTCAGGAGGATCCACGTGCACGGCTTCTACTTTCACCTTCTTCAATAGGCCACCTCAACATTTGCACTAAGGACGACTTCATCGACAACCAATCAGTACATATACCGTGATCCGGTCTATTGCTATACTATGGTTGTTCTTGCGTATGTACAGCTACTATTCATGTTGATTAATACATCTAGTATATTAGAGTTTTACATGATCGTAGTTGTGGTAGTCATGATTTATATTGAGAAATTAAATGTGGAAATTATGCCTAATAATCAAATAATGCAAAAACCCTATTACAGCAATTTCCTGAGTTAAACATGTTTATCGGTGGTCAAGTTAAGAGGTGGCAGTATAAGACCACGATGTGTCTGCAAGCTCTATAAGTATTTGATGCTAGTAATGGTTTACCTCATTTGATGAGGATCGGAAAAAGTTTAAGGAAGTCAATACTGGATTTGTGGGATATGTTCTAAGTGTTCTTGACAACAAGTTGTTTGATGTGTACATGCACATCAAAAATGCAAAAGAGTTTTGGGAGGCACTGAATGCAAAGTTCGGTGTAACAGATGCTGGCACCGAACTATATATCATGGAGAGCTTCCATGATTACATGATGGTTAACAACCATTCTGTAGTCGAACAAGCTCATGCTATATAGTGCTACAACAAGGAGCTCGAACTCCTTAAGTGTGTCTTACATGACAAGTTTATGGCTAGGTGCATCATTGCAAAGTTTCCTTCTTCATGGAGGAACTCCGCAAAAACTCTCAAACACAAGAGATAGAGATATCTGTTGAAAACCTAATAGCACCTATTGATGTTGAGGAGACGGCTCAGGAAAAGGACATTGCTGCAGAACAAAAACCTTCGGTAAGAACAAGGGAGATATAATCCCTCCTTCAACAAGCCTGAAAAGACTACAACCTTTAAAAAGAGTAAGAAGCCAAAAAAGGACAAGCTAGGTTGCTTTACCTGCGGAGAGATCGACACTTTTCCAAGGACTGCCTAGAATCTGAAAATTAAAGAGGGAAAAAGGGGAGGACTATCAACGTTGTGACACTAGCAATGTTGATGGGTATGGTAATTTATTTTTGTTCTTTCGGTATTTCATTCTCCATGTTGGTGGAGTAGAGCAAACCCTTTAATTTATTTTCACCTTTAGGTATATGCAGCTCGGTGACCAAAAATGGTACTCCCTCCTAGCAACAATTAATATGAATTGGAGCAAGTAGTAGTTTAGAGAGCTCTCAACGGTAGCCTATAAAAATGTGTTATCTTCCTATTTTATCCTCCGGATGGGAGCCTACGGAAGCAGGAGGCAATCGTGAAGGCGCAACTACTATATAAGGAATAGAGTGTTTTCATGAACATTAACACTAAAACGATCTTGAATGTACCACAACAACCAGACTTTGCGATAACACAATATAGATGGCGAGGCAAAGCTCACATTTTCATCTAGTACTCCTCTATTCTTGATAAACACTTGATGTATTACTTTTCATATAAACATGCTTTACTTAAAAAGGCAACGTTGTTATGAGTTAGGGGATGAGCAACTTAGATTAACTAGTGGCCAAGTCCAATATACATGTATAGGTTTGAATGAGCGAATGTGCGAATAGGCCCTTTTATAGTGGGAAAATAGAGGGGGCAATACTTCCCTAATCCTACTTCTATGCCATCTAAAACATCTACCTATACCAGGCTCGCTCTCTTGATCACCCATGCATTCTCGCCCATGCCCACAGACATAGCTATCAAGTGTGAGCCACCTTAGCATGGGCACCGACATGACCTAGTTTTCCACGCCGACGGACACAGTTGTTGAAGTTCAGACGCCTTGGAATCTCCATCCACACGACCTAGCGTGTATGCGAGAACTCCTGGAGTGAAACTATAGAAAAATCAGATGAGGCCACGAAAAAGATGGGGCCACGAAAGATCATACAATAAATATCGTAGAAAAACTGCAAAACGATAAATACAAATAATGGTTATCGCTACGCCCATTGTTGTTGAAGGAGAAGAAGAAAGTGATGTTACCTCAACATCGGGATCAGATGCTGCCCGGTCATCTACAGGGGTGTCGCACATCCTGTGTGCTGCTACCTCACGAACCCTTCCCTCTCTCTGTGCACGCACGGCAGGGCATACGACAAGCGACATCAATGGAAAATAGACGAAGGATCTAACACTCGAAACATAGACATAATAAGAAAAATATTCGGTCATGAAAACTCACCTAGACTGCTCCGGATCAGTCGGACGTTGCTGCCATCGTCTATCGATAGAGGACGACCGTACGGATCATCGTAGTCCCTTCCATGACGTGTCCGCTGCTACCTACGTCAATCTGCCTTTCGTGGAACTCCATCCTCTTTTTCATCTGCAAACAAATGGAACAACAGGAAAAAATAGCAAGCAAAAGATTGAGCGTGAACCAATTTTTTACCACTCTTACCGTACACCTTCCTGGAAGATGTCGTTGGAGTTTTCCACGCCTTCATATCTTCCTAACTCGGCCGGCTTTCACACCCATGATCCCTGGCATGTTTGCTCGTCCTTGCCATCCGTGGTTCCAATAGCCTCAGATGACAAAGTTGCCCGCTCTATCACCAAAGTTTCCACCACCCGAAAGCTAGATAGGATAGAACACATGAGAGCGATACCCAAGCTACGACAACACCAAAGTGCGGGATCCCAGGTGCTCTCTGTGTGTCCTGCTGTTTAGCGGTCCGTTGGCTCTCAGCTTACACCCGTATCTATTCACATCGCCGGAACCAGGTGTGTTCACCGGACTGTCGCTCGCGAATGGCGAGGAGAGCATGCTAAGAGTAGGCGGAGATGGAAGAAGAGAGAAACTATATACCTCATTGCGTGGAGAGAAAACGCAAGAGGAGTCTTATCCATAGACAAGCTGGCAATGGCGCGAAACTGCATGATGCATCCGTGAGAACACGCTAACACCTAGGATCTACAATTCTAGATCATCTATTAGCAGGCCACACAGCATGATATAGACAGAAAACCTCACATATGAATGTGATTGTACGTTGTCAACTCGTCTATGAATAGGCTCTGTAATATGATCTCACCGCGAGAACCCGCGAACGTCTAGGATCGACGCCGCCAACTACGCTCTACGCCTGCGAGAAAACGCATTGTCTATGGTCTACTCTAACAACATGCATGGTTTTACAACACCATGTCGAACTATTACGGGCCCTAGTCTGCGAGGAACCGCGCTCAGCATGGGCTAACGGCACCACGGCAGCTCTCAGCGGGCCCCATGGCCGCGATAAACTTCTACCAGGACGGGCTCACGGCACCATGACGTCTCTCCACAGGCCCCTCCACCTAGGGGGTGCGGAGGCGTGTCGCGCCGAGAACACATCTCACCGAGCGTGGTACATCCCGTGTACACTGACGACGGGCCATAGAGCATGCGGTCAACCGTCTAGTGATGCAAGTTACGATGGTCTGCGGTACACCCATACGTGGTAGGGAATCTTCTGCCATGAATCGTAGCGGAGCCTGCCTCATGGTATAGTAGGTCTTCGTTCCGACATGCCGAGTGTCCTGTTAGGCCTCCATCCCATGGCCGAAAATAATTGGGATGACGTGGATATCAGTTTGAACTGAAATAATCTAACGCTATTATTTAGTCATGATACAAGTGTTTGGCACTCTCATTTATGTCACATTAACTTTGGTTTGATGTCTCGGATGTCTAGTATGGGTTTAATTCTAGATTTCACTATTGCCAAAGGTTCTAATGCCAGAGTTGTGTACAATCAAAGAAACCTCGAAAGACTCATAAGGCTGATGAGGACAGATACTTGGCACTTCTAAAACTCATACATTCTGATATATACAAGATGAATGGTGTGTTGACAAAAGGTGTAAAGAGATATTTCATGACATTGATTGATTATACTACTAAATTATGCTATGTTTACTTGTTGCGAACTAAAGATGTGGCTTTAGACTACGTTAAAACTTATAAGGCCTAAGTTGAAAATCAACTAAAGAGAAATATCAAGTGTATTAGTTCGGAGCCTGGTGGCGAGTATTTTCGCAAAATATTTGATGAATTCGGTGAGGAACATGGTATTATTCATGAATGGATGTCTCCCTACTCATCGCAGTCAAACGGGGTTGCCGAGAGGAAAAACGACACATTGACTGACTTGGTGAATTCCATGTTAGACACCGTTGGTTTATCAAAGGCATGGTGGGGGCTTTGTAGACTTCATGGCATGTCCTGAGTAGAGTTCCTAACAAGAATAAAGAAAATATCACTTATGAGGAGTGGGTCGGTGTAGCATCCCATCTGTCTAACATATGTAATGCTACATGGTCTAGTAATATAATTGCTACTTTCTACATATAATTGTTGCATCATAATTGTATCATGCTCATGTCATCATGCCACCTTGCATTTGAGCATCATATAAAACCCTTTTCATTTGGTTCTTCTCTCATATGCATATTAATTGTATTTGGCTCTTGATATATTGTATTTGAATCTTGATAAATGCTTGATGCCCAAGTTGAGTTGGGGGCATATCTTTTATTCCACTTCACCACCTGTCTTTGTCACCACCTTATAATTCCACCATCCTAATTACCCATTAGCTTTTATTTACTTTTGACATTTAATCTAGCTCATGTGGGTTGGGATGGATCCAATTCTATTTCCTTTAGCTTGGCTTTACTCCATATTTTGGGATGCATGTGTATAATGCCATGCTACATTATTATTGTTTTCACAAGAATAAAACATGGCATTTAATGCCCATGCATGGGCCATGCAAATCACCACCATTCTATTTTATTTGGGTTTTACTTGGATTTGTGAGTGTAGCTTGGTCCCTTGGGCACCAAATCTTGTTTGCTCTTTTCTTTTGGTCTTACCCAAAACCTCACCATCTTGATCTTCTTTCTATTCCATGTGCACTCAATCATCACCTCACTTGTGAATGCTTCCATGCAAGCTCATGAGGGATCTTATCTAGCCCTAGCCCTACCCCACCTCTCCATCTCCTTTTACCTTTTGCTTGATCTTGCTTTGCTTTTGATCATGGAAAACCCCTTAACACATCTCTCTCTCCCTTAAAACCCTAATCACTCTACCCCATTTCTTTTAAAACCATCTACCTACCACCCTCCTCTCTAGCTAACCCGAGCCACCATCTAACCCTAATCCACCTAGCTCAACACCTAACCTAACTCACCCCCCAACCCGAGCCTTCCCCTCTCACCCTAGTCGAGGCTAACCCTAGCTACACCCGAGTCTCCCCTCTCCTTTCTCTCTCTCTCGCTGCTCAGCAGGTCCCACACCCGAGCCAGCCCCTCTAGTCTCGCCCGTCCCCACCTGCAGCCACCCCTGCCTGCCTAGCCATGCCAGCACGTGAGCGTGAGGGAGAAGGAAAGGTGGCCAAAGCCACCTTTTTCCACCCCAAGCCCCACGGCATCCCCCTCTCTCTCCCGTCCTTATCCCCATCTCCCTCGCCTCTGTCGTGTCCCAGTACCCCTCCCCCTGGCCCTGCGCCAACCCTCTTCCTCCCCAGCCACCGCGCTCCGCTTCTTCTCCAACGCCGGCCGCCACTCTCGGCCGCATCTTCCACCTGCAGATCGAGGAGGCATGCGTGTTGCCGCGGTTGTCGGGGAAGCCCAGCGGGAACCACTGCTTCGCTCCATGCACAGCAACGAGGAGGAGAAGACCCAGGACCACCAGAACCACCGCCGCTCCGCCGCAAACCCTAGCTCCAGGTGCGCCTGCAACGCCGACGTCCTGCTGCTCCCCGTCCCGATCCGAGCCCTCCAACGAGCCCGCGGTGAGCGCCCGGCCCTCCCAGACATCCTCGTCGTCGCAGTCGTGTCCTGGTCGCACCGGTCGTTCCATTGAACGCTCTCTGCGTGCCGGCGTCCGCGTTCGTTTTCCAGACCGTGGCGTCGTAGAGGTAGATCTAGCCGCCTAGCTACTTCCTGTCAGCAACCCCCACCTCACCGCACTGGCTCCATTCTCTGCGCGCTCGCCGTGGTTGCGGGTTCGAACCCCCGCACCACGCACCGTCCCTGACGCCGCTCTGTCCGTCAGTTCGACAGACAGCGCGAGAAGATCCACAGTAGCCGCGCGCGTTTTGCGCATACCCCCCCAACCCTTTTGTTTTCTAAACCCGCAGTCCAGTCCGGGCCCGCCTGTCATTGGCTGTGACAGTTTTACGTTTAGGCACCCCGACTTTTGTAATCCGCAACCCATAGTCCCCACTGTGCCGCGTGTCACCCCCTGGGTCGCACGCTGACGCGTGGGTCTGTGAGCCCGTTGGCCCCACCTGTCAGCCTCCGGGGCTAGCATCTATGCCGGTGAGAAATCCTGCTGCCCGCCGTTTGTCGCCCAGCCAGCACCTGGCCCACCTGTCTGTGGCTGGGGCTAGAACTGGCTGGGTGCAAAAAGCCTTTTCATTATCTATTTTAATAAAACAATTTCAGAAAATGTTTAAATTCAAATTCAAATCTGTTTTTCAATAACTTTTGAATTATAAATCCAAATAATACAAATGATATATGTTTTGGAATCAGAAAAATGTGAGGAATTCATATATGCCATTCAAAATGTTGTTTGACCACTTTAAAATTTCGAGATGATTAAAATTACAACAAAATGCCATTTTCTTAATAAATTAATAACTTTAATTCTACAACTCCGAATTCGACAAATAATATGCCTAAATCGATCAGCGCGACGAGCCCGTTCTATCTATGCATTCCTTGTTCTGAATTGAAGCATGCATCATGTCATTATTAAAAATCATAATTGTTTACCGCAATAAAACTTGATCAAATAAGTAATAAAATGATTTATTCTTGTACCCCACACCTAACCATGCCATGCTGCATTAATGCCATGTAAATTGTGCATCATTCATCATGGCATGCTTGTTTGCTTGTCGCATTTTGTTCATATGCTTGTACACTTTATTTATGTTGGCCCTTGTTTGTTTGGTTCTTCTTCGAATAGACGCCCAGCAGGAAAATTATCAGGAATCACAGGAGTTCTACCCAGATCCATCTCTCGCGACAACTGAGCTGCCAGGCAAGCACTACCACATGCTTGCATACATATAGTACCTATTGCCTCTATCTTATTCCTGCATCATTGAGTCGCGATTGCATTAAATTGAATCCCAAGTACTGCATAGCCTTTACTTTTAAACCCCACCGAAGCTTGTTCCTCCATCCCATGAGCCATTACTTCAGGAGTTGTTTGAGCCATGCGAGTCATAGAATAGCATGTGTAGGGTATGTGAGTGTCTGATGAATAATGAGGTGCCTAAAAAACTTAACCTGAGTAGTAATGGGATAACTAATGAAATAGGCACCGGTGAGCAATATCTGCTATTTGGTTCTTCATGCTCACTTGTATCCCGTAGGACCCCGAGTACTTGATTCCTGTTCCTTGACTATTCGCACTATCCACATCCGGGAGGCCTTATGGACCCCCCTGAGCCAGAGCTTGATTCATTTCTATTTCCTGGGGCCACAATTAGTTTGGGGTTTTATTACTATCCTGTACTTATGCCATGTTTACTGCTTATTTACGATTGTGCGTGTAGCACCTGTACTGTTTTGGATCGTGACACGTTTTCGCTGTATCGACAAGCCCAGTCACATTTTCGGGTTCCCAGTCATTTACCGCCGTCCACACAAACCTTGAGTCCGTCTTGGAGTCAGCTAGCTTCGTTGCGGGTAGCTTAATGGGGTGGCCCCCTAAAATATTTCTAAATCCTGTGATCGCTTTGTCGTGAATGCCTCGTTGGGTTTTGAGTTGGTTTTTCCGAGGATGATCGAGTGTGTGTTGCTATTTGTGCACCCTTGCAAGGTAAATCTTTCTGAAAGCCGTGTCCGTGGTTATGGACGACTTGGAGCACAGTTTCTCGATCATAGACAAGTCTAACTAAAGTACCACTTTTAAATTGACTAAGTACCTGACTAGTAAATAGTGCAATACTCATGGAATGGTTAATAAAACTGCCAACGGATGGGGGTTGTTCGTCCGCTTCCTCGTTGGTAAGCGAGGAGGAGGATGGATCTGTTAATTATACTATTATAACTGTTGTTCTTAATTCACGGACATCCGTCTATCATTGGTTAAGCGGATGGTTAGCGAGTATCTATAGACTTGTTAGCTATTATATTTTGCTGCAATTGCGTCACCTCAGGTTGTGTCCCCTTTAGAGGCATAAAGACTTGTTGAGTACCCCTAGGGTCTCACACGATAAATTGTTTGATTCAGATGAACAGGTGTACTCGCAAGATGGATACTGGGTGGAGGAGACGGATGATGTTGGCAACGATCACTCGGTGTAGAGATTCCGGGAACGGGGATCCGTGAGATCTGTGGGCGGGATGTGTTTATTTATGTGGCATCTTATGCCAATTTGCTTCTTATCTGTACTCGGATCTTGTTTTCCGCTTCCGCCTGATACTCTGATGTTTGATGTATGAGGAGCTATCCGAAACTATTATATCTATTTAGGATATTTGGATCTTGCCGTATGGCGTTGCAATATTTCTATTTCTTTTAGATAGAATGGCTCTGAGGACTGTTGTATGTGGCTTGCATACATACTTACTTGTGTATGTAGTTGATCCCTTCGCCTGCCGATTACGCCGCTCGTTCTTGTCCCGATGTTCTGAAAGTGGTTAGGACAGCCGAAAGTTCTACCGTGAGTGGCCCCGAGCCCCACCGTACTATTTTAACCACTTTCGCTCATCCAGGCATGTAACTAAGAGCGTAATTCACCGAGGTAGTTACAGTCCAAAGAAAGCCGTCACTTTCTTACTTGTGCACTTGGGGGGTGTTTGGCAAAGATCAACATACTGATTCCTAATAACAAGGTCGGTCCTAAAATAGTGGATTTAAAATAGTGGATTGTATCTTTCTAGGATATGCTCTGCGGAGTGTAGGCTATAGATTTTTAGTGATTAAATCTGAGGTTCTTGATATGCATGTTCATACTATAATGAAATCTCGTGATGAAACATTCTTTAAAGATATGTTTCCTACGAAAGATATGTGTAACACTACTAGAATTTCTTCTGAAATACTTTCTGGATCTAGTGCATCTATTCAGATTTTTAAACAAGATGTTCTTGAGAACGATGACGATGAAGCTCTAGTGAGGAGTAAGAGACAAAGAATTACAAAATCCTTTGGTAATATTTTATTGTGTACGTTGTGGATGATACTTCTAGATCCATTGCTAAGGCATATACATCTCCTGATGCAGCTAATTGAAAAGAATTTGTCCAAAATGAAATGGACTCGATTCTTTCTAATGGAACTTGCGAATTATTAGAAAGGCCCTATGGTTGTAAACCTGTGGGCTATAAGTGGGTGTTCAATAAGAAGCTAAGGTCTGATGGTACTATTCATAAGTACAAGGCACGTCTTATAGCAAAGGTCTACACACAAAAGAAGGAGGAGATTATTTTGGCACATATTCACCTATCGCTAGACTAATTGCCATTTGAGTACTAATTTCCCTGGTTGTTTCTTGTGGTCTTCTCGTTCATCAAATGAACATGAAGATAGTTTTCCATAATAGAGAGTTGGAAGAGGAGATCTATATGGATAAAAGGTGAAGAGATAAAGGTGTGAAAGTTATTAAAACTTTTATATGGCCCGAAACAAGCACCTAATTAATGGCATGCGAAGTTTGATAGAACTCTACTTTCTAGTGACTTTGTCATTAATGAGGCTGATAGATGTGTTTACCATCGCCATGGTGGGAGAGTGTTATATTATATTTGTGCATGGATGACATTCTAATATTTGGTACAAACATGAAAATGATTGATGAAGTCAAGTTTTTCATGCCAAAGAGTTTTGATATGAAAGATCTCGGAGAGGATGATGTCATCTGAACATAAAGTTTACTAGACCATAATAGAGCGTGTTGCCGTGCCCATCCATTTACATAATCTATTTATACTTATTATGCAAAATATACTCGTATTCAAGTTAAGATAAACTACGTCAAATAACTGAAATGAGGACACAAAAAGGGTAAACATGATGCACTCACCTAAATCATATGTTCTATTTAATTTTCTCTCCTTCACAATACAATAAGGAAAAAATATCAAGACCGACCTTAAAATATTTATTTTAGTAAAATGAACCATTTCATCAAAGGAGATATTAGTATCAGCCGGGATAAATAGTGATGTAAACTGTTCCAAATTCAAAGCTAATACTGTTGGTGATTAAACTGCCCTCAGTCTTGCTTTAGTTTCGACGTGAATTAACCTATGTTTTTCATCTAAAAAAATGGTTTCAAAATTAATCTATGTTTTTTGTGTTAGAATGTGTAAAAATAAATTGCCGTGTAAACACAAAAGCTCAGCAATCATAGGCACACATAGTTAGATATATTAGAAAATATGGAAGTCTACATGAATAAACCTAGCCAACAGCCACTTGAAATCCTTAATGGCAGAATTCCTAAAAACCCAAAAAGCAAGATCCAGCCTCTACGGATTCTTTGAACCAGGACTAGGATACCAGAAATGCTAAAGACCACTTGGGCGGCACTATCTGCAAAAAAATTTAAGAGCGGATAACAAAATTAGGAGTCCGGATTGAATACAAGATTTAAAAGAAGAAGGTGTTATAGTGGTAAGGGAAAATTAATCTACAGTAAAGTTCTTTCTAGATGGGCAACTTTGCTGGAGGAAGGAGAAGGAAAAGGGACGACGATACAGAGCATATATGTAGCTGACGTCAAAATAGAAATTGCTACTAACCTCCACCCGCCGCCCCTTCATTAACGGCTTGTAGAAACGGCTGGTTTATTTCTTGCCTAAATAATGACGCATAAATTGCAACTCTCCCACGCTGCTGTAGCTAGCACTTAATTGCGTCGAGTCGCCGCTACCGGACAATTCGAGTCGCACCTCTGCATCAGCTGGGAAGGGCCAGCTTGCCGAACAAGGCCCTAGAATCGGCCACACATCAGTTCTGCTGAATCGCTTCTATTTGTGATCTCGGTCAATCTATTTCCTAGAGGTTGTATGGCACATCATGATGGCACAAGTTGGCCCGTTTCACAAGAATTTACGGTGGTCAATTCGTGAAGTAGCAGCCTGTCAATGTTGGGCTCGTCTGGGTACAGGAGGAAGTGCCACTGGAGGCCGATCGATTTGGTTGGCATTGATCGAACGATAGGGACCTCAAATTGCTGTAGTTGCTCCTAGACTAGTCATAGGAAGAGTCGGGGAGGGAGGCAATCACGTGAGTGAATTAATAGTTGTGGAGAAGCGGCGGTATGAACCAGTTGGGCCTTTAGTTAGGCTCTCGGGCCACAGTTAACCATCGGGGCGCCGATTTGACATACAGAAGAGCTTTCCCTAGGGATTCGTGGCCCAGTACGTAAATGATGGAATCAAACGTCCACGAACACGTGAAAGAGCAATCCAACGATAAAAAATATTAAGGGTGTGAGAATGCTCCCTCTTGTTCCAGTTATAATATCCCTAATTAAGAACGGGAATGGGATTACTTTAACGCAATCTTATTATGTTGGAAAGGTTTTGAGCCAATTTGTATTTACTGATAGCAAGACTTCTCCATCACCTTATGATCCTAGTATGACATTACGAAAGAATAAGAAGAAACCAACATATTAGTTGAAATATTGACAATTTGTTGGTTCTCTCATGTACTTACCAAGCATTACCAGACCTGAGAGTAGGTTCATGTCTAACCCGGGTATTCATCATTGGCATGCCCTTGAAAAGGTCATGTTCTATCTATGTGATACAATGAGCTATTAGATTCACTATTTAGGACACCCTGCTGTGCTTGAAGGATATAGTGATTCGAACTAGATATCTGATGTTGATATTTACTCTTGGAGGTGGTGCAGTGTCATGGAGGTCTCGTAGAAATACCATATTGATAAGGTTAACCATGAAGTGGAACTTACTACTTTAGACACAGCCACTACTTTAGACACAACCACTATTGAGTCAAAATAGTTGCGTGAGCTCTTGATGAACTTGCATGTGGTCGAAACACCTGTGACGGCAACCCTTTTGAATTGTGACAACCAAAATGCTATTGTCAAGGTAAACAATTCTAATGATAACATGGAGTCATCAAGACACGTAAAGAGATGTTTGAAATCTATCAGAAAATTAAGAAACTTCGGATTAATAACTATTACGTATATTCAAACAGGTGAAACATTCTCTTTACAAAGGGACTATCACAAAATGTGATAGAAAGTGCACCGAGAGAGATGGGGTTGAGACCTATGGATGTCACACCATAGTGGTAACTCAACCTATGTGTTCGGAGATCCCGTGAATTGGAATATGGAAGGAACGAGCTAGTGGTTTGATGACCCACAAGTATAGGGGGTGTATCGCAGTATTTTCGATAAGTAAGAATGTCAAACCCAACGAGGAGCAGAAGATGCTGGCTAGTGGTATGGATCGGGAATTCTCTGCAAATACTTAGCAAACGGATTTTTAGGGTTTTTTTTGATATAGCAAGTAAACATAGTACGAGTAAATAAAAGACAGTAGGAATAAATACAGCAAGTGGCCCAATCCTTTATGCAGCAAAGGACAAGCCGGTTGTATTACTTAAGATGACCAAACATTCTCGAGGACACATGAGAAGATTGTCAAGTGCTTTTGCTTCATATAGTCGATTAATCTTATTTAGCTTGCTAAGTGTTGTGTGGGTGAACCTGTGCTAATGTACCGCCCCATCCAAGACTAATACATACTTGTGATTATACCCCTTGCAAACATCCGTAAGTACAAGAAAGTAATTAAGGTAGAAACCTAACCATAACTTTAAACTCTAAGACCCTTACGTCTCTTGTGCAATGGTGAAGTGTCAACCCCTATGATTAGTAGCCAAATACACAATGCATTCCCCTAGGCCCATATAGGTGAAGTGTCATGTAGTCGACGTTCACATGACACCACTAGAAGAAGTACACCACAACTTAAATAACAATCTATTGAATCTTTCTCAACGCAACTCCACTACTAACAACAAGACTTCTCCCATGTCCTCAAGAACAAAACAGACTACTCACAAGACATCATATGGATCATGATCAGAGATGGAATAATGATGTATAACAATCTAAACATAAACTATAATTTGATGGTTTACTCAATAGAATCAACTACAAAGAGTAATCAACACCGGGAAAGTTTCCCCTATGAACTATGCAAGATTCAA
The DNA here is from genome assembly GCA_910589775.1 of Avena eriantha. Lineage (NCBI taxonomy): Eukaryota > Viridiplantae > Streptophyta > Magnoliopsida > Poales > Poaceae > Avena > Avena eriantha. The sequence goes on along the minus strand of OU342741.1, from coordinate 304,049,070 downwards.
CTCAATTGTTACAGCAATAATGAGATGGTGATGAGGGTTCTGATGGGGATGATGGTGGTGATGATAATGATGATCCCGATGAAGTCCAGATTGATGGTGGTGTTGATGGCGACGATCTCCCCTCTCCGGGAATAAATTCCCCCGGCAGAAATCTGTCTGCCGGAGAGATCTTTCTCTCTCGGTGTTTTCCGCCCCGCAGAGGCGGCGGAATCTTTCTGTGGTCACTCACCGAGTCTTAGGGTTTCATGGGGATGATATACGCCAGAGGGAAGAGGCTAGAGTGGGCCAGGGTGGCCACACCACCTCCAGGCGCGGCCTAGGCCTGCCCGCGCCATGGGGTGGTGTGGGCCCCCTGTGGCCCATCTCCACTCCATCTTCTGGAATCCTTAGTCTTCTGGAAAAATAGGATTTCCCGTATATTTTCTCGGATTTTCTGATCTTCACGAATTTTGCCTCCAAACAGCACCTTTTCCATCTGAATCCTGACTGCAGCGGTCCATGCTCCAAAAGTCATCAACCATGCAAAAACAGATAAAATAACATAAGTATCACCTCTCAATACGAAATATATCAATGAATAATAGTGAATTAAGACATAGAATAGTGATGCAAAATGGACGTATCAACTCCCCCCAAGCTTAGGCTTCGCTTGTCCCCAAGCGAAACTGAGCTCAATAAACATGGCCTCAGGTTTATGGAGTGAAGAGTCGATAAATGAATACGAACAAGAAGCATCACATTCATCAAAAGCATAGATCTAATAGAAGACAACTCACTATTATATAACTCAACTTGTAATAAGTAAAGGAAACACAATAAAGATACATAAAGTGAATCATAATTGGTAATGGAAAACTTAGCTCTTGGTCGAAGAATAGTTGATAATTTGCTAGAGTTCACAAATAGCTGGTTTTTCAATGAAAGCTTTCAAAGTAGTAAACTTCAAGATAAGAGCAATATGCAAAACAAGGAACATAAGAAACATGAATGAATAAATCATCACATGAATGAATGAAACACATCAACTCAAAATACTTGCTGAGATAGAAGGGAGTAAGTTTACTGACTCAAGTACAAAGTAAAAGAAAGGCCCTTCGCAGAGGGAAGCAGGGATTGCAAGTCTCATAAAGAGCTCCCAAAAATTATGATACTTACTAGCTTTAAGCTCTCATTGCCCCTATCATAGGCATCTTTAGGTGATTAAGGTTAAAGTGACACAACTAAGAGGATATGCTTGACAAGTTATAATTTGGAGTCCCATGCCCCTTACTTATGAGTACCGATCCTCATGGTACTCAACTTTAGTCACGAGCAAGCTCTTGTCATTGTAAATACATGCATATCATTGAGAACCGCTAACGGGGTACCCCTTGCACATGACACAGGAGCTATCCCATAATCAAAATGACAAGGCAAGCAGATAGTGAGCATCTCCGTGATCTTTTTATTTGCTATTTGCATAGGTTTTTATTGAGGATGCTTCATAGAATGCTCACTGTAGTTATGCCGCAAGTTTCCACCATGATTAGGCATGGCTTAGGCTAGCGGCCCAGGTGTTTCTCTAACACACATATAAACTCCATGATCTTACAAGTTCCACTTTTATTTCACACCGCCGGGATCCATAAGCAAAAGAACATGATATCAACTAGGCACAAAGTAACAAATGAAGTGTTGAAAGCGGTCCCCATGATACATGGTTCGGCTAACTTCAACTCATAAAGCGCAAGCATATATGCAACAAAGAAGGACCCAATGGTTCAAGTTTATTAGATGCAAGAAAGTAAAGTGTGCCATCAAGTTCGTGAGAGCTTTAATCCCTAATTTTCACATAACAAGTTTAATTTGGGAGGTAGATAAAACAAGAATTTACTTGGAATAGCAATAATGCTACTAGGTAGGTATGGTGGACACAAATGGCAAAGGTTTTGGTTTAAAGGAGGTGGATGCACGAGAAGAATACCCTCTCAGTACAGGTTTTTGGCTAGCAAGGCTGGGTAGCAAGTATAAGAGTTGAAGGAAACAAACAAACATACAAGTGATAAAGACAAACATGCAATCTTCCTTGGAAGCACAAAAGATCTTAACTAGAGAATACTAGACTTATGAGCAAATCAAGAAAGAAAGATGATGAAATAATTTTTCTTTAAAGGTACTTTTATCTTTTTCATTCAACTCTCAAGAATAGCTGCTACTGACCGAGCTAGGTTTGCCAAAACCAACTAAATTAACTCAATGATCCCAAAGTGCTACCAATACTAACAACAAGATCAATCATATAACCACGAATTGAAAACTAATATAAGCTATGCAAAAAGAGTAAATGATAGAACTTCTCATTAATATTCCATAACGGAAACTCAAACCAAGGGATACATATCTAACGAGAGAGGGGACACTTCCATAATGCAAACCATCATACATAATAACTCCTCTATTCATGATATGACTCTACTAAAAAGGTAAAAAGATAGAAGATAGTGATATGATACTGCGGTACTCCCCCAAGCTTGGAACAAACCAAGGGGATGCCAAACCTGATGACGAATTACTCCTTAGGTGGTGGTGGTAATATTTTCTTAGTTGTCGTGAGGAAATCTTCCAGCATCTTGCGATGCCTATTATTCTCCCATTGAAGCATGTCCACCTTCCTCTGTAGGTCTCGATACTTATCGCATAACTCCTTAGTGACTCGTAGGGCTTCCGTTGATGCAGGGCAAGAGAATGAAGGTATCGGCCCCTGCTTGGCGTCTTGAAGATCCTCCTCCATAGGCTCCTTCCCATTATCCTTGGCGGACACCATTGTGCTTCTAAACTTTCAAAGAGTATGTCCTGGCAGAAACATATCGAAACAAAAACACGACGAAAACGCGATATACGGACCTCGGGGGATCCGGAGGGTTATATATTACGAAGTTTGATATCAAAAGGAAGGTATTGGGAGAAAACGAGTCGAAGGCGGAGTCCTGGGTGGCCTCACCACCTGGTGGCGCGGCCAGGGGTGGGCCCGCGCCACAGGGTAGTGTGAGCCACCCTGGCTCCGGTTCCGTTCCTTTTTCGCTTCATAACTTTCCTTATCGACTGAAAACTGCAAAAATATAGTTGGATAGTATTTTCGCGGAACTTTTCTTACCAGAACTGTTACCTATTTGAAAACAGACTCTACAGGTCTCTGAATTTGGTATGTAGTAGATTCTTCCGGAGTCATCACTTGAATAACATCAATATATTCATCTTCATATACTTATTACTTGAGTCATAAAACCTTTCTCTTCCTTATTACACCATTATCTCCACTTCCTGAAAATTTCTTTCACACAGTTCTCATTAGCAACATTAGTATAAGTGAAGTGATAAAACCTTTTGAGTCCAACTTCAACCGAAAACCATCAAAACATAAGCTACTGTAGCAACTCCTTCCGAAAACCCAAAAAGAATTCAAGAAGGAAATCGAATAAAGAAGCAAATGCAAGATTGGCAAAATCTGTCAAAACAGACCAGCAGGTAAAGATCAATTTTTTCAAAAATCTTCTGTTGCTCAAATCAAAAAGTGCAAAACTAACTAAAGTTAAATAACAACCTGGGTCAGAAGCACAAAACATTACAGCTCAATCCGACATACAGAGATCTCTCATGAATTTTTACGGTGGGGCACAAAAATCTGTTTCGGGAGAGCAACTTCCCCAAATCTTACTTCTCTCTCATTAGAGGTTGATCTTGACACAAAAACCACACAAAATGGATAAGGAGCGGTTATTACCAAAGTAATAACTTCCAAGACTCAAAGAAACAAAAACAAACTAAAATCAAAAACAAACTGGATTGTCTCCCAAAAAGCTCTTTCTTTATAGCCATTAAGATGGGTATGATAATTTTGAAGAAGCTCTCATAGAGATATGAATTGAAGTGAAAGAGAGCATTAAGAAGCAAAAACACACACATTTAAGTCTAACCCACTTCCTATGCAAGGGAATTTTGTAAACAAATAAGTTGTTGAAGCCAGAGGCTACTTGCATAAGAAGGCAAAAGAAGTGCAACATAAAAACTTTCAGCATAAAACGAGGAAACTTGATATTATTGAGATGCATAAGAACACTTTTCCCTCTCTCATAGTAACTTTCAGTATCATGCATAAACTTAACAATATAACTATCACAAGGGCCATCATAACAATGATCACTTATTCTAACAGAAAACACAGGAATACTAGCTCTCATAACACTACTATGCGAAACAATATTAGAGGTATCCTTACAAAGGATAGTGTGCCCCTCTTTTTCATATTGAGTGACAACGTATTTCACACTTGCTATTATAGGTTCATCAACCATTTGTTTATTAGATTCAACATCTTTATTTGTACTTTCATTAACCATACTAGCTATCATAGAATGTTCCTTTACCTTAACTGGAAAATGCATTTTCTCAATATAAGGTTTAGGTAAAACATGATTAGCAGTATAAACTTCAGTATTTCTTGCAGGAACACTCTTAGCAATATCTTTATAAGGTTCATGATACTTATTCCACTTCTTTTTAGGCACTTCAATGTAAGAAGCAATAGCTTGAGAATCTAGACCATAAGCATTTTAATATTTTGAAAGTCATCAGTTCCCATAAAAGATTCAATGCATTCATAATCATAATTTATACCTGACTTTCCACCTTTGTCATTCTCCCAAGCTTCAGCATTGTCTTGAATACGGTCCAGAAGATCCCATTTAGCTTCTTCTCCCATGCGAGTGAATGATCCAGCACAAGAAGCATCCAATAAATCCTTATCATGTAGAGGGAGCCTTGCATAAAAGTTATTGATAATAATATTGTTGGGGAGCTCATGAATGGGACATTTGAGCATTAGTAACTTCAATCTCCCCCAAGCTTGAGTTGTACTCTCTCCGTCAAGAGGCCAAAAGTTATATATTTGATTCTGATCTTTATGAATCTCACTAGGAGGATAAAACTTTGAATAAAGGAGACGTACTATTTCCTCCCATTCTAGAGCTTGAACATTCTTCAGCAGCTTATACCATTCCTCAGCTCTTCCTTTCAGTGATAGTGAGAATAACTTCTTCTTAACTTGATCTGTAGTAATACCTGCACACTTGAACAACCCGCATAATTCGTGTATAAAGAGCAAATGATCACCGGGATGGACAGTTCCATCCCCAACATAATAGTTATCCATAACATGATCAATAATTCTTGTAGGTATTTTAATAACATCATTCTCAGTAGGTGGTGGCTTATCTACTACCTTAGCAGTGGTAGTAGCATTACCAAATAAGAAACTCAGTGAATTATCCATAACGAAAATAAAGCAACTAGCAGAAGTAAACAATACTCATAGTAGAAGTTTCCTTTACCAGTTCCACTCTCCAATAGCGCTTCACTCCCCGGCAACGGCGCCAGAAAATAGTCTTGATGACCCACAAGTATAGGGGGTGTATCACAGTATTTTCGATAAGTAAGAGTGTCGAACCCAACGAGGAGAAGAAGGTGCTGGCTAGTGGTATGGATCAGGAATTCTCTGCAAATACTTAGCAAACAGATTTTTAGGGTTTTTTTATATAGCAAGTAAACAAAGTACGAGTAAAAAAAAGACAGTAGGAATAAATGCAGCAAGTGGCCCAATCCTTTATGCAGTAAAGGACAAGCCGGTTGAATTACTTAAGATGACCAAATGTTCTCGAGGACACATGGGAACACTGTCAAGTGCTTTCGCTTCATATAGTCGATTAATCTTCTTTAGCTTGCTAAGTGTTGTGTGGGTGAACATGTGCTAATGTACCGCCCCATCCAAGACTAATACATACTTGTGATTATACCCCTTGCAAACATCCGTAAGTACAAGAAAGTAATTAAGGTAGAAACCTAACCACAGCTTTAAACTCTAAGACCCTTACGTCTCTTGTGCAATGGTTTCCTAACGGGGGTTCAGGTTTCTGTCACTTCGGCAACCCCTACGATTAGTAGCCAAATACACAATGCATTCCCCTAGGCCCATATAGGTGAAGTGTCATGTAGTCGACGTTCACATGACACCACTAGAAGAAGTACACCATAACTTAAATAACAATCTATTGAATCTTTCTCAACGCAACTCCACTACTAACAACAAGACTTCTCCCATGTCCTCAAGAACAAAATGAACTACTCACAACACATCATATGGATCATGATCAGAGATAGAATAATGATGTATAACAATCTGAACATAAACAATAATTCAATGGTTCACTCAATAGCATCAACTACAAAGAGTAATCAACACCTGGAAAGTTTCCCCTATGAACTATGCAAGATTCAACTCAATTGTTACAGCAATAATGAGATGGTGATGAGGGTGCTGATGGTGATGATGGTGCTAATGATGATGATGATCCGGTGAAGTCCAGCTTGATGGTGGTGTTGATGGCGACGATCTCCCCTCTCCGGGAAGGAATTTCCCCTGCAGAAATCTGTCTGTCGGAGAGATCTTTCTCTCCCGGTGTTTTCCGCCCCGTAGAGGCGGCAGAATCTTTCCATGGTCGCTCCCCGATTCTTAGGGTTTCGTGGGGATGATATACGCCAGAGGGAAGAGGCTGGAGTGGGCCAGGGTAGCCACACCACCTCCAGGCGCGGCCTAGGCCTGCCCGCGCCATGGGGTGGTGTGGGCCCCCTGTGGCCCATCTCCACTCCATCTTCTGGCATCCTTAGTCTTCTGAAAAAATAGGATTTTCCATATATTTTCCCGGATTTTTTGATCTTCGCGAATTTTGCCTCCAAACAGCACATTTTCCATCAGAATCCTGACTGCAGCGGTCCATGCTCCAAAAGTCATCAACCATGTAAAAACAGATGAAATAACATAAGTATCACCTCTCAATACGAAATATATCAATGAATAATAGTGAATTAAGACATAGAACAGTGGTGCAAAATGGACGTATGATGGTTTGACTAAGGAGAGTATTTTATAATCCTCTCTATGTGAAGATGCATAACTCTCAAAATCTGTAAGGCAGTTGGCAACATGCCTTAATGTTGTTGGCTATAACTAGCAAAAATATTGTCCTACAGGGCATTCTTGAAAGAACACACCTATATAAACTCGACTGTAAACTTCGCAATTTATGCGATTTGGGTGATCTCTAATAAATTAATGAAGATACCAGTGAGTCTGGCGCATATGCTCCAACCCGCGGGATACGATCCAGATACTGGTTATAATTTTGATTGAAATCTATTTGCACCAAACTTACAATTCAAAATGTGTCCATTGTTCAAGTTGCTGGTAGACGAAGCTCAAGACTCTAGGTGGAAGTTCAACATAACAGTCTCTGCTGAAATGTATATAAACAAATCTTGGTATTTGAGATCTTATGGGAATTGTTAGAAATAAATGGGCTAAACCCTTTTGGCCCATGTAGATTTCTGATTTTTTCTAAATCTCATAGCCCATGTATGTAAAAGCTTATATGTGATTTGACCAAGTTGGTGGCGTCTCACATGTGTATGTGACAAGAGGAGCGGGAGCTAAAATTTAGTCCCACATAGAAAATTGAAGGAGAGTTACACCACCTTATAAGGTGTGTCTTACCACTTTGTAAGTGAGTGAGACGAGAAGTGCTACACGCGCACTCCTCCCCGACACTGCCGCTCGCTCGACGCGGCGCACGTGAGTCGAGTTCATCTGTTTGCTGCTCAGGAAAACTGATACGGTTTTAACAGACGTGTCAAACAATTAGTCGATTCGGGTCGCTCCGAGATCGTGGCTTACTATAACCGACCTGAACTCATGTGCGACCTGGCCTCAGCCCACTTTGTACCATGTACTGTTTCCCGAACCGCTCTATATAAGCGCATGTGCGGCTTCCATCACGCACATCACCGAAACCAATCTAGAGTTTTGCCAGCATCTCTGTTTGCGCCGCCACCGTAGACTACACCATCCCGCGCATCGACATGCACCGATGAACGGGAGAGCAGGTCTCCGAGACCACTCGCCTTTGTGATCCTATACAAGAGAGGCGAATAAGATTTTTTAGAACTGCAACTGCTCAATTTCATCATCATGGCGTGTCTTCCTGGTCGTCAAGAGCATCCGCATGCACGGCATCTGCTACGTCATCTTCTTCGACAGGCCACCGCAACGTATGCACCAACGACGACTTCATCGGCTATGTATACTGTGATCCAATTTGTTGCTATACTACGGCTATTCTTGAGTATGTACAGCTACCATTCATCTTGATTAATACATTTAATATGTAGACGTGGTAGTCATGATTTATATTGAGGAATTAAATTGTGGAAATTATGCATCCAATAAGTTATGATTTAAAACTGGGTACATATCAGCAGTGGGTTGAAACTTGCGTGGACTTCAGTAGTTGTAAATTTAGTTATGACCTGCCTTTTCTTTGCGGGGCTCATTTTTACGTAGTTTGGGACTATCACAACACGCTGAGTGACCGCAAACTACTGACCACCAATATCCACCATTGTACTCCGTAGATGCTTTCACCTTGTTAGTAAGATCCCCTGAGCTGTTCTAGGGATTTCCCCGTAGATTATAATTAATTAATAGCATACAACAAATTATATGAGAAGGATATTCATTCCAGAGAAGAGAAAATCTTCTATTTCGTCATATTCTTTCCACATCATCAAAACACTAATGTAGCAACTCGTATGGAAACATTGCATGAGCTTCCATTCCAGGTCACAAGTTAACCATCAAGGAGATGTGAAATTGGCTTCAATTTGCCATTAGGGGAAGGGCATGCAAACGCAATTACTTGGTCTGCGTATGTCGGTGACCTGCAGGTCAGGGCAGATCTCTAAACGAAGTTGAAATGCCCAGCCAGTCGGTCACACACAAACCAAGGTATTTTTGAAATGCAGGAACTTAAAACTTAGAAATATGAAAAATACAGAAATTAAAGTGTCGTTTGGATGTCAAACATGAAAAATATGGAAATTGTAGGCACAAGGAGATGAAAACATGACGTCACCTCATGTTAGTTTTCTCCAACATGCCCATGAAATAGGCTATTTCATATGAATTTCAAAGTAATCTACCATTCATATTCCTATGTTCCAAACAGCACCAACGGAATTTTTCCTATATAAACCATATCCTCTACGTTTCCTTTTGTTTCAAACGGTATCTAATTGTCTAAAGGTCTGGATCGAAACTTGAAACAAGGAATTTACAGTCAGATTATCTAGTGGATTCAGGTAGCCCCATGAGAAAGAAAATAATCAAATTCTCAGGAACAAAGACATGATACAGAAGAAAAGCCAAGGAAGGTATCACTAGTAGGGATGGCACCCGCCGGGTTCGGGACAGGTCCGTGCCCCCCATACCCGCCCCGTTTATATAATCGGGTCTAGATTTTCTCCAGACCCACGACCCGCCGGGTACCCGGACCCGATGGGTACCCGCGGCGGCGCGGCAGAGAGAGGTGGGATTAGGGAGGTCGGGGTCGGGGTCGTGGGACGTGGGACGGTGGGAGGGTGGGACTCTTCAGGCGTGGCCGCGTGGGCCTGTGGGGGTGGTTTATCCGGCGGTTGGGCCATGGGCCGGTGGGTGAGGCTACAATTTTGACCCTAGATAATGACTGTTCGGCCAAGTTCTATGTCATACTAGGTCTGTGGGTCTACGGTTTCGGGTCCGGTACCCCCATACCCGCCCCGTTTAATTTGGCGGGTCTATTTTTTTACCAAACCCACCCCATTTAAGACGGGTACCCGTCGGGTTAACGGGTTTCGGGGCCCATTGCCATCCCTAATCACTAGATATGTTCTCCAGCTGCTAGTAGTGCATTGCATCGCTAAGCCTCAGCTCTCTCATTCTCTGTCTCTGGATGTTCTTTACAATACTTATATAGTCATACAAGCCAGCAAAAGGAAGAGATTATGCTACATATACACTCTGTACATTTACATCCCTGGATCCATTAAACACGCATCCTCATGATTCATGCATACAGAAGTCGAGGGATAAAGTGCAAGGAAATTGGTGGTCCATTGGAAAGGAGATTGGGGACGAACCTGTGCAAGATTACTAGTGTTATGAAGTGAAGGAGAAGAATGAACGCTTGGTGGGCACCCTGCCGACGGCCTTCATGTAGTTGGCGAGCTCCATGACCTTGGCCGTCTTGGTCCCGCGCACCGCCGATGCCGACGCCCGCTTCTCCTCCGCTTTCCGCCGTGCCCGCGCCACCTCGTTGTGCGCCTTTTTTGTCGCCTTGGCACGCTCCTCCTCCAGCTTCCTCTGCACCCCCCCCCCCCCCCCAATTATTCAATTTCGATCGTCCACCACGAGGCCAAAGATCGAACGACAAAGATGGAATCAATTGATTCGAATTACCTCGATCTTGTTGAGGTAGGTGGTTGCCTTGTTGATCTGCTGACTCTCCCAGCCGTTAATGACCACCTCCTCCCGCTTGAACTTGTTGTTGATCTTGGCCACCTCCTCCGCCTGCCACGCCGCCACCTTCGCCTCCGCCTCATCCTTCTTAACATGCTGCACCTCCACTACCTCCTCCGCCGCACACGCAGTCCCAGACGCCGCCGCCCGCGGCAGCGGCCGGCCCGTGTCCGCGACGATCGCCAGCGGGTTCGTCTCCAGGGCAGGCTCGTGCTCCCCGATGCGCGCCAGCTGCAGGTCGTTGCTGGAGTCCACGGGGCCAGGGTTAGTGGGCGGGCCTCCCGCGTCCACCATGGCGGTGAACTCGCGGCTCATGCTGGCCATGAACTGCTCGTCGGAGTACGAGGACAGCGAGCGCTGGCTGGCCACGTCCCAAGAGGGCTGCCGCAGCGGCGCCAGCGCCGACGACGGATGGATGTCTCGGAAAGTCGTCCCGTCGGCGTCCACGTCGTCCTCCGCCGGTGCGGACGGCGTCGCCAGCCGTTGTAGCCGGTCGCTCTCCGACATGGATGAGGTTTACCAGTTCGGATCGGAGATGTTACTTGATACAGAGCGCCGCGCCGATGGATAAGGACGGGATCGGGTGGGATGCCGGACCCAGTTCTTGGAGGTGGAGTTGGTGCGTGTATTGCAGACCAGCTCACCAGCAGCAGTGGGAGAGGGAAAGAAGGAAGGAGACGGCTCCTGCATGGCCGAGAGGATAACGACCTTGCCGGCCGGTATACAGGGTGACACGTATCGCTCAAACTTGTGGGAGCTTTTAGAGTGATAATGCCACCGTTAATAAATGGGCAGGTCGTATTTCGAGATAAACTTTGATCAAAGAAATCGAGTAATAATATCTTGCTGAGTTAGATTCATATTTAAAAATATTTTTTAATAACTTAGGTTTTTTTCTAAACGGGGTATCATAGACAAATTGTTTACGTGGCAATATACTTAATGAGAAAAGAGGGTGATGTGAGCATGTACACTGTATGGGTTGAGCTAAGAAAAAGCGGTGGTCGAGTCTAACAAAATCGAACCGCTCCACCGTTTAGACTCGACGCAGTGGGACCTGGTAACAAAGCCCGCACCACTTTCCCCACCGAACCATATGACTCATGTCGTGAAAGGAAACATCCCCAAATCCCTACCACCGTTCCTACTCCTCTGATTCCACCGCCACCGCCTTCCCGCCATGGCTGGCGCACGAGAGAGGAGGAGAAGCGGGCGCTCGAGAGAGGAGGAGAAGCTGGTGGCTGGATGTGGAGGAGATGCGGTGTTGGAGGCAAGGATGGGGTGGATATGCGACCTAGCAGTGGCCTGGGGGAGTAGGTGCGGCGCGCACATGCGAGGTTGCTGCTCCTGGCCTCTCGACGGGGAGGGACAAGCCCCGCAATTCACCCGCTGGGGAGGATGGAATTTGCGGCTGAACGGTAAGGAGTGGTCTTGTTAGGTACCAAAATATATTATCTCACAGTTCTCTCTTAGCTACAGATACAGATCTCAATTCGGTGCAGGAATAAGAACATAGAAGGAAAACTAGGAACAGCCTAGTCTCGCCGCCAATGCCGTGATCCTCTAGGATGCCTCCTTCCTTGTCCAGCCTCCCTTCTTATCCTGCTGGCCTCTAGCTAGTACACGGTCGACGTGGCTCATACGACCCAATCAGTGCCCGAGTACTTGCGGTTGGGTTGCACCAGGCGCCTAGGTCGGTCGACGCGTCGTTGTTGGCCTTGTGTAGTGCTTGTACTAGGTGTCGCTGCAGGTGGGTTCTTAACATCCCCTCCTCCTTGAGATGAGACTTGTCCCCAAGTCTCAGTATTGGGAAAACGATGACGAAGCCAGTCCAAGTCCTCCCAAGATGTCCCTGTCATTAACGGATCTGACCAGCGAACTCTGCCTTGTTGTCGCAGCTGACCATTGATCGTACGCCAGCGTATGTCCAGGAGCTCCATAGGAATAACAGGTTGAGAATCGTAAACTGGAAGCATAGGTGATGCAGTGACACCTGGGAGTAAAGCCTTTCTCAGTTGAGAAACGTGCATCACAGGGTGAACCTGAGATCCTGGTGGGAGTTGCACCTCGTAGGCCACTGGGTTGATTGCTCGAAGTATCTTGAAAGGGCCAAAGTAACGAAACTCTAACTTGTGACTGGACCTCCTTTCCACGGATGATTGGACATAGGGCTGGAGTTTGATAAAAACCGAGTCGCCCACTACAAATGTCCTGTGTGTCCTGTGCTTATCTGCTTGAGTTTTCATTTGTTGTCTGGCCCGGTGGAGTTGCTGTTTGAGCAAATCTTGCATCAGTTTACACTCATCCAACCATTCTTGTAGTGCTGGTACTTTAGCGGCAGTGAAAGGATGCTGGAGAGGGAGGAAGTGAGCATATCGTGTGAACTTGTCGACAATGACCAATATGCAATTGTATTTTCCAGATTGCGGCAGACCGTCGATGAAGTCCATTGTAACTGTGTACCACACGCCTTCAGGAATAGGGAGAGGCTCTAGCAGACCCGAATAATTAACTCTTTCCGGTTTTGCTTGCTGGCAAGTTTTGCATGTCTGCACATAATTGCGAATCTGCTGCTTCATTTTTGGCCAAGCAAATAGAGCTTTCAGACGCTTGTAGGTTACAGGGAATCCAGAATGGCCTCCCACAATGCTGTCGTGGTAAGCTCGTAGCATTTTCAGTTGCAGTTGATATGCGCCTCCCAACCAAATACGACCTCTGAAATAGATGACATCATCTTGGAGACAAAAACGTTTCTTGGGATCAGGTTGTTGCTGCAACTTCTGTAGAAGCTTTTGTGCTTGAGTATTGTGTTGATAGTTGGCTTTGACATCGTCTAACCAAGCTGGTTGACATATCTAAATTACTTGCAGTGTAGTTGTACTACCCTGAGGAAGGCGTGACAGTGAATCAGCCGCACTATTTGCTGCACCTTTTCTGTAGCAGATTTTGTACCTCAAGCCTAGCAATTTAGTGAATGCTTTTTGTTGCCATGGTTTGTTAAGTCGTTGATCATCCAAGTGTACCAAGCTTCTTTGATCTGTCCGGATGATAAACTCATTGCGGTGAAGATATGCTCTCCACTGCTCAACAGCCATAAGGATGGCAAGACACTCTTTTTCATAAGTGGAGAGACCTCTATTTTTAGGACCTAGTGCTTTACTCATATAAGCAATTGGGTGGCCATTTTGTTGTAGAACTGCTCCAACTCCGTAGTCACACGCATCTGTGTCTATGGTGAACTGCTTCTTGAAATCAGGTAGAGCTAGTAAAGGTGTCGTAACCAAGCTGTGCTTGAGTATTTCAAAAGCCTTGTTCGTATCTTCTGTCCAGACAAAAGGAACCTGTTTCTTCAGTAAGTTGAAGAGTGGCCTTGCTATAATACCAAAATGCTTCACAAATTTTCTGTAATATCCAGCTAACCCCAAGAAGCTTCTAACTTGTTTTGCAGATTCTAGAGTAGGCCATTTCGCAATTGACTGAATTTTACTTGGATCTGTTGATACTCCCTTTGCACTGACAACATGACCCAAGTAAGCTATTTGCGTTTGTGCAAAGGAACATTTAGATAACTTTACCTTCCATTGGTCATGGCACAATAGAGTGAGCACTTGTTGCAAATGATGAAGATGTTCTGGTAATGACTTGCTGTACACTAAGATATCATCGAAGAAAACAATGACACATTTCCTGAGCAAAGGTTCCAATGTTGCATTCATAGCTCCTAGGAAAGTGGCAGGGGATCCAGCAAGCCCAAATGGCATTACTTTGTATTCCCAGTGGCCTGAGTGTGTTTGGAAAGCTGTTTTTACTTCTTCCCCATCTGCTAATCTGATCTGGTGGTAGCCTGCTCGCAGATCGAGCTTAGAGAACCAAACTGAGCCAGATAACTCATCCAACAGCTCATCAATAACTGGAACTGGGTATTTGCTAACAACTGTAAGAGAATTAAGGCCTCTGTAATCGACACATAGTCGCCATGTTCCATCTTTCTTTTTAACAAGAATTTGCCGGTGATGAGAATGGGCTTGCACTTTTCTGAATTACCCCATTGTCCAGCAGCTCAGTGACTTGCCTTTCGATTTCAGTTTTCAGTTCTGGCTTGTGTCGGTAAGGTCTCACACTTACTGGTTGTGCTCCAGGAACAAGAGGAATTTTGTGATCGCATGCTCTCCTAGGTGGCAGAGATTTTGGCTCGGTGAAAATATCCTGGTATTGTTCCAGAAGCTGAGTTACTTATGCTGGTACTTTCTCCTTACTTGCAATGTCAGATTGTATTGTACATAAGTGTATCATGTGTGCAACAGCTTCGGATTTGCAAGCATTGAACAGTTATGTTGGGGTGATTTTTTCTAGAGTTGGGTTAGCACAATTCACTCCCTGCAAATTGATATAGCCCTTCTGTGTGGTGACTTCGAATTTTTGCAGGTTCCAATCTATCTTCATTGGACTCTGTTGTTTCAGCCAATCAAGCCCAAGAATTGCATCATAAACTCCCAATTTGATCACCTTAAAATCTGTTACGAATTCATGCCCCTGAGAAACCCACTTGCAGTTGGGAATGAATTATGTACACATCATTTCAGAACCATCGGCCACTGTAACTCTGCATCTAGTTGACATGTTCTGAACATTTGACATTTGATTGGCTAGTTGTTGATTGATGAAAGAAGTGGTACTTCCAGAATCCACGAGTAACAGTACTTCTTTCCCTTGAATCCATGCATGTATCTGAATGACAGTTGGGGCGTCAGTACCAGATATTGCTTGCAATGACAGTGCACACATGGTCTCAGGTGAAGTTGGCGGTGTAAACATTTCTTCAGATTCCCCCGTGACTTCCTCATATAAAAACATTGCCAGAAGTTCCTCCACCACATGCATTTGTACGTGTGCTGGACAGACGTGTTCCTTGCCCCAACGCTCACGGCATTTGAAGCATAAACCACGAGCGCGGCGAAAATTGCGAAGTGCCGCAATCTTTCCATGGTCTGTTTGTGCACGGGAGGCCTCCATCCCTCGACGATCTTCTGAGATGTGTGGTGTCGTAGGCCTGGACACTGCCGACGATGGTGGTAGAGGCTGCGTCGGTCGATATGACGATGGTGGCAACCGGAACATTTTTTGTTGACCTGCAGGAATAATTTCGCCCTCCGCAACTTTGTTTTGTAGCAATGCTAGAGAACACGCCGTGTCAAGATCAGGCGGTCGCTGCACCAACACCACGGCCCTGATGTCCGAGCGGAGCCCCTCAACAAAGCATGTAAGAAAATAATATGGGTGGGTATCCTCAGAGTATGAAATCAAATGATTCATCACTACTTCGAAACGCTCAATGTAATCAGCCACTGTAGAGGTTTGCTTGATTGCATAGAACTGACGGATCAGTAACTGATGACGATCGTGCCCAAAACGAGTGCAAATCAAAGAGGTAAAAGAGTTCCAATCAAATCCCCCTAATTTTTTCTGGATGGACTGGAGCCAAATGCCCGCAGAGCCCGTGAAATTCAAGATTGCCATGGGGACCCAAAAAGACTCATGAATATTAAACATGGAAAAATACTGCTCTGCTTGTGTTTTCCAGAGATTTGGATTTTCGCCATTGAAAGGAGGAAATAAAACGGTGGGAGCTGCTTGCCCCAAATTGGACAGGAGCTGAGATGCAACTAAATTGGTTCCCGAAGCAGAATTAATCGCAATAGTAGAACCCATAGGAGCCTGGAAATTGATCATACCCGTGACCGGAGGTGCCGTCGGGGCCTGGGAGACCACCGACGGAGAACCCCCGGGATGTGTGTCGACGCGGTGGCCATCTGGCCCGTGGATCGCCCCTTTCAGCGGGTTAAGTGGTGGTCCAGCTTGCTCGGCTGCTGGGGATCCACCTGCAGAGGCTGTAGCCGCAGGGCGCGCCAGCTGCAATTCGACGATGGCGTCCTGTAGCTTGGCGAGGCGGTTCTCTAGATCGGGTTTCCACTGGATGAGCTCGTTCGTCTTGGATGCTTGTTCCTCGAGTTTCTGGACGAGGACGTCATGGCGCTCGATGGAGGCGCCGCGCTCCTCCTTGATCGTGTCCTGGATGGATGCTTTCATCTGCTCCAAAAATTCCTTCAGCGCCGGATCCATGGCGGCCAGGACACGCTGCCGATCTTGCTTGCGCTTGCGGGTCTCCAGAATTGGATCAAGGAAGGGTGGTAGGTGGTCTCTGATACCAGATGTTAGGTACCAAAATATATTATCTCACAGTTCTCTCTTAGCTACAGATACAGATCTCAATTCGGTGCAGGAATAAGAACATAGAAGGAAAACTAGGAACAGCCTAGTCTCGCCGCCAATGTCGTGATCCTCTAGGATGCCTCCTTCCTTGTCCAGCCTCCCTTCTTATCCTGCTGGCCTCTAGCTAGTACACGGTCGACGTGGCTCATGCGACCCAATCAGTGCCTGAGTACTTGCGGTTGGGTTGCACCAGGCGCCTAGGTCGGTCGACGCGTCGTTGTTGGCCTTGTGTAGTGCTTGTACTAGGTGTCGCCTAGGTCGGTCGACGCGTCGTTGTTGGCCTTGTGTAGTGCTTGTACTAGGTGTCGCTGCAGGTGGGTTCTTAACATGTCTCTTTTGTTCAAGATAGTTTTAGAGATTCTATTAATCTAGCATACATAGTTCGTATTCTGCCACAGGTAGTGGAGATGGTCAATATCAGAACCAAAATATTGCAATATAATTTATCATAGGCTTCATATAGAAAGGAAATATGACAACATAAACAGATCTCATTCGGTAAATAAATTCTAAGCATCATCGTTAACTCCAAGTTTTCACATATGTGCTCTACCAAGTCAACCTTTAGTCGACGATGCATTGCTCGATCGTGAATTTCGGTGTCTGTTTGAAGTACACTTGAAAATTCTGGAATTGGTCCATGATTGTATCCTACCATTGTTACTGCGTCGACTTCTGGTGATAATCCGAATCATACCTCACATTATAGTTATCTATCTCATCCTTAACTATCGTGTTTATCAGTATGATGCATGTATACATGATATCTGCTAGTGTAGTCACATCCCACAACCGGCCAAGGTAACGTATGATGGTAAATCTATATTGCAGAACTCGAAAAGCCCTTTCGACACCTTCTTGCTCCTTCTTAGCACTAGGCATATTTCTTATCGTTAGGATTCTGGGGCAGAGGGATGATCTTCATTAATGTATCCCACTATGGATAAATAACATCTGCAAGATAGTAGCCTTTATTGTACACATTTCCTTTGACTGTAAGTTGAACCTCTAGAGCTCTACCTTGGAGTAATCGTGTGAACAAAGGTGATTGGTTTAATACATTAAGGTCATTGTTAAATCCTGCTACACCAAAAAATGCATGCCAAATTCAAAGATCATGTGAGGCAACTACTATGAGCATAATGGTGGAAGCTCCAATATCACCAGGAGTAAATTGTCCGCGTCAAGCAGTTGGGCATTTATCCCATTCCCAATGCATACAATCAAGACTTCCTAACATGCCAGAGAAACCTCGGGCCTCTGCTATATGAAGTAATCACCGAGTGTCGTCACTATTGTGTCTTCTTAGATATTCATCACCAAAATTCTTTCTCGCACCTTTCGCGAACATGGTCAAGCAATCAATAGTTGTGCTTGCACCCATTCTCAAATTTCCATCTAGACTATTAGCATGGTATCCATAGGCCAGCATGCGCATGGCAGCTGTGCATTTTTGATGTGGTGAATGAACAGGCTTGCAAAAGTCATCCGACCTTCATAAAATAAGGTGACCATGCACTAAGGGTTTGTAAAATGCGAAGAAATACATGCTTCCTCACACGATACCTTCGACGAAATTGCTTCTCCATGTAAACTGGGTTGTCGTTGAAGTGGTCAGCCATCAACTTCACATTTCCACTAGCAGGGTCTCTATCTATCATCTTCTTAGGTGGACCTCTGGCTTGATTCGGTTGTGCCTTAGAATGAGCAAGAATATGTGCTCCCATCTTAGCTTGAACTGGGTAATTAATGAAGTCTCCAATAAACTCATCGACGTATGAAGCAACAATGCCATCATCTGAGTTTTCTAACTTGAAATCTGAATGCTTGTGTGGAAGGGTAGAATAGGTATGTACGAAAGGGGAGTGGAGGACTGGAAGACAAGGGAGTGGAAGTCCCCATATATATATATACACCCAAGTTCCAACGGTTAGTTTACTTCTCTACTGTTCTATCCCAATGGCTAGTTTCTTTTTATAATGTTCGTTTCCAATAGCTAGTTTCTTTTGAAGTGCATCTTCTTTATGGTAATGAAAAAATAGCTTGATTAATTTCCTTCTCTTTTTGGCAGTGCATCTTCTTTATGGTTAAATGAAAAATTAGGTTGATTAATTTCCTTCTCTTTTTGACAGTGCATCTTCTTTATGGTTAAATGTAAAATTAGCTTGATTAATATCCTTCTATTTTTATAGTACGTGATAACATCTCTCTCCGTATACATGGTAGCTTGATTAATAAAAGATACATAGGAGCTTGATTAATAAAAAAATACATGGAGGCTTGATTAATAAAAGATACATGGAAGGTTGATAGCTAAATGATACATAGTAGGCCGACAACTAAAATATACATGGTTGTACATCACTGAAACTCCTTGCAGAAATACTCTATCTTGAAGTATCAACTTTCATCATCTCCATGCACGTGTTAAATTTGTCAACCTTTGCATGTTTTTTTCTTGCTTCAGCCTTAACTGTTGTTGCTTCTTCCCATTTTTCCACTGTAGCAGCTCTGCGATCCTGCCCTTCACGCAGCAGCTCGGAAGTCTCGTTCGATATATGAAATGGCATAAAATTTGTAGGCATTTCTTTTCCCTTTCCTTTCACTTTGCCTTTTCGAGCCTTTGCAGCCTCCTTTGTGGCCCTTGTCCCTAGAGGCTGTTTTTGTTTTTCACAAACTGCATATGTGCCTTCACTTTCCTGATTTGAGGATAAATTGTAAGCTCCAGCTGCATCCAACATCTGTGATGTAGCCCGACCTTCGGTCGTTACCACATCATGGTCTTCAACTTATGCCAAGTCGTCATGAATTCTAAAGGTGAATTTGTTCCTCTATGTGAGCCCACTTCCTACCCCATTGAATGGTATACTACTTCATACTTCGTCATGTATTCATGATAGGTTCATACCGACAAGTACGGAGGCATGCAGGAAGCCTGGAGCACCAAGCCCCACAAGACGGAGGCTTGGAAGAGAAGACGGAAGAAGCAGCAGCTGGAGCACCAGAGTCTCCGGCATGCGCACACCTGAGTCTCCAGCCACACCGGAGCCTCCGGCCTAAAGACACCGGAGTCTCCGGTCTGTAGACCCCGAAGTCTCCTGACCCATCTCAAGACCGACCCCTAGATCGAGCTTGAGGACAGTCTGTCTGCCTCTCCGGAGACAGTCCGGAGACAGACCGGAGTCTCCGGACCACCACACAGGAGTCTCTGGCCTGAGCGTATGGGCATGTGCGCCGCCAGCTGGGCCTTTGGCCCATGTACCCCTTAGTCCACCCAGACTGTCCCCTTTTATTCCTAAAGTACCCTTGAACTAGTGGCTGACCTATATATAGTGCCCCCACCCCCTCATGTAACCCTAGGCATAGATGATAGACTAAAGAAAACCCCCTTTGTGGAATCTCTAGTTTTGCCTCATCCCCTTCTACCGAAGGGGATCGACTATCGTCACCACCTCGTTGGAGTTTGCATCGCGCCTCCCTCGTTGTACAAGGCCTTGGCATTGGTGTCCCTTTGCCAAGGTGTCAAGACCCTCTCCAAGGTGTTCTTCCCTATCTGTGTGGGATCGAGGGAGCACGTTGACCGATCTTTCCTTGCTAGGATTCTATCAGACCGGTGGCCACCGGTGAGAGCAATCGGCCTTGTATCGTGTGAGTTTTGCGTGTGTTCATCGTGTTCTTCGTGAGGTGTGTGTCCGCTTCCGCCACCTTCTCTCTTTCCTCTCGCTTTCCCATCGATTTGACCATGAGATCTGTGAAGATCGGGCCACCCACAGGGTTACCCCATAACATTTGGTATCACCAAGCTTTTGGTTGCCACGAATTTCTCCTCTATTTGGTATTTTCCCCCATAAATTCGAAATTTCCACCAAAAATAGCCCCAATTCGTGTTTTGGATCGATCTATGATCTGAGTGCGTTTTGGTAGGTTTTGATCCGTGGATTACTTGCTAAACTTGTTGATCTACATTCCCCTGCGTTCCCATGGCCTAATTCCGCGACTTCTCCCCACTTGCATCCCTTTGTGAGCCACACTATCTTTGTGTTCAACAAACACCTATTGAGACTAGTTCCTCCTATGATTGCTTGGGCTATGCACATTTGATACTTGTAGAATTCCAAGCAAATATTGTGAGCGCGTATATCGTATAGTTATCTTGTATAGTTGTTGGCACAAGGAAGGGGCGAGTGAAAAATAAAAGAAAAAAATAGAAAAACAGAAAAACAGAAAAACAGAAAAAGAAGAAAAAGAGAAAGAAACAAACAAGTGCCTCATAGAATAGGAAGCGCAAGCTCGATGAACATCAAATAGGTGGTACTTTTTGTGCATATCTTGTAGCCCACCAATTTTATTGCAATCGAACTAGCGTCTCTCCTTGTACTTGTGCGACACGAGCTTATAGTCTTAGCTAGGTAATCATTTGGTTCTTAGCTCACTTTCTCAGTCGCACAAGTCCCATTTATCCCACCGTGTGTGTTTGCTTGTACATAATTCCTATCTTGTGGATTGACTTGTTTGCTTTGTGATCATCGTGGTTCTTTACTTTCCATTACAACATCTTGATTTCGGATTGTTCTTGGACACGTCACTTTCCATACCTATCCACCATAAGCTTTGTGTGTGTGTTTTTTAGTGGTTAGTTGGTTTTGGTGTTCCGCGTGAACTTCACTTTGCTTGGTTTTGATTGCTCTCAAGTGTTGCCACTTGCATGATACTATCTTCCAAGGTAAAGTAAGGTTTGATGTTGCATCCCTAACCCCCTACCACTTCCATATACACCACGTGGTCTTGTGAATCATGTCTAGGGACTCCAGAACTGAGGATGATATCTATGAAGAATCCATGATGAGCCACCACGACTACGACTCCAGAAGTATAGAGGACATGATGGAGCACTACACCGACAATGGCTCTGCATGCTCTGAGGACCCGGAGCATTACACCTATGACGAATCCACATGCATGGAAGACATGGAGCATGTCATCAACTATGGCTCCTCAAGCATGGAGGACTTGGAGCTCTACATTGACAATGTCTCCACATGCATGGAGTACATGGACCACTACACCGACAATAGCTCCTCATGCTTGGGTGATATGGAGTACTACATAAACAACGACTCCCCAAGCATGGACAACTTCGAGTGCTACAACGTTGATGCCTCACCAAGCATGGAGGACATGGCGAGCTTCACCCACTTCGAGGGCTCTTCTATGAGCCATGAAGAATACCTCCATCGCTTGGAGATGGAGGACTACTACGCCAAGCTAGCGGAGACGCATCATCAAGAAACCATGACCTTCAAGGCCAAGCGTGCCACACGAAAGGACACCACCTACTTCTATGATCCACCTCCAAGGCGTCAAGCACCACCACCTACATGGCGTCATGCACCACCATCTCCAAGGCGACGAGCGCCATCACGTCCTAGCCGTCAAGCGCCACCATCTCCAAGGCGCCAAGAACGACCATCTCCAAGGCGTCAAGTGCATCTACCTCCAAGGCATAAAGTTCCATCTACTCCAATAAGAGTGGCTCCCAAACATCATTTTCCACACAAGGCGCCACAAGGCAAGAATCTTCATCGACATACATCCTCTAGAGATCATCACCAACATCAAGAGGATACAAGACGTTGTTCAAAGCATCTTCGCCATGAAGACGGAGAATACGTGTTGAGCACCATCCATAATGCTCAACCAAGCTCAAGAAGGCACCACCATCAAAAGAAGAGTGCCAAGGAAAAGGATCATCATCACGGGCGTCATGTGGATGACCAAGTGCTTCTCCAACATAAACCTTCGGCAAGGCACGCCAATGACCTCCGTCGACATCATCATAAGGCACCTTTAACTACTAGTGCCACCACCAAAATGGCACCAAGAGCAAGCCTTCTTCCACACCATCAAGCTTCAATGCCAAGACTCCAAGATCAAGAGGAAGCATCGAACTACAAGAGCTTCAATGCAACTTCTTCAAGCACTCCAAAAATGTCATTCAAGTAAGAGATGGACCTCTACTTCGCCAAGTTGGACGAGGCCATCAAAAATATGCCCCCCCACAAAATATAAGAAAACAAGTTGCTTTGTCAACAAGTGGATGCAAGAGCGAAGATGGCGTCAAGGACCAATACTTCCAATTTGAGTGCCACCACCACAAGGGCACCCAATGTACAAGCCAATGACAAGGTCGAGATTGGTGAGCATGGGATGTTCCCTTCACCAAAGGAGGCGCAAGGAGTCGAGCACACCAAGCCTATCCCCATATGCTTGAGTGATGATGTGGTACCAATCCCATGTGAGTATGAGAGCCACTTAGCCCACTTGAGTGAAAACAAGAGTGAGATGAGTGACTCCACCATATGTGAGATTGAGTGCTTCCACTTGGAGGGCATGAGTGATACACCGAGTGAGTTGAGAGTAGTAGTTGATAGGTCATGTGAGACCACTTTGATTTCTAACAACTTACCCTCTACCTCTAGTGTGTTACCTCATGATGTGCTAGGTTCCATGGATCAAGAAGCGCCAAGCTTGGAGATGATGATGCCTCCAACCGAGAATATGTACATGGTGGATGAAGATGATGCCATCCCCATACATGATGAAGAAGTTGCCCACATGGAGGCCAATGCTACCTCAACACCCACTTCATATGAGAGGTATGAACAAGGTAAAAATAAGGGTGTTGATGATGCCATGATCCCACTAGTGGACATGATGACTTGTGATGATTGGCATGCTATGGATGATGTTTATGATATCACATATGCTTCATTGATATTTCCATGTGATACTTTGCCTTTGCATAATGTTGAGCATGTGAAATTATTCGATTGTGATGATGTTGCCATAGACATGCCATGCTCTAAATGTTACATTGATGATATCATTGCTTGCACTTTGTTGAACAATTACTCTTTCCAATGTTTTGCTTGCAATGATGTTACCAATGGTACCCCTCAGATAATGCTTTGTCATGAGTGTTTCACAATTTCTCCTGTTGCTTGCAATAAGTTGAATCATTGCTCTTTCACTTGTTTTGCTTACAACAATAGTTCTCATATGTTTTATATTGAGATGGCCCCCATAGCTTTCTCAAATGTTGGAGATTTTGATGATTGTCATGATAAGCATGTTCCCCACTTGTATACTCACCATGCATATTTTTCATACTTTATTGACACTAATGGTGATGTGCACAATAAGAGATATGTCATGATGGATGATGTGTTTATCTACCATGCACACACGTTCTTCCTTTTATCTATGATGTGTGTAGGTACCCGAATGATAATCTCAACCTCGGTTGAGCATGAGTTGACAAAAAGAGCTCTAGAGAGCATCCCCCAAGTGATTTCAAGATCGAACCTAGCTCTGATACCTTTCGCATGCTTTGCATCTTTCATGTTGACAAATTGCTCTTTCCTATGGTTTGATTGCAAGCATGTTGATGGTATTCTTTCACCTTGTGACAATCATGTCTCGTTGCTATTGGATATTGATGCTTTGTGTGTTGCCACAAAAATGTTGAACAATTTCTCTTTCCGATGTTTTGTGTGCAACCATAATGCCATTATGAGCATGTATTGTCACGAGATCTTCCAAGTCTCTCGGATTGTTGTTGCAACAAACATAAGGACCACTTGCTCTTTCATATGGTTTGTTTGCAAACGTGTTATTTTTGCTTCCTCTTGCGATATGCATACTTCCATGATCTTTGTTTTTGATGATATTTGTATGGCATCCTACATATTGAACAATTGTTCTTTCCAATGGTTGGCTTGCACACATAATGATGTTGCTTTGGATAGTCTTCCGCATGTGTTTTTGTCCAATTCTCTTATTCTTGCATCAAAGATGTTGATCAATATTTTACTCAATTGCTTTGAGTGCCACACTAAGATGTTTTATGGAGTTTTTGAGTTCCCTCATTTGGATGATGTTCAAACATTTTTCATGCACTTTGACCTTGCATATGCATCTCGTTTGCTATACTTGAGTTGTCCTAATAGTGTTGTGAACAAGAATGGACATGCCACAAATGACATGCTCCTATATCACACACAAACGTATGTTGCTTGGTCTTTGTTATGTGAAGGTGCAATTGCTTACGCGTCAACCTCTATGGACAAAGAGTTGATAAGACGAACCGTAGAGAGTTACCTATGGCTTCTCCTCAGCGAGCTATCTCTACATCCTAAGGTGACTTCAGTCTACTTGAGGACTCATGCTATAATCTTCATGAATTGGCTATTGAGTGTTGCTTCGCTTTTGTGGTGAGCTTTGTAGGCTTCATTGAAGGTGAAGGAACATTGAGGTGTTGTCAATTCAATCTTACCGATGACGACTATATGGTGAACCCTGATATCTACGCACTTCTATTCTTGTAGATAGTTGTTGGGCCTCCAAGTGCAGAGGTTTGTAGAACAGCAGCAAGTTTACCCTTAAGTGGATCACCCAAGGTTTATCGAACTCAGGGAGGAAGTGGTCAAAGGTATCCCCTCTCAAGCAATCCTGCAATCAAGATACAAGAAAACTTTTGTGTCCCCAACACACCCAATACACTTGTCAGGTGTATAGGTGCACTAGTTCGACGAAGAGATAGTGAAATACAAGTTGTATGGATAATTATAAGTGGTAACGGTGATAGAAAATAGCTTGCTGGCGTGTGGTTGACGTGGGAAAATACTAAAGGCAAACTGAAATAAAGATGGAAGCAAGCAAACATGTAATAGATCTAATTGCAAACGATGTATCAATGCTTAGAAACAAGGCCTAGGGATCATACTTTCACTAGTGAACACTCTCATATAAATATATTCGCTTTATGATACTACTCTTAACTACTCTCCGGTTGGACACTCTAATCGATGGTAGGGCTACAACAGCACACCTCAAAGTCCATCTTTCCCATCTAGAAAACCCCACACTGTCACCTTGACTACTAGATGAGTCCAACAAACACCACAATTTCATAAAGATATCCAACTCCAAATATAACTCATAACAAGTATTTGTAATCTCTAGCCTAAGTGCCACCATGGTGAGCACACTGTCACTTCACACACATGGGGAGAGCAGAGATTCATTAAAGCACTTGAGTAGCACGGTAGATCTACTTGATTACAAAGCTCATGATCACAATATGATCACGCATAAAGAGAGATATGAACACATAGCTACCGGTAGAACCCTTAGCCTCGAGAGAGAACTACTCCCTCCTCATCATGGGAATCAGCAATGGTGATGGAGATGGTGGTGGAGATTGATGGAGATGGCTTCGGGGGCACTTCCCCGTCCCGGCAGGGTGCCGGAACAAAGACTTTCTGTCCCCCGAATCTCCCCTTCGGTGGCGGCGGCGCTGCGGAACTTTTCGTGGATTTCTGATTGACGATCTAGGGTTTACGCCTCGGGAGGCTTCTTATAGGCCAGAGGGCAAGGTCGGTGGGTGGCCAGGGGGCCCACACCATGCCCTGGCGCGGCCTAGGTGGACCCGCGCCTATGGGTGGTGTGGCCACCCTATGGCCCCTCTACGACTCTCCTTCTGGCTCCGTGAGTCTTCCGGGAAAATTGTAACTTTGGCTTTTGTCCCGTCCAATTCTGAGAATATTCATTTTCTGACTTCCTGGAACCAAAAACAGTAGAAAACAGGCAACTGGCACTGTGGCACCTTGTTAATAGGTTAGTCCAAGAAATCATATGAAAAGTACTCCAAAGTGTGGACAAAACATAAGAAAGTAGATAAAACCAAGCATGGAACATCAAAAATTATAGATACATTTGCAATGTATCAACATCCCCAAGCTTAACTCCTGCTCGTCCTCGAGTAGGTAAGTGATAAAAAGAAAGAATAATTTTTGAGGTGACATGCACCATCATAAACTTGATCAAAGTATTTGTAAAGCATTGAAAGCTGGGATCATAGTACTTCAATCATAACATGAAAGACAAAGCTCTAGCAATAAGACAAAGAAAATTTGATGCAACATGAAAAGGCACAAACAAAAGATTCATGAATAACAATGCTTTGTAAGACGTTTGTTTGTTTCACATAAAGAAAACATAGCATAATAGTATTCAGCTTGTCCCTCAATAGAGTAGCAAATATAAATGCATAGGACACCTTCAAAGTTCATAAGAGTGACTAGATACAAATAGTTTAAAACAAGCAATATCAAGTTATGCATCAATCAACTAGTCTTGGGACAATGCACATAGAACTAAGAATGGCCACTATGCTCTCAAAGTAGGTGCATAAAGGTAGAAGGTGAAGACTCAATATAATGGTGGAAGAAATGCCTTCATAGAACGAAGTAGAGATTCAAGTTTCATAAAGAGCTTCCAAAAATTATGGTACTTATAGCTTTCAGCTCTCATTGCCCCTATCATAAGCATCTTGAAGTGATTAAGGTTAAAGTGAACAAACTATGGTGTACATGCTTGACGAAGTATAAGTCAGAAATCTCATGTCCCTTGTATACGAGGGCCGCTCCTCATGCTACTCAAGTTTAGTCACCAGTAAGTTCTTGTCATTGTAAGTATATGTATATCATAGAGAACCGCCAACGGGGTACCCCTTGCCCGATGATACGGAAGAATCCCCATATCAAAATGACAAGGCAAGCAGACAACGAGCATCTCAGCAATCTTCTTATTTACAATGGGAATATGGTGCTTTTTTCTCTCTTTCCTCTTTTCATAATATCTCTTTTTTTCCTTTTTCTCTTTTTTCTCAGTATAGGACTCTTTTTTTATAAGAAGAATGCTTCATAGACAGCTCATTATGGTTACACTGCAGGTTTCCACCATGTCAGCATGGATTAGACCAGCAGCCCAGGCGTTTCTCTAACACATATACATAACTCCATGGACTTACAAGCTCCCCTTTCATTTCACACCGACGACATCCATATACAAAAGAGCATGATATCAACTAGGTACAAGTACGAAGTGCAATGTTGAAAGCATTCCCCATGAAAGCATGGTTCTGCTAATTCCCAACCAATAAGTGCAAGGATATACAACATAGACGACACAATGGTTCAAGTTTATCAAGGTCAAGAAAAGTAAAGTGTGCCATCAAGTTCGTGAGAGCTTTAATCACTAGTTTTCTCATAACAAGTTTAATTTGGAAGGTAAACAAAAGCATGAATATACTTGGAATAACATAAGATAGTAGGTAGGTATGGTGGACTCTTTGGAATAACTTGGTTTAGGGAGTTGGATGCATGAGTGGAACTCATACTTGGTTGTGGAGGCTAGCAAAAGACTGGGAGCGACAAACTAAGAGAGCAATAATGGCCATAATCATGCAGAGCGACAAAACATCATTGATCAAAGCATAAAGTGATACTACAAGTTGAAAACTAAAGGATCATAAAGGCTATGGTGACTTGAGATAGTCATAACATGGTGTGAGCATGCGCCAAGTCAACCCAAATAAAGCATCAAAGGAGAATACCACTATACTATGCTTTAATATGCTAAAACAACGCATGATTCATCCAAGGCACATTAAGAAATCTCAATTGTTTATAACAAGTCATGCTACAGCAAATAATACTAAGCATAAAGCCAAAACAATATCAAGCATGGCATGACAAAGCAAAGGCCCACAGTCAAAAACAAGCTCTTTTTACCACATAAGCATGAACTTTCCTACTCTTTTCCAATCCAAACCAAACTATTTGAAAACCAATGTATGAAAGAGGGGGTCTAACAAATTTATTAAGCAAACAAATCAAACGAAAAACCAAAACGAAAACGAAAAAGAATACGCTCCAAGAACAACACAACTGTGCATAAAACAATAAAAATGAAGCGTTTGGAAGAAACCTGAGATTTTTATTGATGAAGAAGGGGATGCCTTGGGCATCCCCAAGCTTTCTTGTACTTCTTGGATATTTCTTGGGGTGACACGCGTGGGATCCCAAAGCTTGAGCTTTAGTCCATGCTTCATCTCATTACTCATTCCTTCCATACACCTGAAAATTTTCCTTCATACAAAACTTCACACAATCTTTATTAGCAACATTAGTGCACTCAAGATAAATAAGTCTTAAGGTTCAGTTCTAATACCAATAAACTTCCATTAAAACACTAGCTACTGTATCACTTCCCTCAAAAAGCTCAATTCCACAAAAGAACTAAAAAAGGAACCAACAAGAAGCAAATGCAAATAATGGCAGAAATCTGTCAAAACAGACCAGCAGGTAAAGACGGATTTTTGCGAAGACCTTCTGTTGCTCAAATCAAAACGTGTTGAACTAACAAAAGTTAGATAACAACCTGGGTCAGAATAACAAAAAATTACAGCTCAATCCGACATACAGGGCTCTCTCACGAATTTTTACGGTGAAGCACAGAAATCTGTTTCGGGACAGCAACTTTTCCAATCATTGCTTCTCTCTCATTAGAGCTTACTCTTGGCATAAAAAGCAAAAAAAAGGATAAGGAGAGGTTATTACAGAGGTAATAACTTACAAGACTCAACTAAAACTTTTGGGTTATCTCCCAATAAGTACGTTTCTTTAATGCCTTTAAGTTTGGCATGATAGTTTGAGAAGATGCTCACATAGGAAATATGAATTGAAGTAAAAGAGAGCATAAAGAAGCAAATTCAAAACACATTTAAGTCTAACCCACTTCCTATGCATAGGAATCTTGTAAAGAAACAAGTCATGAAATCACAAAGCAACAAGCATAGGAAAGCAAAACAAGTGCAACTTCAAGACTTTCAACATAAAGAGGGGAAACTTAATATTATTAAGACACATAAAACCATGTTTCCCTCTCTCATAATAACTTTCAGTAGCATCATGAATAAAATTAACAATATAACCATCACATAAAACATTCTTATCATGAGCGACATGCATAAAAGAATTAATACTCTCCACATAAACATAGTCATTCTTATTAATTGTAGTGGGAGCAAATTCAACAAAATAGCTATCATTATCATTCTCATCACCATAATCATCAAATATAGGAGGCATATTGTAATCATAATTAATTTTCTCCTCAATAGTAGGTGAACTGAAAATATCATATTCATCATTGTAATCATCATATATTGGAGGTTTGGTATCATCATAAGCAATAGAATAGCTATCTTCCAAAGCCGGGGAACTAAAAAGATCATTTTCATCAAAACCAGCTTCCCCAAGCTTAGACTTTTCCATAGCATTAGCAATAATGGTGTACAAAGAATTCATACTAACAACATTGCTATTAGCATGCAAATAAAGTTCCATAGGTTTTTTAATTTTCTCTTCAAACACTTCATGTCCTAACTCAAGATAAATACTATAAAGCTCTCTAATTTTGTTGTTGTTTTCCATTAAGCCTAACTAGTGAAAACAAGAAACAAAAAGACAAAATTGCAGAATCTAAAGGAAATAACTTCGAGCACTCACACAGGAGGATGTGAGTACCTTTTACCTTACCTCCCCGGCAACGGCGCCAGATAATAGGTGTTTGCCGTGGGAGGTTCTTCCTCTTTAATCCTCCAGTGTGAATACCTTTTACCTTACCTACCTAGCAACGACGCCAAAAAAAGAGCTTGATGTCTACACACTTCTATTCTTGTAGACAGTTGGTGGGCCTCCAAGTGTAGAGGTTTGTAGAACAGCAGCAAGTTTTCCCTTAAGTGGATCACCCAAGATTTATCGAACTCAGGGAGGTAGTGGTCAAAGGTATCCCCTCTCAAGCGATCTTGCAATCAAGATACAAGAAGTCTTTTGTGTCCCCAACACACCCAATACACTTGTCAGGTGTATAGGTGCACTAGTTCGGCGAAGAGATAGTGAAATACAAGTGGTATGGATAATTATAAGTGGTAACGGTGATAGAAAATAGCTTGCTGGCGTGTGGTTGACGTGGGAAAATACTAAAGGCAAACTGAAATAAAGATGGAAGCAAGCAAACATGTAATAGATCTAATTGCAAACGGTGTATCAATGCTTAGAAACAAGGCCTAGGGATCATACTTTCACTAGTGAACACTCTCATATAAATATATTCGCTTTATGATACTCTTAACTACTCTTCGGTTGGACACTCTAATCGATGGTAGGGCTATAACATCACACCTCAAAGTCCATCTTTCCCATCTAGAAAACCCCACACTGTCACCTTGAGTACTAGATGAGTCCAACAAACACCACAATTTCATAAAGATATCCAACTCCAAATATAACTCATAACAAGTATTTGTAATCTCTAGCCTAAGTGCCACCATGGTGAGCATGCTATCACTTTCACACACATGGGGAGAGCAGAGATTTATTAAAGCACTTGAGTAGCAAGGTAGATCTACTTGATTACAAAGCTCATGATCACAATATGATCACGCATAGAGAGAGATATGAACACATAGCTACCGGTAGAACCCTTAGCCTCGAGAGAGAACTACTCCCTCCTCATCATGGGAATCAGCAATGGTGATGGAGATGGTGGTGGAGATTGATGGAGATGGCTCCGGGGACACTTCCCCGTCCCGGCAGGGTGCCGGAACAGAGACTTTCTGTCCCCCAAATCTCCCCTTCGGTGGCGGCGGCGCTGCGGAACTTTTCGTGGATTTTTGATTGACGATCTAGGGTTTACGCCTCGGGAGGCTTCTTATAGGCTAGAGGGCAAGGTCGGTGGGCGGCCAGGGGGCCCACACCATGCCCTAGCGTGGCCTAGGTGGACCCGCGCCTAGGGGTGGTGTGGCCACCCTATGGACCCTCTCCGACTCTCCTTCTGGCTCCGTGAGTCTTCCGGGAAAATAGTAACTTTGGCTTTTGTGCCGTCCAATTCCGAGAATATTCATTTTCTGACTTCCTGGAACCAAAACAGCAGAAAACAGGCAACTGGCACTATGGCATCTTGTTAATAGGTTAGTCCAAGAAATCATATGAAAAGTACTCCAAAGTGTGGACAAAACATAAGTAGATAAAACCAAGTATGGAACATAAAAAATTATAGATACATTTGCATACCGGAGTCTCCGAACATCAAAAAGTGGACAAAACGTACCAGAGATATACCGGAGTCTCTGGCCCAGACCGAAGTCTCCAGACCACCACACCGGAGTCTCCGGCCTGAGCGTATGGGCCTGTGCGCCGCCAGCTGGGCCTTTGGCCCATGTACCCCTTAGTCCGCCCAGACTTTCCCCTTTTATTCCTAAAGTACCCTTGAACTAGTGGCTGACCTATATATAGTGCCCCCACCCCCTCATGTAACCCTACGCATAGATGATAGACTAAAGAAAACCCCCTTTGTGAAATCTCTAGTTTTGCCTCATCCCCTTCTACCAAAGGGGATCGACTATCGTCACCACCTCGTTGGAGTTTGCATTGCGCCTCCCTCGTACAAGGCCTTGGCATCGGTGTCCCTTTGCCAAGGTGTCAAGACCCTCTCCAAGGTGTTCTTCCGTCTCCGCATGGGATCGAGGGAGCACGTTGACCGATCTTTCCTTGCCAGGATTCTATCAGACCGATGGCCACCGGTGAGACCAATCGGCCTTGTATCGTGTGAGTTTTGCGTGTGTTCATTGTGTTCTTTGCGAGGTGTGCATCCGCTTATGCTACCTTCTCCCTTTCCCCTCTCTTTCCCAGTGATTTGACCACGAGATCCGTGAAGATCGGGCCACCCATGGGGTTACCCCATAACACTCTGTCTCTTCACATCATGTTTTCTCTTGTAGGTACGTATTGCGCCATTTTGACTCTTGTCTCACTACTTCCCACCACTATTCTAGAGCAAATGGTTTCTTCACTTTGACTTGGTTTAAGTACAAGGCATGTACTTTTTTCATAAGATCTACTTTTGATTAACTACTAGCATACACATATGATATCCTTATGTAGCATGCACTGAACTATGTGACTAATGGTGCAGTTTTGCTCCAATGACCCTTGATTTGAGAAGTAGATCTTCTTTCATTTGGCGGGTTGTTCTTGCTGTACTCTTCTACGACTTGGCTCTAATAATAGTTACTCTTCTTTCCATTGCCTAGGATTAGATCAGCAGAATGTTTAACCAAGCATTGACCAATCTCTCATTTTCTTGATGTGACCAATTTTTGCGATTTCTTTTTACTTCTTCCTCTAGACTGTTATCCCCTATTTCCTCCACTTCATTCTGATAATATCTATTTTGTTCAGAAGACATTGAAGAACAAGAATCCTCACTACGAGATCCTCCGACTCCGTAAGCTCCAAAGAAGGCAAGAGATTCTACCGGCGACACTGAAAGGCGGCCTTGAGATCCTCCATAGGGTAGATTTGTGGATGTCCTGGCATGCATCTGTTGGTGACATCCTCCATACAACATGTTTCCTAGGTGGTATGTATATTGTTGGATCCCTGTGGGGTGAGTAAATGGAGGGATACTAGAATGGTGAGGGTGTTGATTAGAAGGACATTGGGAGGACACATGGTTATTCATGGCAAGGTGAGAAGCTTGAAGTTGTTGGTAGTATTGGTTGTTTTGGTTCTCAGACTCTCCTATAGAGGAGGTGAGCATTCTTATATAACTTTTTGGCCTAGATGTATTTGAAATTTGTGTGTCTTTGTGACGATTGGGGGAGAAATAATTTTTTAACCTGTTAGTGGCAACTTGGTGTTGTGTCTAGAACAAGACTCGGCATGGGGAATCTTTTGCTTAGACTCAGCTGGTCCAGCATTTAGACACACGTCTAAGGCTCATTAGACTCGATAAAAATGTAGCGCTGCACATGCTCTAAGATACAAGACTTGCACATAACCATAGAAAAAATAGATGGTTATCCCAAATTACATACATGCATGTCCTCAAAACCATTAAATGTAGATACAACCCTTAGAACAAGTACGGTAAGGGACTTAAAGCCAACCTACGTGGCAATTTTGCTTATGTGGAGGAGAGAAACATACAAAACTAAGGGGAGTGGGCTCTCATGCAAGAGCCTGTCTCTACATGTGCTCTAGGAAAATGCAATAAATACGAAAAGAGGTATAGAGAGAAAGTTGTAGAAAATGAAATCTAATAGCCAACCTTATACCAACACTATTGTATAAGTGACAATATATGATGGCTATAAATGATGTGGCAGCTTCTTACAGTCATTGGTTGGCTATACTATTGAACTTGATCTTAAAATACAATGCAATGCAGAGGTTGTTTCTTACGATACACCATTACCTAGGATAGCGCTCTAAGATACACTCCATTATGAAATGCCTTGTACTCCCTTTGATCCTTATTAATGTTATCGGATTTGTCTAGATTTGAATTTATCTAGTCATATTTTAGTGCTAGATACATATGAATCTAGACAAATCTAATAACATTAATTTGGATTGGAGGGAGTACTAACAATTTTTATAAAGTTAGAGTAATTTCTATTAAAAAACACCATGTATTATTCTTTGAACTCTTATTATTTGAACGGTAAATCTTATAAGGGGCGTGTGTTGGCGAATTGTTCCAGCTAGCACTTGAAGATTTTTGTGCATGACCAATCTGAGGACCCTCGCATCCTCACACATATTTCACAATCCGACGCACTTCATTGGCCAACCTTGGTAGTTCCATGCGGTTCTCCATTTTCCCCATTCCCCTATCCTCTCGGTTGCTCATTTTCTTCCAATCCCCTCACGCTGACAGTAGCCGGTGTGAGGCAAGTTCCTTCTGGATTCTTTACAAATATGCTTGTTCTCTCCAGTGTTTTCTGGTCCTCGATGGTGATTTGTGTAGATCTGGGTAGAGAGAGGTATTTGGTGGAGAGGTGTCTTCGGCGACATGAGCGAAGAACGCGGTGAGTAAGTTCGTCTCACATGCACTCACACATCTATCTCATGGTTTGGACGATGAAGTAGAGAAATTTACGGGGGGTATTCGCAACATCAACGTATCTCATTTTGGCGGGGAAATCTCCGTCAAGGTGTTTATTGACGGTGAGGTAGGCCATCTCAGCGGGAAGGTAGCTGCAGGTTTTGGATTTCGATGGTAATGTATCTCGTATAGAGGGGGAATTGTTGGTGCTGGTTATTTTTTGACAATGAGATGTTGTTGGCGACGAGATATGCCTCGTGGCTTGTCTAGGTACATTTTTGGTGGTTTAAAATTTAGTTGATTTGTTGGATAGTTTTGTGCTATTATGAGGAGGGATCTTGTGAGATTTTTGTTCTAGTAATTTTGCAGTTATGATCTAGTAACTGGGTAGTTATATTCTAATAATATGGCATAGCTATGATTTGGTAATTTGGTATTTGGCAGTTATGATCAAGTACTATGATGGCTATAATCTAGTAATCTGATAGCTATGATTTGGTAATCTGATATCCGTATAGTAGCTACGATCTAATAATCTGGTAGCTATGATCTAGTAAGTTGGTAGCTATGTTCTAATAATCTTGTAGAGCTATGATTTGGTAATTTGGTATCTATGTGGTAGCTATGATCTAGTGCTTTGGTAGCTATGACCTAGTAATTGGGTAGCTATATATGTTCTAGTAATCTTGTAGCTACGATTTGGTAATCTGGTATCTATCTAGTAGCTCTGATCTAATAATATGGTAGCTCTGATCTAGTAATACGGTAGCTATGATGTCGTAATCTAGTAGCTATGATCTAGTAATCTGGTGGCTATGATTTTAGCAATCTTCTATTATTTGGTAATTTGGTTATTGTTTTTGAGTGGTATGTAACTTTGGACACTTACTTCAATGCCATCTAAAATAGTGCCTTTTCATTTTATTTTTTAGTGTTGGTCAGTTTCGAGGACATGGCTGTCATGAAAAGATATGTCAATAGACACGAAGGATAGAAGTTGTGTGTATTGTATGGATAGAGAATATTGTTCAAAGAAAGAAGTTATCGTCAACAAGTTTTAGTTTTAGTTTTAGATAGTTGTCAGGTTCATGCTGTGTGTTTTACAACCTCGTTTTCGTGCTACATACTAGTTTGATGTTTCCCTAACTATTCTCGAACTATGTTTGTAATTGAGTTTATGTATCTAAATAACCATAATATATGTATGTTATTTTTGTGATCCAAATCTATGAGATGTGTGTGTCTACATGTTGTTTTCTAGTTATTTTGATTTTTTACCGGGTTCATGTGTTAGATTACCATATTCTACTACAAAACACTGTCAGATGGTTTGTGTACATGTCTTCTTCTCTGGATTTTTTCTAGTTTTTCTCTCTTGGACCTTTTAGTTAGGGAGAAAGATGATATGGAAGTTTTACCTATGCTTTTTCATTGATAAAAAAGCTAGTAAGTAGGGTGGATGAAAAGTGGGAATTATTTTCATACCTGCAAATCACCTTTTACATGGAAGAAGAGTTTTCGGTGGTGTTGTTTTTTAGACAATGGGCATTGTGGTTTGGTAATAGTACTAGTGGCACAATTGGGTTTGCATGTTGGGCCAGAAGCTACCCCAGCAACCAAACCCCAAGTTGGATGAGCCACCACGAGAATGTTCGTGGGAAGGAAGAACACGTGAATCACTAGATGGGACCGGGAGATGTACGAGATGAGATTTCTGGGGCACAGTCCCTATGTAGCACGGTCCTTCTTTGAAACAGAGGGGGTACAACCTAAAACAACGAAGCCTGTGGCCCCTCCCTAATGCCATGTGCCTCATCCTGATGTATCTCGACTCATCATTTCTCCTGTACAGGAGAAACAAGTCGCACAAAGCCGATGTCCGCTTGGACATTGTCGGACTCCCCGACATGCCACTGTACCAGCTGATGTTAAGGAGTCTAAACACGGTGATATCATCTCAACCTTTTACCGCTAAGTTTTCTCATAAGCATTGCTTCTTTTGATTGGATGCACTCAATCCTGCTACATAATTCGTTCGGCCCATGTTCTGTACATAAATACATGCGTAATATGTGTTTCACAGTGATAGAGAGAATGGGAGAATTGACCACACAATCGTGGGGGTAGATTACGTAAATCCCACAAATACTAATCATAGTGACCTGAGTAATAACAGAATTAACAGTAATGATGGCAGGATATGACCAAATATTTCGGACATATTCGGTTTGCCTACCCCCCCCCCCCCCCCCCCCGCAGTCAAAACGGGAGATTCTCGGACGCTGAGACTGGACTGAAAGTCCAAGAATAGTGGTGATGGTAGGCCTTTGGTGAAGATTTCCGCGGATTGGTGAGACGAAGGCACATGAAGAACTCGAATGTGCCCAAGTGCCACACGATCTCGAACGAAGTAAAGATTGACCTTGATGTGCTTGGGCCGATAATGCTGAACCGGGTTCGTGGACATGGAGAAGGAGCCAACATTGTCATAGAAGACTACCGTGGTGCTGGGAAGAGGTCGATGAAGCTCCAGGAGAAGTTGGCAAAGCCAACTAGCTTCAGTGACAGTGTTAGAAATGGCCCAGTACTCAACCTTGGCACTAGAGCGAGAGATAGTGTGTTGTCACTTAGAAGACCATGAGACGAGGTTGTCACCCAGGAACACATAGTAGACGCAGGTTGAGCGGCGAGTGTCGAGACAACCGGCCCAGTCCGCATCGTTGTAAGCCATGAGACGATCCGTGGTGGATGGCACGAGCTAAAGTCCATGATGTAGAGTACCCTTGACATAGCAAAGGACACGCTTTATCACGATCAAGTGCTAATCTCGAGGGTCATGCATGTGAAGACATATATGTTGGACGGTGTAGGTGATGTCAGGCCATGCGAATGTCAGTTACTGTAGAGCATCAGCGAGACTCCGATATGCTGAGGGATCAGCAACCGAAGGTACAGTGGCAAAAGCAAGCTTCAGCGATGTGTCAACGGGGGCCAATGTAGGATGGCAGGCGCTCACGCCAGCACGCTCGAGAATCTCGAGAGCATACTACGTATGGGAGAGGAACATACCATGAGGATCACGTCGAATGGTGATGCCGAGGAAGTGATGTAGATCATCCAAATCTGTCATGGCAAACTCAGAACTGAGAGCGGTGATGAAGCACTCAAGCAGTGCTGAGGAAGATATTGTGAGGACGATGTCATCGACATAGAGTAGTAGGTAAGCCATGCCAAAGGTGGCATGCATGATGAAGAGAGACGTGTCGTACTTTGAGCAGGTGAAGCCGAAAGTGATGATGAAGGTCGTGAAGCGATGATACCACGCATGGGAAGCTTGCTTTAGCCATAGAGGGCATGGCTGAGGCGACACACATTATCGAGACGCGCAGAGTCGACGAAGCCAGTGGGATGATGAGAGAAAACCACCTCATCAAGACGCCCATGCAAAAAGGCGTTCTTGCCATCCAGCTGACAAATCTTCCAATTGGAAGAGATGGCGACAGAGGGAATAACCCAGATGGTAGCTGGTTTAACCACTAGGTTAAACATCTCGTCGAAGTCAATGTCTTGCTCCTGGGAGAAGCCACACAGCACCCAACGTGCTTTGTAGCAGTCGAGGCTACCATCTGGCTTGAGCTTGTGGTAAAAAACCCACTTGCCAAAGACGACGTTGGTGTTGGTGGGAGGATGCACGAGATCCCACGTGTCGTTGGCAAGAAGAGCATCATACTTGTCGGTCATAACCATGAGCCAGTTCGGGTCCTTGAGAGCACTACGAATAGACTTGGAGATGGGTGATGGAGCAGTGATGGTCGTGCCATTGAGGTTGAGAGACTCACGAGGACCCATGACCTTGCCAGCCTAATGACAGGCAACCATCTGCCGAACCGGGAGAACAGGAGCGGGCGATGGAGAGCGCATGGACAAGCTTGACGTGGACGAGCTCGACATAGATGCGCTGGAGGAGGCCGAATCAGCAGGAGATGGGTCACGGCCTGGTGGCGACGCGTGCGAGGCCGGATGGGGCGCCGAGTGGGCCAGCGTGCGCACGGGCGAGGCCAGCAATCGGGTCGTCGTGGAAGCAGCCGACATGGAGGGGGCCGAGGTGGACGTGGGGCATGGTCCAAGAGGAGAATGCGACCCAGTGTGCATGGGGCGCATAGGGACCACGAGCAGCTCGTCGATCGTATCAACATCGAGAGGCGGCGAGGGTGAGTGCTGCTACTGCAATGGTGTTAGAGTAAAACTGGGGCAAAAGGTAACCGAGTTTTGTCATAAACCACATGCTGAGAGATAATAATGTGACAATACTTAGGGTCCATGCAATAGTAGCCACGATGATTAGAAGGATAGCCGAGAAACACACATGCAGTAGAGTGATGCGACAGTTTGTTGGACATGGTAGTGGAGAGGTCGGAATATCACAAACAACTGAATGTGCGATGAAGTGTGTAGTCGGGCTGCTTGGAAAAAACAGCATAAAAAAGGCATGGGGTGACAAGAGCTTTGGTGGGTAGTATGTT
This sequence comes from Avena eriantha, assembly GCA_910589775.1. NCBI lineage: Eukaryota > Viridiplantae > Streptophyta > Magnoliopsida > Poales > Poaceae > Avena > Avena eriantha. The sequence goes on along the minus strand of OU342741.1, from coordinate 304,010,058 downwards.
CAGGATATAGGTGGACGTATTGAGAGCTTCAACCCAAAATTTGGAAGACATGCTAGCTTGGAATAAGAGTGTGCGTACTATGTCGTTAATAGTGGAAATAATGCATTCGACTTTACAATTCTATAGGGAAGTGTAGGGACACAAAAAGCGCAGGAGAAATCTGTGTTGAATGGAGAGGTCCTAGAGAGCACGATTATCAAATTCACGCCCATTATTGCACTGTAGAGCGTGAAGCGATAGAGAAAACTGAGTGACGATATAAGCACGAAAGTTAGACAAAGTAGGAAAAGCCTCAAATTTTACGCGAAGTGGGTACGTCCATAAGTAATGAGTGAAATCATCTAAAATGCCAAGAAAATATTTGTAACCAGAGACACTCTCAATAGGTGAAGTCCACAAATCGCAATGTATTAATTCAAAGAGACAATGAGTACATGTGGTGGAAGTAGAAAAAGGTAAACGAACATGGTGTCCAAGTTGACATGCATGACATAAGCTATCATTCTTTAGCACTTTATTTATGGGGAACGATGATGATGAAGCAAGGCACCAGAAAGCGTCGAGGCCAAGATGACCAAGGCGCCGGTGCCACAGGGTGGAGTCGGCGGTGATAGTGGTGAGTGCATGCGGCAAGGAGCTGGTCAGGTGGAGGTCACCCGAGCTAATGCACCTAAGAATCATTGCTCACATCCTAAGGTCCTTCACATAAAAACCCCAAGGGTCAAACTCAACAGAACATAGGTTGTCACGAGTAAACTAACAAATAGAAAGCAGATTTTTAACTATGCATGGAGTAACAAGGACGTCGCAAAGAGTAAGACGACAAGATGAAGTAGGGAGAGATGTATGGCTAGAGTGAGAGGTAGAAATAGAGGAACCATCCATAATATGTTTATGTGGAGGATTAGAAGAAAGGGATTTTAGGTTACGGCGTCTGAGGACATATGAGCGGAGGCTGCAATGTACATGATCCACTCTGAGGGAGCTTGCAGACTCATGGTGTTGAAGTAGCTCATGAGTGCGGATGGATCCCAAGTAGGTGTCACCGGGGCGCCGTAGTTGGGGTATCCAGTGTAGGTGTATGTCATAGGTGATGTACAGCGGGCGATGGGCTGGGAATGGCCATGTATCACTGGGCAGGACGGCCATGCGGCAGGGCGAACGGCTGCGGCCCGAGGAGTCCGGCGTGGGGCCGCCTTGGCCCATCATCTGGTACATGTGGATGGCACCAGTCCAGGCATGATGTATGCTGGGGATGATAGGAGTAGTCTGTTGCTACTTCTTATTCCCATGGTAGTGATCCAAACCGTTGTCGGTGGGATCACCATAGGGCACAATGGCGCCAAAGCTAGGGCGCATGGCGTAGGGATGCGATGGAGGGGCAGGACCGCGAGAACCCCTAGCAGGACGGGTCGTGATATGGGGTGGCCTGATCTTCTCAATAAGCGAGGGTGGTGGATGATGATAGTGGGTGGAGAGATACATTGCAAATGTATCTATAATTTTTGATGTTCCATGCTTGGTTTTATCTACTTTCTTGTGTTTTGTCCACACTTTGGAGTACTTTTCATATGATTTCTCGGACTAACCTATTAACAAGAGCCATAGTGGCAGCTGCCTATTTTCTGCTGTTTTTGGTTCCAGGAAAGTCAGAAAATGAATATTCTCGGAATTGGACGGGACAAAAGCCATAGTGCCTATTTTTCCGGAAGACATCTGGAGCCAAAATACGAGACAGAGAAGGGCTAGGGGCCGGCCACACCACCTAGCCGCGCGGCCAGGCTTGGCCCACGCCAGGGGGTGGTCTGGCCGACCCCAGCACCCCCTCGGCCTCTCCTTCCGCCTATATATTGCCCTCGGGACCAAAACCCTAAGTACCCGATCAAAAATCCACGAAAGAGTCTGTAGCCGCCGTCATCTCCATCCCTAGATCGCATAGTAATTTGTTGAACTTGAACCTATATATGTAATTCTGTTAAATTTTGATCGCTCTGTGTGTGGCATGTTATTGGGCGAAACAATCTACCCACGTTCTCTGAGTAAAATATACCACGACTTAGGGTTTGGAAACGCCCGAGTCAGTAGTTGAATCCGAAATTGTGATTGTGCCACTGCTATCTGAAAACAATGATCCACCGGTTCCACGATTGCTGAGGGGCAGGAGGTCTCCAAATATGACGGAATGTAAGTGGCACATAAATAAATAATTTAAGCTGCCACACTCCACGAAGCAGCAACTTATTTCAGATGTTGCACAACGACATGGCAACAGAAACAGCAATGTTCTTACTGATAATGCCCAGATGAGGAGCAAATGGGTACCACTTTCTGGCCTAATCTTGAGCCCGTCTATCTCCCCGCCTCTCTGCTCCTGCATCCCCTACATCTGGCGAAACTCCCGGATCTCCAGTAATCGGGTGTATGTGCTTCCACTTTATAAATTGTGGTCGTGCCATTTGCATGCGGCACAATCCACGTAGATTACGTTTAAACAAACCACCAGTGTCAGAATACACTAGTAGAAAAGGTGTCTTTGGTCCACGGTTATGTTCCCAATCCGGAACAGAGATCTAAATCGAGGCAGGAATTGATCTAAATCACAAATTCTTCCACAAATTAATGCGGGGTCAGAGCAACTTTTTCCTCCCTGGAATCCGGGACCAATAGTTCAGACTGGTAGGTCAACAAGTACAAATATTACAACTTAAAAAGGCACGGAGCTTAAGCTAAATAGAACTAGTTATCACACATCTCCTTGATCTTCCTAATCTTGGCCCAATGCGCATCTTCCTGCGAGAGAAAGGATCGAATTGTCTGCTCCTTCCTTTTAGCATCTTCCTTGCACAGCTTCAATTGTTTCTCTGCATTTTTCCTCATGCACTTGTCAATACTCGTAGTTGTGTACTGCAGGACTTTGGCCTGATGGAGATCGTTCCCTGCTTGAGTCAGTTCTTGCTCTGCTTTAGCCTTCAGGGCCAACGCCGCGTCCCTCTCCTTCTCGACTTTGATAACCTTGTCTTGCACCCACCTGAGATCTCGCTTATGCTTGGTCGTGTCAACTGGTTCCCATAGCTTCATCTCAACACTGTCAAGAAGTGAGTTGAATACGGATTCTTTCAACTCGACAATCATTTCCCATAGTTTATCCAGCGTTTTCTGCATCGATTTGGGCCACTCTGGATCTACCCATTTGACAACACCGCAACTTCCGCCTTGCATCATTGCACAATGTCCTTGACACCGTAGAAACCTCCTGCCTGTGTTTCGTCCTTCGAAGGCTACAAATTTAGCGGGCACATATCCATGTTTACATACCAGAGGATTGTCTTCATCCTCTAAACCGTGATAGTCGGAGTCATACATCGTCTGGTTGGCCTAACACATCATACGCACATGAATAAACGGATTAGATCTAGCTCAAAAAATAGATAATTGGCCACAGATGATAGAAATAGAGATGAGACGACTCACATCGAAATCACCGTCCCTGTCGTCACGACGCGTTTCCTCGCCGTCTCCCCTTGAACCCATGGCAAGAGGGGTGGGGGTGGCTACCGGAGAGGGGATTGGGATGGAGGCACCGTTGGCTAGCGGCTACGACAGGATGGGAGTGAAGTGGGGAAAGTGGCTTCGAGGGTAAGGAAGAGAAGTAAGGGGAGGAAGAGAAGTAACGGGGACGTGACACTGGGATGTGGCCCACTGAACTCGTGAGACGTGACACTCGAAACAGGGGAGTGCCTGGTGTTGCCAGTTTGTCCAATGCAAGCGTGGCCAATCATGCCACAGAACAGCCTACTCGTGGATCGCTCTCACGAAGACCATTCCAATCGTCCAAGGGCCCCAATCAAACGGTATGTAACAATCGTCAAGCAGAACAATTGTGTTAGGGCGTGCCTTCTAGAAGACTCGGTCTAACGGCTACCCATGCAATGACACTGGGTGTGGTTCATGAAAAGAACAGACATGCAATGACATCGGTGGATCCATGTGTGGTTTATGGAAGTAACATACATGCAATGACTCTAGCTATGGTTAATGAAAAGAACATGCATGCAATGACTCTGGCTGTGGTTCATGAAAAGAACAGACATGCAATGACACTGGTGGATCCTTATGTGGTTCATGAAAAGAACAGACAGGCAATGACACTGGTGGATCCTTACGTGGTTTGTTTAGAAGAACACACATGCAATGACACCGGGTGTGGTTTATGAGAATAACACACACGCAATAACACGGGTGGATCCTTATGTCGTTTGTTTAGAGGAACAGACATGCAATGACACAGGTGGATCCACATGTGGTTTATGGAAGTAAAAGACATGCAATGACACTGGTAGATCCTTATGTGGTTCATGAAAAGAACAGACAAGCAGTGAAACTGGGTGTGGTTCATGAATAGAACAGACATGCACTGACACTGGGTGTGGTTCATGAAAAGAACAGACATGCAATGACACTGGTGGGCCCATCCTTATGTGGTTCATGAAAAGAACAGACGCGCAATGACACTGGTGGATCCTTGTGGTTTGTTTAGAAGAACACACATGCAATGACACTAGGTGTGGTTCATGAAAAGAACACACACACAATGACACTAGTGGATCCTTATGTGGTTTGTTTAGAGGAACAGACATGCGATGACACCGGTGGATCCACGTGTGGTTCATGAGAAGAACACACATCCAATGACTCTGGTAGATCCTTATGTGGTTCATGAAAAGAACTGACATGCAGTGACACTAGTGTGGTTCATGAAAAGAACAGACATGCACTGACACTAGGAGACGTTCATGAAAAGAACAGACAGGCAATGACACTGGTGGATCCTTATGTGGTTTATGGAAGGAACAAAGATGCAATCACACAAGGTGGATCCATATGTGGTTTATGGAAGTAACACACATGCAATAAAACTGGGTGTGGTTCATGAAAAGAACAGACATGCAATGACACTGGTAGATCCTTATGTGGTTCATGAAAAGAACACACATGCAATGACACTGGTGGATCCTTATGTGGTTCATGAAAAGAACAGACAGGCAATGACACTGGTGGATACTTATGTGGTTTGTTTAGAAGAACACACATGCAATGACACTAGGTGTGGTTCATGAGAAGAACACAGACGCAATGACACTGGTGGATCCTTATGTGGTTTGTTTAGAGGAACAGACATGCAATGACACCGGTGGATCGACATGTGGTTTATGGAAGTAAAAGACATGCAATGACACTGGTAGATCCTTATGTGGTTCATGAAAAGAACAGACATGCAGTGAAACTAGGTGTGGTTCATGAATAGAACAGACATGCACTAACACTGGGTGTGGTTCATGAAAAGAACAGACATGCAATGACAATGGTGGGCCCATCCTTATGTGGTTCATGAAAAGAACAGACAGGCAATGACATTGGTGGATCCTTATGTGGTTTATGGAAGGAACAAACATGCAATCACACAAGGTGGATCCACATGTGGTTTATGGAAGTAAAAGACATGCAATGACACTGGGTGTGGTTCATGAAAAGAACAGACATGCAATGACACTGGTCGATCCTTATGTGGTTCATGAAAAGAACAGACATGCAATGACACTGGTGGATCCTTATGTGGTTTGTTTAGAGGAACGGACATGCAATGACTCTAGCTGTGGTTCATGAAAAGAACAGACATGCAATGACACCAGGTGTGGTTCATGAAAAGAATAGACATGCAATGACATCGGTGGATCCATGCGTGGTTTATGGAAGTAACAGACATGCAATGACTCTAGCTATGGTTAATGAAAAGAACACGCATGCAATGACTCTAGCTGTGGTTCATGAAAAGAACAGACATGCAATGACACTGGTGGATCCTTATGTGGTTCGTGAAAAGAACATATAGGCAATGACAATGGTGGATCCTTATGTGGTTTGTTTAGAAGAACACACATGCAATGACACTGGGTGTGCTTCATGAGAAGAACACACACGCAATGACACTGGTGGATCCTTATGTGGTTTTTTTAGAAGTACACACATGCAATGACACCGGTGGATCCACATGTGGTTTATGGAAGTAAAAGACATGCAATCACACTGGTAGATCCTTATGTGGTTCATGAAAAGAACAGACATGCAGTGAAACTAGGTGTGGTTCATGAATCGAACAGACATGCACTAACACTGGGTGTGGTTCATGAAAAGAACAGACATGCAATGACACTGGTGGGACCATCCTTATGTGGTTCATGAAAAGAACAGGCATGCAATGATACTGGTGGATCCTTATGTGGTTTGTTTAGAACAACACACATGCAATGACACCGGTGGATCCACATGTGGTTTATGGAAGTAAAAGACATGCAATGACACTGGTAGATCCTTATGTGGTTCATGAAAAGAACATACATGCAGTGAAACTAGGTGTGGTTCATGAATAGAACAGACATGCACTGACACTGGGTGTGGTTCATGAAAAGAACAGACATGCAATGACACTAGTGGGCCCATCCTTATGTGGTTCATGAAAAGAACAGACATGCAATGACACTGGTGGATCCTTATGTGGTTTGTTTAGAAGAACACATATGCAATGACACTAGGTGTGGTTCATGAAAAGAACACACACGCAATGACAGTGGTGGATCCTTATGTGGTTTTTTTAGAGGAACAGACATGCGATGACACCGGTGGATCCACGTGTGGTTCATGAGAAGAACACACATCCAATGACTCTAGTAGATCCTTATGTGGTTCATGAAAAGAACTGACATGCAGTGACACTGGTGTGGTTCATGAAAAGAACAGACATGCACTGACTCTAGGAGAGGTTCATGTAAAGAACAGACAGGCAATGACGCTGGTGGATCCTTATGTGGTTTATGGAAGGAACAAACATGCAATCACACTAGGTGGATCCATATGTGGTTTGTGGAAGTAACACACATGCAATGACACTGGGTGTGGTTCATGAAAAGAACAGACATGCAATGACACTGGTAGATCCTTATGTGGTTCATGAAAAGAACAAACATGTAATGACACTAGTGGATCCTTATGTGGTTCATGAAAAGAACAGACAGGCAATGACACTGGTGGATCCTTATGTGGTTTGTTTAGAAGAACACACATGCAATGACACTAGGTGTGGTTCATGAGAAGAACACATGCGAAATGACACTATTGGATCCTTATGTGGTTTGTTTAGAGGAACAGACATGCAATGACACCGGTGGATCCACATGTGGTTTATGGAAGTAAAAGACATGCCATGACACTGGTAGATCCTTATGTGGTTCATGAAAAGAACAGACATGCAGTGAAACTAGGTGTGGTTCATGAATAGAACAGACATGCACTAACACTGGGTGTGGTTCATGAAAAGAACAGACATGCAATGACACTGGTGGGCCCATCCTTATGTGGTTCATGAAAAGAACAGACAGGCAATGACACTGGTGGATCCTTATGTGGTTTACGGAAGGAACAAACATGCAATCACACTAGGTGGATCCACATGTGGTTAATGGAAGTAAAAGACATGCAATGTCACTTGGTGTGGTTCATGAAAAGAACAGACATGCAATGACACTGGTCGATCCTTATGTGGTTCATGAAAAGAAAAGACATGCAATGACACTAAAGGATCCTTATGTGGTTTGTTTAGAGGAACGAACATGCAATGACTCTAGCCGTAGTTCATGAAAAGAACAGACATGCAATGACACCAGGTGTCGTTCATGAAAAGAATAGACATGCAATGACATCGGTGGATCCATGCGTGGTTTATGGATGTAACAGACATACAATGACTCTAGCTATGGTTAATGAAAAGAACATGCATGCAATGACTCTGGCTGTGGTTCATGAGAAGAACAGACATCCAATGACACTGGTGGATCCTTATGCGGTTCATGAAAAGAATAGACAGGCAATGACATTGGTGGATCCTTATGTGGTTTCTTTAGAAGAACACACATGCAATGACACTGGGTGTGGTTCATGAGAAGAACACACATGCAATGACACTGGTGGATCCTTATGTGGTTTTTTTAGAGGAACATACATGCAATGACACCGGTGGATCCATATGTGCTTTATGGAAGTAAAAGACATGCAATCACACTTGTAGATCCTTATGTGGTTCATGAAAAGAACAGACATGCAGTGAAACTAGGTGTGGTTCATGAATCGAACAGACATGCACTAACACTGGGTGTGGTTCATGAAAAGAATAGACATGCAATGACACGGGTGGGCCCATCCTTATGTGGTTCATGAAAAGAACAGACAGGCAATGACACTGGTGGATCCTTATGTGGTTTGTTTAGAAGAACACACATGCAATGACACCAGTGGATCCACATGTGGTTTATGGAAGTAAAATACATGCAATGACACTGGTAGATCCTTATGTGGTTCATGAAAAGAATAGACATGCAGTGAAACTGGGTGTGGTTCATGAATAGAACAGACATGCACTGACACTGGTCTGGTTCATGAAAAGAACAGACATGCAATGACACTAGTGGGCCCATCCTTATGTGGTTCATGAAAAGAACAGACATGCTATGACACTGGTGGATCCTTATGTGGTTTGTTTAGAAGAACACACATGCAATGACACTGCGTGTGGTTCATGAAAAGAACACACACGCAATGACACTAGTGGATCCTTATGTGGTTTGTTTAGAGGAACAGACATGCAATGACACCAGTGGATACACATGTGGTTTATGGAAGTAAAAGACATGCAATGACACTGGTAGATCCTTATGTGGTTCATGAAAAGAACAGACATGCAGTGAAACTGGGTGTGGTTCATGAATCGAACAGACATGTACTGACACTAGGTGTGGTTCATGAAAAGAACAGACATGCAATGACACTGGTGGGCCCATCCTTATGTGGTTCATGAGAAGAACACACACGCAATGACACTGGTGGATCCTTATGTTTTTTGTTTAGAGGAACAGACATGCAATGACACCGGTGGATCCACATGTGGTTTATGGAAGTAAAAGACATGCAATGACATTGGTAGATCCTTATGTGGTTCATGAAAAGAACAGACATGCAGTGAAACTTGGTGTGGTTCATGAATAGAACAGACATGCACTGACACTAGGTGTGGTTCATGAAAAGAACAGACATGCAATGACACTGGTGGGCCCATCCTTATGTGGTTCATGAAAAGAACAAACAGCAAATGACACTGGTGGATCCTTATGTGGTTTGTTTACATGAACACACATGCAATGACACCGGTGGATCCACATGTGGTTTATGGAAGTAAAAGACATGCAATGACACTAGTAGATCCTTGTGTGGTTCATGAAAAGAACAAACATGCAGTGAAACTGGGTGTGGTTCATGAATAGAACAGACATGCACTGACACTTGGTGTGGTTCATGAAAAGAACAGACATGCAATGACACTGGTAGATCCTTATGTGGTTTATGGAAGGAACAAACATGAAATCACATTAGGTGGATCCAAATGTGGTTTATGGAAGTAAAAGACATGCAATGACACTGGGTGTGGTTCATGAAAAGAACAAACATGCAATGACACTAGTAGATCCTTATGTGGTTTATGAAAAGAACAGACATGCAATGACACTAGTGGATCCTTATGTGGTTTGTTTAGAGGAACGGACATGCAATGACTCTAGCCGTGGTTCATGAAAAGAACAGACATGCAATGACACCGGGTGTGGTTTATGAAAAGAACATACATGTAATGACTTATGTGGTTTGTTTAGAAGAACACACATGCAATGACACTGGGTGTGGTTCATGAAAAGAACAGATAGGCTATGACACTGGTGGATCCTTCTGTGGTTTGTTTAGAAGAACACGCATGCAGTGACACTGGGTGTGGTTCATGAAAAGAACAGACACGCAATGACACTGGTGGATCCTTATGTGGTTTGTTTAGAGGAACAAACATGCAATCACACTAGGTGGATCCATATGTGGTTTATGGAAGTAAAACACATGCAATGACTCTAGCTGTGGTTCATGAAAAGAACAGACATGCAATGACACTGGTGGATCCTTATGTGGTTCATGAAAAGAACAGACAGGTAATGACACTGGTGGATCCTTATGTGGTTTGTTTAGAAGAACACACATGCAATGACACTAGGTGTGGTTCATGAGAAGAACACACACGCAATGACACTAGTGGATCCTTATGTGGTTTGTTTAGAGGAACAGACATGCAATGACACTGGTGGATCCACATGTGGTTTATGGAAGTAAAAGACATGCATTGACACTGGTAGATCCTTATGTGGTTCATGAAAAGAATAGACATGCAGTGAAACTTGGTGTGGTTCATGAATAGAACAGACATGCACTGACACTGGGTGTGGTTCATGAAAAGAACATACATGCAATGACACTGGTGGACCCATCCTTATGTGGTTCATGAAAAGAACAGACACGCAATGACACTAGTGGATCCTTATGTGGTTTGTTTAGAAGAACACACATGCAATGACACCGGTGGATCCACATGTGGTTTATGGAAGTAAAAGACATGCAATGACGCTGGGTGATCCTTGTGTGGTTCATGAAAAGAACAGACATGCAGTGAAACTGGGTGTGGTTCATGAATAGAATAGACATGCACTGACACTGGGTGTGGTTCATGAAAAGAACATACATGCAATGACACTGGTGGGCCCATCCTTACGTGGTTCATGAAAAGAACAGACATGTAATGACACTGGTGGATCCTTATGTGGTTTGTTTAGACGAACACACATGCAATGACACTGGGTGTGGTTCATGAAAAGAACACACACGCACTGACACTGGTGGATCCTTATGTGGTTTGTTTAGAGGAACAGACATGCAATGACATCGGTGGATCCACGTGTGGTTCATGAGAATAACACACATCCAATGAATCTGGTATATCCTTATGTGGTTCATGAAAAGAACTGACATGCAGTGACAGTGGGTGTGGTTAATGAAAAGAACAGACATTCACTAACACTAGGAGTGGTTCATGAAAAGAACAGACAGGCAATGACACTGGTGGATCCTTATGTGGTTTATGGAAGGAACAAACGTGCAATGTCACTAGGTGGATCCTTATGTGGTTTATGGAAGGAACAAACGTGCAATGTCACTAGGTGGATCCATATGTGGTTTATGGAAGTAACACACATGCAATGACACTAGGTGTGGTTCATGAAAAGAACGGACATGCAATGGCACTGGTAGATCCTTATGTGGTTCATGAAAAGAACAGACATGCAATGACACTGGTGGATCCTTATGTGGTTCATGAAAAGAACATACAGGCAATGACACTGGTGGATCCTTATGTGATTTGTTTAGAAGAACACACATGTAATGACACTGGGTGTGGTTCATGAGAAGAACACACACGCAATGACACTGGTGGATCCTTATGTGGTTTGTTTAGAGGAACAGACATGCAATGACACCGGTGGATCCACATGTGGTTTATGGAAGTAAAAGACATTCAATGACACTGGTAGATCCTTATGTGGTTCATGAAAAGAATAGACTATGCTCACCCTGTCTGCTACTCCCTGATTGGTTGTCACGCGGATCATGCGCACCAACCGTTGATTCTGTGCGATCCAATGATGATCGTTGCACACCTCGTGCCCTTCACAGTACAGCGTGAGACAGCACGGATGTCTCCCTCCGCGAGACTTCTACAGGAAGGAAGACGATGCCGTCCATGGAAAAAGTCGTCGAGTGGTCATGTCAAGTTTAATCAATTCTGAAACGCCTACTACTGCTACTACAACTCATGCACAGGGCAATGGGGTCATCGAGTGCACGGTTGTCGACGGGACGCTGCAATTTATTGCCACTTGATTTTAATCAGACATATCCCATTTATACGCAGCACTCTCAATCTCACTTCCAACTGGGCCCTACCGCTAGTAAATTCCATGAGTAAAGGGCCCCCTTCGAGTAGATCTAACATTTCTAGAAATTAGTTCCATGCCACTTGCATGCAGTGGAATCGAGGTCTGCCATGAGCGTGTTTTCAATGCAGCTCTAAAGTGGAGATCGTGGTTGTTTCAAAAAAAAGGTAACTGAAAAAAGGGTGGAGATCGTGGTATCCCCCCGCCCCCTACCCACCACACGTGTCCACTCGAGGACTACGAACGGTCCGGTGTTTATAACCCCCCTCGACCTTCTTCTTTCATGAGCCCGTGTCATTTCCCCCCCAGTCTGTCTAGTCCCAAGACCCCAATCTACACCTGCCGCGCGCGCCGAATCTCCCTTGTTTGCACTACCTCCTTCCATTGGTGTGCCATGAAGCATACGTGTGGAGAAGATCCGGAGGTGAAGCCAGTTGAAGGCGAAGCAGCAGATGGCTCGGTCGTCGCCAAGCAGACGGAGGCGTCTTCTCTGGGCACGAACGCCGCTCGTCACCGTGCCGTCGAGGGTGCGAACTCATCCATCCAGCCAGTAGCCGTTGCCGCCAAGCAGCAGGTGGTAGCCATCACCGCCGAGCAGCAGTTGGTAGCCGTCGCCGTCGAGCAGCAGGTGGTAGCCATCACCGCCGAGCAGCCGGTAGTAGCCGTCGCCGCCGAGCAGCAGGTGGCCGACAACGTCGTGGTGCCAGCGGTAGATCTGGATGGGGGGCAGGCGGCAGGCGAAGGCAATCCGGTGATCTACATCGACGACCCCATCGCCGTTCAAGCAATCTTCAACGCAATCACGGAGAATGATGAGTTCGAGGAGGAGGTCCCTGACGAGGAGTCCGAGGTACTACATTGCTAGCTTCTCTAGTCGCAGCCGCAGTTTTCACTGTTCATACATAGGATTTGCTCAATCGTGTACAGATTCTTTTGCTCTTGAAGTAGGGTTCGATCGGTTGATTTATGCATCTGCCATCTAGTCACAAAACCCCAATCCGTCTAGTCACAAAACCCCAATCTGCTCATCAGCCATCTAGTTGAGTTTGCTAGTTGAGTGTTGATTTCAATACACAGCAGGCCTATAACATTACATTTATATTCCTCACTGAGCCCAATGATTCAATTTTGCCCCAAAATAGTGCAAGGGCATATGATGGTGTCGTTTTCTTAGGGATGGTTAGTGGCCCTGAGGCAGCTATGCACATAAACAATACAGGTTGTGTTGTTGGTATTTTGGTTCTCCAACTCCACCACTGAAAAAAATGAGGCCCTAATTTTTTCTCTCATATGGAACCTAAATATATAATATTTGTATTGTATGATGCATTTGTATATCCCTGAATATTGTTTGGTAGGATTACATTTCAATTTCTTATTGTGGCCAATGATTCAAATTTGCCCCAAAGAGAGGCAGACACATTGGTGTCAAATTTTTATAGGGATGAGTGAGCGAACCTGGGGCCATGTACACGATCAATATAAGCTGTGCAATTGTTACTTGGTTCGCTTATGCCATCTCTGTAGAAACTTATGAGGCTGCAATCTTTATTCTACATTCATAGAACTATGATATTTGAATTATCTATTCCGTGCATTCATAGTGTATAAGAATTACATTTTAGTTTGTCACTGAGGCCGATGATTGAAATTTGCCCCAAAAGAGTTCAATGGGAGACACGTATGACGGTGTCGTGTTTTAGGGATGGGTTGGTGAACCTGAGGCAGCAATGCACACAAACAATATAGGTTGTGTTGTTGGTACTTTGGTTCCCCAACTCCATCTCTGAAACAAATTATGAGGCCCTTGATTTATTCTCATATGGAATTACATATATGATCCTTGAATTGTTTCTGATCTTTTAATGATTGGTATGATGCATATGTATATGAATGGTTTTGATCATAAGTATTTTTAACATGCACCTGAAGATTAATTGTTTGGTTTTTTATTTATAATTACAATATTGAGGCTTGTTTTTGTACCTGACTATGTATATCCCTGAATAATGTTTTGTACGATTACATTTCAATTTCTTATTGTGGCCAATGATTCAAATTTTCCCCAAAAGAGAGGCATACACATCGGTGTCAGATTTTTTCAGGGACGAGTTAGTGAACCTGGGGCGATATACAAGAACAATATAGGTTGTGCAATTGTTACTTGGTTCACTTACGCCATCCTTGTAGAAACTTATGAGGCCTTAAACTTTATTCTACATTCATAGAACTATGATATTCGAATTACCTATTCAATGCATTCAGTGTATAAGAATTGCATTTTAGTTTGTCACCGAGGCCGATGATTGAAATTTGCCCCAAAAGAGTTCAAGGGGAGACACGTATGACGGTGTCGTGTTTTAGGGATGGGTTGGTGAACCTGAGGCAGCAATGCACACAAACAATATAGGTTGTGTTGTTGGTACTTTGGCCCAATTTCATATTCTCATATGGAACTACATATATGATCCTTGAATTGTTTATGATCTTTTAATGATTGGTATGATGCATATGTATATGAATGGTTTTGATCATAAGTATTTTTAACATGCACCTAAAGATTAATTGTTTGGATTTTTATTTATAATTACAATATTGAGGCTTGTTTTTGTACCTGACTATGTATATCCCTGAATAATGTTTTTTACGATTACACTTCAATTTCTTATTGTGTCCAATGATTCAAATTTGCCCCAAAAGAGAGGCAGACACATTGGTGTCAGATTTTTTCAGGGATGAGTTAGTGAACCTGGGGCGATGTACAACAACATTACAGGTTGTGCAATTGTTACTTGGTTCACCTACTCCATCCCTGAAGAAACTTATGAGGCCCCTAGATTTATCCTACATTCACTCTGATGCAATCATTTGTCATTGTGTTGAGATGAAATGATATATGAACCGATCAAACTATTGTTGAGATGCTTTATCTTTGATATCGACGGATATATTGTCTTACATATACATGTTGTCAATTCTTGAGTTGTAATACAATTCAATCATATGTATGAGTTCTAAGTTATGTTCTTAAAAATCAATAGGAGGATGATGATGAAGTGGACGATAGCAAGGAATCCAGGGACAACAAGAGCCGCTACGTGTTGAGGCGGTTACGATGTGGGCTAATATGTTTCCATGGTAGGGGGAGACTGTTTTTCCCATTATGTGGCAGAGCAATCAACGTGGACCTCAACAGCATGATCCAGCACGCGGAGGGCGTTGGCAGAGGCGGAGGCAGAAGCCATAGGCCGATTACCTTGTCGCGGCACGCAGCCTACGGCAAATTCCTCCGGGAGTATGTCAAGACTGGCCTGTATCCCATCGACTAGGCTGTCGCTGCCTCCTGCTGATAAACCCCTGCCCTGCTAGGCATCTCTATGTCCCGGCCTACTGCTGCAGTCCCTGCTTTTATTTTGTTCTAGTTAATTATTACCTGTGTGTGGCATGTAAGACAATATATCCATGGTGTCTCTGGTGAACCTTATATATTAATCTACTCCTTTATATGGAGTGCCTTAAAGTTTCTAGTGTTCAATTATATTTACTGATCATGCTCATGCACACTATAAAATATTTCTAGTGCTCGATTATATTATAATTGTCAAGAAATACATCAACAAGTTAAATTGGTCGAAATTTTGTATTGAAGTAACTAAATGTATCACACACATAATAAACTAGAAACTAAAATCTAGTTGAAACACATAATGTATCACCACCACTTGTTGTCGTCTTTGACTTGCTTTCCCTTCAGCCGCTTGATATCGCCACCGTCCCAAGATCCCTGCTCGTCCTGAAACCGCTTTCTGTCCTCCTCGCGCTTCTTCTCCTGCGCTAGCTTGCAACCAGGGCATAGCTCTCTCGCGAAAAACCCCGTCTTAACCATCCCATCTTTCATGGTAATGAGCTTACTGTACAACTCGTACGCCATGTAGGCGTCTCTGGCTGCATACTCGAGGCACACCTGGCTCATCGGCTTCCACTCCAGTAGTCGTGATCGAGTCGCTTCAATTTATTCAGTTTTTCATAGGATTTATCGATGATTTCCGCTGCCAGATCACCCATGCCATCCTTCGCTGGGTATGATTTGATCTTGTACAAATTTTGGATGTCGATGTGGTGCCCCTCTGGGATTTTTATCAACGCACGAGAAAGCATAATTGTGTCATTTGTGATATCCACGCTAGTGAAAGTTATCCCTTTCCTACACAAGAACTCGACCAGAGCCGGACAACGCATCTCATTTGGTTTACTCCTGCACTTAGATGGTTCTAGGGATGTAAGGGAACAAGGGATGCAGAAGTGGTGATCTCAAATTTAAATTTCACATACCTGCAGAAGTGGTAAACGAGGACCTCCTCATGTATGGCGATTTGCACGACAGCGATCTCTTGTGGAGGATTTTTTCGCTTATTTGCACGGGTGTACTCCAAGTCTAGCCCCACAAACTTGTGCTTCTATTTCTCAAGCAATTGCTCAAACCTGGCGAGAGTTGTCTCCATAGTCGCTTCATCATTTGTGTACACCACTGTCAAAGTCGTGGTGCCATGGGCAGGGACCAAGTGGGTCTCTGTAGTGCGTTTCCCATCGTCCATGCCTGCAAGGAAATGGGTGAAAGGAACTGCCTGCAAGGAACTGCCTTCGAGAGGAAGGAGAAGATGAACCGACGGTTCCAGAATAGAGGAAGAAGAAGCGCCCAGGAAAAACTGCAGAGGAATGACTGAGGAAGAGGAATGACTACAGAAGAAACGTGGTAACTGCAACTTTTGGTTCGAGAACTCACCGTGGTTACGTGGAGATCGTGGCAGTGCCGCCGGTTCAACAAGTGGGGCCAGTTCCTGCGAGAATGTCAAATTAGTTGTGCATTTTTCTATGCAAGAAATTGAGAGAAGTCATTTATATTTTGTCTTTCATAATTAAACACAATGAAGTTGGTACAACCCAAGAGATTTTAACAAAAGAGATTTGCTAGTTTAACATACAACAACACTTACAGGCCCAACATGGCAGAACTTGGAGATCCCCAGAACTTGAGCTACCACAGATTCCTCGGCAGAGGTGGCAGAATTGGTGCGGGTGCAACCACGGCGACGGCGAGCTCGGATTCTAGAGGAGGAAAACAGAACCGAGCATGGTCGACAAGGTGATAGATCTCACCGGGAACCAATTCTCGTCCCCGACCATGCCATGGGTGCGTCCATGGTGAGGGCGAGCTCCGACTCGGGATGGGGAGGAGAGCGGGGTCAAGTAGCTTCATCACTTCCCAGCTCTGCGCCATGGCAGCGACCACAGATTGCCGCTCCGGGGAAGAAGACGAGTAATGGAGGCGCCAACACTACAAGCCTATAGGGAGGAGAGCTGGGCCGAGCAGGTTCGTCCATGTCCCAGCTCCGTGCCATGGCTGCGACGCCCCACAGATTGCCGCTTCAGGGAAGAAGACACATAATGGATGCAGGCGCCAACGCTGCAAGCCTAATTGACACCTAAGCGACGGGAGCGACAGGAGCGACATAACAGCGAGAACTGACAGGGGGCCCAACTTGACGGCCGTTAGCCTGATTTTTTGTATTGAAACATAAAGTTGAATTCGTGCCGAAAAAGACCCTCTAAGTATTTGGCACGCCAACTATAGTCATCGCGGATGATATCAGGGAACTCGAGTACCGCGTTTCCTGGACACCCCAACTTTCGAGCCACAAAATGATATTCTCCTCGGATCGGGGTCACACATCAAGGTCCGAAGATCTTGGGGTTCAGGGTCGAGGTCTCGGGGTTCAATGGGATCGGTCTTCGGATCCGTGAAGGAGAACTTGGTGCACTGGGGTTCGGTCTTCGGATCCTTGTTGAAGGTCGTGGCATTGGTGGCGGCCTCGGGTCCATCGCTGATGGTTCATCGAATCCTTCCAGGTTGGTGTCAATCTTAGATCCAAGCCACTTTGGTCTTGTGGACGAGAAGGCCTTGACATATTATGGTACACACGGGTGAGCAGAGACCTTGTCGAGGTCTTGATCTTGTAGGGGTTCCTCACTTTGTCTTGAGCAGCACCACGACGGGGTATGGTATGGCCTCAGTCTTGTATTGAGCAGAAGCTTCTCTGCATAACACGACATACCCACCAAACTAACGGCAGGAGGAAGCACGTGCACGCATGGTTCTGTAGCTAAAGAAGGCTAGGCAGCAGGGCAGAGTGGCTGGCAGGAGCAAGCCATGGGGACAGCATCGTGCGTGGGCAGTAGGCTGGCGGAGCTAAGCAATGGGGAGGGTCCCGCGAGGCGGTGATGACCTGGGAGGCAGAGGAGGCACGACAAGGAGCCAGCGGGGACGTGAGCTCGAGAGGAAGCCAGAGCACGGTTGTCGAATGGGAGAACGACGATGACAGGAGGACATCTGGCGGCGTCCTGGGGCGCACCGCGTGGTGATGGTGGAGGACGACGCTGGAGGCCGGCGCATAGGAGGCCGAGGGCAGCGCAGGCGGCCAGTGACAACAAAAGAAGCACAGGCGGCAGGGCCGGAAGAAGCAGAGGCATCGGGGCCACGCTGGGAGGAAGCGGCGTCCCTTGTGGCCGGGCAAAGGGTGACCATCGACGGCATGATGGTGCTCGGAGACAGAGCACGGGAGGGTGGGTACCGCGAGCATGGACATGAAGCTTGGCGAGCTCGACAGAGAGAAAAGCTTGGAGGCGGCAGTGGGTGGTCGGGCTTGCTGCCGGGCGGGCCGGCACGCTCGCGGCCGAAGGCGGTAAGGTAGGGCAAGCAGAGGAGGAGGTTGTCCGCGATGAAGGAGGGCGACACGCTTGCGCAGAGGGAGGCTGGCAAGGACGTTGCAGCGGGTGACGAGGAAGGCGGCTTGATACGATGGTTTGAGGACCGATGGCGGTGGCGGGCTCCTAGCGATGCAGGATCGAGAGGTGGGGTTGCAGGGTAGGTGGGGATTTGTGGGGACGATGGGGTGGTGCGAGCGACATGTGAGGACGGGAGCAGGGTCGCGTCGCGTGCGAGAGGTTGTGGGTCTGTGGGGGTGGGGCTAGGCTTGACCGAGCAAGTGCGGGGCGGGTGCGAGACGTGGCCAGGATCGCACGCGTGGGGCAATAGGCATGATGGTGGGAAGTGTGGTCGAGCGAGCGTGTAGGGGCGCGCTGGCATGCGAGTGTGTATATGCGGACGTGTCGTGTGTGCTGCGTGCGCTGCTGTGAGGGTTAGGGTTGGTGGGGTGTTGGTTAGGTACAGGGTTGGGTCTAGGTTTAGAATAGGGTTTGGTTTTGGTTTGGGTCAGGCCTGCCGGGGTAGTAGGTGGCCTGGCCTATGGGCTAGGCTGCCTCCCCCGGCAACAAAATAGTTTTTATTTTGTTTGTCCATTTAGTTTTATACAAAAGACTTTTGTAAATAGTTTTTAGACAAATAAAATACCCAGGTAGACCCAGGGTTTTAATTTGAAACAAAGACAGGGGTATTTAGAAAACAAAGATAGGCTTTTAGAAAATAGTTTTAGACAAACAAATGCATGATGACATGACGATGCTTAAATGCAATGTGGCATGATGACATGAGCATGTGGTCATGATGATGCAAAAAACAAAAACACAGCGATTTTCTAGTAGTGGTTTTACCCAAGGTGCTACAATTCGACAGCACTAACGATGGATCTCGCCCTCGAGATCCGCCTCATGGTACAGGGAAGAAGACCGACGGCCTGAATCTTCTCGCTTCGTGTAGGTCTTTGTGACACCACTAACAAGGGTTCTTTCTCCACCTTGAAATCGGAGACACCACCAACAAGAGGTCGTTGTTCGCGTTCGTTGAGAGAACACTCCAGGGAACAAAAGACGAAGGTAGAGGTCTCGACAGATAAGGGCACCTCTAACTTCTGGGAGAGGAGTAAAATCACATTGATCCACCATTCAACATGAAAAAGCGAATGATAATAGTAGCGGTATGGTATCTACTCCATCCCACACTCAAAGCATTACTCTTTACATGAACAAAAGAATTGTGCAACCAACTCTCGGAATTCAGACTGAAGACCTTTACAAGCGATGTTCATAAACAAAGGATCGATGTAGGCTCTTCTGATGTAGATGATGTCGCCACTTTGGAAACCACTGGAAGATACAAAATAAATCGTATGAAAAGACACAATGATTAGGTTCCGCAAGGGTTCCATTGGCATGAACAACACATGCTCAAGGTATACTCCAACTTCACCAACGCTCATTCTTCTCATATGTTTTCAACGATACGAATATCCCCTCAAGGTGTAGATATAGATAAAGAGTTTAAGGACCAAAAAGATTGGATAAAGGGTACAACAAGTGAGATGCGGATTAGATGATTGTATCTCCACCGTTATAAAAGGAAGGAAGAGAAACCCTGAAGGTACGACAGAAACCCAACCACGAGAAAATCCTGGACTTGAATAAAAGATAAGAATAGATTCAAAATACGTAGAGGTAAGAGGATAATATCATAGGGGTAAGGATTAAAAACAAACCTACTTAGATCTATCCAACCGATTTTGCAAAAATATTTTTGACACTCTACATCGACAGTTAGCTAGGTTATCCTACAGGCTGGACCGGTGGGGTATCGCAACTGCTGAGCTCTAATACCACTTTGTAACACCCTCGAATCGGCCATATGCAAGTTTTAGCGATTACCGCCAAACCCGCATAGAAACGATTCAAAGATGCCCACCAGGCACTTGCGTGCGGGTGGAAAACGAAGTAATATCATTACACAATAGTTCATGATGAAACCCACAGAACATACATATACAACAACGACTCATCGAGTCAAGAATCAGATATACAGTACAATGATCCAAATCACCTTGAAAACGATACAACATCCGAGTACGGATAAGATGCAAATGGGGCTAAGAGCCCTGAAGAATAACCAATGGCGCCCATAACCCTATCCAGGCCAAGACGGAAGGGTAACCCTGCTAACGATGTCGATCTCAAACCTGCTAAAACAAAAGGGGTGCCGACAAAGGGCAAAGGAAAAAGAGAGCGGTTAGTACTAAGGCCAGTACATGGTGAGTCTAGAATTTGGTGTCTCTCGCCTACATAGGTATGATGGACTGAAGCGGCAGCGAAGCATGCACTAAACAACCTATAGAGACTCGATACAACCGTCGGCTATCAGAGAGGCATAAGAAAGACCTATTTAGGAACCAACCTGATACTAACACCAAACATACCCATCCTGGTATTTCCCCCTCGAGACCAAACAAGGAAGTCCCACCGAGGAAACTCACACAGTTGGCAATTTTATTCATTCATTCATCAAAGTCATATTATAACATCAATTCTTTAGCTATAGTTGTCTATGATGGAGAAAATGTGCTCCTAGTCATCCATAACCACAGACACGGCTTTTTGAAAAGATTTAACCCTGTAGGGGTGCACCAAAGTTTCCACACGCACTTCAACCCTGTTTGCCAGATCAATTAACATACACCCATCGGTATGTTGGCGGGGCCTAGGACATGATGCTTTCCCAGACCCAAAGCAAGTACATGGGGGCCACCCCACTAAGCTACCCGTAACGAAGTTGGCCGGCTCCGAAGATGGACCCAAAGGTTGCGAGATCGACCGAGAGATCAAAAGCCATAGGTATAATCCTCAACATAACGACCCACATCCTAAACAATATAGTAGTAAACACTCATCGAGCAACAAATAGTAAACATGGCATAACATGGCATACATGGCATAACATGGCATGAAAACGTCAAACTAGTTTCTAGCCCCTAGTACAGTATTTTGAAATCAGGTAATAAGTCGAAGAGGTTCCCATTCACCCCACATATGGTTAGCACGCTCAATCTCAGAACAGGTGTTAAGAACTCGGGTCCTAGGTGGACACTAGTGGGCAAGTAAAAACCAAATAACATCTATTACCCACTGGTGCCTTTGCATTATATCTATTTCCAGCAATTTTTAATTGACAAGTTATAATGAAAGCCATGATTATCTCCACCATTAAGCATTTGCCAACCTCCCAACAACTGTGGAACAACAGTGACGCGAAGCATCACCTGAGCAAGCAACTACGACTCGTAAGGCCGACTGTCTACCAAAAAACAGGCAATAGGAGGTGTCCAAGGCAATATAGAGGTTGCAAGGAATATAAATGGTGCATAGAAACTAAAGCATCGCAACACGAATAGCAATAGATGAACGGGAGAAATAAAGACTATAAAAGCAAAATAGGTAGAAATGGGGAGAATGCTCGCCTGGGAAACATAGCCGACGATACATTATCCGAAGAACTTGTCGATACTCATATCAACTTAACGGCCTAATCCACGAAGAACCAAAGCACTGAAAGAAACACCGGATGCACTATTTAATACTATGGTAGAAGATCGACATGTTCATGATATGATGCATGAGATGGCGAAGATGCGATGCAATTAGGCAATATTAAGCGAAACCGGTGATGAGGACATCCCTACAGTTACACCTACCCCAATTGCTAATGAAGAAGTTCCAATTGCAAAGAAGGATCAATCCAATGAGATAAGGATTGGACCAATCACAAGAGCTCGTGCTAAGCTACTACAACAACAAGTGACTTTGTTTCTTAATGAACCTGGTGTTTTAATTAATGAGAATTGTATACTACCTAAGTCTTTGAATTATTGTATGATCAGGTACTTAGGAGAAGAAGGCATAGCACGGAGCAAGGAGCTGAAGGAACATGGCGTGTTTATTAATGAAGAATGCACGAGGGAGGAGAGGGAGGAAGCGCAAGGATCTATCCAAGCCAAAGATCAACAAGAGATGGACGTTCTATGGCGCGGAAGAGAAAAGCCCCAATTCTCTACCACGGCAGGCTGCCGTGGCAGGAAAACGGAGTCCAGCTCTGCCACGACAGGCTGCCGCGGCAGAGAAGCCGACTAAAACTCTGCCACGGCAGTCAGTTTGGCCGAACTACTTTGTGGTCGGTTTGTATCTAGGTTGGGTGGAACCAACTCGGGTTCCCCCTTAGGCTGCCACCCCTGAACTCATAAATAGATGGGGCGCCATAGTTTAGGGATTTAGACCACAGTAAAATATTTTGGAGTTGTTTCTTTCATAGAACCTCTAGAATTACCCTATGTTCAAATTCTACAACTATAATTCAGTTTGATATGTTGTTCCATTGGGAAAAGTAGATTGCATACTACCGTTTGTGGTCACGGCTGCGTGCGCAAGAGTGTGATGTTGTGAATATCCTACAAGGTTTGAGAGTTGTTGCATTGGCATCAGGGATCGAGCGAGAGAGATCATAGCTACGCACTAGTTATCTATCATCCACCATATCATCGACAAGAGCTTGCTGAGAAGATCGGGCCACCCCATATCAACTGGGGTTCCGACAATTAATTAGATAGTTCAGGTTGTTTAAGTACACCGCAATTTAAATGTTGCCTTAATAAGGCAAGACATGGCATCGGTTTGCTACACAAATTTATATGGAGCCAATATAAGACTAGAAAAGTCCGCATAATGTCTCCATATTTAATTATTAGATGAGTCAACATAATAACCCAAATGAAAAAATATGAATGCAATTATGAGAAATTCAATATGCAACAATTTATATAGATGGCATTTATAAAAAATAGGGGCTCGGATCGGGGTCACACATCAAGGTCCGAAGATCTTGGGGTTTAGGGTCGGGGTCTCGAGGTTCGACGAGATCAGTTTTCGGATTCGTGAAGGAGAACTTGGTGCACTGGGGTTTGGTCTTAGGATCCTTGCCGAAGGCCATGGCATTGTGGCGGACTCGGATCCATTGCCGATGGTTCATCGGATCCTTCCGGGTTGGTGTTGATCTTGGATCCGAGCCTCTTTGGTCTTGTGGACGAGAAGGCCTTGGCATATTATGGTACACACGGGCGAGCGGAGATCTTGTCGAGGTCTTGATCCTATAGGGGTTCCTGACTTTGTCTTGAGTAGCACCACAACGAGGTACTGTACGGCCTTAGTCTTATATTGAGCAGAAGCTTCTCTGCATAACATGACATACCCACCAAACCACTGGTAGGAGGAAGCGCGTGCACACATGGTTCTGTAGGTGAAGAAGGCTAGGCGGCATGGCATAGCGGCTGGCAGGAGCAAGCCACGGGGGCAACGTCGCATGCGGGCAGCAGGCTGGCAGAGCTAGGCGATGAGGAGGGTCCCGTGAGGCGGTGATGACCTAGGAGGCGGAGGAGGCGCGACAAGGAGCTGGCGGGGACATGAGCTCGAGAGGAGGCCAGAGCATGGTTGTCGAAGGGGAGAACGGCGACGACAGGAGGACGTCCGGCGGTGCCCTAGGGTGCACCATGTGGCGACATTGGAGGACGACCCTGGAGGTCAGCACACAGGAGGCCGAGGGCGGCGCAGGCGGCCAGCGACAACAAAAGAAGCAAAGACAGCGGGGCCGGAAGAAGCAGAGGCATTAGAGCCACGCTGGGAGGAAGCAGTGTCCCTTGTGGTAGGGCAGAGGGTGACCAGCGACGGCACGATGGTGCTCGGAGACAGAGCACGGGCGGCAGGGTACCACGGTCGCGGACGCGGAGCTTGGCAGGCTCAACAGAGAGGAAAGCTTGCGGGCGGCGGTGGGTGACTAGGCTGGCTGCCGGGCGGGCCAGCACACTCGCTGCCGAAGGCGGTAAGGTAGGGCGAGCAAAGGCGGAGGTCGTCCGCGGTGAAGGAGGGCGACACGCTCGTGTAGAGGGAGGCTGGCAAGGATGCTGCAATGGGCGACGAGGAAGGCGGCCTGAGACGGTGGTTCAAGGATCGATGGCGGCGGCGGGCTCCTGGCGACACGGGATC
Source organism: Avena eriantha (assembly GCA_910589775.1). Lineage (NCBI taxonomy): Eukaryota > Viridiplantae > Streptophyta > Magnoliopsida > Poales > Poaceae > Avena > Avena eriantha. The sequence continues at coordinate 303,985,339 of OU342741.1, read as the reverse complement.
GAGAGGTATGGTTGTAGGGTAGGTGGAGATTCATGGGGACGATAGGGTGGGGCGAGCGACGCGTGAGGACAGGAGCAGGGTCTCTTTGCGTGCGAGCGGTTGTGGGTCTGTGGGGTAGGGCCAGGCTTGACCGAGCGAGTGCAGGGCCGGTGCGAGACGTGGCCGGGATTGCATGCGCGGGGCGAGAGGTGTGACGGTGGGAAGTGCGGTCGAGCGAGCGTGTAGGGGCGCGCTGGCGTGCGAGTGTGTAGACGCAGCCATGTCGGGTGTGCTGAGCGCACTATTGTGCAGGTTAGGCTAGGTGGGGTGTTGGTTAGGTACAGGGTACGTCTAGGTTTAGCCTAGGGTTTGGTTTTGGTTTGGGTCAGGCCTGCCGGGGTAGTAGGTGGCCTGGCCTACGGGCTGGGCTGCCTCCCCTGGTAACAAAATAGTTTTTATTTTGTTTGTTCATTTATTTTTATACAAAAGAATTTTTTAAATAGTTTTTAGACAAATAAAATATCTAGGTAGACCCGGTGTTTTAATTTGAAACAAAGACAGTGGTATTTAGAAAACAAAGATAGGCTTTTAGAAAATAGTTTTAGACAAACAAATGCACGATGACATGACGATGCTCAAATGCAATGTGGCATGATGACATGAGCATGTGGTCATGATGATGCACAAAACAAAAACACAACGATTTTCTAGTAGTGGTTTTACCCGGGGTGCTACACTTATGAAGAGGCCCTGCAAGAGGAATCATCACCGCAGACTCCCACCATGAGAGCTTGACGACGAGATTCGTCTGTAATCCACTGGTACAACGTCGATGCACCAGAGAAACGTTACCCCACTGCGGTGACCCAACATACCACTGCATGATGTAGTACACTATAGTCGTTGACATAACACCAATAAAACACCGTTCACTAGTATTACATCCCTCAGAGTGGTACAACAGAAATACAACAGGTCCAAGACATGACTATAGATTACAACTCGACTCTTTACAAAAGATCCAGAGAACACTCTATGTTAAAGAGAGAGAAAGAAACGTCTTACAAAGAAGAACCAAAAAATAATAACTCAGAACTATCTAGCTAATAAGACTAGCATCTAAACTATCTAGCTTGCAATTGCAGCTAGTGCAATGCTATATAGAAGTATTGTTATGGCTAGAGTATCTACTCCTATCTAATCAAGATCTTTCCTTTCCTTTGGTTGATGTATATGCTGACTTCATTGACTTTATTGAAGAACTTGAGCTGCCGACGATGGTTTCTTGAGCAGGAATTGATGTTGACGTCGTCTTCAACGGCTTAGAACCTAGCAAGGGTTAAGAAGGTACGGTTGAGTACGAGCGTGCTCAACAAGTTCACTAAAAAGGAGTGTATGAATCACTATCTCTACAGCCACAGACCAAAGGTCATAGGCAATGCAGGTTTTCGTAAACATTTCTTCAAAGGTTGCTTTTATTCTGAAAACTATGTCCGACAGCCTTCACAGGTTGACCAAAACTTTCATGGAGTTCCTTTCTTGCCGCCTTCGTAGCTCCTCCCGGAATAGGGAGTAACATGTCGTAATTCTTACATTCTGCAGAGGTGCGTTACTTTACCCATAAGAGACCTTAGCCTTTTTGCACACCCAAGTCGTGAGCTTGTCCATACTTCCTTGGTATGGGTCCCAGTCTAAGATCCAAGCCAATCACTGCCCCCTTCACGACCCCGTATGTCCCCTTGGTGTATACCATGCCCACATCTTGAATTATGGCAATGGTTGGTACAGAACGTCAGATGCCAGAACTATCGTGGGACGTTGAGGGCTCCCACCCATATGCTTCATATCCTCTACGAATTACTAATTCATGCAGGCTACAAGGATAACAGTCACGACCTGGCCATCCGGATGCATGCGAGAGGAAGAAGATATAGCTGACTTTATCGTCCCATTCCAAGTCTTATGGTTAACACGTAATATACGGTGCTAGAATCATTGGAGACATTGGTTGTTAAGTCGTAGATATTATGTTCCTTTATCCCTGGAACTATACCAATAGATTATTACCACTTGGTAAATAATCCATAAGCATATTATTATGAAAATAGTATTTTCTGACCTTTTTGAAATGCAGGTGATGACAACATTTGAGTTACAATCATTTGATAGAAAATAATCAAAGGACATGAGCAAGTTGTGAACTTGCCTTTTGTGATTGCAAGATTATGCACTCACGGTCTTCAAGACAATAGAAGATCCAAATTCTATAAACAGCATAATTGGTCTGGTAAGGACTAATGTTTAAAGAAGCAAGATGCAACGATGTATAAGTAATGTAATGCAATTTGATAAACGCAAACCCCTAGAATAATCTTATCTAGTCTAGGGTTTGGAGTTGGTGATGAGTTCTTTGGAATATGTTGCACTTTTATACCAGCTTCACACATATGCTTCTTGTTAAAGCTTGTGAGAGTGTGTGAAACAATATGTAGATACAACAAGTAGCATGCAATACTAAAGCACTCAAGTGTGGAATGGCACACATAAACTGCGTGAGTAGGATTGTCCATTCATTAGAGTCTTCATAGCAACACTTAAGGATTACTTTTAATGTTTCTATAAACATGGGAATGGCATCATATTAAATTATGAAAAACTTTGTTTAGCTTTTAAAGTGGATTCCCAAACTTGTAAAAGAATTAGTATTCAAATCTTGATGATTTTATAATTTATAAAATATTTTTGGTGAGTAAAATTTACTTTATTTTTAAATGGTAGTTTTAGTAAGTACAACTTAAAATGGTTAGACTTGTCTTGACTTCACTTAAATATCAATGGAACTTTTTATTATACTTTTAGATATTAGATGACTTATATTAAAGGCATAAGCAAAGTTTTATATAATTTATATGCATTAAAGCAAAAGAAAAGGGTTTTAACTAGTTTTATTAAACCTTTACCTTTTATTTTACTTCAAAATTGAGAGTTGATATTTTTGATGTGTAGATTCTATTTTTTTGATCAATTTGATGTATTATATGTATTTTTTTGATTTTAAAATATTAAGATATGATTTTATAAGTTTTGTCCCTTATAAAAACTAAATAAATAATAAATACTTAGTCAAGTGACACAAAAATAAATGAAATAAGTTTGCAAATGTAGATTTTGTTTTTCTAAGAATTTTGGTATATTATTTATATTTTTCTTATTTACCAATATTAAAATATGAATTTTCAAAATATTATTACTTACAAAATCTTTATTAAATAATAATTATTTAAATAGTTAACACAATGATGTTTGATAATAAAGCTAAATTATATATTTTATTTTTCTGAACATTTTGATATATAACATATTTTTCTTAGTTATAAAACAAAATATATTAAATTTATAAGATTTAATCATTTTCTTAAATTCCAAAAAAATATTTATAATCGAATTTATAATATATAATCTATTTCCTAAACATGAACTACGTTTTATACCGACCCCTACTCTAGCCACACACCCTACCCCGTAGGCCATTGGCTACGTCGGTAGCCACGTGGGCGTGGACCAGTCAAACTCATGACGTGGCAGGGTTGTGACGCGGTCCGGCGTCGGGGTGAAGTCACCTCGCCGGAGATGCACAGACGGCAAGCGGCGACGGTGATCTAGTGTAACTAAGCTAGTGTTCTTGGTGTCGTTGGAAAGAGGAATCTAAGGCGAAAAATCTAGTGGTGGCACCGTCCCAGAATGGTCACCGGAGCCTCAGCTCCGACGAGTCCCGACGGCGGTGAGTGGAGGCTGCTATGGAGAGGACGATAGAGAGGGTTAGGGGTGAATCAGAGAGGTGCGCGAGCACCGGTAGCTCACCAGGAGTCCGATGGGTGTGATCGCAAGGACGGAGGAGCATGATGACCCACAAGTATAGGGGGTGTATCGTAGTATTTTCGATAAGTAAAAGTATCGAACCCAACGAGGCGTAGAAGGTATTGGCGAATGGCTTGGAGCAGGAATTCTCTGTAAATACTTAGCACACGGATTTTTAGGGGTTTTTATAATGCAAGTAAATAAAGTACGAGTAAATAAAAGACAATAAGAATAAATGCAGCAAGTGGCCCAATCCTTTCTTTAGCAAAGGACAAGCCGGTTGTATTACTTAAGATGACCAAACATTCTCGAGGACACACGGGAATATCGTCAAGTGCTTTCGCTTCATATAGTTGATTAATCTTCTTTAGTTTGCCAAGTTTTGTGTGGGTGAACCTATGCTAATGTATCGACCTTCCTAGGACTAATACATACTTGTGATTATACCCCTTGCAAGCATCCGCAAGTACAAGAAAGTAATTAAGGTACAACCTAACCACAGCTTTAAACTCTAAGATCCCGACAACTCTTGTGCAAGGGTATCCTAACGGGGTTCAGATTTCTGTCACTCCGGCAACCCCTACGATTAGTAGCCAAATACACAATGCATTCCCCTAGGCCCATATAGGTGAAGTTTCATGTAGTCGACGTTCACATGACACTACTAGAAGAAGTACACCACAACTTAAATATCAAACCATTGAATCTTTCTCAACACAACTCCAGTACTAACAACATGACTTCTCACATGTCCTCAAGAACTAAATGAACTACTCACAAGACACCACATCGTTCAAGATCAGAGATGATATAGTGATATGTAATAATCTGAACATAGACAATAATTCAATGGTTCACTCAATGGCATCAACTACAAGGAGTAATCAACACCGAGAAAGTTTCCCCTAAGAACTATGCAAAATTCAACCCAATTGTTACAGCGGTATGATGGTGGTTATGATGGTGCTGGTGAATATGATGGTGGTGATGATGATGATGATCCCGATGAAGTCCAGCTTGATGGTGGTGTTGATGTCGACGATCTCCCCTCTCCGGGAAGGAATTCCCCTGGCAGAATTCTGTCTGCCAGAGAGATCTTTCTCTCTCGGTGTTTTCCGCCCCGTAGAGGCGGCAAAATCTTTTTGTGGTCGCTCTCCGGGTATTAGGGTTCTGTGGAGATAATATACGCTAGAGGGGAGAGCCTGGAGTGGGCCAGGGCGGCCACACAAACTGGTGGCGCAACCTAGGGCTGCCCGCGCCAGGGGGTGGTGTGGGCCCCCTGTGGCCCATCTTCACTTCCCCTTCTGGCAATCTTCGTCTTCTGGAAAAATAGAATTTTCCATGTATTTTCCCGGATTTTCTGATCTTCGTGAATTTCGCCTCCAAACAGCCCCTTTTCCATCAGAATCCTGACTGCAACAGTCCATGCTCCAAAAGACATCAACCATGCAAAAATAGATGAAATAACATAAGTATCATCGCTTAATATGAAATATATCAAAAAATAACAGTAAATTATGATATAGAATAGTGATGCAAAATGGACGTATCAACTCCCCCAAAGCTTAAACTTTGCTTGTACACAAGCGAAACTGAGCTCAATAAACATGACCTCAGGTTTATGGAGTGAAGAGTCGATAAAAGAATACTGACAAGAAGCATTGATGGCTCAATGTACAGCGCCAGAAAAGTGCTGGTGCGGTGTTGATGTAGAGCTCGTTGGGAACCCCAAGAGGAAGGTATGATGAGCACAGCAGCAAGTTTCCCTCAGTTATGAAACCAAGGTTTAATCGAACCAGTAGGAGCAAGGAAACACCCCAAAGGTGTTGCTAGCTGAGCCTTGGCAGGGCGCACTACCGGTGATAGTAGCAACGTGGAGACCTGCACAACACAACCATAGAACTTTGTCCCCAACTTGCAATGAGGTTGTCAATCTCATCGTGTTTTGTGGAAAACAAAGGATTAAACGTATCGAATGGAAAGAAGTAAAAGTTTGAAGAAAGTAAACACAAAGAAGTAAACATTTTATAGATTGTATGTAAAGAAAAGGACCGGGATCCATAGTTCACTAGAGGTGGCTCTCCTTAAATAGATAACATGTTGGGTGAACAAATTACAGCAGGGCAATTGACAAACATCGAGAAAGCAATACATGCATATACTAATCATCTTGACTCCTTTGGAACTTGATTGGGCATTACATCATTATACATAGACCGCCATCGAACTGCATCTATGACTAATAATCCACCTTCAGGTTATCATCCAAACCCCCTTCAGTATTAAGTTGCAAGCAACAGATTATTGCTTTACAAACTGCGTGTAAAGTAAACAATACGATTGTTCTATGAACAAAGGATTGTTGTTTTCTCCCTAGTAGCAACAGCACATCTAGTACCTTAAAGATTTCTGTCACTTCCCCAGATTACTAGAGGCATGAACCCACTATCGAGCATAAATACTAACTCTTGGAGTTGCTAGCATCTAATTGTCCAAGATAGCTACTAACAACGGAAAGCATGCAAGATCACAAATAACAAATACATGATAGAATCAATAATCAATCTGAAATAGCATCTCAATATCCATCGGATCCCCGCAAACACAACATGCAGAATTACAAATAGATGATCTTGATCATGAACGGAGCTCACAAGATCTAAACATGAAAGCACAAAGGAGGAGAACCAGCCATCTAGCTACTACATGGATCCGTAGTCCAAGGATGAACTACTCACGCATCACACCGGAGGCTTGCATGGTGATGAAGAAGGCCTCCAGGGTGAATTCCCCTCTCCGGCAAGGTGCCGAGAAGAGCTTCAGATCCCTCCCGATCTAGGGATGGAGATGACAGCGGCTACAGACTCTTTCGTGGATTTTATTGATCGGGCCCTTAGGGTTTTCGTCCTGAGGGCATCTTATAGTCGGAAGGGGAGGCCGAGGGGGTGCCAGGGGCCACCACACCACCCCCTAGCGCGGGCCAAGCCTGGCCGCGCGGCCAGGTGGTGTGGCCGGCCTCTGGACCCTCTCCGTCTCGTATTCTGGCATCTGATGACTTCCGGAAAAATAGGCACTTTTGCTTTTGTCCCGTCCAATTCCGAGAATATTCCTTTTCTGACTTTCCTGGAACCAAAAACAGCAGAAAACAGGCAGCTAGCACTGTGGCTCTTGTTAATAGGTTAGTCCAAGAAATCATATGAAAAGTACTCCAAAGTGTGGACAAAACACAAGAAAGTGGACAAAACCAAGCATGGAACATCAAAAATTATAGATACATTTGCAATGTATCAACATCCCCAAGCTTAACTCCTGCTCGTCCTCGAGTAGGTAAGTGATAAAAAGAAAGAATAATTTTTGAGGTGACATGCACCATCAAAGACTTGATCAAAGTATTTGTAAAACATTCAAAGCTAGGATCATATTACTTCAATCATAACATGAAAGACAAAGTTCTAGCAATAAGACAAAGAAACTATGATGCAACATGAAAAGGCACAAACAAAAGATTCATGAATAACAATGCTTTGCAAGACGTTTGTTTGTTTCACATAAAGAAAACATAGCATAATAGTACTGCTTGTCCCTCATAGAGTAGCAAATATAAATGCATAGGACACCTTCAAAGTTCATAAGAGTGACTAGATACAAAAGTTTAAAACAAGCAATATCAAGTTATGCATCAATCAACTAGTCTTGGGACAATGCACATAGAACTAAGAATGGCCACTATGCTCTCAAAGTAGGTGCATAAAGGTAGAAGGTGGAGACTCAATATAATGGTAGAAGAAAGGCCTTGTTATAAAAGGAAGTAGGGATTCAAGTCTCATAAAGAGCTTCCAAAAATTATGGTACTTATAGCTTTCAGCTCTCATTGCCCCTATCATAAGCATCTTGAAGTGATTAAGGTTAAAGTGAACAAACTATGGTGTACATGCTTGAAGAAGTATAAGTTAGAAATCTCATATCCCTTGTATACGAGGGCCTCTCCTCATGCTACTCAAGTTTAGTCACCGGTAAGTTCTTGTCATTGTAAGTACATGTGTACATAGAGAACCGCCAACGGGGTACCCCTTGCCCGATGATACGGAAGAATCCCCATATCAAAATGACAAGGCAAGCAGACAACGAGCATCTCAGCAATCTTCTTATTTACCATGGGAATATGGTGCTTTTTTCTCTCTTTCCTCTTCTTTCTCAATATAGGACTCTTTTTTTTATAAGAAGAATGCTTCATAGACTGCTCATTATGGTTACGCTGTAGGTTTCCACCATGTCAGCATGGATTAGACCAGCGGCCCAGGCATTTCTCTAACACATATACATAACTCCATGGACTTACAAGCTCCCCTTTCATTTCACACCGATGACATCCATATACAAAAGAGCATGATATCAACTAGGTACAAGTACCAAGTGCAATGTTGAAAGCGTTCCCCATGAAAGCATGGTTATGCTAATTTCCAACAAATAAGTGCAAGCATATAAAACATAGACGACACAATGGTTCAAGTTTATTAAGGGCAAGAAACATAAAGTGTGCCATCAAGTTCGTGAGAGCTTTAATCACTAGTTTTCTCATAACAAGTTTAATTTGGAAGGTAAACAAAAGCATGAATATACTTGGAATAGCATAAGCTAGTAGGTAGGTATGGTGGACTCTTTGGAATAAATTGGTTTAAGGAGTTGGATGCATGAGTGGAACTCATACTTGGTTGTGGAGGCTAGCAAAAGACTAGGAGCGACAAACTAAGAGAGCAATAATGGCCATAATCATGCAGAGCGACAAAACATCATTGATCAAAGCATAAAATGATACTACAAGTTGAAATCTAAAGGATCATAAAGGCTATGGTGACTTGATATAGTCATAACATGGTGTGAGCATGTGCTAAGTCAACCCAAATAAAGCATCAAAGGAGAATACCACTATACTATGCTTTAATATGCTAAAACAATGCATGATTCATCCAAGGCACATTAAGCAATCTGAATTGTTTATAACAAGTCATGCTACAACAAAGAATACTAAGCATAAAGCCAAAACAATATCAAGCATGGCATGACAGAGCATAGGCCACCGTCAAAAACGAGCTCTTTTTACCACATAAGCATGAACTTTCCTACTCTTTTCCAAACCAAACCAAACTATTTGCAAACCAATGTATGAAAGAGGGGTCCAACCAATTTATTCAGAAAACTAAGAAAACAAAAGCAAACAAAAAACCAAAATGAAAACGAAGAAGAAGACGCTCCTAGAACAACACAACTGTGCATGAAACAATAAAAATGAAGCGTTTGGAAGAAACCTGGGATTTTTATTGATGAAGAGGGGAATACCTTGGGCATCCCCAAGATTTGACGCTTGTACTTCTTGGATATTTATTGGGGTGACACGCGTGGCATCCCCAAGCTTGAGCTTTATTCCATCCTTCATCTCATTACTCATTCCTTCCATACACCTGAAATTTTTCCTTCATACAAAACTTCACACAATCTTTATTAGCAACATCAGTGCACTCAAGATAATAAGTCTTTAGGTTCAGTTCTAACACCAAATAAACTTCCATTAGAACACTAGATACTGTAGCACTTCCCTCAGAAATCTCAATTCCCCAAAAGAACTCAAAAAGGAACAACAAAAAGCAAATGCAGAAAATGGCCGAAATCTGTCAAAATAGACCAGCAGGTAAAGACGAATTTTTTTGAAGACCATCTGTTGCTCAAATCAAACATTGTTGAACAAATGAAAGTTATATAACAACCTGGGGCAGAAGCACAATAATTCACGCCTCAAAAAGACGTTCAAAGATTTTACACAAATTTTTACGGTGAAGCACAAAAATCTGCTTTAGGACAGCAACTTTCCCAATCATTACTTCTCTCTCATTAGAGGTTACTCTTGGCACAAAAAGAAAATAAAAAGGATAAGGAGTGGTTATTACAGAAGTAATAACTTCCAAGACTCATCTAAAACTTTTGGGTTATCTCCCAATAAGTACTTTTCTTTAACGCCTTTAAGTTAGGCATAAGAAGCAAGAAAGAATCAAGTGTTCTCAAATGAAGAAGCATTAAGATCAATACCAGAAATATTTTCAACAAGGCAAGGTATATCATCCAAATAAGTTCTAGAGTATCCTCTCTCAATGCTCTTAGGTTCACTATTCTCATCAAATGGGTTTGTAGGAACAATCCAATCAAGATTCTTTTGTATGGCATCATGTATTGCTACTAGTTTAAAGGGTATTGGTATCTTAGGTTCCTCCCCATTAGGTTCGGTTTTGTTCATCTTTTCTCGTGTACCAACAACATCTACACATGAGCCTAGCATATTGAAACGTTCAAAGACTTTCCTAGCTTCCTTGGCAACATCATAGAACTCTTTAAACAAAGTTTCTAGAATAAAATCCCTCTTTTCAGGGTCTTCAATTTCTTTAAGCTTAAGAAACATTACTTGCATTAAGGGGTTGAGGTTAACAAACCTAGCTTCTAACATGTGAATTAAAGAAGTTGAAGCAATCTCATAGTTTGGAGCAAGTTCTGCAAGGGATCTATCCTTAGTATCTTCATGTTTGCTAACATGATTAAAGAATTCTTCAATATTATCTTTCCCGGTTATGGAACCACTACCAATTGAAAGGTCTTTCAGGGTGAATTTGGGGATCAACATGGTGAGCTAAGGAAGAGGTGACAACTAAAGGAGACTTAATTTTTTTGTGTTTTCAAATAAGAAAGCAAACTAGTAAAACTAATTTTTTTGTGTTTTTGATAAAGAAACAAACAAGCAAAGCAAAAAGAAACTAAGCAAAAAAAATAACAAAGTAAAGAGATTGGTTATGAGGGACTCCCCTTGTGAAGATGTCCTTGACTTCCCGGTAACGGCGCCAGAAAAAGGCTTGATGGCTCAATGTACGGCGCCAGAAAAGTGCTGGTGCGGTGTTGATGTAGAGCTCGTTGGGAACCCCAAGAGGAAGGTATGATGAGCACAGCAGCAAGTTTCCCTCAGTTATGAAACCAAGGTTTAATCGAACCAGTAGGAGCAAGGGAACACCCCAAAGGTGTTGCTAGCTGAGCCTTGGCAGGGCGCACTACCGGTGTTAGTAGCAATGTGGAGACCTGCACAACACAACCATAGAACTTTGTCCCCAACTTGCGATGAGGTTGTCAATCTCACCGTGTTTTGCGGAAAACAAAGGATTCAACGTATCGAATGGAAAGAAGTAAAAGTTTGCAGAAAGTAAACACAAAGAAGTAAACAGTTTATAGATTGTATGTAAAGAAAAGGACCGGGATCCATAGTTCACTAGAGGTGGCTCTCCTTAGATAGATAACATGTTGGGTGAACAAATTACAACGGGGCAATTGACAAACATCGAGAAAGCAATACATGCATATACTAATCATCTTGACTCCTTTGGAACTTGATTGGGCATTACAACATTATACATAGATCGCCATCCAAATGCATCTATGACTAATAATCCACCTTCAGGTTATCATCCGAACCCCCTTCAGTATTAAGTTGCAAGCAACAGATTATTGCTTTACGAACTGCGTGTAAAGTAAACAATATGATTGTTCTATGAACAAAGGATTGTTGTTTTCTCTCTAGTAGCAACAGCACATCTAGTACCTTAGAGATTTCTGCCAGTTCCCTACCAGAGGCATGAACCCACTATCGAGCATAAATACTAACTCTTGAAGTTGCTAGCATCTACTTGGCCAAGATAGCTACTAACAACGGAAAGCATGCAAGATCACAAATAACAAAGACATGATAGAATCAATAATCAATCTGAAATAGCATCTCAATATCCATCGGATCCCCGCAAACACAACATGCAGAATTACAAATAGATGATCTTGATCATGAATGGAGCTCACATGATCTAAACATGAAAGCACAAAGGAGGAGAACCAGCCATCTAGCTACTACATGGATCAGTAGTCCAAGGATGAACTACTCACGCATCACACCGGAGGCTTGCATGGTGATGAAGAAGGCCTCCAGGGTGAATTCCCCTCTCCGGCAGGGTGCCGGGAAGAGCTTTAGATCCCTCCCGATCTAGGGGTGGAGATGACAGTGGCTACCGACTCTTTCGTGGATTTTTTTGATCGGGCCCTTAGGGTTTTCTTCCCGAGGGCATCTTATAGTCTGAAGGGGAGGCCGAGGGGGTGCCAGGGGCCACCACACCACCCCCTGGCGCGGGCCAAGCCTGGCCGCGTGGCCAGGTGGTGTGACCAGCCTCTGGCCCCTCTCTGTCTCGTATTCTGGCATCTGATGACTTCCGGAAAAAATAGGCACTTTGGCTTTTGTCCCATCCAATTCCGAGAATATTCATTTTCTGACTTTCCTGGAACCAAAAACAGCAGAAAATAGGCAGCTGGCACTGTGGCTCTTATTAATAGGTTAGTCCAAGAAATCATATGAAAAGTACTCCAAAGTGTGGACAAAACACAAGAAAGTGGATAAAACCAAGCATGGAACATCAAAAATTATAGATACATTTGCAATGTATCAAGCATCACATTCATCAATACATAGATCATAATAGCAGACAACTCACCATTATATAACTTAACTTGCAATAGGTAAAGGAAACACAATAAAGATACATAAACTAAATCATAATTGGTAATGGCAAACTTAGCTCTTGGTCGAAGAATATTTGACAATTTGCAGGGGTTCAAACATAATGGTTTTTCAATGATAGCTTTCAAAGTAATAAACACTAAGATAAGAGCAAAGTGCAAAACAAGGAACATAAAAAACTTGATTGAATAAATCATCATATGAATGAATAAAACACAACAACTCAAAATACTTGCTAAGATAGAAGGGAATAGGTTTACTGACTCAACTAAAAAGTAAAAGAAAGGCCCTTCGCGGAGGGAAGCAGGGATCTCAAGTTTCATAAAGAGCTTCCAAAAATTATGGTACTTATTAGCTTTCGGCTCTCATTGCCCCTATCATAAGCATCTTTAGGTGATTAAGGTTAAAGTGAACAAATATTAGGATATGCTTGACAAGTTATAAGTTGAAATCTCATGCCCCTTACTTACGAAGACTGAACCTCATGCTACTCAACTTCAGTCACAAGTAAGCTCTTGTCATTGTAAGTACATATGTATCATAGAGAACCGCCAATGGGGTACCCCTTGCACATGATATAGGAGTTATCCCATAATCAAAATGACAAGGCAAGCAGACAGTGAGCATCTCAGCGATCTTTTTATTTGCTATTTGCATAGGTTTTTATTGAGGATGCTTCATAGAATGCTCATTATAGTTATGCTGCAAGTTTCCACCATGATTAGGCATGGCTTAGGCTAGCGGCCTAGGCATTTCTCTAACACATATACAAACTCCATGATCTTACAAGTTCCCCTTTTATTTCACACCTCTAGGATCCATAAGCAAAAGAATCATGATATCAATGGGGTATAATGTACAAGTGCAATGTTGAAAGCGTTCCCCATGATACATGGTTCTGCTAACTTCAACTTATAAAGCGCAAGCATATATGCAACATAGATGGGCACAATGGTTCAAGTTTATTAAGTGCAAGAAAGTAAAGTGTGCCATCAAGTTCGTGAGAGCTTTAATCACTAATTTTCACATAACAAGTTTAATTTGGAAGGTAGATAAAAACATGAATTTACTTGGAATAGCAATAATGCTAATAGGTAGGTATGGTGGACACAAATGGCATAGGTTTTGGTTTAAGGATTGGATGCACGAGAAGAATTCCCTCTCAGTACTGGTTTTTGGTAGCAAGGCTGGGTAGCAAGTATAAGAGTTGAAGGAAACAAACAAACATATAGGTGATAAAAAGAAACATGCAATCTTCCTTGGAAGCACAAAAGATCTTAACTAGAGAATACTAGACTTATGAGAAAATCAAGAAAGAAAGATGATGAAATTATATTTCTTTAGGGTACTTTTTATCTTTTTTATTCAACACTCAAAAATAGTGTTGCTAGTGACCAAGCCAGGTTTGCCAAAACCAACTAAATTTACTCAATGATCCCAAAGTGATACCAATACTAACGACAAGATCAATCATATAATCATTAATTGAAAACTAACATAAGATATGCAAAAGAGTAAATGACAAAACTTCTCATTAATATTCCATAACGACACTCACACCAAGGGATACATAGATATCTAACGAGAGGGGGGACACTTCCATAATGCAAACCATCCTACATGATAACTCCTCTATTCATGATATGACTCTACTAAAAAGGTAAAAAGATGGAAGATAGTGATATGATATCGCGACACTCCCCCAAGCTTGGAACAAACCAAGGGGATGCCAAAACCTGATGACGAATTACTCCTTCGGTGGTGGTGGTATTCTCTCGATTGGCGCGAGGAAATCTTCTAGCATCTTGTGAAGCCTGTTATTCTTCTCTTGAAGCATATCCACCTTCCTCCTCAAGACTCGGTACTTTTCGCATAACTCATCAGTTACTTGTAGGGCTTCCATTACTGCAGGGTGGGAACTAAGATCTAGAGTTGGAGGTATCAGCCCCTTCATGCCTGCTGTCATGTCCTTTAATTCCTCCCCGATGTTCCGATCCATGTCTTCACCCATAGTTGTGATACTTTCTTGTTCCACCTATCCCACGAGAGTCTCCCGCTCAAGATTGCCATGGAGCTTGCGACGGCGTCGCAGCTTGTAATCCTTTGAAGATGAAACCCTGAACGACATCTAAACAAAACAAATCGAAACAAAAACACGATGAGAACATGATATATGAACCTCGGGGGATCCGGGGGATTATATATTACGAAGTCTTACAAAAAACGAAGGTACTAGGAGAAAACGGGTCGGAGACGGAGTCCGAGGTGGCCACACCACCTGGTGGCGCGGCCAGGGGTGGGCTCGCGCCACAGGGTGGTGTGAGCCACCCAGGTTCCGTTTTCGTCCCTCTTTCGCTTCGTTGCTTTCCTTGTTGGATAAAAACTCCAAAAATATAATTTGACAGAATTTTCGCGGAACTTTTCTTACCAGAACTATTACCTATTCGAAAACGGACTCTGCAGGTCTCTGAACTTGGTCTTTAATAAAAATTTCCGAAGTTACCACTTGAATAGCATCAGTATCTTCATCTTCATACACATATTGCTTGAGTCATGAAACCTTTTAGTTTCTTATTACACCATTTCCTCCACTAACCGGGAAATTTCTTTCACACAAAACTTCACACAATTCTCAATAGCAACATTAGTGCATACGAGGTAATAAACCTTTTAAGTTCAATTTCAACTGAAATCCATCAAAACATAAGCTACTGAAACAACTCCTTCCTAAAGTCCAAAAGAATTGAAAAAGGAAATCGATTTAAGAGGCAAATGTAAGAGTGGTCAAAATCTGCCAGAACAGACCTGCAAGCAAAGATCAATTTTTTCGAAAATCTTCTGTTGCTCAAATCAAAAAATGCAAAACTAACGAAAGTTAAATAACAATCTGGGACACAAGAACAAAATCTTACAGCTCAATCCGAAGTACATAGATCTCTCACGAATTCTTACGGTGAAGCACAAAAATCTGTTTCAGGATACCAACTTCCCCAAATATTACTTTTCTCTCATTAGGGGTTGATCTTGACACAAAAACTAAAAAAAGGATAAGGAGAGGTTATTACCGAAGTAATAACTTCCAAGACTCAAATAAGCAAAAACAAACTAAAAGCACAAATATATTGGGTTGTCTCCCAAAAAGCTCTTTCTTTATAGCCATTAAGATGGGCATGATAATTTTAATGATGCTCAAAAGAATATGAATTGAAGTGAAAGAGAGCATTAAGAAGCAATGCAAATGTGAAAGACTTTGTCAGTAAATATGTAGAAGATGGACACACTTTCCTTTGTTAGGATACTTCAAAAACTGTTTCACAAAGTAGTGTTATAAGAACTAGTATTCCGGTGTTTTCTGTTAGAATAAGTGATCATTGCTACGATGGTCCTTGTGATAGTTATATAGTTAAATTTGTGCATGATACTGAATGTTATTATGAGAGAGGGAAAAGTGTTCTAATGCATCTCAATAATATTAAGTTTCCTCGTTTTATGCTTAAACTCTTTATGTTGCACTTCTTTTGCCTTCCTATGCTTGTAGTTTATGGTTTCAACAATTTATTTTCTTACAAAGTTCCCTTGCATAGAAAGGGGGTTAGAATTAAACATGTGCATTTTATAGGTTCAATGGACATTTGTTCATCAAGTTCAACAGGTTTATTTGTACTTTCATTAACCATGCTAGCTATCATAGAATGTTCCTTTATCTTAACTGGGAAAGGCATTTTCTCAATGTAAGGTTCAGGGAAAATATGATTAGCAGTATAAACTTCAGTATTTCTTGCAGGAACACTCTTAGCAACATCTTTATATGGTTCATGATACTTATTCCACTTCTTTTTAGGCACTTCAATATAGGAAGCAAAAGCCTTAAAATAAGTTGCAATAGCTTGAGAGTCTAGACCATAAGCATTTTTAATATTTTGAAAGTCATCAGTTCCCATAAAAGATTCAATGCATTCATAATCGTAATTTATACCTGACTTTCTTCCTTTGTCATTCTCCCATGCTTCAGCATTCTCTTGAATACAGTCTAGAAGATCCCATTTAGCTTCTTCTTCGATGCGTGTAAATGATCCTGCACAAGAAGCATCTAATAAATCCTTATCATGAAGAGAAAGCCTTGCATAAAAGTTATTGATAATAATATTGTGAGGGAGCTCATGAATAGGACATTTGATCATTAGTAACTTCAATCTCCACCAAGCTTGAGCTGTACCCTCTCCATCAAGAGGCCAAAAGTTGTATATTTGATTCCGATCTCTATAAATCTCACTAGGAGGATAAAACTTTGAATAAAAAAGAGGCACTATTTCCTCCCATTCAAGAGCTTGACCATTCTTAAGAAGCTTATACCATTCTTAAGCTCTTCCTTTTAGTGATAATGAGAATAACTTCTTCTTGACTTGATCTGTTGTAATACCTGCACACTTAAACAACCCGCATAATTCGTGTATAAAAAGCAAATGATCACCGGGATGGATAGTTCCATCTCCAACATAGTAGTTATCCATAACACGATCAATAATTCTTGTAGGTATTTTAAAAGTATCATTCTCAGCATGTGGTGGTTCATCTACTACCTTAGCAGTGGTAGTAGCATTATAAAATAAGAAACTCAGCGAATTTTCCATATTGAAATAAAGCAACTAACATAAGTAAACAGTACTCACAGTAGAAGTTTCCTTTACCAGTTCCACTCTCCAATAGCGCTTCACTCCCCGGCAATGGCACCAGAAAATAGTCTTGATGACCCACAAGTATAGGGGGTGTATCGCAGTATTTTCGATAAGTAAGAGTGTCGAACCCAACGAGGAGCAGAAGGTGTTGGCGAATGGCTTGGAGCAGGAATTCTCTGTAAATACTTAGCAAACGGATTTTTAGGGGGTTTTGATAATGCAAGTAAATAAAGTACAAGAAAATAAAAGACAATAAGAATAAATGTAGCAAGTGGCCCAATCCTTTCTTTAGCAAAGGACAAGATGGTTGTATTACTTAAGATGACCAAACGTTCTCAAGGACACACGGGAATATCGTCAAGTGCTTTCGCTTCATATAGTTGATTAATCTTCTTTAGGTTGCTAAGTGTTGTGTGGGTGAACATGTGCTAATGTACTGACCTTCCTAGGACTAATACATACTTGTGATTATACCCTTTGCAAGCATCCGCAAGTACAAGAAAGTAATTAAGGTAGAAACCTAACCACGGCTTTAAACTCTAAGACCCTAACTTCCCTTGTGCAAAGGTTTCCTAACGGGGGTTTAGGTTTTTGTCACTCCGGCAACCCCTATGATTAGTATCCAAATACACAATGCATTCCCCTAGGCCCATATAGGTGAAGTGTCATGTAGTCGACGTTCACATGACACCACTAGAAGAAGTACACCACAACTTAAATATCAAACCATTGAATCTTTATCAACACAATTCCACTACTAAGAACATGACTTCTCCCATGTCCTCAAGAACTAAACGAACTACTCACAAGACATCATATGTATCAAGATCAGAGAAGATATAATGATATGTAACAATCTGAACATAGACAATAATTCAATGGTTCACTCAATAGCATCAACTACAAGGAGTAATCAACACCGGGAAAGTTTCCCCTAAGAACTATGCAAGATTCAACCCAATTGTTACAGCGGTATGATGGTGGTGATGATGGTGCTGGTGAAGATGAGGGTGGTGATGATGATGATGATGATGATCCCGATGAAGTCTAGCTTGATGGTGGTGTTGATGGCGACGATCTCCCCTCTCCGGGAAGGAATTCCCCTGGAAGAATTCTGTCTGCCTGAGAGATCTTTCTCTCTTGATGTTTTCCGCCCCGCAGAGGCGGCAGAATCTTTCTGTGGTCGCTCTCCAGGTATTAGGGTTCCTTGGAGATAATATACACCAGACGGGAGAGCCTGGAGTGGGCCAGGGCAGCCACACCACCTGGTGGTGTGTCCTAGGGCTGCACGCGTGGAATATCCCAAAACTTTAATCAAGGTTATTAAGTTCAAAGCACTCAATTAAGGGTTAACAAAAAACTTTTATTAATAAAGTGATTCTGAATGCATGTGTGTGTTGCATTAGTGTAGAATTGTTTGAAAATGTCATGCTTGATTATTCTAAGTGTTGTGAAATGGTTTAAATGTGAATGCCACATCATCTAGACCATTTACAAACAAAATCCAAAGAAAACTAAATCAAATAAGAATAAATAAAGCAAATGGTCATTTTGACCAAAGTTAACCACTAGGCCACTTTGTGTGTTCCTAGAAGAATATTTCAAACAGAAACTTTCCCAATTCTTTTCACCCCTTGCTAGACCAAGTAAAAGTGAACCCAAACCCACTTACAAACTTGCAGAAACTATTTTCAAATTCAAATGAGAGACAATTGGAAATGGAATTAAGTTCATATGTATAGATGGCCATTTCTCAAAAACCAACCAAACCAATTCACCTTGACTTATCCCAGCAAACCTAGTCTCTCAAGCTTAATACAAGACCACTCAAAAAATTTGAATCAAAAATTCAAATTTAAATCTCATGCGGGCATTGTGTCGAACACTTGGTGAGCACAGAAATAGCTGCCAAACTTTTACTATTTTTGAACAATGCTTTGTCTACCATTTGTCGCCCAAACTTGTCCCTAGTCTCCCCCAGTCCCAACCAGCGCCATAGAACCACACCTCCTTGCTGTTTGCGCCAGTGCCGAGCCACCCCGAGCACCCCCATGCCGGTCGACCATGGACCGCTCACCCCAGACCGCCCCGCTCTCTCCCACGATGTCTAGGAGGTAGCTGAGACCACACCGCCGCCCCCTGTCCACTCCCAGAGTGAATCCAAGCCATGGACCACCCCAGCAAAGCCGTGCCTAGAGTGTCTACGCCATGCCGAGCACGCGCCAGAGCGCTGAGCCCGACCAGCTCGTGCATGCCGAGCCTCGACCTCACCCCACACACACTGCTCCACCATGACCCCAGCAGCCGCCTAGACATCCCCGTTCGCCGCCGCTTAACCTGTAGCCACCGTGCGCCGCATCGAACACCGCCTCTGCCGCGCAGAGCACCACCCGCGCCCGACCAAATGCGACCACCCGATGCCCCACCTTTAAGCCAGAGAGGACCGCCAGGAGACCAAGCACAGCCGTGCCGCTAGCTGCCTATAGCGTCGCCACCGATGAGCCGGGCCCACGCCGCTCGGTTTCCTCACTGCTGTATAAATAGAGGCCTCCTCTACCTCAATTCCTCACACCATTCCACTCCCCTTTCCTCATTGATCCTCGCACACTCTCTCCAGAGCAAGGTGAGCCTTAGTCCGCCGGAATTTCCCCGGAGTTCGCCGCTACAGAGGAGAAGAAGAGTCGTCGATTGGAGCCGCCCCAGGAGCTGCCACGGCCACGCCTCGAACCGCCATCGACCACAGGCCCGATCGCCCCCATCGCTGACCTTAGTTGGAGCCCAGGTGAGCCACAACGCACCCCCACCGTGCCGCTAGGTTTCGTTCTCGTCGACGACCTGTTCACCGGGGACGACAAGCCTCATCCGTGAGATTAGATTCTAATCGTAGCGCCCAGATCACTCGGTACCGCTTCGCGTAGTAACAGCCGTTGACGCGCAGGACCCCCCTGTCAGCAGCCCACTGCGCCCGCGCCATGCAGCTGGGTCGGCCCATTTCCTTTCTCGCGCTAGCCCACCGATTCAAATTAGTATTTTCCTTTTTTAATTGAAATCCTATTATGTCCACTTATTCAAAAATCAATTTAGAGAGTTTCACTTAACCAAAATGCATGATTAAAATTTTGTTAGAAAGATAATAAAAATATCTATCCAAGCCCATTGGATTTAAATCAATTGGAGTTAGAGATCACATACAGCAAAAAAAACAAGACAGAGACTTTTCTACTTTCAAACATTTTTCAAAAATCAACCATAATAGCTTTGAGTTGATTCCAACTCTCAAAAATCACATTTGATGATACCTATCTGAATATGTAAAAATATTTATGTTTGCATGCAATGACATTGGACTAGTACCAAAAGAATGCTATTAGGGCATTTCTAGTCACTTTAAATCTATTAAATAATAATCTTCAACTTTATAAAATGTGACCAATCCTTTAAATCACATTCCCATGTATTAGAATATGTGGTGATGACATGTGTCCACATGATCCCATATTCTATTTGGAGAATATTAAATCTTAATTAATTTAAATGAGTAGAAATTACTTTTCTAAAATAAAATGAATAAAACTAAGTCTTTATTTCATGTGATGATTGTGATGATGCTAGATCATCAAGTGTGTGCCTTAGTGTGCTAAATAGACTTAGTTAAGTATTTTTTTGGTAATTGTGTACCCCGTATTTATTTATAGACGATAGTACCAACCAAGTCTACGAGGAAGAGGAGTTCTACCCCGAAGAAGACGAGGAGAATTTCAATCACTGCACCAACCAAGGCAAGCCATCACTACTAAGCAAGCTATTATTAGCAAGCTAACAATTGCAAGTTTTACTTGCAAGCCACCACTAGATGCAAGTTAACCTAAGCAAGATGCCTTACGCATGCTTTGGTTATATATTTGATTATACCAATCCCAAGTTTTACTTGCAAGCTTTACTTTCTTTTACTTTACTAAAGTTCTTTACTTTTAATATAGATAGCATAAAGAGTATAAGACTAGGCCTACCTAGTTACACTTAGATGTCATTCTATGGCATGAGATTGATATTAGCACCCCTCATTAGTGAACACTCTTAACCTTAGTGGCTAGGGCTAATCATAAAACTTGATCACTTTAGATGGGAATACTTGGTGAAAATGATTATGAAAATCTTGGAATGATGAGTCATTCTATTGAGATGTTTTGACATGTGTTGAGAAACACAAATGGATTTGATGATGAAAATGTTGAGGCATGAGCCTTAGCCCTTTATAAAAAAACTGATGGTTGGGTTCGGATGCGATACCATTCCAATTTTACCGTACAACCATAATATCTGAATTGGGTAAGGCTTAGCCGGAAGTTTATATGCATTAGTATGGATTCCCTCGCGGAAGAGGTTAGAGTTGAGGCTGCCTCTTGATGATGTCCACCTATGCAGTGCTCAGGATGGCAGATGGCCATGGCTAGGAGGCCAAGCTCATAGGAGAGGTGCTTATACTAGAGTGTGTAAAGGAAAGGTTATGATTTATTATCCGCATACTAAGTATGATGATTCAGGGTTATGCCTGATGGATGTATCGAATTTTGTGGTGAAACTGTACCACCTCTGCAGAGTGTCAAACTATTCGAATAGCCGCGTCTGTGGTCATGGACAGTTGGAGTGGCCATACTGTTCCGTCGTCAGATGTTTTCAAAATGACTTATGAAATGAATTGTGACTTTGACTTGACCACAACGGGGTTGTGACTATGAAAACTAAGTTCCCACTTAGGTGATTTAGAACATTAAAATAGCTTTCTTTACTTCTGAACTCAGCTTAAGATAAATCTAGCTTTTGCAAATAAACTTAGAGCTTAGCATTTCCTATTAGAACTACCATACTTGTTAGTGATAGTTTGCGAGTACTTAAAGAGTACTCATGGCTTTGTCCCTGGTTATTCCCGTGGCCAGACTATGAGGAGGACTACCCTAAAGATGGACCGCAAGACGGCTACGACAACTAGGATCATCTCCCATCGTCAGCATTGCGTGTGACACTGAAGATGGAGCCCACCGCTACGCTTATTATTCTGCTGCTTATTTGTATTAAGACTGGATCATGAGATCCTTTATTTGTGTAAGACCTTATTATGGTTTGTAATGGATGATGTACTATGATATCTAATCTGTTATGTCTCGCAAAAATGGTAATCCTAGGATTGCGATGTATGGCATAACAGGCATCTGGGATTAAAAATCCGGGTGTTGACACCGCGCCAGGGGGTGGTGTGGGCCCCTTGTGGCCCATCTCCACTTCCCCTTCTGGCAATCTTCGTCTAGTAGAATTTTCCATGTATTTTCCCAGATTTTATGATCTTCGCGAATTTCACCTACAAACAGCCCCTTTTCCATCAAAATCCTGACTGAAGTGGTCCATGCTCCAAAAGTCATCAACCATGCAAAAACAGATGAAATAACATAAGTATCATCTCTTAATATGAAATATATCAATGAATAACAGTAAATTATGATATAGAATAGTGATGCAAAATGGACGTATCAGAGCACGGTAGCGGCGGCAATCGACGATGAACCGCAGTGACCGACGGTGGCGGTGAAGCATCGATTGGCTCAGCAGGGGGCTGGTCGGCTTTCGTGGGCTGGCTAGGAAGAACGAGGACAATCGGACGAATCTAATGGTGTGCTCGGGGAAGCTAGGGGAGCTGCGGAGCATCGGCAACGAGCAGCTCCGGCGAGGCTAGGGTTTCGGCCCCTCTATGCGCAAGCGGCACAGAGTGAGAGAGCGAGAGAAATAGGGATAAGGATGGAGTAGGGTCTCACGATGGCCTCCTTATCCACCCAGGCGATGGCAACATAGATCTTGACGTCGGCGAGCGGCGTCGCGGATGCCACGCAGCTGCTTCGGCGGTCACGTGAGGTAGACGATGGTGATAGGGTGGACAAAGGGGTACGCGGGCCTAGGCCGGTTCTAGGTTGTGGCGAAGCGAGCGGAGAGTTCCTTCTGCTTCTCGCAAGCGGCGGGTAATGCAGGAGCTTGTTGGGCTATGGGATGGGTGACTGGCTGCTTCTTTCCTTTATTTTTTTCAATTCCATTTTCTATCTTATTTTTTACTTACCATTTTATTTCCAATTTGATTTCTGCAAGGGTTTAATTCCTCAAAATTCTGGTGGAATATACCAAATGGTTTAGAGATTCATTATACTAAATCTTCTCTTTATTTTTCTGTTATGGGGTAACCCGTGGGTGGCCCGATCTTCACGGATCTCGTGGTCAAATCGATGGGAAAGCGAGAGGAAAGGGAGAAGGTAGCGGAAGCAGACGCACACCTCGCAAAGAACACAATGAACACATGCAAAACTCACACGATACAAGACCGGCTGCTCTCACCGGTGGCCACCGGTCCGATAGAATCCTCGCAGGAAAAGATCGGTCAACGTGCTCCCGTCAATCCCAAGCGGAGAGGGAAGAACACCTTGGAGAGGGTCTTGACGTCTTGGCAAAGGGACACCGATGCCAAGGCCTTATACAAATATGGAGGCGTGATGCAAACTCCAACGAGGTGGTGACGATAGTCGATCCCCTTTGGTAGAAGGGGATGAGGCAAAACTAGACATTCCACAAAGGGGGTTGTCTTTAGTCTATCATCTATGCCTAAGGTTACATTAGGGGGTGGGGCACTATATATAGGCCAGCCACTAGTTCAAGGGTACTTTAGGAATAAAAGGGGAAAGTCTGGCCGGACTAAGGGGTACATGGGCTGAAGGCCCATCTAGCGGCACGCAGGCCCATACGCTCAGGTCGAAGACTCCGGTGTGGGGTCCGGAGACTCCGGTGTGGGCCGGAGACTTCATTCTGTCTCTGGTGTCGTCTCTGGAGTGGCAGACAGAATGACCTCGAGCTCGATTTGGGGGCCGGTCCGGAGGTGGGTCGGAGACTCCGGGGTATGCAGGCTAGAGACTCCGGTGTCTTTAGGCCGGAGACTCTGGTGCTCCAGCTGTTGTTTCTTCCGTCTTCTCTTCCAAGCCTCCGTCTTGTCAGGCTTGGTGCTCTAGGTTTCCTCCCCATGCCTCCGTACTTGTTGGTGTGAACCTGTCATGGATATGGGATGGAATATGAAGTAGTATACCATTCAATGGGGTAGGAAGTGGGCTCTCATAGAGGAACGGATTCACCTTTGGAGTCCATGACGACTTGGCATAAGTTGGAGACCATGATGTGGTAACGACCGAAGGTCGGGCTACATCATTTTCTTTATCTTTTCGAAATATATGAGTGTATGAAAGGTTCTTTTATTTAGTAAAGTAAATAAAAATTAGGGTTTTGTGAATTTGCTTCTTCTAAAGGAAATGTTATGGAAATGTGCTTATTTCCACCATGCTAATGGTTATGACAAGAATTTAAAATGTTGAATGATATGTAGAGAATTCCATTCATACTTAGAATCATAAAGGGATGAGATATATATTTATTTTAAGGTATTAAACCTTGTGGTTTATGAAGTGGTGATTTGAATTTCATGGTTCTATATATTTGGTTGTTTCTCCCATTCCAACCCTACTTAGTTTGTGGGGTTTGGAATTACTGTAAAATAGGCTTGGTTAAGTCACTATGCACGGATATCATTCATTAATGAGGAAATGAAAATGTTCATTTCCAAACAATTGCCATGAGTTTTGTGAAGTTTCAGTAGACTTCATATCTTATTATGAATGTGGATAAAGATCAGGTTTAAGGATTGATCTAAAATTTATAATCATGAATGACATCTCCACTTAGAGTGAGCTATTGAGATTGCTTTACTAAATTGATCTTGATGGTATGTAAGACTAAGTCTTTACTAGAGTTCAAATAATATGGTGGATAGGGCTTTCATCCATGAACACTCATCTGGTTCTCTAATTATCTCTGGGAAGCTTCATTTGTCCAAGAGATAATATTCCATGATTACTTAGGAATAGGAAATGGTTCCACTATCAATTTGATTCTGGGGTTTTAGACACAGAGGTGGACATGGGACTTGACATGGCTTGATATATTGTTGGTTAAGGCTTCTGAAGAGTTCCTATCCTCACACTTCACTAAGCTTGGATCATAGTTAAGGAATTCCTTTCCTAAATATATTCTACATATCTCTCATTTGATCACTAGTTATCTGGTTCCACCATATCCATCATCATATGATGACATGGTCATGTCACTTCAGCAATAATCATTCTCCCTGCTCCTATATATAACTTCCATTTCTTAGCTACCCTTGATAAATCCATCAATGCAGCTATTACTAACTCCAACCATTAACTTCCTTAAATACATCTTGCAACCACTTCCAAGGCTTGCAAGATTATAGTTCTCCCTATTCATCACATGTGATAACAATCCTCTAGAATAGGTATGGTACTACTCTCCATAATACAAGTTTATTCTTGTATTAGCTTGGTTAAACTACTTTGCCTCCAACTACTCCCTATAACTAATACTACATACTTCATCATGCCCTATCTTGACTTCTCAGGATCAAGCTAGATGATTCATCTTACTAAGGTTTTTCCTAATTTGGTATACTCACAACTCTTCTTTATCAGCTGATCATCTATTCTCAAATGACTTGAGAATAATGACCACCAACCTTTAATCAAACAAAGCTTAGGCTTCTATTTGTTTGATCAAGATCTATTATCACTAAACAGTGGACTTGTACTAGTCTCTCTATAGGATTATCTCGTTAGGGAAGCTTACTCCATACTTATATTTACTTGACTTAACAAGATTATCATTGTATACTCTAATACTTCTAGCTTTCTAATGGCTCCATAATTACTATCTAAACTCTTGGGTTTAAATACTTTTTTCTAGTTAATCCAGGAGTGAGTTAACCCCTCCAACATCAAATGGTTTGATCTCCACTAAGAATCACATTCCATTGATGATGGCACACTCTACCATAACTAGTTTCTCCTTCATATTAACTTACTCAAGGTCTTTGGAAGGTCAATATAATAGGTCAAAGGCTATGAGTCAATAAGTTCTAGATAAGGAATTGATCACACACATTGATGATCAATAGACACGAAGACTTGGTTAAATAGAATTGTCATCTATTAACATGACACTAAGGTTATGTGATGGATGGTCTTAGCTTGACTTCCCTTTCTACTCTATTTGTGATAAGAGTTAATGTTTAAGAACTACCATGATACCCATGGTAGGAATAACTATGGCAAACAAGTATTTCAACATTTAGTTATGAAGTTTCTTTTCTTAGAGTTATATACTTGATTGAGTATTCAAGGTTTCTGGTAGATAATACCTTGATATCATCCTTAGAAGATTAAGTATTCATCCTTGAGTTCTTGTATGGAATGTCATGTAATGATCTCTAGAAGATCTAGTACTCCTTATTGAGTAATGTGTTGTGACTTAGTTTTATTACATTTGATCTACCCTTAGATCAAATTATATTACCCAAAGGCAAGGTTTTAGCAAAGGTCATATTGAAACTTATCACAGTCAACTTGATGATCTACTTCAGTTCCACCAAGTTAAGAGAAGCTTCGATCACTTTGACAAGTTTTATTTAAAAGCACGAAAATTATCTAGATTTTCTATGCATGAATGCAATGCACACACCTTATCTCAGCTTATTTCTAAGCTCTAATGTTGGGGTGTTACACCCACCCTTCACCTTCAGGACCACTACTCCCCTCCAGTCTCCCTCTCCCCTCGCCGCCACGGCTAGCCGGAGCAAGAAGACCGAGAAGAGACAAGCAAAAGAAGATGGTGGGAAGACATAACAAGGGCTTATTTGCGGAGATCCTTGAGGTAGCGCGGCCCGCTAGCACCTCCGACCACCGGAGAACCCCGCCGCCAGACCGCCACAACAGGATGCGCCGAGGCTGGCCTAAGAAGCCCAACGCCCTACTCCAAACTATCGGCATCTCGCCAAGACTCCTACAACTAAACCTAGCATCTACTCCGGCACCTCTCCTTCCCCATCTATGGCCGGCAGAGCCGCCGAGGATGGGTCGGGATCAGGCCAGTCTTCTCCAATCAACGACCAAACACGGGAGAGGGGAGACGGAGACGGAGGGGAGAGCGCTTCCGAGTGTTCCCACCAACACCGGATTTTTGGTGAGGCTGCGAGCAAGTGAGAAAATAAGATCATCTCTTGCATGGGTAAATGCTAGGGGTTTAAACCAACCAAGAATATAATAAGAAAGCTACGCATACAAATTTGAACGGATTTTTCTAGACATGTTGTGTGTAATTACTAATTAGTCTTGTCATTGTACTTTCTTGGTAAAAAAACATGTAAACTACTAGAAAAAGCTAAACATTCGGTTTGAACATATGTTTTTCTTTCTTAAATACAGCAAACATTATCTAATAGCTTAAGTTTGGTTAGCTAGGAGTGTTGTGAGGGTACTTGTGGCGCCTTTGACCAATTCTACATAGTGTGGATAAGCCTGCCAGTGGGCAGACCCGTGACTCTCATTGGCTTGCCGCTTGTGCCCTTTTAATTAAAGGACAGCAGGATTTTGCTCGCTTTATTCCACCGTAGTTACACAGTGTCTATGTGATCGTGTAGGAAGCGTGAACTTTACACAACTTGAATTTCACCGATGCAAAAAAAAGGCATAATATTCTGTTTTTTATGGCAGCAATAAAGAAGACAGAAAAACAAGA
Organism: Avena eriantha; assembly: GCA_910589775.1. Lineage (NCBI taxonomy): Eukaryota > Viridiplantae > Streptophyta > Magnoliopsida > Poales > Poaceae > Avena > Avena eriantha. Next base: position 303,957,565 of record OU342741.1, on the reverse strand, counting down.
AAACTAAAAGCGTTACAAGGGATATTAACACATATGAAAACATAACACATGAAAACACCTGAAAACTAAAAGCGTTACAAGGGATATTACACATATGAAACACCTGCAAACCCCATACCTACTGACGCATTGCAAGACGCAATGTAGACAGCGAGGCGAAACTCACATAACTGTCTAGTTTGTATCGGAATATAATCCACATGTCATCATGTTTGACAAATTTTCAAATTTATAACGATTAATTCTATAGCAACCCACCGGCATTCAGCTAGTTATAGCTTAAGCAGGATAACAACATATATCAGCCAAACATGATAGCAAAATGATAAATGGTAAGAACAATACTGCATGAAAAACATTAAATGAAAAATATATCAGGCATACTTGATAGCCAAACTTTTAATGATTGAATATTTTGATTCACCCAGACAAAGACATCTAAGTGCATAAATTTCCATGCTTCAAAATTTTGATTCCACCAGAGAAGTCTTGCACAGAAGAGAGCATCCCTGCAATAGCTAAAATTGATTCTCAACGATTTAATCCAAACACATCATCTATGCTTCTATCTTCTCCACAGGTGCCTCGATCATAAGCTTTGGCTTAGAAGCCAGAAGGTCCGTGAACTCCTGGTACGGGGTCTTCACAAACCTTGTCTCCATCCAGACGTCAGGAGTCAGGAAGCCATAGGTCTTCATAAGGCAATCAAAGGTGGCCTGCAAACAAAAAGGTTAAGACCAGATACATGCAACTAGCATTGTTGGCTCAGATTATTAGTACGGATAAAGGGTTTTCAATGGCAATTAAGGTATTCTAATGAAGTTTACCATAATGTAAGCTATATATGTAAATGGTAATTTCATGATTTGTATAAGCCAATTTTTTACACAGATCTAATAAACATTTGAGCAGAACAAAATCTGATTGATACAAAATATAGATGGCCATGAAACCATATGGTTGGATCGTTTGTTTACATAAAATAATTGTCCAGCTCATGGTGAAACCATATGGTTGGATCGTTTGTTTACATAAAATAATTGTCCAGCTCATGGTCTTGAGCTATAACATCAATAAGATCCCAAACGAAAAGAATAATAATAAGATTACAGATAATAAATTTCACAAATGTGCTTGATAAATATATTTCTACTGGTATGGAACAGATCAGTCTGGGTTGTTTTTAATTCGAAATGGACATATCATGAGCCAAAAATACTATGGCCAACAACTACTATAGACACAGACAGCACTCAAATACAAAAATGTCCAACAGACCAACGAGACATCATCACATAGACGTACTCAAACAAGTCAGCATGTTTCAAAACAAATCCGTTACACAACAGAGTCCAATGATACTACATAACTAGGGCCGACCATGAACATGCAATCAAGATAATGTTCATGGCCAACATTAAACATCTGCAGGGATATAAAAGAGAATAGACTCCAGAGTCAGGATCGGACAAGCCAAACAAACATATCTACTACTAGAGTGGCAGGCAATGTGTTCTAGGGCGTTTATGTCAACAAACATAATACTCTCTCCGATCCAAATTAGTTGACTCAGATTTGTCTAGATTTGAATGTATCTAGACTTATATTAGTGTTTATTTTAGTGTTAGATACATCTGAATCTAAACAAAACCAAGTCAACTAATTTGGATCTGAGGGGAGTACAAGGTTACATAAATACACGCACGCGCGCCATACCTAACTAAGCATGTCCTTTTGGTGTTCGTTTTAGGTCAGCGTAGAATGTACAGTAAAGGACGACTAGTCTTTACCTTGACGAAGTTGCCGAGGGTTTTGGTGGAGCCGCGTGACGAGGTGAAGACATCTTCGATTCCAGCGAACTGGAGAACCTTCTTGGGCACGCGTGCCGCCACGATCCCGGACCCCCTTGGCGCCGGCACCATCCGCACTGTCACAGACCCACACTTGCCCGTCACCTTGCACGGCACGGTGTGGGGCTGGCCAATCTTGTTTCCCCAGTACCCCCTCCTGACCGGCACCACGGACAGCTTGGCGAGGATGATGGCTCCGCGGATCGCCGTGGCCACCTCCTTCGCGCACTTGACCCCGAGCCCGACGTGGCCGTTGCTGTCGCCGACGACGACGAAGGCCTTGAAACGCGTGCGCTGCCCGGCTCGTGTCTGCTTCTGCACCGGCGTGATCTTCATCACCTCGTCCTTGAGCCCCGGGCAGAGGGTATCCACGATCTGGTGCTCCTTGACGGGGAGCGAGTGTAGGTAGATCTCCTCCATCTTCTGGAACCTCCCTTCCTTCACGAGGCGCCCGAGCTTGGTGACGGGAACCCACGCCTCCTCCTCCTGGCGGCCTCCACGGCCGCCGCGTCGCCCACCGCGGCCACGGTCACCACGCCCGCCGCGGTCGCCCCGTCCGAACCCGCGGCCGAAACCACCCCGCTCTCCTCCGCGCTCACCTCCGCGATCAGCCATGTTGGGGAGTTTGGGTACTTGGGGCGGCGGAGAGCTTGGATCGCAGGGGCGCGTGGAGTTGCGGCTGTGCGGGTCAAAACTCAAGATGAAGGCGCAGGCGAAGATGGTGGAGGTTTTATATGTCGAGACGATAGGATTAGGGTTTTCACAGGAAGAAGTTGGAACGGGCTCTCAGCCTTAATGGGCCGGCAGCGTTCTAGGCCTACTTTCGTGCTTTGCGACGGGTGCAAATTTAAAATTTGACAAGCCTTCTATATTTACATAACAAGGATATCTAATACAATAAAATAAGCACATAAGGACTTATGAATCGATAATAAAATTATTACTCCCTCCGTTCCATATTAGTTGACTCGAATTTATCTAGATTCGGATGTATCTAGACATGTTTGAGTACTAGATATATTCAAATCTAGATAAATCCAAGTCAACTAATATGGGTCGGAGGGAGTATAAAAATTGATACATTATATAGAAGGCCACTAACAAAACAAATCTGAAATGGCCAGAGCAATACACCGCTGCTGACCTACCCGCCTTTGCCTTGGCATCGCCGCCACCCTCGCCTGTCTCCACAATTTTTTTCCAAAGTCTATCGACCTACATAACTCTTATCTAGCACATATACTCGCGTTGCAAACGGAAGAACAATTTAACATATATTCAAATGTTCAAAGAACAAGGAAACGTCCAAAGAATACATCCAAAGGCCCATATAACATCCTCATCATCAAAATGTCCAAAGAACACCGGCAACCGGCGAACAAGAGCTGGACGGTCAAAAAACTCAACAAGTAATTGTAAAATTTCAACCAAGCAATAGTAAAATTTGGCTTCTTGTCATAGCGTTCTTAGAATTCATAGGTTGGGCCTTAGCCCAACTACATAGCACAGAGTGTACCTTCGACATATCGATCCCGTTGCAGCACTACCCCACAGCGTGTCGCCTCCAGCTCCATGCGCAGGTGAACTCATCCTTGAAGAGAATATGCCCGAGAGACAATAATAAAGTAGTTATTATCTTATTCCTTGTTTATGATAAATGTTTATTTTACATGCTATAATTGTATTAATTGAAAACATTAATACATGTGTATTTAATAAACAATAAGTGGTTCCTAGTTATGTCTCTCTTATAAACTAGCCCGTTATTAACAAGATGATCAATGTTTCCTGATTATGGACATTGGATGTTGTTAATAACAAGGTCACAACATTGGTGGAATGACGTGATAAACATTTATCCGAAGTATAGAATTACGATCCAAGTCATTGTGTTTATATTGCTATAACATCATACGAAGTAATCTTAGTGCTTAGACCATGAGATCATGTTAATTGCTAACATCGAAAGAATACTTTGATAACATCAAACATCACACCGTAACAGGGTGACTATAAAGGTGGGTTTGGGTACTCTGAAAGTGTTATGTTGAGGCTCATGGATCAAAAGTGGGATTTGTCCATCCCGATGACGGATAGATATACTCTGGGCCCTCTCGGTGATATCACATTGAGATAGCTTGCAAGTAAGTGATGTGATCACTAGAATGTTATATCAACGAGAAAAGAGTGCACGTCGGTAACGAGATCAAACTACGTATGGAGATACCGATGATCGAATCTCGAATATGTGATATATCGTGAGACAAAGGGATTTAGTTATAATATTAAAGGTTAACACGATCACTAAAGTCATCGTTAAATGTGTGAGAGTCAGTACGGATCTCCAGGTCTCGCTGCTGATTATTGATCGGAGAAAAGTCTCGATCATGTCTGTATTATTCGCGAACCGTATGGTGACACACTTAAGGGATACTGACACTATTTGGACCAAATATGTTTTTAGATAAAGATTTAAGAAAGCACTGGAATCATTTCAATGGAAACTGAAATTATTTCAGGTGAAATTGCAGAAACTGGTTCTGCATGTGATATTGAAATGTTGCAGGGGTTTTATGTGAATGTTTGTTAATTAAAGTAATTAACAAAATTCTGAATAAATAAATAAAATGAGTTTTATTTAATGAGAGATTGCATTAAATTTGGTGGTAATTTAATGGGATTTGAGTGGGATTTTGAGTGAAGGAAATGGAGAGCCATTTGTGTGAGTGGGAGCTCCACTCACATGAATGGAGGAAGAGGTGGGGGCACCCTCCTTGGCCGCCGGCAATGACCCTTGGCTGCCCCCCTCCTCCTACAAAAGGAGCCCCTCCTCTCACTTCTCACTTACACCTCCTCGTGAAGGATCTCTCTCCCCCTCTAGAAATTATTCCCCATGGTCTCGGATTAGCGGGATACATGTTCCCAGTGGCTTTATCTGGAAAGGAGTTGCTGCTTCCGCTGCTTTGCTGGAGCGAGGGACGGAAGTTGTCGGGGTACCGGACGTGTGTGCGATCACGAATGCACCGCTGCTTTGCGGTGTTGGACTTGGTGGTGCTGGACCTACTGGACTTGCTGGTGCTAGACCTGCTGGACTCGCTGGACTTCATCACGATCTTGAGATCGACAAGTGTACGACTACATCAATCATGAAATCAGTTTCGTTAACAATGCTTTGTCGATCTTCAAGGGTATGTTCTCTATGGATGTATATCCACCCGTTGCTTGTATCTAGTAGATAGATCTTGGTGTATAATAGTTCCCATCAGGAATTTTTTATTTTCTATGTTGCGAACCCAACGGTGGTATCAGAGCCTGATCTATGCGTAGATGCTTTGCACGGGTAGTACACATATGAGTATGTGGGTGATGATGATCATATTATTGCTTCTTTCATGTATTTTAGATATTGGTGGCATAGTGGGATGAAGTGGCCCGGACTAACTTTACATGTCCTCGCATATGATACTTGTTCCACGCTTGACATGCAACTAGTTTTGCATAAGTGGCTAGCGGGTGTCTGTCTCTCCTACTATAGTCAATATCTGATTTACAACGAGTTGCTAATAATTTGGTTATCATCGTTGTGGTTCCATGTTCGTAGGTAAGACCGGTTCTATCTTCGAAAGCCCTAAGCCACATAAAACTTGCAATTGATAAATTAGAGACGTCTAGTTTAGATCGTTGTTGGGCTAGTGTCATGATATGGTAATATTGTAAGTTGATGTATAGTTGATACTCTTACAACACACCTAATGTGTAAGTTCCATAAACCTTAGCCTTACACTCAAAGGAATGATAAAGACCATACCACGATGCACGTGATAGTGATCAAGTGCAAGAACCATATCATTTCACTTTACACATGTGATATTTGCATCTTATATTACTTGTTTTGGCATTTTAGTAGCATTATAAGATGATCCCTCATTTAGATATCAAGATAAAAATATGTTCTTCCTTAAGTATGCATCATTTATGTTTCGTCGCTTCAAGACATCACGTGATGATTGGGCGTACTTGAATCCACGTTCATACAATGGGTGTAAGATAGTTTTACACACGCAAGTACTAAGGTTCTTACTTGGCGAGCCTAGCATGTACAGACATAGCCTCGAAACACAGATCAAAAGGTTAAGCATGAATCATATAGTTGATATGATGCCCATATAGATGCTCGCCTTTGAAGCTACACCGACTCACGTGATGATCGGTCTTGGTGTAGTAGATTTGGTTCATGTAATCACCAAAACAACTCGAGGCATGTTTTTTGAGTGGGAGTTCATTTCTAATTTGGATTAGTCGAACTCAATTTGTCATAAACTAAATCGAAGTGAATTTGCATAATTTATTATAGTCATTGGCATCTGTTTACTACCTTATGCTTAGTTTTAATTGAGATAATAGAACTATAGAATTCTGGATATTTGCTTTACAAACTGGTATCCTATTGTTTTGAATGTCAATTTAAAGTTTAGAAGTCCTATTGCAAACTTTCAACAAACTCTACTCCATGAAGTTTAATAAGTAGTATTAAATCAAGAGTAAGAATTCCAATGTTAGTATCTAAAGTATGATGTTTGCCTCCATGATTCTTGATATTCAAAAGTTATTTTTTAATATTGAGGTTATCTGGGAGCTGAAAGAATTGTTTTAGAAACCATCATGTGTGGAAGATATTGTGATATCTGAAACAATGTTTATGGTTGCAATATGATAGAGTATAATTTAGCAAAATTTATGTTCTCATATTGTATGAGAATTTGTGAATGTTGGAGACGCTAGACGTCCTAATCTCCCAAAAAGGTTTGGGAACTGACATTATACTCACGATTCGTCCTTATAAGCTATAGTAGATTGATAATGAAAGTTGTCATGATAAGGATGAATAGAAGATGTAGGTAAAATGTTTAATACACTAATAGATTACTAAAGAATGGATTTTTGAAAGAACGCTAAACATTTGATGATGGTGATCAACTTCAAAGTGCAAAATCCAAAGGTATTAGTATTTGACTATGCATGCTTTGGACTATGTGTCATATGTATGGCGCCACTGTTGATGTTGATAGATTCTTTTTAAAAGAAAAGGAAATGTTGAAAGAGAATCTATAAAATATTTGGCAGAAAAGACAAAAGACTGGAAATGTCTAGCTAAGGTATACAGATGATATACATGTTATGGTTGTATTCTTTGCTTATTAAACAATGTGGTTCTTGCGTATTTGATACCAAATTGGTTGGTGTGAAATGTCATACAAAACCCCACAATTCATGAACTATAATGGCCTAAGTAACTAGCAAGAGAATATGTGATGATGTTCATCGAAAACAAATAAAGTGTTATTTTGTTCATCATTGACATCAAAACTTGCCTTCAAGATTTGTTTAAATAATTGTTATTTTGTTCAGATATTATGTGAACAATGGTTTTTCAAATAATTACCGTATTTCATAGAAGATGGATGAACTTTTACAAGTCTAGTTGGAGAAATCACGTCCATAAAACTAATGCTAAAATGTCGCAAGACAAACGATTGAAAGATCACTTACGAAGTGACATCGCCGTTTAAATTATATTGGAAAGAAAACATGAAGAAACTCCATGTTGATGGATTTTTGGAGCCTTTGATTTTGATCAAATGACACTTGTGAGACTTTTCTCGAGATAATTGAAACTCCGTTCATAGGCCAAAAGGGAACGGGTGACTAATTTATTGGAAATTGTGCATATTGATGTATATAGTCCATTATATGTAGAAATGTGCGGTGGATCTTTCAACATCATATGCTTTCTCCGAAAATTTGAGTGAATATATCTGTATATTTACTTAATAAGGAAGAAGTATGAAACATTTAAAAATTGTTCAAAGACTTTCAAGATGAATTGGAAAATCATTGTAATGAGAAAATGAAGAATATATGATTCGGTCATAAAGGAAGATATTTGAGTTACATGTTTAGCAAAACACCTAAGATTTGAGGAATTGTTCCATGGATTTGCATTTCACGATAAACCGTAGGAGTATGGTATGTTCGAGAGATCAAATCGAACCTTGTTTGACATGGTAAGATCAAATGTGTCATTTATAAAACTTCCACTATGTTTAAGGATTAAAGCTTTAGAGACTACCGCTATTACACTGAATAAAGCACCATCGTGATCTGTTGAAATGACACCATATGAGTTATGGTTTGGGATAAAAGCCGAGTTGTCTTTTCTTAAATTTTGGTATGTATGCATATGTAAAAAGTTTACAACCAAAGTCGGATAAGCACGTCTTTGTAGGTTATCCCAAAGAATTTGTTGGGTATTCCTCCATAACACCAAGGACAAAAGAGTTTGTCGCTTGGAACGTGAAGTTTCTTAAAGAAGCAATTTTTCACAAAAGTTAAGTGGGAGGACAATAAAACTTTGATTAGGTTGATGAACCTAAGCAACATGTGCTAAGTAGCGCAGTGCCGGAAAGTGTCCCGGAGGCGGCTAAAATGCTCATGGCTCCCGTAATTACAAAGGTTGTGATCTCAGAGATTAGATTTCCTATTGAACTGCGTGGGTCGGTAAGAATCAAATAGTAAGATTTGAAATAGAAGTCGTTATTGTTTTGACAATGATGAACTGACTGCATGCAAAGAAGCGATGACGGGCCTTGACTCCGTAAAATGACTAGAAGTCATAAAATCCGTGATAGTTTCCATACACGAGAAATTAAGTTTTTGAGCTTAGAGGACCCTCTGAAAAGGCGTAAAGCCTATCGGTCATATTTAGATATATAAAGAAAAAGACATGGATGTTTGACATCTATGAAATAGTCGGCATGTCGGTAATGAGTTTACGACAATGTTCAAGGAGTTGACTATGACAAGATTTGATCTTTCATAGCGATATTTAGTCTTGACAGATTAATGTAGCAACCACTACATATAATTTGATATATGGTAGTTGAACAAACAAAACAATGTGTTCTAATAGAATGGTTACCTAGGACATGTACATGATATGGTCTGAAGGGTTTTGTTAATTCAAAGGATGCTAAAAAGGCTTGCAAACTTCAATGGTTCAGATAAGCATGGCAGAGTTGGAATCTTCACCATGATGAAAATGTTAAAAGAGTTTATTTCATCGGAGACGATGAAGATGCTTGCATTTGCAAGAAGTTAAGTGGGAGCGCTGAGACATATTTCTAATACATTATGTAGAAGACATGGTGTTGATTGGAAATGATGTATCTTTTATTGACACGGATTAAGAATTTCATTAAAATTGGATTTCAATGAAAGACTTGGGCAAAACCAGAATATTTGGCACCAATGTCTATATGGATAGATTGAGGCGCTCATATGGTTGTGCCAAAACATACATATATGATATATTGAAAGGGTTCAATATGGAAACAACAAGAAAGGTTCTTGCTGCATGGAAAGGATTGAATCAAGATTCAAGTGTATTGACACTTGGTGAGTGAAATCACATGAATATTTTGATCAATAATACCGTGATATGTACATATAAAGATATGTCCTATGCTCTAAATTTTGTGAGCATATACCAGAATGATTCATAAGATGATCATTGGAAGATAGTAAAGATATTCTTATGAGCTTTGGAAGAACTAAGAATACATCATGTATAATTGACAGATAAAATAGTTCATTGTAAAGTGTTACATTGATACTAGTTTGTCACAATATACAAATTAAATTTATCTCAATTTATACTATGGGTGGCACAATGAAATGGAAGGGAGATTCCATTATGGATTTGGATGAGTTCCAAAGTTGATACATTGTTACGGATACTGAAAAGGATACAGATGCCGCCTAGAGGGGGGGGTGAATAGGCGGTTTAAAACTTTTACGAGATGGGCTTAACAAAGGCGGAATAAAATTAGCGTTTACTTTGTTAAGCATAAAACATATATAAACTATGGTTCACCTATGTGCACCAACAACTTATGCTAAGCAGAACAAGCAACTATGTGATAGCTAGATATAAGACTTCAAGCACGGAGGCTATCATAAAGTAAAGTGCATAAGTAAATTGCTCGGGTATAGAGATAACCGAGGCATGCGGAGATGATGATTTATTACTGAGTTCCTCCCATAAAGAGAGTACGTCTCGTTGGAGGGGTGGACAGTACTAAGACCACCACGCCACAAAAGGCCTCACCCTATTCTCATGTGAACCTCGCCAAAAAAGGCATGGTTCACTTCTTCACTATCGGTGCACTTGTTGGTGGCAATCCGTAACCTCTCACAAAGATTGGGGCACTTCTCCACAACTCAATTGTAGGCTCCCAACAAACAAGCTCGGGGAAATCTCCACAACTTAATTGGAGGCCCCAAGTAATCCACAAACCTGCAAAATAACTAAACCGTCCAGGGTTCCAAGAACCCAAGAGTTAAAAGCTTCTCACCTTTCACCCAATCGAATCCTCACCGAGAACTCAAACCGATGCACCAAATGCAATGGCAAGAACACAAGAAGTGCTCAAGTCCTTCTTTCCCAAATTCCATCAAAGCTACAAAAGCTAGTGGGAGAATAAGAGAGGAAGAACACAAGAGGAAATGCACAAAAGAAACCCTAAGATCTAGATCCCAATATGTTACCCTCACCAGGAGTTGTAGATCTAGATCCCCCTTTCAAATCCCCCAAAAATATTCAAGAAATATGGGAGGGATTGAGAGTATTTGCAACCTCTTGAAGGTCAAAACAATGGAGGAGAGTGAGAATTTAAGCAACCAGCCTAAGGAGGAAGAAGGGGTCTATTTATACCCCTCCCCAATGAAATATGACCGTTTGGGACCTCCCAGGCCAGATAATCCGCCCCTCTCCGGGATATTCCGGGTTCCCCAGGCCAAAATATGGCTAAGGACTTCTCGGCACGACCCTCTGTATAGGGGGCGAATATTTGGGCCGGATAATCTGCCCCGGAGGCCTGGATAATCCACCCCTATTACAGGGAGCCACGCCTCAAAGTCCTTAGCTGTTTTCCAAAAATTGGGCCGGATAATCTGCCCCCATGGCCGGATAATCCCCCTGAAAACTAGCAGAAACAGCGAAACTGAAACAATCATAACTTTTGTATCTAGACTCCATTTTTGATGATCTTGGGATCATTTTAAATAGGAAAATGAGCTCTACAAGATCATCCAGAGAAACATCATAGTCCAGCAAGGTAGGATAGAACCAAATGACGAAAGTTTTGAACTCTCCCAAAAAGACGAACCGATAAAACCTCCAACATCGAAAACGTAATAGTGAATGCATATGAAATTTGTTTTCGATGAACTTGAGATTGTCATGGATATTAACACAAGCTCTAAGTACTCACATGAGTAAGACCAAAATAAGAACCAAGAAAGATGATGCCAAGTATGCAAGGGTTTGATCTTTCACTGAAGGGTATGATCAAGTTACTCACTCGAGAGCCCCTCTTGATAGTACGGTTATCTATCCTATAAACCGGTCTCCCCAACTAACACCACGAGACTGGTAAGAAAGAAACCCTATAAAGATCAAAAAATTGCCTTGTGTATATTCCACTTGATGTTGATGATGACAATCTTCTACACCTCAAGATGGAACACCTTTCTTGATTACGCTAGCTTGGTGAAGACTTGGAATTTGCTCCCCCATAGTCCACTATGGAAGAGCCTCTCTTTTAGGCATATGTTCATGTAGCATCCCAATTGTCTAACAATTGTAATGCTACTTGGTCTAGTAATATATTGGCTACTTCCTATATATAATTGTTGCATCATAATTATATCATGCTCATGTCATCATGCCACCTTGCATTTGAGCATCATATAAAACCCTGTTTCTTTGATTCTTCTCTCATATGCATTATTAATTGTATTTGCCTCTTGATATTGTATTTGGTTATTGATATATTGTTCAATGCCCAAGTTGAGTTGGGGGCATATCTTTTATTCAAGTCCATCACCTTTCTTTTCACCACCTTATAATTCCACCATCCCATTAAACCATGAGCTTGTATTTCTTTTCTTTTGAATTTATTCTTAGCTCATGTGAATGGGGTGGATCTAATTCTAACATTTCTTTTGCTTGGCCTTTACTCCACTTCTTGTGAATGCATAAGAATAATGCCATATCATTATTATTGTTTTCACAAAATAAAACATGGCATTTATTATTTGTGCATGGGCCATGCAAGGGTATCACCACCTTTAGTCCATTTGACTCCTCTTGGTTTTATTGACTTTTTCCCTTGTGGATCATCTCCATCCCTCTCCACCATCTCCATATTCTCATCTACACCAATTTTATTCTTTTCCATTCATTATGCAAGTGAGGCCTTTTACCCATAATCTTTTTCCTTCTCTTTTTCTTGATTACTCTTTCACCTCATCTTAGCCTAAATCCAAGCCCTCACTTTTACCTCTTGGGTTGATCGTATAAACAAGTTTTAAAACCTAAACACCTAACAAAAACCTAACCTAGCTATCTCTCTCTAATTTCCTCTAACCTAGTTCTACTTAAACCCTAACCCTTAATCTCACCTCTCTCTCTTTAACTCCCTCTCTCTACCATGCTGGCCACCTGGGTCTCTCTCTCCCTGTCCCACACCCCATCTACCCATCTAACCACCCCAAACCCTAGCTACACCCTAGCTCACCCGAGCCCCCTCTCCTCTCTCTATCTCTCTACCGGTCGTGCCAGCCCCACCCAGCTGCTCCTACCACCCGTCCCCACCTGGCAGCCTACCTGCCCCAGGTCGAGCCCCAGCTCAACCACGTGAGGAGGAGAAGCAAAGGTGGCCCAGACCACCTTTACCTCTGCCGTGCCCACACGCTAACCTTTCCTCCCCCCTCGCTTTTCCCTCCTCCCACACGTCTCCTGGCTCTCCCAGATCCACACCAGGGCCCTGCCCTCTCCTCCCCTTCTTCTTCTCCGATGCCACCGTCTCTCGCCGACCGCCGCCAGAACCACCGTCTGCCCCTTGTTCCTTCCGGCGCGCGCGACGTGGGGGTGGTCGAGAAGACCGAGGAGAGCCCCCTGCTGCTCCCTGTACGCGCCGACGTGGAGGAGAAGCCCTAGGAGCGGCAGTACCTGTGCCGTCCCGACGAAACCCTAATTCCGGCCGGCGCCTGCTACGTCGAGGATCGCCCGCTCCTCTGCCCGAACCGCCACCGCCAGCAGCCTCCCGGTAAGCCAAGCTTTCTCCCAGACATCCTCGCCGTCGTCGCCGTTGCCTGGTCGCGCCGCGCGTTCCGTCGAGCGCCCTCGGTGCACTGCCAGACGCTGGTGTCTGCACGTCGAACGCGTCGCCTAGAGCCTTACCTAGCTGCGTTACCCCCCTCCTGTCAACACCCACGCTCTACCGCACTGGTCACCGCCGCCTAGCGCGAGCTCCAGGTCCCCAGTTCGAGTCCTCGATCCGCGCCGGGCGCAGATCTGCCGCTAGACGGTGGAGAAGATCCACATTACCGCGGTTTTCCCCTTTTTGCAGAAACCCCCCTGTTCTTTTGCCGCCTCAACCCGCAGTACACGCGCGCCCACCTGTCAGCCCCCATGGTCATCTTTCAGAAAACCCCCCAGCTTGTTATTCCCTAAACCCGCGGTCCAGCCGACCCCCTCCTGTTAGCCTCTGCGGGATTTCCCACTGTCACGTGGGCCCGTAACCATCGGACCCACCTGTCACCCTCAGTGGCTAGGTAGAGCCGCGGTGGCAAAAGTTTCCCCGCGTGCGTATGCCCCGCCAGTGGCTGGCCCACCCGTCAGTGACTATGGCTGGGTCGAGCTGGGTGACAAAAGTTTTCCCTGTTGTCTGTTTTATTTAAACCTTTTTCAAAATTGATTTAAATTCAAATTCTAGTCAGATTTAAATAAATTTCAAAATACAAATCCAAATAATACAAATAATATATGTTTTGGAATCAGAAAAATGTGAGGAATTCAAATATGACATTCAAAATATTGTTTGAGCACTTTCAAATTTCAAGATGATTAAAATTACAATAAAATGCCCTTTTCTTAATAAATTAATAACTTTAATTTTATAACTCCAAATTTGACAAATAATATGTCTAAATCGATCAGCGCGACGAGCCCGTTCTATCTATACAGTCCTTGTTCTGATTTGAAGCATGCATCATGTCGTGATTAGAAACCTGAACTGTTTATGACAATAAAATGGGACCAAATAAATAATAAAATGCTTTATTTCTTGTATCCACACCTCACCTTTGCCATGCTACTTTAATGCCATGTAAATTGTGCATCATTCATCATGGCATGCTTGTTTGCTTGTTGCATTTTAATTCATATGCTTGTGCACTTTATTTATGTGGGCCCTTGTTTGTTTGGTTCTTCTTCGAATAGACGCCCAGCAGGAGAAATACCAGGAATCTCAGGAGTACTATCCAGATCCATCTCTCGCTTCAACTGAGCTGCCAGGCAAGCACTACCACATGCTTGCATACATGCAGTACCTATTGCCTCTATCTTATTCTTGCATCATTGAGTCACGATTGCATTAAATTGAATCCCAAGTACTACATAACCTTTACTTTTAAACCCCACCGAAGCTTGTTCCTCCATCCCATGAGCCATTACTACAGGAGTTGTTTGAGCCATGCGAGTCGTAGAAAAGCATGTGTAGGGTATGTGAGTGTCTGATGGAAAACGAGGTACTTAAACAACTTAACCTGAGTAATAATGGGATAACTAATGAAAGAGGCACCGGTGAGCAATATCTGCTATTTGGTTTTTCATGCTCACTTGTGTCCCGTAGGACCCCGAGTACTTGATTCCTGTTCCTTGACTATTCGCACTATCCACATCCGGGAGGCCTTATGGACCCCCTTGAGCCAGAGCTTGATTCATTCTTATTTCATGGGGCCACAATTAGTTTGGAGCTTTACTACTATCCTGTACTTATGCCATGATACTGCTTTATTTAAGATTGTGCGAGGAGCACCTGTACTGTTTTGGATCGCGCCACGTTTTCGCGGTATCGACAAGCCCAGTCATATTTTTGGGTTCCCAGTCGTTTACCGCCGTCGTCGCAAACCCTGGGTCCGTCTCGGAGCCGGCCAACTTCGTTGCGGGTAGCTTATTGGGGTGGCCCCCTGAAATATTTCTGAATCCTGTGATTGCTTTGTCGTGAATGCCTCGTTGGGTTTTGAGTTGGTTTTTCCAAGGTTGATCGAGTGTGTGTTGCTATTCGTGCACCCCTGCAGGGTAAATCTTTCTGAAAGCCATGTCCGTGGTTATGGACGACTTGGAGTACAGTTTCTCGATCATAGAAAAGTATAACTAAAGTACCCCTTTTAAATTGACTAAGTACTTGACTAGTAAATAGGGTAATACTCATGGAATGGTTAATAAAACTGCCAACGGATGATGGGGGTTGTTCGTCCGCTTCCTCGTTGGTAAGCGAGGAGGAGGATGGATCTGTTAATTATACTATTATAACTGTTGTTCTTAATTCACGGACATCCGTCTATCATTGGTTAGTCGGATGGTTAGCGAGTATCTATAGAATTGTTAGCTATTATCTTTTGCTGCAATTGCGTCACCCCAGGTTGTGTCCCCTTTAGCGGCATAAAGACTTGCTGAGTACCCCTAGGGTCTCACACGATAAATTGTTTGATTCAGATGAACAGGTGTACCCGCAAGATGGATACTGGGTGGAGGAGATAGATGATGTTGGCAACGATCATTCGGTGTAGAGATTCCGGGAACGGGGATCCGTGAGATCTGTGGGCGAGATGTGCTTATTTATATGGCATCTTATGCCGATTTGCTTCTTATCCGTACTCGGATCTTGTTTTCCGCTTCCGCCTGATACTCTGATGTGTGTTGTATGAGGAGCTATCCTAAATTATTATCTCTATCTAGGATATTTGAATCTTGCCGTATGGCGTTGCAATATTTCTACTTCTTTTAGATGGAATGGCTCTGAGGACTGTTGTATGTGGCTTGCATACATACTCATTTGTGTATGTAGTTGATCCCTTCGCCTGCAGATTATGCCGCTCGTTCTTGTCCCGATGTTCTGAAAGTGGTTAGGACGGTCGAAAGGTCTACCGTGAGTGGCCCTGGGTCCCACCGTACTATTTTAACCACTTTCGTTCATCCAGGCATGTAACTAAGAGCGTAATTCACCGAGGTAGTTACAGTTCACATATCCATGATCACCATAAGGATGGAAAGCTACACTTGAGATCATCTTATTATTCAAGACACACTTGCCATAGGCTCAACTTCTACTTGACCAATTTCCGGATCATTCCTTGAAACCTTGATCAACACTTGATCTTCTTCACTTTCTTATTCTTCCAACCTTGAAGCCAACATATGGTTCAAGCATTGCCTATGGACAAATCCTACAAGTAAAACTCAATGCAAACATAAGTCCATAAAGATTGTCATTAATTACCAAAACCAAACATGGGGCACACATGTTGTTTCAATCCGCCCATTTTGGTAATTGATGACAATCCCTTTGAAATGGTTTATATCTATATATTCAACATGCAAAGCAATAACAAAGATGCAAGAGCATGAGAGGCAAATGCATATATTTAACATGCAAAGCAACAAAAAATATGCAAGAGCATGAGAGGCAAATGCTTAAGAACAAACTCAAAGCATGAAACCAACTTCCCTTAAACCCTCCAAAACTTCTCCCCCATTGGCATCGATTGCCAAAATGGGTGAAAAGCTCTAGATGGCCAATAGAGTGATAATTCCTCCAAAATGTGTACATTTCTCATAGTGTGAGTGGAATAAAATGCACGTATCCAATGACGAATACTTAGGAGGAGGTCAAACAATATTGAGGATCAAAAGATTGCAAAAAAATAACAAGGTGAAGAAGCATCAACAAATGAAGCAAGCAATCAAAAGATCCAAAGAACCACTTGACAAAATGAACATACCAAATGAAAGATAGATATTATGATAAGATTGAAAAGAGAGTGTTCTATATAATACGAGGAGGCTCCCCAAGGTTTGTGCAAAAAAATTGCATTTGAATACAATATGGACAAACATGGCATCCTCACTCCCTCGATATTATTTAAAACCCAACTATGTACAAAAGAGCATATACCAAGGCATAAAACTTGCAATAAACAAATGGTTGAGCAACGAGTAAGAGACAACATAATAGCAGGCTCAACCACAAGGATGTGTGAGAGGCATGGCAAAGCATAGTATAAGACTAATGCAAGGATGATCATTGAGCATCAACATAGTCTTCAATTAATGATATTGCTTAGTATGACCATACAACACACGTGAAACAAAGAAGATGTCAAAAATAGAGAATTAACATCTCTCATGTGTATAAGTTTCTAAGTAGACAATCTCACAAAGATATTGATCCACAAAGAAACATGTACACACAAAATAGATACTAAAATAAATAGAGAAAGATATCCAAAACGAAGTCATGATAATACACCACTAAGATCTTTGCTTGATAGCATGGCCAAAAGGCTCAATTTTATCTTACTATATATTCATGAACTTCAACCACAAACATATAAAATACATCACAACTATCACTATGGGAAGTAGAGATAGTTGGAATGTATTGCGAGAGGAATCAAGTATCACAAAGAAAGAATCAACTTTGCAAATTCATCAATATTGCACATGAGAGCACTTTGAGGAGATAATATGAAATATAATTGCTAGATTGACATATTTGCTAGATTGTTGAAATATAGTCCCAATTATATGCACTCATCTCAACTTACTCACATATGCAATAGAGAGCATTCTTTAAGGCCAAAGAAAGAACCACAACAACTACAAATACGAAAAAAAATCATGCCAATATGCAACCTACCATAGGTTGGAAGACGATATGCATGCATGAGTAAGAGATACTTGTTACCGAGATATCATTGGTGTGATGAAGTAGAAAGGAGTTTACTGACCATCCTAGCTTGTCTCTAATTTTAATTGAGTCATCACTTCTTCCTTATGAAAGATACAAGCATCCAATGCATCTCCAATGTACCTAAAACAAAACTCAAGTCAATATGGTCCCCAAACTTATTGGGTCCAAAGTAGTTAGAGAACTACAATACATAAGAGAGACTCCACACAAATATGTGTATATTGATATGAAAATGAACTCCATGCACATCTTATCCAATTAGGATTTAGTGTAGTTTCCCCTACATATTGGATCAAGGAAAACAAGCATGCCATAATATATATTTAGTACATATGCATGCACATGATTTTCAAGAAACAAACAAGATATAATTTGAACAAAATACCAATTAAACCAAGAAGGAACACCAAAGTGTGACAAGACTAACGGTTGTCCAAATTATATCAAAGACCAAATCAATGCATGAAAGACCACAAGTTCAACAAATGAACTAGGAAAAAGCCAAAGAGAAAGAGATAGACAAAAACACAAGTGCTCAAGGATTTATCTTATTCTAAAAGGTCAAAATAATTAACAAGGAATGAGACAAAGACAACTCCCAAAAAAAATAAGGTTCCAATAACCAAAGCAAACTCTCCACAATTTTCATGATGGCACAAATACCAAAACGAAAAGGTTTATCTTCCAAAGACATGAAACACGATATGGGTCAAAACATGTTATGAAGAAGCATAAAACGAGTGTTTGAAATAATATAGGAGAACTCCCTCATGATTAGTGCATTATTTAAGATTTTACATTTGAATACAAAATGCACACATATGGTATCATCATATCTTCCTACATCAAATAGAGCACTAAACGATTACAAGTTAAAGAAATATCCATAAGAGGCAAGGAAGACATGGGAGTCAACACAAAGCATTTTCTTGGCAAAAGATAGGGCAAATATAAACAAAAGCCAAATTGAAAATGATCAAAAATACCTACCACCTATTATAGTACCGATTGTCAAAGGACAAGGGATACAGGTGGTAGTTTGAAAATATATCCAAGATCATATTCACGATAAGAGGCAAAAAGATCCAACACGAGACAACTAATGGACATTATAGAATTTGAATTTCTCATGATAATGGTGTAGGGGTTCTGCGTATGAAAACAATAAAATTTTATCCTACGCCCCTGAACCCCTGAAGCTGATAGGACCTATCTATTAGTAATAAAGTAACGGGAGGGGCTTTTTGCGAACTTACCCATGAAGACCGAAAAGTGTTGTCAACGCTCAGGGGAGCGTGGTTGATGTAGACGAGCCAAAGCCGACCTCAAGGTCGTGATGAAGTCCTTGCGCTCCTTGGCTCCAACGACTTGAGTGCCTCAAGTGCGACACCTCGCGGGGAGTTACACATGTGCGGTGCCTAACGATGACTCCCGCTTCCCAGATCCGAATCCCGTAGCGTGACGGCGTTCCGCGGTGAAGATGTCTCTCGCTCGCACAGTCCATACTTGGGACCACAGTCACGAGAGAGAGGAGGGGAGAGAGAAAATATCAATTAGAGGTCCTCCCAAAAGTGGGGAGACCTTTTATTGATTACTGGTGTATTTAATTTGGCCAAATACCCCCACTATATATAGGGGGAGGGGGTACACCCTCCCTCAAAGTCTCGGGGTGGGACTAAAGGAGAGGAGGGGGGGGGAGGCCGCCGGCCCCCCTAGTGGGTCCCGCACGGGGAGGGGGGGGAAAGGCCCAGCCGGCCACCCCTTGGCCCCTTCTCCCTCTCTCCTTTCCCTAATGGGCCCTCTCCCTCTGGAAATTGGCCCATTAAGCCTTTGACCATTAAATTGATTTTTCTCTTTATTAAATAATTATAAATAAATGATTAAATCAATATTTAACATTCATTCACATATTATTCAACCTCTGTGGCTATGGAACACCTTCCACCTCCACTCCGGACAACCTCCGAACTTACCGAAACCCTTCCGGTTTTCTCTCTACTATTATTCGGTGATTCTACCGATCCTATAAACACTCTCTAAGCATCATTAAGCCCTTAAGAGTGATACCCCATGGTTCGGGAACACTACAGACATGGTCGGGACACTCCCGCACCAATGATCGACTTAGGGACCTGGATGGCCATGTGACCCATGTGCGTTCCATGAAGATCTTTCGTCGTTTGAACCGGGACAGTCATGTCTTATTCCCTTTGTCACTCGATACTTGCATTGCCCGAGATCTGATCAATGACATCACCATGTCGTGTTCAATCTCGTTACTGAACAATCCTACTTGACTTGTTCCGACAAGTGATATCCCTGTGATCAAATCACACGCTGTGCAGCTATTGGATATTACTTCTCCGAGTGGGCCCTTGAGTATCTTCCCGTCACATGGACGGACAAATCCTGCACTTGACATATATTGCCTCTACGGTTTCCTTTGAGTAGCTGAACACACCTTTATAACCACCGTGTTACCAGATGTTGTTGATGCTATCTAAGCACTCTTGGGAGACAGTGATTGATATAGCCTCATGGTCTAAGGAATAGTCTACGAGGATCCATTTCTAATCATCGTAACTTGAACTTCGTGACATGATCGGGTCACGATGTTTAGGTTGGGTATTGGTTCCTCATCTCATTCTCAGAACGAGATGACTCCATTTCCAACTGGCATAAATGCAACATGATCAGGAAACATGATCATCTATTGACCAATGAACCAGTGACTAGAGTTTCACTGGGAACCCCTGGTTGTTTGTACATCACATGTGTATTGATGTTTCCACTCAATACAGTTATAGCATGATATAAAACTTAATCATAAACTATATGAAATATGATAATAGTCCTTACTACTATTTGACTCTAGGGCATGATACGTCCATTTTCCATCACAATTCTATGTCATAATTCACTGTTATTCATTGATATATTTCATATTAAGAGATGATACTTATGTTATTTTATCCGTTTTTGCATGGTTGATGAATTTTGGAGCATGGACCGCCGCAGTCAGGATTCTGATGGAAAAGGTGTTGTTTGGAGGAAAATTTCGCGAAGATCAGAAAATCCGGGAAAATATACGGAAAATCCTATTTTTCTAGAAGACGAAGGCTGCCAGAAGGAGGAGTGGAGATGGGCCATAGGGGGCCCACACCACCCCTAGCATGGGCCACCCTAGGCCGTGCCACCAGGTGGTGTGGCTCCCCTGGCCCCCCTATGGCATATATATTCCTCCCGAAACCCTAAGACTCGGGGGGCGACCACAGAAAGATTCCACCGCCTCTGCGGGGCAGAAAACACCAAGAGAGAAAGATCTCTCCGGCAGACAGATTTTTGCCAGGGGAATTCCTTCCCGGAGAGGGGAGATTGTCGCTATCAACACCACCATCAAGCTGGACTTCATCAGGATCATCATCATCAGCATCATCATCATCATCTCCATACCGCTGTAACAATTGCGTTGAATCTTGCATAGTTCATAGGGGAAACTTTCCCGGTGTTAATTACTCTTTGTAGTTGATGCTATTGAGTGAATCGTTGAATTATTGTTTATGTTCAGATTGTTATATATCATTATTCCATCTCTGATCATGATCCATATGATCTCTTGTGAGTAGTTCGTTTTGTTCTTGAGGACATGGGAGAAGTCATGTTGTTAGTAGTGGAGTTGTGTTGAGAAAGATTCAATAGTTTGATATTTAAGTTGTGGTGTACTTCTTCTAGTGGTGTCATGTGAATGTTGACTACATGACACTTCACCTATATGGGCCTAGGGGAATGCATTGTGTATTTGGCTACTAATCGTAGGGGTTGCCGGAGTGACAAAACCTGAACCCCCATTAGGAAACCATTGCACAAGGGACGTAAGGGTCTTAGAGTTTAAAGCTGTGGTTAGGTTTCTACCTTAATTACTTTCTTGTACTTACAGAAGTTTGTAAGGGGTTTAATCACAAGTATGTATTGGTCCTAGGAAGGTCGGTACATTAGCACAGGTTCACCCACACAACCTAGCAAGCTAAAGTAGATTAATCAACTATATGAAGCGAAAGCACTTGACAATCTTCCCATATGTCCCCGAGAACGTTTGGTCATCTTAAGAAATACAACCGGCTTGTCCTTTGCTGCATAAAGGATTGGGCCACTTGCTGCATTTATTCCTATTGTCTTTTATTTACTCGTACTTTATTTACTTGTTTTATCAAAAACCCCTCAAAATCCGTTTGCTAAGTATTTGCAGAGAATTCCTGATCCATACCACTAGCCAGCACCTTGTGCTCCTCGTTGGGTTCAACACTCTTACTTATCGAAAATACTATGATGCACCCCCTATACTTGTGGGTCATCAAGACTATTTTTGGCGCCGTTGCCGGGGAGTGAAGCGCTATTGGAGAGTGGAACTTGTAAAGGAAACTTCTACTATGAGTATTGTTTATTTCTGTTAGTTGCTTTATTTTTGTTATGGATAATTCGCTGAGTTTCTTATTTGGTAATGCTACTACCACTTCCAAGGTAGTAGATGAACCACCACCTCCTGAGAATGATGTTTTTAAAATACCTACAAGAATTATTGATCGTGTTATGGAAAACTACTATGTTGGGTATGGAACTGTCCATCCCGGTGATCATTTGCTCTTTATACACGAATCATGCGGGTTATTCAAGTGTGCAGGTATTACTACAAATCAAGTTAAGAAGAAGTTATTCTCATTATCACTAAAAGGAAGAGTTGAGGAATGGTATAAGCTGCTAAAGAATGGTCAACCTCTTGACTGGGAGGAAATAGTGCCTCTCTTTTATTCAAAGTTTTATCCTCCTAGTGAGATTCATAAAGATCGGAATCAAATATACAACTTTTCGCCTCTTGATGGAGAGAGTACAGCTCAAGCTTGGGGGAGATTGAAGTTAATAATACTCAAATGTCCCATTCATGAGCTCCCCAACAATATTATTATCAATAACTTTTATGCAAGGCTCCCTCTACATGACAAGGATTTATTGGATGCTTCTTGTGTTGGATCATTCACTCGCATGGAAGAAGAAGCCAAATGGGATCTTCTGGACCGTATTCAAGACAATGCTGAAGCTTGGGAGAATGACAAAGGAAGAAAGTCAGGTATAAATTATGATTATGAATGCATTGAATCTTTTATGGGAACTGATGACTTTCAAAATATTAAAAAATGCTTATGGCCTAGACTCTCAAGCTATTGCTTCTTATTTTAAGGCTTTTGCTTCCTACATTGAAGTGCCTAAAAAGAAGTGGAATAAGTATCATGAACCTTATAAAGATGTTGCTAAGAGTGTTCCTGCAAGAAATACTGAAGTTTATACTACTAATCATGTTTTACCTGAACCTTATATTGAGAAAATGCCTTTCCTAGTTAAGATAAAGGAACATTCCATGATAGCTAGTATGGTTAATGAAAGTACAAGTAAAGCTATTGAACCTGCTAAACAAATGGTTGATGAACATATAATAGCAAATGCGAAAGACTTTGTTACTAAATATGAAGAAGAGGGACACACTATCCTTTGTAAGGATACCTCTGATATTGTTTCACAAAGTAGTGTTATGAGAGCTAGTATTCCTGTGTTTTCCGTTAGAATAAGTGATCATTGTTGCGATGGTCCTTGTGATAGTTATATTGTTAAGTTTATGCATGATACTGAAAGTTACTATGAAAGAGGGAAGACTGTTCTTATGCATCTCATTAATATCAAGTTTCCTCGTTTTATGCTGAAAGTTTTTATGTTGCACTTCTTTTGCCTTCTTAAGCAAGTAGCCTCTGGTTTCAACAACTTGTTTATTTACAAAATTACCTTGAATAGGAAGTGGGTTAGACTTAAATGTGTGTATTTTTGCTTCTTAATGCTCTCTTTCATCTCAATTCATATTCTTATGTGAGCATCTTCAAAATTATCTTGCCCATCTTAATGGCTATAAAGAAAGATCTTTTTGGGAGACAACCCAATTTATTTTTGCTTTCATTTTGTGTTTGTTTCTTTGAGTCTTGGAAGTTATTACTTCGGTAGTAACCTCTCCTTATCCTTTTTGTTTAGTTTTTGTGTCAAGATCAACCTCTAATGAGAAAGAAGTAATATTTGGGAAGTTGCTGTCCTGAAATAGATTTTTGTGCTCCACCGTAAAAATTCATGAGAGATTGATATGTCCATTTTGCATCACTATTCTATGTCATAATTCACTGTTATTCATTGATATATTTCGTATTGGGAGGTGATACTTATGTTATTTCATCTGTTTTTGCATGGTTGATGACTTTTGGAGCATGGACCGCTGTAATCAGGATTCTGATGGAAAAGGTGCTGTTTGGAGGCAAAATTCGCGAAGATCAGAAAATCCGGGAACATATACGGAAAATCCTATTTTTCCAGAAGACGAAGGAAGCCAGAAGGGGGGCTGGACATGGGCCACAGGGGGCCCACACCACCCCCTAGTGCAGGAAAGCCCTAGGCCACGCCAGCAGGTGGTGTGGCCGCCCTGGCCCACTCCAGGCTCTCCCCTCTGGCGTATATTATCCTCCCGAAACCCTATGACTCGGGGAGAGACCACAGAAAGATTCTGCCGCCTCTACAGGGCAGAAAACACCGAGAGAGAAAGATCTCTCCGGCAGACAGATTTCTATCAAGGGAATTCCTTCCCGGAGAGAAATTATGCATGAAATCGGTCCCTGCGAATTGGAAGAGATTGATGTGGTTATTCACCTTGATAATAGAGAGACCATCTCTCCAATTGGTATTGTATGAGACGTGGAAGTTCTTTGTGGTAAGATTAAGTATCCTGCTGATTTTCTAGTACTTGGTTCAACTGCTAGTAAAACTTATCCTATCATTTTTGGTAGACCTTTCTTGAGTACTTGTGGACCTATTATTGATTGCAAGAGGGATAAAATCTTGACTAAGTTTGATGGGGAATCTTATGAGTTTAATTTTTCGAAATTTAATAAAGAACCTTGCGAAGAGGAAACCCATAATGAGGATTTTAGAGTTGAACAACTTGCTTCTATCTCTCTTGCACCTAACAATGCTTTGCAACAATTTATGGAAGATCACGAAAGTGAGATCTTCATGGAAGAAAGGAATGAGATTGACGAGATCCTCCGTCGTCAACCCAATATGCTAAAGCATGACTTGCCTATAGAAGACTTGGGTACCACGATGCCACCTAAAAAGGATCCGGTCTTCGATCTAAAACCTCTCCCTAATGATCTTAAATATGCTTATATTGATGATAAAAAGATATATCATGTTATTATTAGCTCTAAACTTTCAGGAAAGGAAGAAGAAAGGTTGTTGGAGGTTTTGAAGAAACACCGAGGAGCTATGGGCTATACTCTGGATGATTTAAAATGGATTTCACCTACTATATGTCAGCATTCTATCAACATAGAACCAGATGCAAAGCCAGTAGTGGAGCACCAACGACGTTTAAATCCTAAGATGAAGGAAGTGGTAAGGAATGAGGTATTGAAACTCCTTGATGCTGGTATTATTTACCCTATTGCTGATAGTGAATGGGTTAGTCCTGTTCATTGTGTTCCTAAAAAGGGAGGTATTATCGTTGTTCCTAATGATAATGATGAGCTTATTCCTCAAAGAATAGTAGTAGGCTATAGGATGTGCATCGATTTTAGAAAAGTTAATAAAGTTACTAAGAAAGATCACTACCCGCTTCCTTTTATTGATCAAATGTTGGAAAGGTTGTCTAAAAAGACCCATTTTTGTTTTCTTGATGGTTATTCTGGTTTCTCTCAAATTTCTATTAAACAACAAGATCAAGAAAAAACTACTTTTACTTGCCCTTACGGAACTTATGCTTATAGACGTATGCCTTTTGGTTTATGTAATGCTCCTGGTACTTTTCAAAGGTGCATGTCTGCTATCTTTCATGGTTTTTGTGAGGAAATTGTAGAAGTGTTCATGGATGACTTTTCTGTCTAAGGAACTTCTTTTGATAATTATATGCACAACCTTGATAAAGTTTTGCAGAGATGTGAAGAAACTAATCTTGTTCTTAATTGGGAGAAATGCCACTTCATGGTTAATGAAGGGATTGTCCTTGGGCATAAAGTTTCTGAAAGAGGCATAGAAGTTGATAGAGCTAAGGTTGAGGCAATTGAGAAGATGCCATGTCCAAGAGACATCAAAGGTATTCGTAGTATCCTTGGTCATGCTGGTTTCTATAGGAAGTTTATTAAAGACTTTTCTAGGATATCAAAACCCCTCACTAATCTTCTTCAAAAAGATGTACCCTTCGTTTTTGATGATGATTGTAAGGAAGCTTTTGAAACTCTTAAGAAGGCTTTAACTACAGCCCCTATTGTTCAACCACCTGATTGGAGTTTACCCTTTGAAATAATGTGTGATGCTAGTGATTTTGCTATAGGTGATGTCCTTGGGCAACGAATTGATAAAAAGTTAAACGTTATCCATTATGCTAGTAAGACTCTAGACGCTGCTCAAAGGAATTATGCTACTACTAAAAAGGAATTTCTAGCTATTGTTTTTGCTTGTGATAAGTTTAGGCCCTATATTGTAGACTCAAAAGTCACCATTCATACTGATCATGCTGCTATTAAATACCTTATGATGAAGAAGGACGCTAAGCCTAGGCTTATTAGATGGGTGCTGCTTTTACAAGAGTTTGATCTACATATAGTAGATATCAAGGGTGCTAAAAACACTGTAGCTGATAATTTATCTCGATTGGAAAACATCTCTTTTGACCCTATGCCTGTTAATGATAGTTTCCCAAATGAACAGTTAGCTGCAGTAGGGGTAAGCTCGCGAGGGAGCCCTTGGTACGCTGATTATGCTAACTTTATTGTCTCCAAGTATTTGCCTCCAACTTTTATAGCTCAGTAAAGAAGGAAGTTCTTCTATGATTTGAGGCATTATTTTTGGGATGACCCACACTTATACAAAGAAGGAGTGTATGGTATTATGCGAAGATGTGTTCCAGAATATGAACAAAAGGAGATATTGCGTAAATGTCATGGTAGTGCTTATGGAGGACATCATGCAGGAGATAGAACTGTGCAAAAGGTGCTACAATCAGGTTTCTACTGGCCTACCCTTTTTAAAGATGCAAGAAAATTTGTTTTATCTTGCGATGAATGTCAGCGTGTTGGTAATATCTCTAGACGCAATGAAATGCCTATGAACTACTCGCTAGTTATTGAACCCTTTGATTGCTGGGGATTTGACTTTATGGGTCCTTTCCCTCCTTCGAAAGGTTACACTCATATTCTTGTTGCCGTTGATTATGTTACTAAGTGGGTAGAAGCCATTCCCACAAAGAGTGCTGACGGGGAGACTTCTCTAAAAATGCTTAAGGATGTTATCTTTCCTAGGTTTGGAGTGCCTAGGTATCTCATGACTGATGGGGGTTCTCATTTCATTCATGGTGGTTTTAGAAAGACCCTTGCTAAATATGATGTTAATCATAGAATTGCTTCAGCTTATCACCCCCAAACTAGCGGGCAAGTAGAGTTATCAAATAGAGAAATTAAATCCATCTTGCAAAAGACTGTTAATAGATCTAAAAAAACTGGGCTAAAAGGTTGAATGATGCTTTATGGGCTTATAGAACTACTTACAAAAATCCTATGGGGATGTCTCCTTATAAAATGGTTTATGGGAAAGCTTGTCACCTACCCTTAGAATTAGAACACAAAGCTTACTATGCAGTTAAAGAACTAAATAGAGATTGTAAGCTCGCTGGTGAGAAAAGATTATTTGACTTAAGTTCTTTAGATGAATGGAGGAGTGAAGCCTATGAAAATGCTAGGCTCTTTAAGGAAAAAGTTAAAAGATGGCATGACAAGCGAATACTTAAGAGAGAATTTCATGTTGGTGAGAAAGTTCTATTGTATAGGTCTCGTCTCAGGTTTTTTGCAGGAAAGCTACTGTCAAAATGGGAAGGACCTTTCGTTATTGAAGAAGTATACCGTTCGGTAGCAATAAAAATTTCTTCTTTAAAAGATAATACTACACAAGTAGTGAATGGGCAGCGACTCAAGCACTATATTGCTGGAGATTCTTACAATGAAGATGTTGATGCCTTTCAAGTTATAACTCCAGAGAAATTTATCAAGGACCAAATTCAGAGACCTGCAGAGGCTGTTTTCAAATAGGTAACAATTCTGGTAAGAAAAGTTCCGCGAAAATACTATCCAACTATACTTTTGCAGTTTTTAGGCAATAAGGGAAGTTACGAAGTGAAAAAGGGACGAAAACGGAGCCAGGGTGGCTCACACCACCCCGTGGCGCGGGTCCACCCCTGGCCGTGCCACCGGTGTGGTCGCCCCAGACTCCGCCTCCGACTCGTTTTCTCCCAATACCTTCCTTTTGTTGAGAAACTTCGTAATATATAACCCCCCGGATCTCCCGAGGTTCGTACATCGTGTTTTCGTCATATTTTCATTTCGATCTGTTTCTGCCAGGTAGAGTCACAGATTTGGAGCCACAATGTCTTCCTCTGGATCAGCCAAGGGAGATTCCTTAGAAGATATCATCAACCCATACATGAGAGAGTTGAAGATTCATCCCAAGGAGTTGTTGTTTGAAGATGGGGAGGTCCGGATAAAAGAGGTTCAAGGCCCTAAAGGTGAAGGAAGTCTGGAGGACATGATGGAAGCACTGGAGCAAGAAGTCTTTAGGTACAAGAAGATGGCGGAACGCGAAGTGGATATCATCCATAAGATTTGTTCTGAACTCATCGTCGGGCACCAAGAGGAGACTGCTGAGCTCAAGGATGAAGTCCTCTCACTCCGCCAAACAACCAACGAACTGCAAGCATAGCTCTATGATGTTCAAAATCAAAACTATGAGTATGAGGTTAGGTTTAAATGCATAAGTGCTGCTGCAAGTTTCAGGATGCTGGAGACCACGATGTCCTTTGTTGATGGGAATCCCTTACCCTGGAAGTCGGACTATGATGAGAGGATACCACCACCACCAAAGGAGTAATTCTTCATCAGGTTTGGCATCCCCTTGGTTTGTTCCAAGCTTGGGGGAGTGTCGCGGTATCACATCACTATCTTCTATCTTTTTACCTTATTAGTAGAGTCATATCATGAATACAGAAGTTATTATGTAGTATGGTTTGCATTATGGAAGTGTCCCCTCTCTCGTTAGATATGTATCCCTTGGTGTGAGTTGCCGTTATGAAATATTAATGAGAAGTTCTATCATTCACTCTTTTGCATAGCTTATATTAGTTTTCAATTCGTGGTTATATGATTGATCTTGTTGTTAGTATTGGTATCACTTTGGGATCATTGAGTTAATTTAGTTGGTTTTGGCAAACCTGGCTCGATCAGTAGCAACACTATTTTTGAGAGTTGAAAGAAAAGATAAAAGTACCTTTAAAGAAAAATAATTTCATCATCATTCTTTCTTGATTTGCTCATAAGTTTAGTATTCTCTAGTTAAGATCTTTTGTGCTTCCAAGGAAGATTGCATGTTTGTCTTTATCGCTTGTATGTTTGTTTGTTTCCTTCAATTCTTATACTTGCTACCCAACCTTGCTAGCCAAAAACCTGTACTGAGAGGGAATTCTTCTTGTGCATCCACCTCCTTTAAACCAAAACCTTTGCCATTTGTGTCCACCATACCTACCTATTAGCACTATTGCTATTCCAAGTAAATTCTCGTTTTATCTACCTTCCAAATTAAACTTGTTATGTGAAAATTAGTGATTAAATCTCTCACAAACTTGATGGCACACTTTACTTTCTTGCATTTAATAAACTTGAACCATTGGGTCCTTCTTTGTTGCGTATATGCTTGCACTTTATGAGTTGAAGTTAGCAGAACCATGTATCATGGGGACCGCTTTCAACACTTCATTGGTACTTGTACCTAGTTGATATCATGTTCTTTTCCTTATGGATCCCGACAGTGTGAAATAGGAGTGGAACTTGTAAGATCATGGAGTTTATATGTGTGTTATAAAAACGCATGGGCCGCTAGCTTAAGCCATGCCTAATCATGGTGGAAACTTGCAGCATAACTATAGTGAGCATTCTATGAAGCATCCTCAATAAAAACCTATGCAAATAGCAAATAAAAAGATCGCTGAGATGCTCACTGTCTGCTTGCCTTGTCATTTTGATTATGGGATAGCTCATGTGTCATGTGCAAGGGGTACCCTGTTGGCGGTTCTCAATGATACGCATGTATTTACAATGACAAGAGCTTGCTCGTGACTGAAGTTGAGTAGCATGAGGTTCGGTACTCATAAGTAAGGGGCATGGGGCTTCAATTTATAACTTATCAAGCATATCCTCTTAGTTGTGTCACTTTAACCTTAACCACCAAAAGATGCCTATGATAGGGGCACTGAGAGCTGAAAGCTAGTAAGTATCATAATTTTTGGGAGCTCTTTATGAGACTTGCAATCCCTGCTTCCCTCTGCGAATGGCCTTTCTTTTACTTTGTAGTTGAGTCAGTAAACCTAATCCCTTCTATATCAGCAAGTATTTTGAGTTGTTGTGTTTCATTCATTCATATGATGATTTATTCAATCATGTTTCTTATGTTCCTTGTTTTGCACTTTGCTCTTATCTTGATGTTTACTACTTTGAAAGCTATCATTGAAAACCAGCTATTTGTGAGCTCCAGCAAATTATCAACTATTCTTCGACCAAGAGCTAAGTTTTCCATTACCAATTATGATTCACTTTATGTATCTTTATTGTGTTTCCTTTACTTATTGCAAGTTGAGTTATATAATAGTGAGTTGTCTTCTATTATGATCTGTGTATTTGATGAATGTGATGCTTCTTGTCCGTATTCTTTTATCGACTCTTCACTCCATAAACCTGAGGCCATGTTTATTAAGCTTAGTTTCACTTGGGGACAAGCGAAGTCTAAGCTTGGGGGGAGTTGATACGTCCATTTTGCATCACTATTCTATGTCATAATTCACTGCTATTCATTGACATATTTCGTATTGAGAGGTGATACTTATGTTATTTCATCTGTTTTTGCATGGTTGATGACTTTTGGAGCATGGACCGATGTAGTCAGGATTCTGATGGAAAAGGTGTTGTTTGGAGGCAAAATTCGCAAAGATTAGAAAATCCGGGAAAATATACGAAAAATCCTATTTTTCCAGAAGACGTAGGAAGCCAGAAGGGGGGCTAGAGATGGGCCACAGGGGCCCACACCACCCCCTGGCGCGGGCAAACCTAGGTCGCGCCAGCAGGTGGTGTGGCTACCCTGGCCCACTCCAAGCTCTCCCCTCTGGCGTATATTATCCTCCCGAAACCCTAAGACTCGGGGGGCGACCACAGAAAGATTCCACCGCCTCTGCGGAAAACACCGAGAGAGAAAGATCTATCCGGCAGACAGATTTCTGCCAGGGGAATTCCTTCCCAGAGAGGGGAGATCGTCGCCATCAACACCACCATCAAGCTGGACTTCATCGGGATCATCATCATCATCATCACCACCATCATCACCATCTCCATATTGCTGTAACAATTGCGTTGAATCTTGCATCGTTCATAGGGGAAACTTTCCCGGTGTTGATTACTCTTTGTAGTTGATGCTATTGAGTGCACCGTTGAATTATTGTTTATATTCAGATTGTTATACATCATTATTCCATCTCTGATCATGATCCATATGATGTCTTGTGAGTAGTTCATTTTGTTCTTGAGGACATGGGAGAAGTCATGTTGTTAGTAGTGGAGTTGTGTTGAGAAAGATTCAATAGTTTGTTATTTAAGTTTCGGTGTACTTCTTCTAGTGGTGTCATGTGAACATCGACTACATGACACTTCACCTATATGGGCCTAGGGGAATGCATTGTGTATTTGGCTACTAATCGTAGGGGTTGCCGGAGTGACAGAAACCTGAACCCCCGTTAGGAAACCATTGCACAAGGGACGTAAGGGTCTTAGAGTTTAAAGATGTGGTTAGGTTTCTACCTTAATTACTTTCTTGTACTTACGGATGTTTGCAAGGGGTATAATCACAAGTATGTATTAGTCCTAGGAAGGTCGGTACATTAGCACAGGTTCACCCACACAACACTTAGCAAGCTAAAGAAGATTAATCAACTATATGAAGCAAAAGCACTTAACAGTCTTCCCATGTGACCTCGAGAATGTTTGGTCATCTTAAGTAATACAACCGGCTTGTCCTTTACTGCATAAAGGATTGGGCCACTTGCTGCATTTATTCCTATTGTCTATTATTTATACTTTGTTTACTTGCTTTATCAAAACCCCCTAAAAATCTGTTTGCTAAGTATTTGTAGAGAATTCGTGATCCATACCACTAGCCAGCACCTTCTGCTCCTCGTTGGGTTCGACACTCTTACTTATCGAAAATACTGCGATACACCCCCTATACTTGTGGGTCATCAGAGATCTCTGTCTGTCGGATTGAGCTATAATTATTTGTGCTTCTGCCCCAGGTTGTTATTTAACTTTCGTTAGTTTTGCACATTTTGATTGAGCAATAGAAGATTTTCGAAAAATTGATCTTTACCTGCTGGTCTGTTTTGACAGATTTTACCACTCTTGCATTTGCTTCTTTAATCGATTTCCTTTTTGAATTCTTTTTGGGTTTTCAAAAGGATTTGCTACAATAGCTTATGTTTTGATGGTTTTCAGTTGAAGTTGAACTCAAAAGGTTTTATCACTTCACTTATACTAATGTTGCTAATGAGAACTGTGTGAAGTTTTGTGTGAAAGATATTTCCAGGTAGTGGAGATAATGGTGTAGTAAGGAAGAGAAAGGTTTCATGACTTGAGCAATAAGTGTATGAAGATGAAGATATTGATGTTATTCAAGTGGTAACTCCGGAAAAATTTATCAAGGACCAAATTCAGAGACCTGCAGAGTCCGTTTTCAAATAGGTAACAATTCTGGTAAGAAAAGCTCCACGAAAGATCTGTCAAATTATATTTTTGCAGTTTTTAGTCAATAAGGGAAGCTACAAAGCGAAAGAGGGACGGAAATAGAGCCAGGGTGGCTCACACCACCCTGTGGTGCGGGCCCACCCCTGGCCGTGCCACCAGGTGGTGTGGCCACTCTGGACTCCGTCTCCGACCTGTTTTCTCCCAGTACCTTCCTTTTGTTATGAAACTTCGTAATATATAATCCTCCGGATCCCCCGAGATTCGTATATCGTGTTTTCGTCGTGTTTTCGTTTCGATCTGTTTCTGACAGGTAGAATCCTAGTTTTGGAGCCACAGTGTCTTCCTTTGGATCAACTAAAGGGGATTCCTCAGCGGATATCATCAACCCATACATGCGTGAGTTAAAGATTGATCCCAAGGAGTTGCTACTTGAAGAAGGGGAGGTACGGATAAAAGAAGTTCAAGGCTCTAAAGGTGAAGGAAGTCTAGAGGACAGGATGGAAGCACTAGAGCAAGAAGTATTTAGGTACAAGAAGATGGCGGAACGCGAAGTGGATATCATCCATAAGATTTGTTATGAACTCATCGCCGAGCACCAAAAGGAGACTGTTGAGCTCAAGGATGAAATCCTCTCACTTCACCAAACAACCAACCAACTGCAAGCACAGCTCTACGACGTTCAAAATCAAAACTATGAGTATGAAGTTAGGTTTAAACAAATAAGTGCTACTGCTAGTTTCAGGATGATGGAGACCAGGATGTCTTTTGTTGATGGGGAGCCTTTACCTTGGAAGTTCGACAAAGATGAGAGAATACCACCACCACCAAAGGAGTAATTCGTCATCATGTTTTGGCATCCCCTTGGTTTGTTCCAAGCTTGGGGGAGTGCCACGGTATCACATCATTATCTTCTATCTTTTTACCTTTTTAGTAGAGTCATATCATGAATAGAGAAGTTATCATGTAGGATGGTTTGCATTATGGAAGTGTCCCCTCTCTCGTTAGATATGTATCCCTTGTTGTCATTTGCCGTTATGGATTATTAATGAGAAGTTCTATCATTTACTCTTTTGCATATCTTATATTAGTTTTCAATTCGTGGTTATATGATTGATCTTGTTGTTAGTATTGGTATCACTTTGGGATAATTGAGTTAATTTAGTTGGTTTTGGCAAACCTGGCTTGGTCAGTAGCAACACTATTTTTGAGAGTTGAATGAAAAGATAAAAGTACTCTAAAAAATAATTTCATCATCTTTCTTTCTTGATTTGCTCATAAGTTTAGTATTCTATGGTTAAGATATTTTGTGCTTCCAAGGAAGATTGCATGTTTGTCTTGTTCACTTGTATGTTTGTTTGTTTCCTTCAACTCTTATACTTGCTACCGAGCCTTGCTAGCCAAAAACCTGTACTGAGAGGAATTCTTCTCGTGCATCCAATCCTCAAAACCAAACCCGTGCCATTTGTGTCCACCATACCTACCTATTAGCATTATTGCTATTCTATGTAAATTCATGTTTTTATATACCTCCCAAATTAAACTTGTTATGTGAAAATTAGTGATTAAAACTCTCACGAACTTGATGGCACACTGTACTTTCTTGCATTTAATAAACTTGACCCATTGTGCCCATCTATGTTGCGTCTATGCTTGCGCTTTGTAAGTTGAGAATTAGCTGAACCATGTTGTCATGGGGAACGCTTTCAACATTGCACTAGTACTTTGTACCAAGTTGATATCATGTCCTTTTGTCTATGGATGTTGTTGGTGTGCAATGAAAGGGGAGCTTGTAAGTCCATGGAGTTATGCTTGTGTGTTAGAGAAACGCCTGGGCCACTGGTCTAATCCATGCTGACATGGTGGAAACCTGCAGCATAACCATAACGAGCATCTATGAAGCATTCTTCTTATAAAAAAATGAGTCCGATATTGAGAAAAAGAGAAAAAAATATTATGAAAAGAGGAAAGAGAGAAAAAAGCACCATATTCCCATGGTAAATAAGAAGATTGATGAGATGCTTGTTGTCTACTTGCCTTGTCATTTTGATATGGGGATTCTACCGTATCATCGGGCAAGGGGTACTCCGTTGGCGGTTCTCCATGATACACATGTGCTTACGATGACAAGAACTTACCGGTGACGAAACTTGAGTAGCATGAGGATCGACCCTCGTATTCAAGGGACATGAGATTCTCAATTTACAACTTGTCAAGCATATCCTCATATTTGATCACTTTAACCTTAATCACCTAAAGATGCCTATGATAGGGGCAATGAGAGCTGAAAGCTAATAAGTATCATAATTTTTGGGAGCTCTTTATGAAACTTGAAATCCTTGCTTCCCTCTGCGAAGGGCCTTTCTTTTACTTTTTAGTTGAGTCAGTAAACCATTCCCTTCTATCTCAGCAAGTATTTTGAGTTGTTGTGTTTCATTCATCCATATGATGATTTATTCAATCATGTTTCTTATGTTCCTTGTTTTGCACATTGCTCTTATCTTGGTGTTTACTACTTTGAAAGCTATCACTGAAAACCAGTTATTTGTGAACTCCAGCAAATTGTCAACTATTCTTCAACCAAGAGCTAAGTTTGCCCTTACCAATTATGATTTACTTTATGTATCTTTATTGTGTTTCCTTTACCTATTGCAAGTTAAGTTATATAATAGTGAGTTGTCTTCTATTATGATCTATGTATTGATGAATGTGATGCTTCTTGTCCGTATTCTTTTATCGACTCTTCACTCCATAAACCTGAGGTCATGTTTATTGATCTCAGTTTTGCTTGGGGACAAGCGAAGTCTAAGCTTGGGGGGAGTTGATACTTCCATTTTGCATCACTATTCTATGTCATAATTCACTTTTATTCATTCATATATTTCATATTAAGAGATGATACTTATGTTATTTCATCTGTTTTTGCATGGTTGATGACTTTTGGAGCATGGACCGCTGCAGTCAGGATTCTGATGGAAAAGGTGATGTTTGGAGGCAAAATTCGCGAAGATCAGAAAATCCGGGAAAATATACGGAAAATCCTATTTCTCCAAAAGATGAAGGATGCCAGAAGGAGGAGTGGAGATGGGCCACAGGGGCCCCACACCACCCCTGGCGCGGGCCACCCTAGGCCACGCCACCAGGTGGTGTGGCCGCCCTAGCCCACCTCTGGCTCTCCCGTGTAGCGTATATATTCCTCCTGAAACCCTAAGGCTCGGGGGGCGACCACAGAAAGATTCTGCGGCCTCTGCGAGGCGGAAAACACCAAGAGAGAAAGATCTCTCTGGCAGACAGATTTCTGTCGGGGGAATTCCTTCCGGAGAGGGGAGATCGTCGCCATCAACACCACCATCAAGGTGGACTTCATCGGGGTCATCATCATCATCACCATCAGCACCATCATCATCATCATCATCATCTCCAACCGATGTAACAATTGGGTTGAATCCTGCATAGTTCTTAGGGGAAACTTTCCCGGTGTTGATTACTCTTTGTAGTTGATGCTATTGAGTGAACCATTGAATTATTATTAATGTTCAGATTGTTATACATCATTATTCCATCTCTAATCATGATCCATATGATGTCTTGTGAGTAGTTCGTTTTGTTCTTGAGGACATGGGAGAAGTCATGTTGTTAGTAGTGGAGTTGTGTTGAGAAAGATTCAATAGTTTGATTTTTAAGTTGTGGTGTACTTCTTCTAGTGGTGTCATGTGAACATCGACTACATGACACTTCACCTATATGGGCCTAGGGGAATGCATTGTGTATTTGGCTACAAATCGTAGGGGTTGCCGGAGTGACAGAAACATGAACCCGTGTTAGGAAACCATTGCACAAGGGACGTAAGGGTCTTAGAGTTTAAAGCTGTGGTTAGGTTTCTACCTTAATTACTTTCTTGTACTTACGGATGTTTGAAAGGGGTTTAATCACAAGTATGTATTAGTCCTAGGAAGGTCGGTACATTAGCACAGGTTCACCCAAACAACACTTAGCAAGCTAAAGAAGATTAATCAACTATATGAAGCGAAAGCACTTGACAGTCTTCCCATGTGTCCTCGAGAACATTTGGT
Source organism: Avena eriantha (assembly GCA_910589775.1). NCBI lineage: Eukaryota > Viridiplantae > Streptophyta > Magnoliopsida > Poales > Poaceae > Avena > Avena eriantha. The sequence goes on along the minus strand of OU342741.1, from coordinate 303,920,858 downwards.
CATCATAAGAAATACAATCGGCTTGTTCTTTGCTGCACAAAGGATTGGGCCACTTGCTGCATTTATTCCTACTGTCTTTTATTTTCTCGTACTTTGTTTACTTGCTTTATCAAAAAACCCTAAAAATCTGTTTGCTAAGTATTTGCAGAGAATTCCTGATCCATACCACTAGATAACACCTTCTGCTCCTTGTTGGGTTCGACACTCTTACTTATCGAAAATACTGCGATACACCCCCTATACTTGTGGGTCATCAGGGCATATTTCCAACAGACTCCCACTTGCACTAGTACAAATACACTAGTTGCAGTTGTTCTTAATCTTTAGCACCATATATCCGGTACCCTGAACATGCTTGCTCATGGAAGAGGTTGAGTCTTGGGTCTGTACTTTACAGTCCCAAATCCTTTGCAACTTACTAATGTCATCTTGATTGACATTAATACTTTATCATCACATGATAGCATATGTGTGTATGCATCGTCGCTATGGCTGCAGAACGAGGCCTGATTCCAGGAGCCTATAGTGATGTTAGATCAACCTCGAGGGCTTTCTCATGGGCACTGTGCCCTGGGACACATCATTCTACGTTAAAAGAGAACTAGCCCTGCCACAACATTATACAACACTTTAGATGGTACCCTTATCTATTATTATAAATGTATTCATCGAAACACCAGTGCACTCTGTGCAACTTTCGATGTCTTTGTTCACCTTGCTTCCTACCATGATTCTAATCGGTATTACGGGAGTTTCCAACATATTCCGTTATAACATAACCTTTATGTTTTAAGATATGTCATCCTATATGGATTTGGAAAACATGTCTGCAGTTCTCTATTAGACACTGCGGACAAACTTAGCTCAACATTCTGTGATTCGAACTTAATCACTTTTAAACGTTCCTTATTTGGATCACATATTATGTTAACTTATCATCATGGTTTGCTAAGACAAAGCCTATGTCTTAACATAGTGGATGATGATCATCCTTTTCTTTCTTTCAACCATTGACGATCAACTTAATGCTATTCCTAATTTGAGTTATTAAGGACCAGTTCCTTAATTAAGTTTGGTTCTGAAACCCTTTTCAGAATCCCTTAAGGAATACTACATAATATCATAATACACCTACTATCAACTTCTACACCTTATAAATCATTATTTATAAGTATTTGCGCTTTCATTCTTAACATACTTAAGAATTGCTCCTATAATCTCCCACTCAAAAATATGTTTCTACATATTTGAGTTTGAGACTTATATTGCTTCCACTCAAAAACTATGTCAATCACATATTGTTTCAGGAAGACTTTCATAGCTCCCACTCAATTTTATGCAAATTGCATATCTACTCACTATTTTGAACATCTTCAAATCCTCTGATCAAATATCGCTCCCACTCAAAAATATGTTTCTACATATTTGAGTTTGAGACTTATATTGCTTCCACTCAAAAAATATGTCAATCACATATTGTTTCAGGAAGACTTTCATAGCTCCCACTCAATTTTATGCAAATTGCATATCTACTCACTATTTTGAACATCTTCAAATCCTCTGATAAAATATCAAAATTGGAGTTTTATTATGAGATACTAGTACTATTACTAGTTTTAAATCCTCTAGACATTCAGCACACTTGAATCAAATTCATTTGAATTCGTCCAATACTTGACAAATTGTGCTTTTGTCATTCACCCCCTTTTTCCACTATGGCTTTGCAGTCATTTGGGAAAAATTAAAGTAACTCCTTTTAATTGTGAGATTCAGCAACAAATTGCTTTCTAATCTCAAGGGAAGTCTGCTTCTAGGATTTCTCATAATTTAGTTTACCATTATTTCCTTAGTAGTTCGTAGGTAAGTCATATTCCAAGAATCATGACAAATGATTCACAAATGTCTCCATACAAGATATGGATTACATTTTTGAATCCTACTTCATGTAGTGAAAACACCAGTGGGAAAAACACAATGATCATTATCATTGATTCTTTCCTTTTTGAAGAGAATCGTTCCGGAACATTTTCCGTTGCGCTTCTCAACACTCTGATGCATGGATTTGAATCCTCATCGTGTTTTTCACTATCTTCCACTTGCTCCATAATCGAGAAACATCACTAAAAGTGAACTTTCTCAAGAATGTACCAAAATCCAAGCAATACAAGTTTTGCTTCTCTCTTGGTTTAGCTATGGATTTCGTATTCAAAGTTTCCAATGAAAATCTACAAGTACTTATTCGCTATTGTTTTGGTTATATCAAATAACCCCAAAATTTTCACGAATTCAAATGGTTTACTACATTCTAATTGAGTGCTAACTATTTCTAACTTATGGTCTCTACATCTACACTACAACGATTCATTTGGTGCCTTCTATTCACCCACTTTGATATCTAATATCACATTGTGATGCTTTGCATTTTGACGTTTCAAAATGCTTTGCATTCCACGATTCCTTTTATGCCAATCTTATAAAGTCGAATTTCATTACTATTGATCAAATCATAGTAATTAGATTCTCTTTTATATTTATACCCTTTGTTGATGAAACATTTTGATCAAATCAAATAGTTTCATATTCATGTTTCCTTTGGTAAACTTCTTTACACATTTAGTCAATCATTTAATGATAATTACCATTTTCGTCAAAACACAATACATCGAATATGTATTTACTTTTAACAATTCATTAAACCAAGTTATTTTGCCGAACTTAGGCATGATATATATGTGATAAGAAATCGAATGACTTTCACATATTATCAACATAACTTTGAATTTAAACAATGGTTTCATTCATTAATGAAATATCATTTAAGTTGGGTATTTTTCAAGACATTTTAATATTTTACAGATGTTCATTCATTATCAATTAGTTTCAAAACAACAAGGAGAATTCACAAGTAACCAAACAAGATATGAACACGAATAGAAATCATTCGTAAAAGTGGAACAACTGTTTGTTACAAACTCATATGAACAAAAAATTTCACGAAGTGTGAGACACACTAAAGAAGTTCACAATCTCTTGATTACAATAATCATCCTAAACATAAACTAAATGATAAATGTCGAGGGAGAGTGTCATCGGCCATCATCATCATGCTCGCCATCAACACGCAACGTCACCTCCTCTCCAGCAAGCACCTCTCATGCAGAAGGACCTGTTTTCAGCAAAACAGAACAAGTATCAAATATACTTAACACTACAAATGTGTTTGCTAGCTTATAATATTTATAAAACTGTATATCAAATATATACCTCTGTCATTGACGACCCCAGCGACGTTGGGTTCATCCACCACATTTCTGAAATGTGATATGAACTCGAGGAAATCCAGTGTTTCTGTGTCGCCTCTCATAATGCAGATCCTGACTTGTGCTTGGAAGCTTGGTGGAAGCGACCGCAGCACAACTCCCATCGCAAAAGAGCTTGAGAACCAGTTGTCTAGGTAGTATGCTAGACTCATGTATGCATCGTAGATGCTCAATAAGTGCTCGTCTAGTGAGGAGCCTTCCTCCATCTTTATGGAGAGGAAGTTCCCCATCAACTCATACTCCCACATGCGCACTTGTTCCACGAAATGCGATCTCAGATGTGCCATGACCATTCGGGGTTTAAGACTTCCCACCATTGGCCATAGCCCATCCTCCATTCCAAGGCGCATCGTCACTGATATGAATGTGGCCATCACACGACGACGACAACGCAGATCCCGCTGCTCCTCGGTCTCATGAGAATAGGGTGGCTCCAAATACATCTCGCAGGTCATGTAGTCAGCTACTTTGTTCTCACCAAGGAGATCAAATAGGCGCATGACCCATGTAGAAAAGTTGGATCCATCTAACTTGAGGTTTTCTCCTTTTAACCAATCGTCGATAGGGAAGGTAATCTCGGGGAGAACCATTTTCTACATTTATAATTGCAAAAGGAATTTAGACTAAGTTTATAATTAAATGAGTTAATAATAACTCCATTCAGAAACACCTATCCCCCAAAGGGTTCCTAGTGATAACACGACCCCTATCAGCCACATCTCCCCCGATTGACATGGCCATCGATGTGGGTACAAAGGTGGACGCTAAACGTCGGTCACATCATTCATGCGACTCATGCTCGATCTTTCGACCATCCGTGTTTCGAGGCCACGCTTCTATGGCGTGCTAGGCTCGCCAACTCAACCTTAGTGTATTCGCTGTGCAACATGGCTTACACCCACTGTATGCGAACGTAGATATGTCTGACACCCAGGCATGTACCCTGGATCGCCTCATATCGAAGAACTTTCTTGGTGGTGCACACTAAGGGGGAACACAATCGTTGGTAATTTTAACAGGGATCATCTCATTAGGCTACCATCGAGTATCTAATACTAGCACACAATAAGATATACAAACAATAACATTGAATGTAAATGCGATGTGATATGGTCCTTCACGTCGTGATCTCCATCCGTCCTCACCGGATTCTGGCGCCAGGGTTCCGGTGCCGTAGACACCAGGGTACCGGTGTCTTTCCGGCGTGGTAGTTCGTCACCTCCGTGACTATCTACTACTATGTAACAAAAGGTAATAACTTTACCTTTGCCACAACCATATCACAAAGCAACGTCCCCCTACAAAACAAAGTTAGATGCCTCTACTTTATCTTTGCATGTTTTACGTGGCTGAATGGGCTTTAGCACAAGAACCGTTCTTACCTACGAACTTTCAGCACACCGATGATCAAGTAGTTGTCTCTACTACACCCCTTTCGGGGACCTCCATTGCAAATGGTATACCAACTAATGCGAGAGAGAGAGAGATAACCCCTAAGCCACTTTATACGGTACAAGTTGTATGTCAAGCGTGGACTAGTCTCGCGAATGAACACGTAAAGTCGGTTGGGGGCCGCTTCATCAAGCATTACTGCGGTATACACAAGTACACGTGGGAGGGTAACAACTAAGAGATCAACGCCCACACGCTACATCTCGTGTGTTCTACCCGTACTAGCATTACTACACATAGATCTAGCTCTGATACCACTGTTGGGGTTCCGCGTATGAAAACAATAAATTTTATCCTACTCCCCTGAAGCTGCTAGGACCTATCTATTAGTAATACAGTAATAGGAGGGGCTTTTCACGAACTTACCCTTGAAGACCGAAAAGCGTTGTCAATGCTCAGGAGAACATGGTTGATGTAGACGAGCCGAAGCCGACATCAAGGTCGTGATGAAGTCCTCGTGCTCCTTTGGCTCCAACGACTTGAGTGACTCAAGTGCGACACCTCGCAGGGAGTTACACACGTCCGGTACCTGACGATGACTCCCGCTTCCCCGATCCAGCAGCAGTTGCGGAAGTAGAGCTCCCGGATCTGAATCCCGCAGCGCGACGGTGCTCCGCGGTGAAGATGTCTCTCGTTCGCACAGTCCAGACTTGGGACCACGGTCACGAGAGAGAGGGGGAGAGATAAAATATCAATTAGAGGTCCTCCCAAAAGTGAGAATACCTTTATTGATTATTGGTGTATCTTATTTGGCCAAATACCCCCACTATATAGGGGAGGGGAGGTACTACCTCCCTCAAAGTCCGGGGTGGGACTAAAGGAGAGGAGGGGGTGGGGAGGCCGCCGGCCAGCCCCTAGTGGGCCCTGCGCGGGGGGCTAGGCCCAGCCGGCCAGTCCCCTTGCCCCTTCTCCCTCTCTCCTTTCCCTAATGGGCCCTCTCCCTCTGGAAATTGGCCCATTAAGCCTTTGACCATTTAAATTGATTTTCTCTTTATTAAATAATTATGAATAAATGATTAAATATCATTTAAGATTCATTCACATATTATTCAATCTCCGTGGCTATGGAACACCTTCCACCTCCACTCCGGACAACCTCTAGACTTATCTAAACCCTTCCGATTTTCTCCCTACTCTTCTTTGGTGATTCCACCGATCCTATAAACACTCTCTAAGCATCATCAAGCCCTTAAGCGTGATACCCTACGGTTTGGGAACACTCCAGACATGGCCGGGACACTCCCGCACCAATGATCGACAGAGGTACCTAGATGGCCATGTGACCCTTGTGCGTTCCACGAAGATCTTTTGTCGTTTGAACCAGGACAGTCGTGTCTTATTCCCTTTGTCACTCGATACTTGCATTTCTCGAGATCTGATCAATGACATCACCATGTCGTGTTCAATCTCGTTACTGAACAATGCTACTTGACTCGTTCTGACAAGTGATATCCCTGTGATCAAATCACACGCTACGCAGCTATTGGATATTACTTCTCCGAGTTGGCCCTTGAGTATCTTCCCGTCACATGGATGGACAAATCCCGCTCTTGACATATATTGCCTCTACGGTTTCCTCTGAGTACCTGAACACACCTTTATAACCACCGTATTACCAAGTGGCGTTTGATGCTATCTAAGCACTCTGGGGCGACCGTGATTGATATAGCCTCACGGTTTAACGAATAGTCTACGAGGATCCATTTCTAATCATCGTAACTTGAATTTCGTGACATGATCGGGTCACGATGTTTAGGTTGGGTATTGGTTCATCATATCATTCTTAGAATGCGATGACTCCATTTCCAACTGGCATAAATGCCACATGATCAGGAAACTTGATCATCTGTTGACCAATGAACCAGTGACTAGAGTTTCACTGGGAACCCTTGGTTGTTTGTATATCACACGTGTATTGATGTTTCCACTCAATATAGTTATAGCATGATATAAAACTTAATCATAAACTATATGAAATATGATAATAGTCCTTACTACTATTTGACTCTAGGGCATATTTCCAACAAATCAACCAACTCGTCTCCAAAGGTTTGATCCAAGTTAGCACTAGTCCAAGTGCGGTACCCGTGATTCTTGTCCCAAAAACGGATGATACATTACGTTATGCATGGAATGCCATCCAATCAATGCTATCACCGTGCGTTATCAACATCCTATACCACATCTCGATGACATGCTTGATGAGTTATGTGGAGCCACTATTTTTTCAAAAATTGATCTTCGTAGTGGTTACCATCAAATACGCATGGCGGAAGGTGATGAGTGGAAAACCGCCTTAAAGACCAAACTAGGTCTTTATGAATGGTTGGTCATGCCCTTTGGCTTATCTAATGCCCCATCCACCTTCATGTGCCTTATGAATCATATCTTGCATTATCTCATTGGAAAAAGTGTTGTTGTCTATTTCGATGATATACTTGTGTATAGCAAGTCACTTGAGGACCACGTGACACATGTCAAGGAAGTTTTGCAAATACTTCGACATGAAAGCTTTATGCTAATCTTCCCAAGTGCACTTTTGCTAAAGACAAGTTGATTTTTCTTGGATTTGTGGTTTCTTCGAAAGGAATTGAAGTTGATGTTTCCAAGGTAAATGACATACGAGATTGGCCCATCCCAACAAATGTGAGTGAACTCCGAAGTTTTCATGGGTTGGCTGGTTTCTATCGTTGCTTTATGAAATACTTTTCAACCATTGCTTGTCCTCTCAACGAGTTGACGAAAAAGAATGTCACCTTTGTGTGGGGCAAAGCATAATAAAAAGCTTTTGATGAATTTAAAAAGAGGCTTACTGAAGCACCTCTCCTTGCGTTACCGGATTTCACTAAAACTTTTGAGATAGAGTGTGATGTTAGTGGTATTGGCATTGGAGGAGTCCTTATGCAAAACGGACATCCTATAGTCTACCATAGCGAGAAACTTGATGGTGCTCGTCTGTCGTGGTGGTGTCACGGCAGATGCCATGTATAGGCTAAATGTGGGGACTAAATGCACTAGGGGAATCCAGGGAGGGATAGTGTGGTGATTCCACACACGGAAGCTTTGTATTTGTTTCACCTTCACAGATTACAAGTGCTCCTTGAGTTGTATTGGAGAGAGGAGGAAGAAGGAACTCTCTTACTCTCACCACTAGCTAGCCCTCAGATCAATCTCTCAGAAAATCAACCCCCTCTACAGAAGCCCTAGCCCTCCTTATATAGAGGTGGCTAGGTCTCCACTTAGGGCATACGTGGAGGCATATTCCAGGGAATATGCCTCCTCCCAAAATAGTAAGCCGACCGGGTCACTTTTCCCCCGCGTCATCCATGCAGAGGCTACGTGAGCCTCTGCGGCGCCCGCGTCATCCGACATTGGCTTCGTCACCTTTGTCGGCCACGCCTCGGTGGTCCGGCCCCTGTCCGCTTCGCTCATGCTCTGCGTACAGTTGTAACCTTTGACCAGCGAGATACCTTCCTTCTCTTATAAGCTTGATATAACCCGGATCCTACATAGTTGATCTGGCCACATCTGTTCCTGCATACAAGTTAGATACATCTTACCGACATATGGATTAAGTCGGCTGAGACCAAGTTAGGTGGACGTCCCCTGGTCTGGGTTACTCCGTGATCCGGCCTGCCTTGAGGTGACTCGGCCAGCACATGCTTTGACCTTGCCGTACCTCGGCTAACTAGGCCTTTATACCCCGGCGTGACCCTACCCGGGGGTATCCCCCCAACATTAGTCCCCGAAGCTGGTGCGGTCTTAGCTGCCTTAGCCGCTAAGGCCACAGCAGGTTCAATTTCACTGAGCTTTTGTGTTCCTCTTCTGAGTTACCTCCTATCTCAGATTCTATGGATTTACTTTCCCTTGGCACATTCCAAGTTTTTACTTGCTGGCCGGGTTACCTCATACTCATCCGGGTTATTCTTCCTTCTCTCGTACGCTTCCCCATGTGGAGGCTAATCATCACATCGCCTCATTTTAAGGGCCAGCTACAGTAACCGCCGCAGTAATTGTCAGTTATCACAGTAGCGCACGTCACATCGTGCCTGCCTCCTCGTTAACTGCATCATAACGTCACGTCATGGGTCCGCTGCGCCCTATGGCCTTCCGTGTGGCTCAATGCTGATTGGTCAATCCGTATAGTACACGGCCACACGGTGTGGCCCGCCCGCAAACGCGATCCCACTACCCCCCTGAGGAAGCGGTTAAATAGGGGAGGGACGCGCCCCTTGGGTCCTTTCCCCACTTCCGCGCCCCTCTGCCCCTTATTCTTCCTCATATTCTCCCGCGACAGCGCCGCCGCCACCGTGATTGAGTAGCAGCGCCGCCGCCGCACTGCTCCCATGCGCACTTGTGTCGCTGCCCGCCTGCGCACCTTCCCGCCACGGGTCCTCGTCTGTCCAGGCCGCTGCCACCCACCGCCGCTAGCGCTAGTGAGGGCAGTGACCTTGAGATAACAGAAGAAGAGCTCATCATCGCCGAGCAGGAGATGGAAGAAGACGCTGCGACTATAGACCGCGGTGCATGGGCTGGATCCTGGGTCTGCCAGGATGACCTGGACTGGCTCTACCGCACCAGGCGCATCCCAGCGGGTGTCACCGCACGCCTCTCCTCCGCCGAACTTGCCCCCTCACCCAATCCGGGTGAGTTTGTGGTGTTCCTGTCACACTTCCAGCGGGGGTTCGGTCTGCCAGTTAGCGATTTTTTCCATGCTGGTTGAACACATATGAGCTCCAGCCGCACCACCTTCCTGCCAACGCCATCACATCTCTCTCCGCCTTCGCCTCCACAATCGAAGGCTATGCCGGATTATGGCCCACAAAGGAGCTATGGATCCGGTTCTTTGGCCTTCATCGGAACATAATTCCGAATGTAGATCTAGAGCCGGAGGATAAACAACTCACGCAGTTCGGGGCTGCGTCAATCTCTCCCCGGAAGTTATCCATCTTCCCCCGAGTCACAGGACTTGACTCCTGCAAGGGATGGGCCCGGACCTTCTTTTATGTCCGGAACAACACCACCAGGACCTGATCCGGCTGCGCCCCTATACTCCAGGTCCTCCTAACCCGGATTTGTGGGACGTTATCCCCAAGAAGCCCACTATCTTGGCCAACCAGGTCAACAAAAGGTTTGCAGAGCTGAAGGAGCTCGGGTTGCGCAACGAGGACGCCATGATCACATTCGTCTGCAACCGGATCTCCCCTCTCCAGAAACACACTCATAAAGTGTGCCACATGACCTGGGGCCGCGACCCCAACCGGACATCGTCTTTCGAGTTAAGCAATACAGAGATCTACCCCCGGGTCAAGGCCCTGTTCACCACCCACAAGGACTTCTCCTCTGAGTGGATGTGGGGGAATGAAAAACTTTTGAGCCCTATCCCGTTGGGGTTCGGCGGCCGCTTCGGGTTCTAGCCCACCTCGTCAAGAGGAGGGCAACCTTGGGGCGGGGGAGACTGGCTCTGCCGAGGCAGAGGTAACCACTACTTTGGCTCCACTGCAACCAGCTACCACCGAGGTTCCTTCAGCCCCTTCGTAGAAAAAGAAACTAGTACCAGCACCATCCTCAGCTTCATCACCAGCAGCAACAACAAAAGCGATAGCAGCAGCGCCAAGACCCTCTGCCTTGTCCGAGTCTTCTTAGTCTCGGCGAGAAAGCACCAAGGCAGCTCCCAAGGGTAAATCTGCTGCAACCACTTCCACCTCTCAGCAGCCCAAGGGCAAAAAGGCCCCTGATGCCACCAGGGCAGCGTCCGTCGAGGCTGGACAGCGCACACTCACGTCCATGCTTTCCAAGAAGCCTCCAGCACCGAAGGACGCCCCTGCCGAGCCAGCTGGTGCGCAACTTGTTTTGCACACCAGCCCAGCCCTTGCCCAGGTTGAGAGGAGGGAAGCGCAAGCCAAGGGTTTGGTAGCGCCCCACATGCCCAGCGGCGAACGATACCCTCCAACCTTGATTGAATTTGTAAATAATTGGAACAAGGCAGAGTTCGTCCACAACGACGATCTCCCGGAGAAGTTCGGTCCCGCCGAATTTTCTGCATAGATGAATACTGCCGCCAAGGCCATTAACCTTGCGGGTTGGATGATGGAGGTACGTTACTTCGTCTTTTCCTTTAACAAGTTGTAGATATAACTGATATAGCCATTAGTCCTCGAGCCTCCAGGGGAGTAACTTGTTACTCGGCCGGATGCTCCTTAGAAAATTAATCGTAGCTCCTTGATAATTTCAAATATGCACACACCTAGAGCCGGGTTAAGTTCCACTTGGCCCAGATTTTGTACACTTCGAATATGCACACACCTAGATCCGGGTTAAGTTCCACTTGGCCCGGATTTTGTACACTTCGAATACGCACACACCTAGAGCCGGGTTAAGTTCCACTTGGCCCGGATTTTGTACACTTCGAATATGCACACACCTAGAGCCGGGTTAAGTTCCACTTGGCCCGAATTTTGTACACTTCGAATATGCACACACCTAGAGCCGGGTTAAGTTCCACTTGGCCCAGATTTTGTACACTTCGAATATGCACACACCTAGAGCCGGGTTAAGTTCCACTTGGCCCGGATTTTGTACACTTCGAATATGCACACACCTAGAGTCGGGTTAGGTTCCACTTGGCCCGGATTTTGTACACTTCGAATATGCACAAGACTAAGCTATCCCTTGGTATTCTTTTCATGTGACGACCAACTGCTAGAGCGTTGAGTTTCAGCGTCTCCTGGACACTCACAAGATGCTGCGCGCCAAACATAACGCACTTCTCGCTGAACACGAGAAAAGGGGTAAGTTTCTTCCTCGGCATTTTTCCATTTTCTTTCATCTTCTTCTGCTGAACTAATCCATCACTCGGTTTTCGCAGCTGGGGTGGAAGCTGAGAACATGATCATGAGGAAAAATCTGGACCAAATCAAGGGTAAGTTATTTTTGCTTAATCTTGCTATGATTTCCATCACCTTTCCTCCTTGGCTCAGCAAACATTCATACCTCGGCTTTGCCGGGTCAACAAACTATTTCAGCATCTCTTGAAGATAGTGTGCCCGTGCCTGATATGATGTTGCATTTTCTCGAACAAGCAGGACAACATCAGGCCGAGCTCAAACAGAAAGATGATGAGCTTGCCCTTCTCCGAGCCAAAGATGATGAGATTGCCAAGCTAAAGGCAGATATGAAGAAATTCAAAGCAGAGCACCAAGCCGATCTCCAGAAGGCCGGCCAGGACTATACTGAAGAGCACGAGCGCCTCAATCTCCAGATTGCCAAGGACCAGGAACTACTCAAGGAGGCCGACATAAAGTTTGAGTCGGCGAATGCTGAACTTGTGCAACTCTAGGAGAGGCGCGACAACTGCATCCAGGAGCTGTCCTAGGTTCACAACCATATCTCTAGTAAGTTCTTTTCCTTCGACCGACATCGATCTTTCCGGGTGTGCTTCCTTTACTTATTCCACCTGTGTTATTTTTTCCAAACAAGTTCCCAGAGAGCGATGTTATTGCCTCCAAGGCCGTTACCAAGTTCCGCCAGCAGAGGGGTACTCCGTCTGGTCCTGGCTCCATTCCTCTTGACCTCGAAGATCTGATAGTCAGCTTGTCCTCCCGAATCGAGACCGTGAGGAATTATGGCAAGGATGTTATGGACGTGGTAATCCAGATCTTCAACGCCTTTTGGCCTGAAGAAGATACTCCGGAGAAGCTGTCTGTTCTCTTTGCCAGGCTTATGGACTGCGAGACTCAGCTCGATCTCTCGAGAGAATCTGCTGGGCGCGCCGGGGCTGAGATCGTTCTTCACTACGTGCTCACGTGGTATGAGAAGATTGACCTCAATCTCCTTGCACACATGCGCACGAGATCAAAGTGGTCTACTGACCCGGATTGGGTAGCTCGGCGCAAGGCTTGCGCTCACAGCTTCATCCAATACGCCCCCATTCACCAGTGGAACGAGGGACCAAACTTTCTGGATGCCGCCGATGATGAGAATGCTGAAAATGTTGAAGATGGCTCGGACAAAGATGAAGAGGACGAGGCTTCGGATGTCGAGGAAAGCAAAGACGACGCCGAACTTCCTCCTACTGCTCCTTGATCGAAAAAACTTTTAAATTTCATCAGATCCCTGGTATGCCGGGTGCAGTTGTATCAAGTGCACAAGTGATATTTTGCTACTAAGTTTTTATGCTGGATTGCCTTGGGCATAGTCCCCGAGTTTCATTTTCTCGTTCTTCCAATCTTTTGGCTCGGCTCGCGTCTACCTTGGTTCGGTTTTATGACTTACAAGTCCGAGCTTCAAAAATTGTCTTAACAATACTTGGAAACTTTGGGATTAGCTCAAAATAATTCAGCATGATAAATTTAAAGTACACATAAGGTTAGTTCGAAAAACAAATGTCGGCTCGATTAAGTTTTTTCCCTTAGTCGTTTCTCATGTGCTACGCAATTCCAAACTTGTTCTCTTGCTTGCCATGAAGCCAAATCTTGTTGGACAGCAGCAAGTCGAAGAGTTAGGTTTTTGTTGTTCACACACTACTAACCCGGCCTAAATAGAAGCAACTTATGCTAGCCGACGTATAAATAAGAAATATAGAAGACAACTAAAATCGCTAAGGCAGTCCCCGAGTTACTGCCCGAGGTGCCAAGATTTCATTGATAAGCTCATTGCCGGCATACAAATTGACATATGAGAATACTCGGATACATACACTTCTCTACTAAGTGTAGAAAGGACGAAGTAGAGCTACATTCCATGGACGCTTAGATTCCTCGCCGGACCTGTCCGCCTTGTTCTTTTCCTGTGGTTTTGCATCGATAAGATAATAGGAATCATCGTGCAATGCTTTGATCACAATGAATGGCCCTTCCCATGGGGGGGATAATTTATGCATGCCAGCAGTACGTTGTACCAACCGGAGTACCAGGTCACCTTCCCGGAAAACCCGGGGGCTTACTTTCTGGCTATGATAGCGTCGGAGATTTTGCTGATATATGGCGGATCTGGACAATGCCAATTCTCTCGCTTCTTCCAGTAGATCAACATCATTTTGCCGGGCTCCTTACACTTCGGCTTTTGTGTATTGGGTGACCCTAGGCGAATCATGCTCTATGTCGGCTGGTAATACAGCTTCTGCCCCATATACCAGAAAGAATGGCATATAGCCTATTGATCGATTCGGAGTTGTTCTTAAACTCCACAATACCGCTGGTAGTTCTTATATCCAGCACCCCGCTGATCTTTGCAGCGGCTCAATGAGCCGGGGTTTTATCCCGGATAATACTAATCCGTTGGATCTTTCCACTTGTCCGTTCGATGCGGGGTGGGCTACCGAGGCAACGTCCAGCCGAATCTTCTTATCTCGGCAGAAACGCGCAAATGCTCCTTCAGCAAAGTTTGTGCCATTATCTGTTATGATACTGTGGGGATAACCGTATCTCAAGATGATGTCTTTGAGAAATGTTACGGCCGTAGCTCCATCACACTTTCTTATTGGCTTCACTTCAATCCACTTTGTAAACTTGTCCACCATGACCAAAATGTGAGTCATATTTCCCTTTGTTGGTTTAAACGGGTCAACCATATCCAAGCACCATACAACAAATGGCCATGTAATTGGTATGGTCTTGAGCTCTGACATTGGCATATGTGTTTTTGTCGCATATCTCTGACAGCCGTTGCATTTTCTCACCAGATCTTCTGCTTGTTCTAAAGCACTTGGCCAGTAAAACCCATGGCAGAAAGCTTTCGCTACCAAGGCTCTGGATGAGGCATGATGCCCACATTCCCCTTGATGTATATCTCGGAGGATGTCAAGCCCTTCCTCCGGGTCAACACATCGCTTGAGGACATTAGTCACACTCCTTTTGTATAGCTCGGAATTGATGATCGTGTATGCTTTTGCTCTCCTCTGAGTTTTCCTGGAAAGTACCTCCTCGGTGGGTAAGGTTCCATCTTTTAGGAATTGGAATATTGGCAATGACCAAGCTGGTACAACTCTCACTGGGAATATTTCTTCATCAATTTCCATCAGATCCACCGGCATAACTTCTACCGGATCATGCTGTGTAGTCCCCGGGTTTGTCGTGGCAGTCCCCGGGTTTGCCAAGGAAGTCCCCAGGTTTCGCGAACCACTCCCTTCATCAATGTCCATGGGCACAGCCTCTGATTCCGGGATAAAAATTGAGTCGGACTCCGGGGATGGCCTGATGGATGGTTTCCTGAGGTGCTCCAATGCTACGCCTGGTGGAATTGCTTGTCGGGTTGAACCGAGCTTCGACAATACGTTGGCAGCCTCATTTTCCACCCGAGGTATATGGTGAAATTCGCATCCCTCAAAATAACCAGATATCCTCTGCACATGAAATCTGTATAACGCCATGTTTGCATCCAAAGCATCCCATTGCCCGGAGACTTGCTGAAATATGAGATCCGAGTCACCGAAGCATTGGATCCGACATATACCAACCTCCTTTGCCACTTTGAGCCCATGTATAAGTGCTTCGTATTCTGCAACATTGTTTGATGCCGTGAAGTAGATCTGCAGCACATATTTCAGCTGGTCCTTCTTTGGCGAGGTAAGCACAACTCCGGCACCTAACCCAGTTTTTGTTTTTGACCCGTCAAAGTGCATTCTCCAGTAGTTCGGATCTGGCAAGGGTGGCTCGTATTGCACCTCGGACCAATCCACAAAAAAGTCCGCCACAACTTGAGATTTAATTGCTTCTCTTCTGTCATATTGTGGCGCATAAGGTGCTAGTTCAATTGCCCATTTTGCAATCCTGCCACTTGCATCCTTGTTACTCATTATCTCATATATGGGAGCTTCACATATTACCTTGATTGGGTGTTCCTCGAAATAGTGTTTCAGCTTCTTAGCTGCCATGTACACACCATACGCCACTTTCTGATAGTGTGGATAATTTTTCTTTGAGGCTGACAACACCTCGCTCAGGTAATACACTGGCCTTTGCATTGACTTACCCTCTTCGTCACGCTCTACCACAATTACTGCACTTACAACTCGGTTGGTTGCGGCTATATAGAGCAACATTGGCTCCTTTGATAGTGAAGAGGCTAATACCGGTGCAGTGGCTAACATTTTCTTTAACTGGATAAAGGCTTTATTGGCCTGCGGCGTCCAGATGAACTTGTCCGACTTTTTCATGAGTTGATAGAGAGGTAGTGCCTTTTCTCCCAACCGACATACAAACCGACTTAACGATGCCAGGCAACCAGTGAACTTCTGGACATCGTTAAGTCACTTCGGCAGTTCCATTCGCTCTATGGCCCGGATTTTAGTTGGATTAACCTCAATACCTTGGCTGGAGACGAGGAATCCGAGTAGTTTTCTAGCCGAGACACCGAAGGTACATTTTTCCGAGTTAAGCTTCACCCGGAACCTCCTTAGGTTCGCGAACGTCTGCCTGATATCGTCAAGGAGCATTTTGCTTTCCTTAGTCTTTATCACGACATCATCCACATACACCTGCACGTTTTGACCAATTTGGTCATGCAAACATTTTTGCATACATCTCTGGTACATTGCCCCTGCATTACGTAAACCAAAAGGCATGGTGCAATAGCAATAAGCCCCATACGGGGTGATAAATGCAGTCTTTATTTGATCGCTTGGGTTCAGGGGTATCTGTTGGAAACCAGAATATGCATCAATGAACGACAACAACTCACACCCAGCAGTGGAATCTATGACTTGGTCTATCCTTGGCAGTGGGAATGGATCTTTTGGACACGCCTTATTCAGGTTCGTGTAATCGATACACATACGCCAAACCACTGCCACGTTCGGATCATCCTTCTTCGTCTCCACCAGCACCGAATTAGACAGCCAATCCGGGTAAAGCACTTCCATGATAAATCCTGCAGCCAACAACCGAGTTATCTCATCTCCTATGACTTTTCTCCTATCTTCGGCGAAGCGGCGGAGAGGTTGCTTCACCGGCTTTGCTCCGGGTCTCACATTAAAAGAGTGCTCGGCCAACTCCCTCGGAACACCTTGCAAGTCCTGTGAGGACCAGGCAAAAATATCCCGATTCTCACGGAGGAAGTTGACGAGCTCGCTTTCCTATTTGTCACTTAACCCGGCCCCAATTGTTATGGTGCGCTCAGGGAACATATCATCAACATGCACCTTTTTGGTATCTTTTGTCGCTTGGAATGAGACACTACCATGCGGGTTACTCAGTGCCGGCATATACTGCTGCGCAGACTGAGCCAATGTCGCCACTTCTTGGATCTTCCTCTTTTCTTGCGTAATCACGAGTGACTCGGCTAGGTTTGACCCGGCTGACGCACACTCAATGGAACGTCGGAAATCTCCGGCTATGGTGATCACACCATTTGGCCCAGGCAACTTCATCTTCAGATAACTGATGTGGCAGCGTGCCATGAACTTGTTCAGTGCCGGTCTACCGAGTAACGCGTGATACGCACTTTCTAAGTTCACCACTTCAAACTCCAAATTCTCAGTTTGGCAGTTATCTCTTGTGCCGAAAAAAACGTCAACCCGGACCTTGCCTATGGGCTCACAAGAAATGCCTGGCACAATGCCATGGAAAGTTGTCCTTGTAGGTTGGAGCATGTTCTCCGAGATACCCAACTTGCGCATCGTATCTGCATACATGATATTAATGCTACTACCATTGTCAATCAGTACCTTGGAGAATCTTACATTGATGTTAGGCCCAATGAATGTTGGGTCCAACACTAGTGCATATGAGCCCGGACTAGGTATAAGCTTGGGATGATCTTTGATGCTCCAGGTAATCTCCTGATCCGACCAAGGCATATACCTCGTCATAGATGGCATTGCCGCATTCACCTCCATATGTCGGCGCTGCAAGCTCTTTCTGTCTGTCTTTTCCGTAGTGAACACACAGAAACTCTTATGGTGCTCTCTGTACTCATTCCTCCCCTCGTTTCCGGGGTACCTCTGATCCTGCTGGTTTTGGTTTTCCACCTGATGCATTGCATCCCTTCTCTCATTGTTGTCATACCTCGGCGGAGGGGGAGGCAACATTAGCTGTTGCGTGTTCGCTCCGGAGAGCAATTGCTGCCGGGGTAACTCCTGCCGAGGCTGATCATTCCGAGGTGCCTGAGCATTCCCCGAACCACTTTGTTCTATCTTTCGCATCCACTCATATTTCCTAGTTGTGTGACCCGCTGGGTTACTTGGATTAGGCGTGTGAAACTTACACGGCTGATCCAGCATTGATTCATAGGTATACCTCGGACGATCCTTCTTCTCTTGCCACTGTTTTCTGCTCTGGTGTCCAAGTTTTCTTCTCATCATTCCTTGGCGTCCATTGCTGCCCTCCAGTTTTCTGACATGGACTGCCTCCTGCTCCGGGTTGATCCCGATTCACAGCTGCAACTTGTTGCGAACTGTATCGGTAATCTGGTATATCATCTCTTCTTTTACCTCGGTAATCATTCCTCCAGGATGACCCGGCTCCATCTCTCTGGTAGTACTCCTCGCCTGACTCGTTTGAGGTGATCTTAGGTTGCGTCGGATCACCCAAAGCATATGAATCAGCAATTCGGATCGTTTCTGCCAAGGTGGTTGGCATATCCCTTTGCAACCTTTGCCATAGCATGCTTGCATATCTGCATCCTTGCGTGAACCATGCTATGGCCTGTGACTCAATCACGCTCTCACACGAGTTTCGCACATTGCACCAACGGGTTAAGAACTCCCGGTCTGTCTCATTCGGTCTCTGCTTGCACGTTGCCAAGGTTTGTGGCCTGTTGGGCCTCTGATACGTACTTGAGAAATTACTAACAAACATCTCCTCGAAATTGATCCAGCAGTTAATACTTCCGGGTGGCAAGTTGTTTAGCCATACCCTCACTGGCCCCTCCAACATCTGAGGTACGTATCTCACAGCCCACCTCAAGTTGCCTGTGGCAATTTTTACAGCAGTTGCATAGTTAATCAACCAATCCTCCGGCTTAGTGTTGCCGTCATATGTCTTTGTGCCTCTAGGTAACTGAAAGTTAGGTACCGGAGGTTCCTTCATGATCCGGGGCCCAAAACATGCTAGACCCGGAGGACCTTGACACTCAATTTGCTCCGACCTATACATCCGATCCAGTTTTAACCTAGTGTCGTCAGGCATCAAGTCTCTGCCTCCCAACCTTGATCCTATCACATGATAGTCTGGCCTGGGATAGCCAGCATTCACCATCTCCGAATTACCATCACTGTATCTATCTTGCTCCGGTGGAGCTGCCCTTTGTTGCATACCTTGGCCGGCACTGCGCTGTTGCCTTGGTATATTCCGCTGTTGCGGTTGACCTGCACCTTCCGCATTACGCTGTTCGGCATTGCCGTTCACAGCATTTCTTTGACCGGCATTGCCTTGGTCGCGGTTACCTCTGCTCACACTCCTTCGATCCTCATCTCTCTGCACTTCTTTTCCTTTCCCTTCCCTTGCCGGGTCATATGGGACTATCTGTTTATTTCTTCTGGCCGAGGTTACTACCTCTTCTCTCCTAGGACCACCATGAGGAGATGATGCGGCTCTAGCGGATTTCTCCGGTTACCCACCGCTGAATGAATGATCTTGGAGGCCCCAGCTCTCTCCGGGTTTGCCCTGAGTAGCTCCTTGTTTTGCCTGTTTGCGATCCAAACCAACTCATTGACCCTATCTTGCTGTCTCTGACGGGCTTCCCCCGTCAGACCTTCTAACTCGGATGCAGCTGCATCTGCTGCTCTGAGGTTCTTTGCCGGGGTACTGTACTTCGGCAGCCCCACAGACAGACAGTTCTCTGATTCCTCAATCCTTGTATCACCTTCTCTGTTCATTTCACTCATGAGATTTCTTCCCTTTACTTTTATAGCATCTACTTTATTTGCCTTAGCGTACTCACGCAGTGTCATGTTCAACGACTGCTGAGCCGCGGCTATCTTTTTTCCACCCTCTAGTATTTTTCGCCTAGTTTCCTCTAGCTCGGCCTGTGCCTGAGCTAGATCTACTGCTGCTGCTACTGGGTTTGCCAAGCTATCCATCGCCTGTTGTAGTACATTCTCCGGTCGCTCTAGTGGAGGACCTCTACTTTTCCTCGGTGCCCTTGGCATTACCTCCGGATCTGGAGCCAGATCCTTGCTTGCGCCTGCATATGGTGCAGTCATCATCACCTCTGCACGGTTCGGGGAGCGAGTGATACACGCCCCATGAACTACGCTAAGGGGTGGCTCGCCTCCTTCGACGACGCGCCGTGGGTGAACACACGACACGTCGACAGCAACATAGACCTTGTGCGCGCCGAGCTTGACGAAGAGGCCGTTGCGCGGAAGAGGACGCGTGCCGAAGCAGCCAGCGTTGTCGCTGACGAAGTCCAGCGCTCCAAAGCGCTGAACGAGCCCGGAGACGATGCGTTCGCCGATACCGATGAGGTTTCCCGTCCGGGTCTTCACCCCTGCTAGCGCCGCTAGCCCCACGGTGGGTGCCAACTGTCATGGTGGTGTCACGGCAGATGCCATGTATAGGCTAAATGTGGGGACTAAATGCACTAGGGGAATCCAGGAAGGGATAGTGTGGTGATTCCACACACGGAAGATTTGTATTTGTTTCACCTTCATAGATTACAGGTGCTCCTTGAGCTGTATTGGAGAGAGGAGGAAGAAGGAACTCTCTTACTCTCACCACTAGCTAGCCCTCAGATCAATCTCTCAGAAAATCAACCCCCTCTATAGAAGCCCTAGCCCTCCTTATATAGAGGTGGCTAGGTCTCCACTTAGGGCATACGTGGAGGCATATTCCAGGGAATATGCCTCCTCCCAAAATAGTAAGCCGATCGGGTCACTTTTCCCCCCGCGTCATCCGACATTGGCTTCGTCACCTTTGTCGGCTATGCCTCGATGGTCCGGCCCCTGTCCGCTTCGCTCACGCTCTGCGTACGGTTGTCACCTTTGACCAGCGAGATACCTTCCTTCTCTTATAAGCTTGATATAACCCGGATCCTACATAGTTGATCCGGCCACATCTGTTCCTGCATACAAGTTAGATACATCTTACCGACATACGGATTAAGTCGGTTGAGACCAAGTTAGGTGGACGTCCCCTGGTCCGGGTTACTCCGTGATCTGGCCTGCCTTGAGGTGACTCGGCTAGCACATGCTTTGACCTTGCCGTACCTCGGCTAACTAGGCCTTTATACCCCGACGTGAGCCTACTCGGGGTATCCCCCCAACATCGCCTTAATTATCTGATTTATGACAAAGAGCTTTTTGCCTTAGTTCGTGTTCTTAAAGTTTGGCAACACTACCTATGGCCCAAAGAATTTATCATACATTCTGACCATGAGTCGTTGAAATATCTCAAAGGCCAAGCCAACTTGAGTAAGAGACACGCTAAGTGGGTTGAGTTTATGGAGTCTTTTCCGTACATTGTCAAGTATAAGAAGGGCAAAGATAATGTAGTTGCGGACGCTTTGTCTCGCATACACACAAACCTTCTTACTCGACTTAAAGTCAATGTGTTGGGTCTTGAGGAAATAAAATCTTTGTATGCTTCTGACCCGTTCTTTGAACCAATTTTCGCAAAGTGCTCCATTGACAAAGGAGTTGATGATTTTTATTTGCATAAGGACTTTCTATTTAAACAAAACAAGCTTTGCATTCCGAAGTCGCCGCTTCAACTTTTGCTTCTCCAAGAATCTCATGGTGGAGGCCTTATGGGTCACTTTGGCCGTGACAAGACATTGGACATGCTCTCCACTCACTACTTTTGGCCCAAGATGAAGCGCGACGTGGAGCGCTATGTTCAACGATGCACGGCATGTGTTCAAGCTAATTTGCAAGCTAACCCTTATGGCCTTTATATGCCATTGCCTATTCCTCATACACCTTGGTTCGCCCCCCTAAAAACTGGCAGAAATAGCGAAAATGAAACAATCATAACTTTGGCATCTAGACTCTGTTTTTGATGATCTTGGGATCGTTTTAAAGAGGACAATGAGCTCTACAAGATCCTCCAGAGAAACATCATAGTCCAGCAAGGTAGGATAGAATCAAATGACGAAAGGTTTGACCTCTCCCAAAAATACGAACCGATAAAACCTCCAACATCGAAAACGCAATAGTGAATGCATATGAAATTCGTTTTCGATGAACTTGAGCTTGTCATGGAGATTAACACAAGGTATAAATACTCACATGAGTAAGACCCAAATTAGTACCAAGAAAGATGATATCAAGTATGCAAATGTTTGAGCTCTCACCGAGGGATATGATCAAGTTACTCACTCGAGAGCCCCTCTTGATAGTACGCTTATCTATCGTATAAACCGGTCTCCCCAACTAACACCATGAGACCGGTAAGAAAGAAACCCTATCAAGAGCAAACAATCGCCTTGTGTATATTCCACTTGATGCTGATGATGATGATCTTCTACACCTCAAGATGGAACACCTTTCTTGATTACACTAGCTTAGTGAAGACTTGGAATTTGCTCCCCATACTCCACTATGGAAGAGCTTCTCTTTTAGGCATATCTTCACATATCCATGATCACCATAAGGATGGAAAGCTACACTTGAGATCATCTTATTATTCAAGACACACTTGCCATAGACTCAATGATGCAGCCCGTCCTACGGATGCTCCTACATCTACACCAACAAGTCCCCCAAGTGAACCCATGACTCGTGCCCGAGCCAAACTCCTACAAGCTAAGGTGAACTCGCTCCTCTCCTCATGCCAATTTGATACATCCTTGGATGGTGTGCTACTTCATGCAACTACTCTGTGCATCATCGGGTACAAGGCCCCAACACATCACCAAGCACCCAAGGATGGAGAACAAGGAGCAGTTCGTGAAGCAGAAGTCACTGGAGCTGCTCATACCGGAGTCTCCGGTCTGCGCAATGGAGTCTCCGGTCCACCAAAGTCTCCGACCTGAAGACCTCGGAGACTCCAGCCCTTCCTCCGGTCTGAACCCCTACACCAGGCTCCGAGACAATCTGAGTGCCCCTCCGGAGGTTGGTCCGGAGGCTCCACCGGATTCTCCAGCCTAGACCGGAGTCTGCGGCCTGCACACCGGAGTCTCCGGTCCGACCGTCGCCAGGCATGTAAAAGGCCATTGGGCCTTCGGCCCATGTACCCTTTAGTCCGCCCAAAACTTGTCTTTTATTCCTAAAGTACCCATGTTTAAGTGGCTAGCCTATATATAGTCCCCCACCTCCATTGTAAACCCGAGGCATGATATTTGGAATTAGTGGAAACCCTTTGTGGATCTATCTAGTTCTTGCCTCATGCTCCTTTGACAAAGGAGCACCAAATATCCCAAACCTCGTTGGAGTTTGCATCGTGCCTCCGCGTTGTACAAGGCCTAGGCCTCGGAGTCCCTTTGCCTAGACATCAAGACCTCACCGAGTCTCCCATCTCGCCGTGCTGGTTCAAGAGAGTGTCCTCCGCCCGACGCCGATCCTAGGGATTGTGCCAGACCGGTCACCGCCGGCGTGAGCTATTGTTGTGTATCGTGGTTTTGCGTGTGTGTGTTCATCGCGTTCTT
This sequence comes from Avena eriantha, assembly GCA_910589775.1. Taxonomy (NCBI): domain Eukaryota; kingdom Viridiplantae; phylum Streptophyta; class Magnoliopsida; order Poales; family Poaceae; genus Avena; species Avena eriantha. The sequence goes on along the minus strand of OU342741.1, from coordinate 303,897,561 downwards.
CATGCGTGAGTTCGTCGTGTTCATCCTCCCCTCCTCTCCCCGCACTCCATCCTCGATTTGAGTGGGATTCGTGAAAGATCGGGCCATCCTAGAGGTTTGCCCTCAACACTCAACTTCTACTTGACCAATTTCCGGATCATTCCTTGAAACCTTGATCAACACTTGATCTTCTTCACTTTCTTATTCTTCCAACCTTGAAGCCAACATATGGTTCAAGCATTGCCTATGGACAAATCCTACAAGTAAAACTCAATGCAAACATAAGTCCATAAAGATTGTCATTAATTACCAAAACCAAACATGGGGCACACATGTTCTTTCAGATACTAGGCTAAGTATATGACTGCTATAGTAGCAGCAAAGGAGGGAATTTGGTTAAGTAGTTTGTTATCAAACTAGGTGTGGTTCGCAGTAGGCTAATACTATGAAGATATATTGTACAACAATAGTATTAACATGTTTTAACCCAAAGGAACTAAAGGTCTCACCAAAGGACTAAATTTATACAATGCCATCTCATTAGAGAATGAGTGATGCGTAGAGACGCAAAGACATGCAAATACACGCGGACCTGAAATTCTCAGATCCAGAGATTATGTTAACCACTAGTAAACGCGTATATACAAAACCATAAAGCCATAGGTGTTGAATGAGCAAGTTTACAGACTAGATTATTGACTCTAGTGCAAGTGGGAGACTAAAGGGAATATACCCGAGAGGTAATAAGAAAGTGATTATTATCTTATTCCTTGTTTATGATAAATGTTTATTTTACATGCTATAATTGTATTAATTGGAAACGTTAATACATGTGTGTTTAATGAACAAATAAAGGATTCCTAGTTATGCCTCTCTTATAAACTAGCTTGTTGATTAACATGATGATCAAGGTTTCCTGATCATGGACATTGGATGTTGTTAATAACGAGGTCACAACATTGGTGGAATGATGTGATGAACATTCATTCGAAGTATAACATTACGATCAAAGTCATTGTGTTTATATTGCTATAACATCATACGAAGTAATCTTAGTCCTTAGACCATGAGATCATGTTAATTGCTATCACCGGAAGAGTACTTTGATAACACCAAACGTCACACCGTAACAGGGTGAATATAAAGGCTGGTTTGGGTACTCTGAAAGTGTTATGTTGAGGCTCATGGATCAAGAGTGGGATTTGTCTATCCCAATGACGGATAGATATACTCTGGCTCTCTCGGTGATATCACATTGAGATAGCTTGCAAGCAAGTGATGTGATCACTAGAATGTTATACCACGGGAATGAGAAAAGAGTGCATGTCGGTAACGAGATCAAACTAGGTATGGAGATACCGATGATCGAATCTCGGACATGTAATATATCACGATATAAAGGGATTTAGTTACAACGTTAAAGGTTCACACGATCACTAGAGTCATCGTTGAATGTGTGGGAGTCAGTACGGATCTCTAGGTCCCGCTGCTGATTATTGATCGAAGAAAAGTCTTGATCATGTCTGCATTATTTGCGAACCATAGGGTGACACACTTAAGGGATACCGACACCATTTGGAGCAAATATGTTTCAGGTAAAGATTTAAGAAAGCACTGGAATCATTTCAATGAAAACTAGAATTGTTTTGGGTGAAATTGCAGAAACTAGTTTTGCATGTGATATTGAAATGTGTAGGGGGTTTTATGTGAATATTTGTTAATTAAAGTAATTAAAAAAATTCTGAATAAATAAATAAAAGGAGTTTTATTTAATGAGATATTCAATTAAATTTGTTGGAAATTTAATGGGATTTGAGTGGGATTTTGAGTGGAGGAAATGGAGAGACATTTGTGTGAGTGGGAGCTCCACTCACATGAATGGAGGAAGAGGTGCGGGTACCCTCTTTGGCCGCCATCCATGGCCCTTGCTGCCCTTCCTCCTATAAAAGGAGCCCCTCCTCTCACTTCTCACTTACACCTCCTCGTGAAGGATCTCTGTCCCCCTTTAGAAATTATTCCCCATGGTCTCGGATTAGCGAGATACATGTTCCCGGTGGATTTATCTAGAAAGAAGTTGCTGCTTTCGCTGCTTTGCTGGAGCGAGGGATGGAGGTTGTCGGAGTACCGGACGTGTGTGAAATCATGGACGCACCGCTGCTTTGCGGTGCTGGACTTGATGGTGCTGGACCTGCTAGGCTTGCTGGTGCTGGACCTGCTGGACTCGCTGGACTTCATCATGATCTTGAGATCGGCAAGTATACGACTATATCAATCACGAAATTAGTTTCGTTAACAATGCTTTTTCGATCTTCAAGGGTATGTTCTCTATGAATGTATATCCACCGGTTGCTTATATCTAATAGATAGATCTTGGCGTATAATAGTTTCCATCGTAGGAATTTTTTTATTTTCTATGCTGCGAACCCAACAATCCTGCACACCGCCCGTGCCACCAGGCTAACCACCTCGAGCGCATGCCCCATCGCATCTCCTCAGCCTTTCCGCTCGCCGCCCTTTTCCTTGTACACGCCTGGCACAACGTCGCTGCCTCTACCGCCCCAACTCCCTACCCGGACCTCTCCCTCCTCTTCTTGTGGCCATCTAAGGACTCTGCACCATCCGACTTCCATGCGCCTCGCATACAATGTCGTCATCAGTGCGACTCGTCTCCTTTCCCATCCCCTCCCTCCTAGCTCCCGTTGAGAGTCGATAAGGCAGTGCCGGACAGATCCCGAGCTGCTCGCGGCGGCGTTGCCGGCAGGCGAGGGCAAAGGAGATGCGTCGGAGTAACTTTAGGTTGTTTTCCCCGGTTGTGGGTAAGTTTGGGAGTAGAGCACCAGGCCCTGCCGGCCGACTCTGGTGCGTGCCGAAGCTTCTCTTCGCCGTTGCGTGCCTCTGGTGGCAGGAGGTGTCGCGTGCGGTGGCAGGGGCGACGGAGATCTCCACCAATAAGGCCTGGCGATGGAGCTCTACCGTGTTGGCGTCTGGGCACGACGCAGGACGGGTGCCATGGGATCTCGGCGTGCTGTTTCCAAGGTGGAAGACGGCGGCGGCGGCGATCTCTGCGCGCTTCTTCTTCAATAAGCGCCTGCGCCTCATCCTGGGCAGCGCTCTACCTCTCCTCCTGTCCTTCGCCGGCCGTGGCGGCGAGGGAGGACGGCGGGAGCTTGGAAGGGCTTCTTCTCGGTGATGGGGTTGGGAAGGCCTGCGACAGCGGGTCTTGATTCTGCAGTCTTCGAGCTTCCCAAGCGGCTCCAGGCGAAGGCCACTATCCATGGCCATAGGTCTGGCCAAGATTGTCTGGGTGCAGCTCCCAGCAACTTCTTCCTCCACGGCGAGGAACTTCTCGGTCGTCGTCCTGGCATTCCACACTTCTGCAGGCCTAAGTGGTATAGTCCAAGGTGCAGGCAGAGGTGGCCAGGTGCGGCGGCGCTCCATCATCGGCGGTCAAGGACCCGATTGCTTTCGGGCTTTAGTTTGTTGGGTGCATAGTGCAAGTTTTCTGGCCCCATGTGCAATTTTTATCTTCTCTAGGGGCTTTTCTGAAAAAATATACCCACCGCTGTTGACTTAATGCAGAATCTAGGACCTTCCGGTCCCTTCCCAGTTCAAAAAAAAATCAGTGCGGCTCACAGGTCTAGTCGAGGCCTAAAAATCGTATGTCCTATGGATGCATCACAGCTAGGGGTGGACATATTAACCGAGGACTGAACAGCCAAACCGATAAACCTGAAACCAAACGCGAATCTCTGCTACTTAAACTTGACTTTTGCTACGCACACACCACAAAACATATACGGAGCCGCTAAAACCGCACGACCAGACCCACTTAGCACAATCTAACGACTCCAATTAGCCTAAATTTTTTGTTTGGTACACTTAGCAAATATTTTTGACGGACAACTCATCCCGCACGGGAAACCTCCCCACGTCCGCAGCATTGCCCCGCGCCGCCGCAGAGCCCCTCGCGCCATCCTCCACGCCTACCTACAAGCCGCCGCAGCGCCCCCGCGCCAACCTCACGCCGTCACATCGTCCTTCGCACTGCAGGCCGCCGCCGACCGCTACACCCGCACTGCAGGAGGCCGCCGACTGCCGCATCGACCCACGCGCCACACGCCGTTGGCGCACTGTCCTGGCCGACCTCGCCCTGCCCTCCGCGGTTTGGGCTACCTTCGCAATGTACGACTGGCTCCTGCCAGTCTGCCCGAGCGACCCCGCCCTGCCTGAGCTTTTGCCCGCACGCGCCGGCACGCTGATACCGATGCCCCGCTGCAGCTGCCATCCCTCTGCACTACTGGATCGTGTAATTCTAGATCAGGGGAATGCTGTAACATGTATTGGTTCAGATTGTTGATCATAAAGTTCAGTTCATTTTCATGTTTTTTTTTTGTATTTCCATGTACCGTGGCTTTGACAGAAGGGTAAAGGGTTACCTCCAGAAGATCGTATGTGCCATCAAAATATGTCTTCAATTTGCTTTTTTTTTTGCCTTTCTCTAATTAGAGATATTATAACCGAGTCAACTAGGGGCTCTCCTAGGCATCCAAGTTTTTGGCCGTAAGATTTCCTACCTCGTCTTTTTTTACCGCTTGATGCACCACTAACTCCCGCACGGGTTGCTCTTGGGCCGAATCATCCCTAGGGACGCCACTCTCGAAAACAAATCGGAGCCCTCCCAATGATTATACAGTTTTTTTTTGCCTTTCTCTAATATATATGATAGCTTTTGTAATTGCAGATGTATGTCTCAGTCCGATGCTCTGCAGTCTCCATGTGCTCTAGAGTAAACAGACCGTTGTCCACATAAATCATGATGATCAAAAAATCTCTTGGTACTGATAGATGCAATGTGTCAGCTAATTGAAAGCTTGTTTGAACTGTGAGCATTGTTCAATTAGTGATGGCAAAATGAAGTCCTTTTGAGAATGCAATTTAATCTTTTATAATTTGGTGAAATAATGGAGTCATTGAAATAAGAGTTTGATTTTAAGGTTCTTTTTGTGAGCACACTGCAGTCGTCAGTGGCATCAACTCTCCAAAGAAAGTAAGTATTCAATATTTTCTTTCGGTTCTTATGAATGCAGGCATGTAGCTGTTGAAGGCCGAATCGAATCAGCCATGAGGATATGAAACCTTAATCTTACATTAATTATATTAAATTATCCTAATATGTTCGTGAAGCTTATCTAAAATGGATATAGGTGGTTTATTTGCTTATTATAACAGGGGAAAAGATATAGAGGGACTGGCGTGCTGATTCTGGGCTTTTGGCCATACCTACAGATCAAGTACTTTGGTATTCGTTGTAATATCCAAAGGTTTCATTGTTACGACTTTTTCTTTTTGTTTGCTTACTTCAATTGTGTTTTAGATTTATTTAAAAATTATCAGTAGTTTCTGCATGACCATGTGGGTCAGAGTGTTGGTGCTAGCTGACATTTATGGTATATGTAGGAGATTGAAAATTCAGATCTGATGATCCAAGTCTTCGTATGGCTGGAGGATCTACCGAACTCTGTATGTGAGTTTGTGGACAGGGATATGGCTGTCCAAAAAAAATCCATCTTTTGGAATGAGGAAAAATAAAAGTAGATCTTGCTTGGCTTCAGTAGCATGTGTATTTTTTCTGCATTTGATAGACCATCTAGAGCTGTTTTTCACTAGCAATTCCAATATTGTCTTGTTGATTCTTGAAGGAGAACAGTCTCAAGTGAAGAGAAGAGGTGCACACCCGAAGTGTGTCCATGCCATGTTTTTTCTTGAGGCCTCTGATTAGCTGCCCAGAGTGCACCTCTGCAGGTAAGTAATTTAAATACTGCCATTTTCACCTCTTCTTCATTTATAGTGAATGATGGTAATAGTGAACCATTCAACTAACATCGATAGAGCTATCATGAATGCATGCCATTTTGCTCATATTCATTTTTTTCATATTTCTTTGACTGGTTGATCTCAAATGAGATTCTCATAACACTGGATTGTTACAACTGTTCCCAAAATGCAAGAGTTTAATTTTTTACATGTCAGACTCTATGAGTTATGAAAGTTTTTAATACAAAAGCATATCATAGAGAAAGGTGTAGTAGAATTAAGAAAAATTGTATTGTATTGTGGAGACGTGTACACAATTAAGTGTGCAAGTCTGTATATCAATAATCTCCATTACACCCATAGTTTGCGGACTGGTTGTTAAATTTTAATTTTTTTTGAGAAAATGCAAAAGAGTGTGCGTTTCATTTCTTTGAACAAGTAGAAGACAACCTCCAGAGGAGGGACACACACCCACACACACGCCGACTCTCCTCACCAGACGACTACGACAAGGTGAGGAGGTGTCCTCAACTTCAGAAAAATAACAACATTAGTCCTCAGCTTTTCCTCCAGCCAAGAATGGCGAGTCGAGACTCGGAGCACGCAGCATCACCGCCATTGCCATACGCCTCCAGAGATGATTACAGCTCTAGGACTGCCTAGGCCAACATAGCTTGCACCCCTTATGCCTAGAGAGTCGGCGGGTCAAAGGCAGGGCTGGGTCTGTTTCTAAAATTTTAATTATCACAATTGATAATACAAACAATCATGTTAATCTGGTATAAATGCATAACCTTATTTTGTACATATATCCTGCAAAATATTTTAAGCAATAATATTCCTTGTTTTTCACGGTTGAGTAGCAATAATATACCATTCTTCAATTTGCAGTGGCTCAATTGTCACGTTCATGGCTAGAGGTGAGTGCATGTCAGCTGGTACCAATTATGGCACTCCAGGTAGAATTTGCCGGTGCTTTCATGGCTGCAAACGCCGATAAGGTGCGCATAATGAGAAGCCGCTGACAGTGTCGGCGTCACTAGATGGTGAGCAGATGGTGAAACGAATGAAGCTTGTGCTCCATGTTTTTTACTTAAGAGTTTTTTGAGGATGACCTCGCCGTGTTGCCGGGGTGCACGATATGTGTCCCACGTCTTCTATCAGTGTTCTCATCTATGACACTATCGACAACTCCTACACCTCCCCTATAGGTCCATGTACCATGTGTTTGCTTAAACATAAAAGTTTGTGTTTTGTGTTCAAAAAGATTCTGCACAACTTATTTTACAGTTATGTGTTTGGTTGAACGGACTTTCCATGAGATTTCTTGCAGACAATGGTGAGAAGCAAATGATGGTTGTAGCTCTTATGTGCTATCTTCTTCCTTGTTGTAGTTTTGCTCTTTGCTCTTGTGGCTTTTGAGTGACTTGGTGAATCGTACGATGTATGTAGATTTTTTTTTACAATACGCTGTATGTACTCTTGATATATTAGTTTTTTGTAACTTCCTTCCCTCAATAAGTTAGCTCCAGTAATCTTTAGGTGGGATGCAACCACATAATAACTTTATTGGTCAATGGAACACAAACTACTTTCACAACTTTGGCCTAAACTTAAATCTGTATATATCGACTAAATCAATGGTGCGACAAGTTATCATATATCATGTAAGCATGTACTCTCTCTGTCTCGGAAATCATCCTTTTTGGAATAGAGGGAGTACTCAATATATCTGTCTTGGTTGGGTAAATGCAAACTTTTTATGTTCAAAATTTCTTTTGCTTTCAATATTCATGATTTAAGTTGCATTAGCTAACACGTGCAACAATTACTAGTAGATCCAAGCCGAAATTTCTGCTCATTAATTCGGTGCGCGGTTACTATTTCGCGCTACAGGGTGCCCCCTTGTCTGAAAGCGACATTTGCCATAAATAGAAATTGGTTCCACAGGGTGAAAACGACAGGTTCCTAAAATAACAAGACATCCTGGTTTTAGTTCTCGCTGGGCGTCAGGCGTGTGAGACGCGCCACAGAATACAGGCCAGCCCAGACACGTGAATATCTGCCTGTAACAAACGATCCAGAAAACCTTACGTGCTCCCTCTTGTTTCTCCAGCTGCTCTGCTACCGGAAACCCCATGGCAGAAGTATATCGTAGAAACAGAAATTACAAGCAAAGGAGCAAATAAACCAGAAAAGGAAGTAGCAGAACAACAGTCTCTACTCCTACTATTGCCCATGAACCTGAGGAAGGTAAAATAATTTCCGCACCGCCAGACCTGTACAAATAGTTTCTATTCTACAAGCCATGTTAGATGTAACAAAATATTCCAAGATTGGAACTTGAAATCCAGATCTCACTGGTAAATACATTGTACCTCGAAGTGATGTGCACATTAGGATGTAAAAAATGTTTTGCTATGAAAACCACGAACAAAAGCATCTGGCTTTCAGAATCCAAACTTTGAACCATCATTCAAACGACATGGAAGATCCCGGAAATTCCGTAGCAGAAAATTGAATAAAAAACAACGTGTACAATTTCCTTGAGGCTTTATGCTCACTCGAAGATCATCATAGGATGAACTCTATTTGCATGAACTGTGAGAAATATCATAAACAAGAAGTTAGCAGTTGTTTTGTTAGCTAGTAAAAAATAGCATAGTAGATGAAAGAGAAATTGCATGCCAGTTGTTGGATATATAAATGAACTTTCTGAAACATGCAAATTAGTTTCTATATAATGTCTATATGTTGCAGGTATGGAGTTCAACTATCCTGCTGCTGGTCCGGGCCTAAATGTTCCAATCCTAGACTATGCAGATGTGCAAAATTAAAGAAGCTATCAAATTCAAGATAATGCAGCGCATGAAAAATAAGTTACAACCCCAGTGCATGCTACTAGGAGCAACCTAGACCCATATGCAACACCATAGTTGAAATAAGGCAGATATTATCTAGTAATGAATATGTCGGCGATGATAAAGTTCAATCAACTCCCAATAGCCAGCCAAAGCATCAAGCAACCATACCCGCCATTTATGATGAACATGTAAAAGATTAGTTCATGAAATTGCAGATGTGTACAAAAAAAAGGATGTACAAAAGTGTTCATACTTTCGGTACCATAACTTCCAAGAAAGAAGAAGGAATAAGGAAGTGTACCTTTCAGATCTAATACCCCCCGTACAAATATAATGGCACAAAAGTTACAGGCTAGTTGTAAAAGTACATGTAAAAAGGTGCCTCCATGAGGCATAAAGTTACATGTGCCCTAAGCCAAAGAGTCGTAACAATTCCTCGTTGTAAAGGTACATATAAAATGTATCTTGCTATATATCAATTCGGGTGGAACAGGAAATCAGGATGTAACAAAAAAATGATTTGAATATGAAAAATACATTTACCGAAATCAAGTATATACTGATCGAAGGAGAAAATTGAAATAAAATACATCCAAAGTTTAACCCCTGCATTAACCATTAATATATAGCAAGCTACATGGATGTAACAATTCATACTCTCCAAAGCTAACATAATTTATGTTCATGTAATAGAATTTTAGCCATAAATTTGAGCAACAAGTTAAAATTCAGGGTAAAAAAAGTTACATCACATATCTATTGAACCATGTATGGATGTAACAATTTATACTCTCCAAAGCTAACATAACTTATGTTCATGTACAAAAATCTGCCATAAATTTGAGCACCAAGTTAAAATTCAGGGTAAAAAAAAGATACATCACATATCTATTGAACCACGGAAGATAGATGTAACAATTCATACTCTCCAAAGCTAGCATAAGTTGTGTTCATGTAAAAAAAATCTTCCACAAATTCGAGCACCAAGTTAAAATTCTTGGTAAAAAAAAGTTACATCACATATCTATTGAACCACGGTAGATAGATGTAACAATTCATACTCTCCAAAGCTAACATAACTTTTGTTCATGTAAAAAAATCTACCATAAATTTTAGCACCAAGTTAAAATTCAAGGTAAAAAAGTTACATCACATATCTACTGAACCACGGTACATGGATGTAAATTTCATACTCTCCAAAGATAACATAACTTTTGTTCATGTAAAATAATCTGCCATAAATTTGAGCACCAAGTTAAAATTCAGGGGTAAAAAAATTTATATCACATATAAACTGAACTGCAGTACGTGGATGTAACAATTCCTTCAAACATATTTTATGTTCATGTAACAAAATGTCTTCCATAAATTTGAGAACCAAGTTAAAAATCAGGGGTAATAAATAATTACATCGCATGTCAACTGACTCGCATTGCACAGATGTAACAATTCCAACTATCCCAAGAAAACATAAATTATGTCCATGTAACAATGGCTGAGAATCTTTCTATAGAAATATGCGTTGGCTGCCATTATTTATTAGTTCTGCAATTCCATCATGGCCTTGTTCGTTGATGTGCGTGGAGCTGACCTTGATTTAAACGAGGTCATGCCAGGTGGCTGGATGAAATCATTTGAGGCTGGTGACGTGCTCGATCCCAAGCAGAAAAATATTCCAATCGAGGCGTGCTCTCCAAAAATCTAGAGGTAAGGTATCGTCTACAACACATTGCAAAATCAAATCACACATCCGAAAACACCTCGGTGGTGCTACATCAACACTAAGCGCAACCATGGGCGCAGCTTGGATCTCGAATAGGTAGAAAATCGATAGGAGATAGGTGTTAGAGTACCTCAACTCACAAAATCGAGAAACAAATGCCCGCAGGATGGACGTAGAACCTAGCTGACGGTGATATCCGCCGGTCTCTGCTCTCACACCGGCCCAATTGAACGCATCGCCGTTCGCTGCCCCTAGATGATTTGCGTCGTCGATCTCCGCGGTGTCGATGGAGCACCAACCCGCCACTGCAAATCAGCGAACGTGAACCACCCACCGGCCCCTAGATGCTTCTTCCGTCTGACCGCTTGCCGACGCCGAGGGAGATTGGAAGGAGTTGAGGCGGAGGAGAGAGCTCACGGGGATGGAGAAGACGAATGGGGAATTTTTGTCGGCACGGAACAACGGTGACTTTTGTCTCGAAGCACCTCGTGGGTGCCCTTCGCGGGGTTTGCAGGACCAAGCGATTGTTATCGGACGGACGCGCCGAGTGAGCACTTTCTAAGACGATACAGTGCCCACGCAGTAATTAGAAATTGCGTTTTTAAAAACCGAAATTAGTTTGTTAAGTTCGGTCTAGTGACTTGGTTACCCGTAAAACCGAACAACCCGATTAGATATGCATACATCCCGAAAGTCTACGTATTCCAGTCCAGCCCACAGCCCAATATTTGTAACTCCCGTGACGGTGAATCGCTTTTCTCTCATACGCAGCCCACAACATGACAGAAGCAGCAGTTCAGCACCTCGACACTTCTCTGCCTCCGCTCGTGATTCCCCCGTGGTCTAACCCTAGCCACCAGTGTCATGCCTCTTCTTCTCTTGACGCTGGCGGAGGCGGCTTGTTGTAGTCAACGCTCCATCTCTTCCCCGTGGGCGGTAGTGACCTGCAGCCGACTCTCCTCTCCACACTGGCGGGGGATGGCGGCGGCGGCCTTGAGCTGACGCTCCTACTCCACCCCTGCAAGCGGCACTAGCTGTAGCCCCACAGGCAACGCATAGCTTTGGCCTCTAATCTTCCAATTTCACTTCAATTGCATCGCAATGACAACTTTTTTCTCTCTCCATGGCCAAAGATTATTCATAATATGAGATGTGGTCAAAGATTAAGATTTTTTAGTACCCTTCCATCGTGTGCATCGTGTTTATTTGCAATCAATTTCAGAATGAGCGTGTCTGTTTTGTACGTTTCTGGAATCAATCGGTCAGATCTGTCTAAACCGACTACCGAACCGATTTACCGGTAGACGGATTCATCGAGTTGATAGCATAAAACTACCATTTTACATGTTAATTTTTTCAAATGAAAACTAGCACATCAGAACCAAGTTTTCACAAAAAGCACTGATGCACATTTAATCGCGAATTGACACCGTTTCTGACAGCAGGACCCACATGTAAGGACAAAAGTTGCTGACGTGGACTGGCCCCACCTGTCAGCACTATTAAAAAATAGTTAAAATACCAAAAAAAAGAAAAAAAAAAGTGGGACGCGTTGACCTTATCTCCCCTTCCCCGTCGTGAGACAGCACGACTGCCTCGTCGCCGCCGCCCTCTCCTCCCTCAACTCCCGGTTCCTCCCGCACACCTCCATCCGCACCACCACCGTGGCTATCACGGACGACGACGTCCTCCCCGACATGGCGACTATCTCCTTCGCAGTAGCGCCCAGGCGCCCCCGTCGACCGGTATTGAAGAAGATGACCTCGATTCACCAGATTATAAGTGCCCCGCGTCGATTCCTTAGGTGAGGAGCTTCTAGGCGGTGCGTAGGTGCGGAGGGCGTGCTCGGAGGAGCTTGGGTGACTTGAATCCCTGGCGCTATGCGGCGGCGGCCATGGCCGAACTCCGACGATCTTGCAGGAAGAACAAGGAGGGGAAAAAGAGACAGGGAAAATGACAACGGGTAGAGGGTTATGGCTCTCCATTAGGTGGGTGCGGCCGCGACGATGATGGCGAGGGGCACGTCGACGATGGCGAGCAGGCGGCGGGGGCGAACAGGCCTGGTCAACAGAGGAGAGAGCAATTTTTTTCTAATATTTTTGGATTTTTTAATTGTGCTGACATGTGGGACCTAGTCCATGTCAACAAATAGCGCCCGACAAGTGGGTCTCACCTGTCAGATTTGGTGTCAATTCACGATCAAGCCCCGATTAGTGCATTTTGCTAAAATTTGGTTTCGATGTGGTAGTTTTATGCGATTTGAAGGTCTACGGGTACCATTCGGGAAAATTGACATGTAAAGTGGTAGTTTTATGCTAACAACTTACTCCCGATTCATCGGTTACTAATATTCCAAATGACCGATCGTTCCTCATATTTTGAAAACCGAATTTCTTCAAAACATGAAGAACCGAACCGATCAGTTCGGTCTAATCAAACGCCCACCCCTAGTCAGCGACGCCAGGTGCAAATGCCTTTCCTATTGGGACGCCTCTGCGTTGGTTAAATCCAATTTTTAAATTTTGATAAACTTTGATGAAGTTAGATGAAATAATTTAACTTTGATAAATCTAGACAATTTTTATTGTTAAACTGATGAGATCTCCAGATTTATTAATATTTTAGTCGAGCGAAAATTAAATACCTTGAGATAAATAGCATGCATGTGCAAAAGTAGAAAACCTATGCTGCACATCGTTTTAGCCCGGGAGGATCTCTCCACACCAAGTCAACTAAATTTTCCTTCTTATAACCTACTAGTGTGACCATGCATACTGCTCCTACTAATTTTAAGCAATTTGATTCGACACAAGACAATGGGTGCCCCACATCGCATCCTTGCCCATATTTTTCTTTTTCTTATGGAGAATTTACTTAAAACAGCGTGCACGTCTCTTTTCCGTTTCAAGAGAAGAAGCAAGGCCTTTGCTTGGAAAACTAAGCTAGGCCCGGCAGGAGGACTTGCGAGCAGAGAGGAAGGCCCATCCAAAGATAGCCTTGTGCGAGCCAAGCGAGGAGTGAATTGTCTATGATAGGTACACATGTCTCGAATGACTCAAAGTCTAACGAAGTTAGGAGTCCATTATCATGGAGATTCTTTATGCTTATATGACCAAGTCGACAATGCCAAAAGTAAGTCATATTCAGATCATTTGGTTTCAACATTTTTACATTTGTATTATAGACATACTCACCATCAAGATTCAAAATAGATAACCCATCCTAGACGGGTGCAAAGCCATGAAACGTATCATTCAAATACAAATAACAACCATTATTCTTAATATTCGACTCATAGCCTTGTCTCATCAAACATGAGGCGAAATAATGTTTTGACTAAGCACTGGAACATAATAACAATTATTTAGTTCCATTAAGAATCCAAAAGGTAAATGAAGTTGTATCATGATGACTTCCAACGCAGCGACTCTGGCTTTATTGCCGACTCGAATGTCAACCTCGCCTCTCGCCATGCTCCTAGTTCTTACCAGTCTCTACAACGAGTTGCAGATATGAATAAATAATCCGGTATCATATACCCAAGAACTACTATGTGCATCAGTAAGATAAATATCTATAACATTGCAAACAAGCGTACCTGAGCCGGAAGTCACACATCCACTCTTGGCTTTGTCAGCCAGATACTTGTTGCAATTTCTCTTCCAGTGGCCATCCGCTTTGCAACATAAGCAGGTGGATCCGACTGCAGGAGATGTCTTAGTCCCAGAGGAAGCGCTTTGGACCTGGTCCTGAGCCTTGCCTCCCGACTTAGCCTTCTTCTTAGTCCAAGAATCCTTCTTGAACTTAGCCTTATTCTGCACCATCAACACTTGACTGGCGCCTTTTTTGAGATCCGCTCCTTTAGCATCCCATGTAATTCAATAAGCTTCTTATCCATACCATGCATGTGGTAGTTCGATATGAACTGACCATACGCACTAAAAAGAGAGTTCAAAATTATGTCCGTAGCAAACTCTTCGCTAATGGGGTAGCCTAGCCTTTCTAGAGACTGCATGTAACCAACCATCTTGATCACATGCGGACTTAGTGGATCACCATCCTTAAGCTTGCAACTCAACAAAGCCTGAGGCTGAATACCTTTTAGTCTTTGCCTGAGCCTGGAACATACTTTGAGGCTTCCGATCATATTGTAAGCCTCAACATTCTCGAACTTCTTCTGCAAGTCCAGTTCCATGTGAGTAAGCATAAGACAGCTAATCTTCGTAGACTCATCACAAGTCCTACGGCAGTCACTAGTGGCTGCAAAAGTCGCATTCTTATTCGGCTCATCTGAAAGTGAGTTGTCTAGGACATGGTCTCTCTTTACCTGCTTGAGAACAATTCTCAGATTACGATACGAGTTGGTGAAGTTAGTTCCATTTAGATTTTCTTTCTCTAAGATGGTTCTCAACACAAAATTGGATAACTGAGGGAGACTGCTAGGTGCCATTGATCTATAATAGAAAAATATGCAAAAACACTTAAGACATGTATCCATAAAAGAGCAAGCATATTAAACATTTTAATACTTGTGCTCCCACTAGAACCAACACCCCTCCGATGGTTACTTAGTGATTCAGGATCCTAAATAAGCAAGCCGACTAGTGAGGTTTACCATCACCACTAGGCGTCAAGTGATCTAGGTAGACAACTCCTTGTTAATCGCATCTCATACGACTCCTGTTGGACGGGTGGCATCACATGCCCCGGCTCCCGTCCGACTTTTTCCTGAGTCCCACAACTGTTGTGATAGACCCGTCTAGATTACCGAGTGCTTCCGCTGTAACTGTCCGACTCGAACCCACCTAGTCGGAAAGAGTTTTTGACAACACCTCAATTTTATGAGCCCACTACCAAAAATGTCCGACTTGTGATGGTGCAGCACTAGGCGGGAAAACCAACTAGACTTCCTTTGAGGGATTACTTTCTACCAACTATATAATAGAGGTAAAACAGAGACATAACAATAACACAAAATAAAATAATTATAATGTGAAATTGTATGGCTCTCTTCATGGCGATCTCCATCTCCACAAAGCTTGTATTTCGACTCGTGCCAACTCTTGTAATGTGCCACCTTACACCATGTAGCCAACTTGTATATTGACTTGCATGCCATCTGGGTTCTCCAAATAGCTACAGTAGCTAGTAAAGAAAATTACATAGAGAATCTGACACATAGGTCGTTATACAATAAAATGACAGCACTTAGGCTCCAACCGGCTGATAGAAACCGTGATACACAGATCACATATTGATTACACACATCAAATGCAGACAAGCCATACCATTCACAACATCATCCTGCAAAAACAAGTTATGCATAGATCCGGTATCTACCGACGTTGTGAAAACTTGCAATGACATGTAAGGCGCTATGACAGGGCAAAGCCGGCGGTCCCAAGATCTAGCTGAGGTAGTAGGCCACGAGAATTACCACTAGACGCGCAGTTGCAGATTTGATGAAGCACGTCGCTTGATACAATGCAGTCCTCACGATCCGATCGTCAAAGTGCTAAACGTACAACACCTCTGCGAGTATCCACACGTACGAGGAGGAGCGCCAGCGGTGGACTGCTAGGTCCGGTATGGCGACATGACCGGACTGACCAGCGCTAGGGTTTCCAATGCATGTAATGACCTAACTGTGTGTTCTAAGAACCTGCGCCCTAGCTTATATAGGGAGTGAAAGTGAGCTCCACTCACTTGTGACCCATTCACTAAAAGGCCTATATTAGTCAGTGTGAGTCCAACTCACTGACTTAGTCTGTATCTGATTCGGGTCCAACCCAAATAGATTTCTGGTTCGGGTCTAACCCAAACAGCTTCCGCTCTTAAGTGTGTGAACCATCAGTCTCATGGTGACTTGGACACGATCCGAGTCTCACTCGTGACCGATCATTCGGTAGCGGCTCCTAGCAGAACATGTCGATTCCCAAGTACCAAAGAGTCATGACGACATACCTTCCAATGCGACCTGCGTCCAAGTCCTTTTTGCCTCACGATATACCTTGTAGAACTATAGGCGAATAATCGCCATGCCTTAAATAGTCTGACTCTTCTCGATCCGTGATAAGCGATTCATTCGACTAACTCTTAGTCGATCGCCTCGGTTAACACTTAACCGAGTCATGCATGGCTATGCTTTCTGAATCATATCACATGAGATGTCCTAGAGAATATCTCTCCAGGTGGAGGGGAAAAATCCCATCTTGGTTATCCACATCATGCAGCTTGATTCTCAGTTGACCCGAACTCTTTCTTTATAATTGCCCTTTGTCGGAACAATGTTTGACAAAACCTAAGTCGGTGATCCACATCTCGGATTGTGCAATAACCTCAGGTCTAAGGATTACATTGATTGAGACATACAAATGATGACTTGTTTGTTGTACCTCAATATGGGTCAGTCCGACTTGCTAAACTCTTTAGCCGAATCCGTGTAAGTCGGAATAGCATCTCCATGCCTAGTACAAGTGGAACTGAGTCATCAGCCAACTTACATATTAGTCTAAGTTGTGTGTCCAGCACAACCTTAGTGACCAAGGACAACTAGTATGAACAACATGAATATATAGTTTCACAATCAAATCACATATTCAATGATATGTATTGGTAGTTCATACTAGGACAATAACTTTATGAATACACTGGAAATAACATCAAACATGATTGCCTCTAAGGCATATTCCCAATAGTAATCAAACCTTATTTGACATGGTAGGATCAACGGTGTTATTTATAAAATTGCCATTATATTTTGAAGATTAAGCGTTAGTGACTACCGCTTTTACACTGAAAAGAGCTCCATCGTGATCCGTTGAAATGACACCATGTGAGTTATGGATTGGGATAAAACTCAAATTTTATTTTCTTAAATTTCGGTATGCAAGGTATAAGTAAAATGTTTACAACTATAATCGGATGAGCATGTCTTGTAGGTTATCCGAAATAACCGTTGGGTGTTCCTCTATAACACTGAAGACAAAAGTGTTTGTCACTTAGAACATCATTTTTCCTGAGAAGACTTTTTTTCACGAAAAGTTAAGTGGAAGGACAATAGAACTTTTATAAGGTTATTGAACCTTAGCTATATGTGCCGAGTTGCGCAGCTCCAAAAAGTGTCCTAGAGGCAGCCATAATGCTCATGGCTCCCATGCCTCAAAAGTTGTGGTCACGGAGATCTAAGTTCCTATTGAACCACGTAGGCTAGGTAAACAATCAAATACTACAATTTGAGATTAAATCATTATTGTTTGAAAATGATGAACTGACTACATGCAAAGAGGCGATGATGGTCCCTAACACCATCAAATTGTTTGAAGCCATACAATCCGTGATAGTTCCATACACGAGAAACCAAGTTACTGAACTTGGAAGACCCTCTAAAAGGTATAAGTACTATCAGTCGTATTTGGATCCATAAAAGAAACATACATGGATGTTTCACATCTATGAAAATGTCGACATGTCGGTAAAGTGTTTATGACAATCTTCAAGGAGTTGAATACGACAAGATTCAATCTTTCATAGCGATATTTAGTCTGGGCGGATTAGTGTAGAAACCACCACATATGTCAATTGTTGTTTATGCTAGTTGAACAAACAAAACAATGTTCTTCTAATAGAATGGTTACCTATGACGTGTATGTGACATGGTTCAAAAGGTTTTGTTAAATTAAAGGATGCTAAAAAGGCATGCAAACTTCAATTGTTGAAGTAAGCATAGCGGAGTTGGAATCTTCACCGTGATGAAAATGTAAAAATGATTAATTTCATCAAAGACGATGAAGATGCTTACATTTGCAAGCAATTAAGTGGGAGAACTAAGACATATTTCTAATACATTGTGTATACGACACGTTGTTGATTGGAAATGATGTATATTTTGTTGACACGAGTTAAGGATTTCATTAAAATTAGATTTAAATGAAAGATTTGGGCAAAATCAGAATATTTGGCATGAGAGTCTATTTGGATAGATTGAGACGTTAATATGGTTATGCTAAATGTACATAGATGAAATATTGAATGAGTTCAATATGAAAACAACAAGCAAGGTTCTTGCCACATGGAAAAGGCTGAATCAAGATTCAAGTGTATTGGCACTTGGTGAGTGAATCAAGATTCAAGTGTTTTGACACTTAGTGAGTAAAATCACATGAATATCTTGCTAAACGAGATTCAAGTGTTTTGACACTTGGTGAGTAAAATCACATGAATATCTTAATCAATCATAACGTGACATGTACATATCCAGATATGTCCTATGCTCTATATGTTATGAGCATATACCAGGGTGACTCATAAGACGATCATTGGATGATAGTAAGGATATTCTTATGATCTTTGGAAGAGCTAAGAATATATTCTATATGTATAAGTGATAAATAGTTCATTGTAAAGTATTACATTGGTACTAAACTGATAGTAACGTAAGATGTTACATTGGTACTAGTTTTGTCAAAAGATACAAGTTAAGTTTATCTCAATTTAGGCTATGGGTTAAGGTGGCACAATTTGATGGAAGAAAGTTCCATGATAGATTTGGATGAGTTACAAAAGGTTAAGTATTGTGACGGATACTATAACGAAAGGCTAAGTATAAGACTACTCTAGTAGCAGCATATGAAGGCATTTGTGTCAAGAAGTTTGTTAATTAAACTAGGTGCAATTCCAAAGGGGATAATACTATGAAGATTTATTGTACGACAATAGTATCGACATGTTTTAAAACCCCAAGGAACTAAGGTCTCACCAAAGGACCAAATTTATACAATGCCATCTCATTTGAGAATGAGTGATGTGTATAGACGCAAAGACATGCAAATACACACAGACCTGAAAGCGTCAGATCTGGAGATTATGTTTACCACTAGCAAATGCGTATATACAACACTAGAAAGCCATATGTGTTGAATGCGCAAGTTTTTCAAACTAGATTATTGACTCTAGTGCAAGTGGGAAACTGAAAGGAATATGCCCGAGAGGCAATAATAAAATGGTTATTATCTTATTCCTTGTTTATGACAAATATTTATTTCTCATGCTATAATTGTGTTAATACATGTGTGTTTAGAAAACAAATAAAAGGTTCCTAGTAATGCCTCTCATTACACTAGCTTGTTGATTAACAGATGATCAAGGTTTCTTGATCATGACATTGGATGTTGTTAATAATAAGGTCACAACATTGGTGGAATGATGTGATGAACATTCTCCCAAAGTATAGTGACAAGATCATGCCATTATGTTTACATTGCTATAACGTCATTCGAAGTACCTCTAATCCTTAGACCATGAGATGATGTCAATCACTAACTCTAGAAGAGTACTTTGATTCCATCAAACATCACACCATAACAGGGTTATTATAAAGATGTCGTCAGGTACTTGGAAAGTCTTACTTGAGGCTTGTGGATCAAGAGTAGGATTTTTCCATCATGATGACAGACAGATATACTCAGGGCCCTCTCGATGATATCACATTAACATAGCTTGCAAGCAAGTGATAACGGTCAATAATAATGTTATATCACGGGAACGAGAAAAGAGTACTTGTGAGTGAAAGCGAGGATGAGTATGAATTATGTGGGGCTAGTTTCTTTCCCCAGCGGGTTGATAATACCCTAGGACCAAGGACTTCAAACTTCCTCATGATCGCCAAAAGTACAAGGTCTCTAGGAACATGAGGCTTGGCTGGCAGATTACTTGACAACCATTAAACTTCAGGGTGGCTCCAAGGCTACCACACTACAAAGCTTGCAGTTACACCTAAGCGACTCCGGTCGCTCATGGCTCAGGAAGCTACCCGAAGAATCCATCAGTAGCAGGAACGACCTTGAAGATAAGTTCATCCGAAATTTTACATCCACATTCAAGCAACCCACATCCTTGGAGCATTTACAGGTGTGCAAACAGAAATCTGGAGACCCGGTATGAGCATTTATCCAACGGTGGAACATCATTAATAACTCAGCGAAGCTATATTTGATGAAAGGGAAATTGACGCATTCAACAACGACCTCTGCCGAAGAGAATTCATTGAGGAGCTGGGGCAAGTCAAGCCTAAAACAATCTCGCAATTGATGGACATGGCAAACCACTGGGCAGATGGTGAAGACGCAGTAAACAACAAGCGAGGGCGCTCACTCGAGGAAGATCGGGACATGTGCAATAATTACAGGAGAAGGCGCAACAACAATGGATATGCGGGCCAAGCTATGTTGCGGCTGGTTTTTCAGGAGAGGACAACAGAAGAAACGACAATCATAATGGCGGGTACCACAGCAACAGAGATGACGCTGGTGCAAGCCAATCGGCACAACGGTACTAGCCAAGGGCTCAGGATCCCCAATGTCTCAACTGCAGATGTTGGAAGTACCCTGCAATATGCACTTCTACATCGACTCCACAGGAAGGGGCGATTGAACCACCTCATGAAGGACTATCGCACTTTCCTAAAAATGCAGGAGGTATGTAATGCAAAGGCAGCCGAAGCAGCAAGCCGAGGATATGCCACTGCACCTGGAACCCTAGCTCTTGGTGCGACGCCACTACCTCCAGTACAGCCGCCAGCAGGGAAACCACAACCGTAGTAAATAGAAACCAGGAGGATGAGTATCCAGGTCCAGGGGTGCAATGTCAATGATCTAGAAAGGGCGCCCGTCCAACAAGATCCAGAAGCTGATCACATGACAAGTCAACATGGCGGAAACAACACCACCACCTACACCCGAATATCTCCATTGGTCAGAGCAAGGAATTACATTTAGCAGGGCCAATCATCCACTTCGAGTCCCATGACCGGGCCACTCGGCTCTGATAGTGGAATCCCAAATTTGCGGATTCGACATGATCAAGGTTTTTATGGATGCACGGAGCAATATCAACTTAATCTATGCCAAAACCCTACGGGTGATGAACTTCTCCTTGACAAATTTGGCCCCAACAGTCACATCCTTGCATGGCATAGTCCCAAGTAAAGCCAAAATTACTTTAGGAAAAATTTAGCTTGATGTTGTCTTCGGATCAAAAGAAAATTTCAGGCGTGAGAAGCTCGAGTTCGAAGTCATGGTCTGACCATCACAATATCACGTGATCCTGGGGTGTCCAACCTTCGCACGATTCATGGAAGTGCCACATTATGCATATCTGGTAATGAAAATGCCAGCACCAAAAGGAATCATCACCGTAAAGGGCAGCTTTACCAGATCATACAACTGTGATTGAGAGTTCAATAAAATCTCCGAATCTTTCAGGATGGAAGCAGAATTCGAGCAATTAAAAATATCAACGGACACTGAACCTATGGCAATAGCACGGGTTAACCCCGATCAAGCATTCGACACAACAAAAGATACAAGGGAAGTCCAAATCCACCCTACAGACGCAAAGAAGACAACTTTCGTGGCTTCCAATCTTGGTCCCGCATATGAAAGTGTGCTCATCGAGTTCCTACGTGACTATAAAATCTCAATAATATTAAAAGGGAAAAATCAATTTCCAATCATCCAAAATTAGGGTTAACAAAAACTTTTAATCTTAAACCCTTATGAATGCATGTGTGTGTTTGTTAATGATGTATGAATGCTTGTTATGCCATGTGTGATTGTTATATATGTTGAGAATTAGATTAAAGGTCAAAACAACCTCATCTAGGTCAAATCCAAACAAAATCAAATCAAAAGAAAATCAAATAATAAGGCATATGACCTAATGGTCATTTTTGCCAAAATTAACACCTAGCCCAATTTGGGCATCTATATTAAATGATTTCCACCAGAAACAATTCTATTTATTTTCTCACCTTGATAGACGAAGTGACAATGAACACAAGTGAACTTTAAAAACTCACCAGAACATTTTAAAATCCATTTGAGGGAATTTTTTAAATTGAATCAAGTGTATGCATCTAGATAGCCATTTTTCAAAAACCAACCAAACCTTCTCCACTTGACAAATCCTAGCAACCAAAGACACTCAAGCATATGACCAACACACTCACCAAATATAATTTGAAAATTCAAATATTTCTTTCATGCGGCCATTTAATCAAACTCTTAGTAGGCAAAGTACAAGTCTACCAACTATCTACTGTTGTGATCAAGCTAGTGATCACCATTGTATGCGGTTGATGCTCTCTCACTCGCCCACGATCATCCCCAGTACCAGCCCATGCAACTAGCACCGCTCACTTGCTCTAATGACTAGTGCCAGCCCGTACCTGAGCATGCCATGCCGGTCAAGCATGAACACGATGCCATAAGCTTCGCCGCCCTCTCCCACGACCACTAGCAGCTAGGCGTGACCTCAGCGCCCCCCCAGTCCACCCCCCGGCCAACCACAGCTAGCAAAGACTCCAACATAGCCGCGCCCATTTATCTCTCTGCCATGCCGAGCGCACGCCAGAGCGCCGAGACGCCCCGTGCAGCCATCAGCGACCTCCCAGACAAGACCATTTATCTCTCTGCCATGCCGAGCGCCTCGCTCTCTCTTTGCGTAAATGCATTCGCCGCGTCATCAGCGACCTCCCAGACACGACCGTTTGACGCCGCGCGCCCCGTGACCATCGTATGCCATGACGAACACCGCGGTACCTGAGACAATCATGGATGTCTCCCGTCTGACTAAGACCATGCCTCGCCGTGCCACTATGCGCATGACAATCCCCGCACAACACCGCGTCGACCTTGATACGTCCAAAACGTATCTACTTTACCAAACACTTTTGCTATTGTTTCTCCTCTATACTTGTGTGATTTGGATGCAACTAATGCAAACTGATGCTGTTTTCAGCAGAATTGCCTTGGTGTCTACTTTTTGTGCAGAAAATCAACTATCAGGAAAAATCCCAGAAAATATGCTAAAAATCATATTTCACCCGAAGACTCCAGGAGCCAGAATACAAGACGGAGAAGAGCCCTGGGGTGGCCACACCACCTGGTGGCGCGGGCCAGCCCAGGCCACGCCAGGGGGTGGTGTGGGCCCCTCAGGCACTCCCTCGGCCTCTCTCTTCGCCTATAAGGAGCCTTCTAACCTAAAAACTTCGGGGGGTTCGACGTTTTTCTAGAAAGAGTTCCGCTCCGCCGCCACCACCAGATTCCACGAAACAGCACCAGAAACTCCTTTTTGGCACCCTGCCGGGACAGGGAATTGGAGGAGATCATGGCCATCATCATCACCATCGCTTCTCCATCGACCATCCATGTTTCCCCCATCTATGAGTGAGTAATCCCCCGCTGTAGGCTATGGGGATGGTAGGGATTGGATGCGATCGTTCATGTAATGGCATCAGATTGTTAGGGCATAGTGCCTAGTATCTTTTATTAGTGCTTTATGACTTTGTTGCGACTTGTTGTGCTTAATGCTTGTCACTAGGGCCCGAGTGCCATGATTTCAGATCTGAACTTATTATTGATTCATTATGATAGTATTGTCTCTGTTCTTATCTACAAGTTGTATACACGTCGTTGTCCGGAACCTATGGCCCCGAAGTGACAGAAATCGGGATAACCGGAAGGGAAAGGCTTTGATGTGAGGATCACATGTGTTCATGGAGTGTTAATGCTTTGCTCCGGTGCTCTATTAAAAGGAGCACCTTAATTGCCAGTAGTTCCCTAGAGGCCCCGCTGCAAACAGGCTGGCAGGACAAAAGATATTGTGCAAGTTCTCATTACGAGCACGTATGACTATATATGGAACGCATGCCTAGGATTGTCTTGTACTTGGGTGCTTTATCTTATTTATCTGCAATTGCCCTATGTTCTAATTGCTATGTGAATTGTCTTGTCCATGCAACGCCCGTCCATCCATCCCTATGCCTACCGCACTCGAATCCCACTGTTTACTGCTTTAGTTACTACTGTCTTTGTTTTGCTACTACTGTTACTTTACTATTCCTACTACAGAACTGTTGCTACTGATAAACTGCTGTGAGCAAGATTGTTTCCAGGTGCAGGTGAATTGACAACTCAGTTGTTAAGACTGATAAGTATTCTTTGGCTCCCCTTGTGTCGAATCAATAAATTGGGTTTCACTTCCCTCGAAAATACTGCAATACACCCCCTATACTTGTGGGTCATCAAGACTATTTTCTGGCGCCGTTGCCAGGGAGCATAGATTTATTTAGCAAGTTCACTTGGAGTTCGCTGCTTTCCATCCATCATGGGTAAGTCTCATGATGGCAAGGTTCCTATTTTACCGTCCACTACAAGAAGAGGTATGGTTCTGAACACCTCTACTGCTCTTGATTCACTGTCTGTTTTGAGTAAGTTCCTTACACCACCACATACACATGCTACACACACTGCTACTACTGCTGAATCTGAAACTTCTGATGCTTACGATGCTGCTTCTATTGTGATTGATAAGAGTGGTTCATTAGGTCCTTTCCTAGATGCTACGATTGCTAGAACTATAGCTGGAAATACCGAAAGTCCTAATGAAAACACTACCATACCCGTTAGCTCACCTGAGTCTAGTGAGAGTTATGATGCTGAAGAAGATTATGTTGAGATGACTGATGAGTTTATTGAAGAATGTAGGAACACCCATGATAGGAGTGCTGCTAAGAGTCTCCTTGAGAGGCGTACTATTAGACCCAAATTATCTCTTGATGCTGAGTTTGCTGCTTCTCCTATAAATATTATAGATGAAGATTATGATTTCTCTCTTGATCTATCTTACATAGCTATTGTCGAGAAAGAACCTTTTTATGGGACTAAGAATGAAAGTACGGTAGCACATATGAATGAACTTTCTACCATGAGTGGCTTGTTTTCTGATGATATTAAGATGCGTACTTATTTTGTTGCTAAGATTTTCCCTTTTTCACTGAAAGGAGAAGCTAAAACTTGGTTTGGTAATTTACCTCTGGGATCTATTGATAGCCCTGAGTGCTTGATTAGTACTTTCCTGCAGAAATATTTTCCTCCTAGTGCTAGACATGCTGTTTTGCAGGAACTTTTTGATTTTAAACAAGGAGAAAAAGTGGTATTGCCTGAATCTTGGGCAAGGTTTTGTACTTTGATTCATGCACAGGCTGGAAGTCCATTACCTAAGAATGAGCTACTTGATATATTTTATAATGGACTAACCGAAGAATCTAGGACATACCTAGATAGTTGTTCTGATTGTGTTTTCAAGAATAGGACTCCCAAGGAAGCTGAGGAATTAATGGCTAAAATAAGCAAGAATTATGAAGATTGGACTCCTTCTAAACAAGTTATGCCTGAAGTAATTGTACCTGAACCATCTATTCCTGTGCCTATTCCAACATCAAAGAAGAGAGGAGTTATTGAATTAAATGATGAAGTGATGAAGGAAGCTAAGAAATGTCTGAAGGAGAAGGGAATTAAAGCTGCAGATGTCAAGAATTTACCTCCTATAGAAGAATTATGTAAGCCTATTCCTTACTCACCAATATTGAGGTACACTCCCTCCAACACTTTGATGAAGGTGATATCCCTTACTTGAAACCTCCTGATCAATGCTTAGAAGAATTTGATATCTTTATTGTTAAGCAAGATAACTTTAATAAAAGGGTGCAAAATCATATAATGGAAAACACTAGAGCTATTATTGAGTTGAAAGATATTGTGGAAAGAACCTATAATGATGTTAAAATGATTGTTAAACACTTTCAAATGGTTCAAACTCAAATAGATCAACTAGTTAAAGTACAAAACGACTTGCTAGTTAATGCTGCTAAAGAAAAACATGCTTATGAAATTAGAACTAGAAGTGGAGCTGCTACCCAGGATCCTCTATATCCTGAGGGGCATCCCAAAAGGATTGAGCAGGATTCTCAACAAGCTAAAAATTGTGGTTCTACTCGTAAGAAAAGGAAAAAGAAACATAAAACTGTTGTAGAACCCTCTGAACTTGCTTTAGATCCTAATAGTATATCCATCTTTGATGCTGAAACTGAAAGTGGTAATGAAGAAAATGTTGTTCCTAATGAAGAAAAAGTTGAAGAAGAACCTGAAAACCACACTAAGACTACTAAATACACCAAAGAAGATTTTATTGCTAAGAAACATGGTAGTGAAAGAGAACCTTGGGTCCAAAAACCTATGCCTTTCCCTGATAAGAAACACAAGTCAAAGGAAAATGAACACTTTAATAAGTTTTGTGAGTGGATGAAGCCTTTATTCTTGCAAATTCCTTTGACTGATGCTATTAAATTGCCTCCTTACTCAAAGTATATGAAGGACATTGTCTCGAATAAAAGGAAGATCCCTAATGAAGAAATTTCTACTTTGCTTGCTAATTATTCCTTCAATGGTAAGGTTCCTAAGAAACTTGGAGACCCAGGGATTCCAACTATCCCTTGCTCTATTAAGAACAGTTATGTTAGAACTGCTTTGTGTGATTTGGGAGCTAGAGTTAGTGTTATGCCTTTCTCTCTCTATAAGAGGCTTCAGCTTGAAAAATTAATACCAACTGATATATCTTTGCAAATGGCTGATAAGTCCACCACTATTCCTGTGGGTATATGTGAGGATGTACCTATTCAGGTGGCTCATAATTGCTTGATATTAACTGATTTTGTTGTGCTTGAAATGCCTGAAGATGATAATATGTCTATTATTCTTGGGAGACCTTTTCTTAATACTACATGAGCTGTTATTAATTGTAATCAAGGAAAGGTGACCTTCAATGTTAATGACAAGGAACATACTGTCTATTTCCCCAAGAAGATTGAAAGGACTTATGGTTGAAATTCAATTGAACATGTTGAAGGCATTCAAGTTGGAGAAATATATTGTCCCATACCAAAAGAAAAATTTGAAACTATTATGATTGGGACAATTTCTATCAAGGTTGAGGTAACGTAATCATTAATGGAATACAAAATTTTGTCTCATATGCAATTGTTTTGGTAGCAAGACTTGATCAACCTTGCTAACAAAAGGATTCCATTGAACGAAACAATGTTTTCATTATGATTATCCCCGTTTATTTCTATCCTTTGCATTTTAGTTTTTGCTTTCGTTTAGTTTCCTTTGTGTTGTTAGTTTGCTTGCATTCTAGAACTTCTGTAGTTCTAGCCTTGTTTTTGTCTTTGCATCATGTTTCCAAAAAAGAAAAAAATCTGTCTGTCAGAAAAATCATTTTTCTATTTTTGAAAAGTGCCCAAAAATAAAGTGTCTCGAAAAATTCCAGAAAATTCATATTAATTTTTTACGTGAAAAAGGGGCAGAGGAGTACCTGGTAGGTACCAGGGGGCCCACCAGGAAGGCACACCATGTGGTGGCACGGCCAGCCCTGGGTGGCGCCATGCCCTGGTGTGGGCCACCCCTGGCCCCCCACCACCTCTCTCTCCTGCCACTTTCTTCTCTCTCCCGAGTAAGCTCCAGTTCATAGCTCAAAATCGCGTTATCTCTGTGCTTGCTCTCGATTTCTTCGATCTCTTTGCTCAGCCCATCTTTCTTGCTGAAATTTGGAGCAATTGTTCCTTGGTATGTGACTCCTCCCCTTATCCAAGTAGATTTGTGTTTGGTAGATTGTATGTTGAGTATTTTGCTGCTATAGGTGACTGGTTATGAGAGCTTGTAAGCTTGTTTGATGCTTAGAGATATAGTTTTGATGCATGTTTAGGCCTCTTGCAAGTCCCTATGAGTAGAATCCTTCATTATATTTACTTTGCAATCACTTGTTTAATAGGTGTTTAAATTTCAGAATACCAAGCATGAACAACCACACTTTTGGAGAGATATTTGAGAGTGATGCACCTAGGAGGTCGAGGCCCTCAAGAACAGCCTCTCAAGCTAGGCCATCATACAATGAAGACCTCATTGCAACACGCATTGGCAGTGAAAGGGATGATGGGGATGCTCACCCATCTTCTTTTCCTTGTTTTACTTTCTTGCAAGCTGCAGGTATTCTTGATGATTTCTTGCTACTGATTGAGAGGGTTGGCTTGACCTCTTATATGCAAGATGAGAGTGCACAATACACTTGGCTCACCAAATCTTTTGTTGAGAGCTTCTCATTTACTAACACATCCTATCATTCCACTGTCTCTTTCAAAATCTATGATATGCCCTTCACCATGCCTTTGGAGAGATTTTGCATTATTGTAGGTGTGCGTATGACAGGGACCGTGAAGAAAATTCAAGGGAGGCCCGCTGATTTGTTGGAGCTTTACCGAGGGGTGACCAATGATGATGACCGTGTGGCACAGCGTGGAAAGATAAGAAATATCCAACTCCCTGCTCTTAGATACTTTGCATACTACCTTGCCACTAGTGTTTTGGGTAGGGAGAACACTAGTAATATCTCCAAATATCACTTAGCTTTCCTTGCTGCTGCGCTCAACAATGATACTCGGTACAATCTTGGCTCGCTTATTGCTCGCCGCCTAGCTGCTAGGGGGCCTATCTATGGGGGCATCATTGCCTTGCGTGTAGTCGATGCATTAGATATTTTGGTGGCTCCTGATGATGTTATGCTAGCACCAAAGAGGCTCGACCTTGTTGCCACGAAAACTCATCACTTTGTCGCTGCTACCTATGATTTGAACAATCTAGTATATAGGATGCTTTTCACTGATGGGGATGAAAGGGAGATCCTTTTGCCACAGCCTGCTTTGTTCAGTGTTGACAGGAGACCGTGGTCGCGCTCCAAGGAGGAGGTGGACGAGCAGCTTCGCTTGTTGGGTTTCCACGAGCAGCACCAGGAGGATGTGCCCTCCTATGATTACTCCGCACATTACGGAGGGACGTACTCGGGCTCGCACCAGGACGAGGGTACCTCCTCGTCGTACCCCGGTGACACTTCATCTTGGCCAGCCTGGGAATGATATCCACTTAGGCCAAAAGCCTAAGCTTGGGGGGAGGTACGCAGACACCGCACTCATCTCCATATCATGTTACATCGGTACTTTGTATATTCATGTTTTCGTTCTCTTTTAAGTTTTCGTTCTTCCTTGCTTTTGCTTTCTAAAAACAAAAAAAGACCTTAAATATTTCTGTTGTTTCTCTTTGGTTTGCTTCTTCTTTTTGCCTTGGTTTGCTTTTCCCTTTTTGCCTTGTTTGAACTATTTGAAAAACCCAAAAAGATTTTGCTTTGCTTGTTTTTCTCTTTTTGTTCTTGTTTAAAAATCGAAAACACCAAAAATATTTGTCGTTCTTCTTTGGTTTTTGCGAGTTGGCTACAGGGTTCGGCAGTTCTCAGTGGATTATTGGTTTCATATTATTATTCAAGCCACACAAGTGAAGAGCAATAATGAGGATTAATGACAACTTGAGGCGTGGTAAGAGGCTGACAACGAACTCTATTTGTTTTCATTTTTGTACATATACTCATCATTGTGAGCTTGCTTAGTCCGTTCATGTAGAGTGTATGTTTTATTTGGATGCTTAATAGTTCTTGCTTTCTTGTGATTAGCTCCAGCTCGCTAATAGATTGTAGCATGTTTCATGAATGTTTGCTTGCGTTAATCTATTCATAAATTGGTATGACACCGTGGTATCCTCCTCTGAATGTTTCATTTGATTGACTTGGCACATGCTCATGCATGCACATGACTGTGATAATCAGTTAAGCCTTGATGAATTGTCTTGCCTTGAGGATCTTGAATCATTTTCATGCCATGAGTAGTCTTGTTTTGTTGCAAGCATGATAATGATAGCTATTGCTCTCTCGTTTGTCGCTCCCTTACTATTGCTAGCCTTCATTTCCACTGAGTGTTTTACTCATGTTTCCAACTCCCTAAACCAAATATTTCCAAAGTGTCCACCATACCTACCCATTAGCATCATTTGCTACTTTCATGCATATTCAATATGCCTTGTTTTCTTCTGAATAAAATGTTTGCTTGTTATGAGAAAGTTAGTTAGTAAAGCTCTCACGAACTTGATGGCACACTTTATTTTCTTGCTCTTAATAAACCCGAACCATTGTGTCCTTCTTTGTTGCGCATATGCTTGCGCTTTATGAGTTGAAGTTAGCAGAACCATGCATCATGGGGACCGCTTTCAACGCTTCATAGGTACTTTGTACTTAGTTGATATCATGTTCTTTTGCTTATGGATCCCGGCGGTGTGAAATAAAAGTGGAACTTGTAAGATCATGGAGTTTGTATGTATGTTAGAGAAACGCCTGGGCCGCTAGCCTAAGCCATGCCTAATCATGGTG
The DNA here is from genome assembly GCA_910589775.1 of Avena eriantha. NCBI lineage: Eukaryota > Viridiplantae > Streptophyta > Magnoliopsida > Poales > Poaceae > Avena > Avena eriantha. Next base: position 303,867,036 of record OU342741.1, on the reverse strand, counting down.
GAAACTTGCAGCATAACCATAATGAGCATTCTATGAAGCATCCTCAATAAAAATCTATGCACATAGTAAATAAAAAGATCGCTGAGATGCTCATTGTCTGCTTGCCTTGTCATTTTGATCATGGGATAGCTCCCGTGTCATGTGCAAGGGGTACCCCGTTGGCGGTTCTCTATGATACGTATATACTTACAATGACAAGAGCTTACTTGTGACTGAAGTTGAGTAGCATGAGGATCGGTCTTCGTAAGTAAGGGGCATGAGACTTCAATTTATAACTTGTCAAGCATATCCTCTTAGTTGTGTCACTTTCACCTTAACCACATTAAAGATGCTTATGATAGGGGCAATGAGAGCTCAAAGCTAACGAGTACCATACTTCCAGCATTTGGAAGCCTTTCAAATTATTCAAAACCTTTTCCTCTACCTGTTGAGTCTCCACTTATTCTTTGAGCACCTTCTTGAGAGCATAGTTGTCATTTGTGTTTTTTCCATTACTTGATTATTTGTGTTATGACTTTGATGCTTGTATCCTTGATATCTTTACTTCTAGTCATCACTTGAACTTCAGAGGTGCCTTGACATCCATAATCAAAGGCAAGCGAGATACCACTCTATCATACCTTTCTATGAGCATTATAATGTTGCTTATGTTTGTGCTTCGTGCTACTTATTATTCTTGAATTGGAAACTCTTCATAGCTTGCAATGACTATTAAGTAGATTCAGTTGCATACTCTTTATTATGAATTGTCTGAGTAGTTGATCACATTGCTGAGAATATTTACATCATATGAAGCAAATGTGTTCATGAAAGTTCTTTTATCGCACTCAGTTTTCAACTGAATTGCTTGAGGACAAGCAATAAGCTAAGCTTGGGGGGAGTTGATACGTCCAAAACATATCTACTTTCCCGAACACTTTTGCTATTGTTTCTCCTCTATACTTGTGTGATTTGGATGCAACTAATGCGAACTGACACTGTTTTCAGCAGAATTGCCTTGGTGTCTACTTTTTGTGCAGAAAATCAACTATCAGGAAAAATCCCGGAAAATATGCCAAAAATCCTATTTCACCCGAAGACTCCAAGAGCCAGAATACGAGACGGAGAAGAGCCTTGGGGTGGCCACACCACCTGGTGGCGCGGGCCAGGCCAGGCCGCGCCAGGGGGTGGTGTGGGCCCCCCAGGCACCCCCTCGGCCTCTCTCTTCGCCTATAAAGAGCCTTCTGACCTAAAAACTTCGGGGGGTCGACGTTTTTCCAGAAGGAGTTCCGCTCCACCGCCACCACTAGATTCCACGAAACAGCACCAGAAACTCCGTTCTGGCACCCTGCCGGGACGGGGAATTGGAGGAGATCATCGCCATCATCATCATCATCATCGCTTCTCCATCGACCATCCATGTTTCCCCCATCTATGAGTGAGTAATCCCCCGCTGTAGGCTATGGGGATGGTAGGGATTGGATGAGATCGTTCATGTAATGGCATCAGATTGTTAGGGCATAGTGCCTAGTATCTTTTATTAGTGCTTTATGACTTTGTTGCGACTTGTTGTGCTTAATGCTTGTCACTAGGGCCCGAGTGCCATGATTTCAGATCTGAACTTATTATCGATTCATTATGATAGTATTGTCTCTGGTCTTATCTACAAGTTGTATACACACGTCGTTGTCCGGAACCTATGGCCCCGAAGTGATAGAAATCGGGATAACCGGAAGGGAAAGGCTTTGATGTGAGGATCACATGTGTTCACGGAGTGTTAATGCTTTGCTCCGGTGCTCTATTAAAAGGAGCACCTTAATTGCCAGTAGTTCCCTAGAGGCCCCGCTGCAAACGGGCTGGCAGGACAAAAGATGTTGTGTAAGTTCTCATTGCGAGCACGTATGACTATATATGGAACGCATGCCTAGGATTGTCTAGTACTTGGGTGCTTTATCTTATTTATCTGCAATGCCCTATGTTCTGATTGCTATGTGCATTGTCTTTTCCATGCAACGCCCGCCCATCCATCCCTATGCCTACCGCACTCGAATCCCACTGTTTACTGCTTTAGTTACTACTATCTTTGTTTTGCTACTACTGTTACTTTACTATTCCTACTACAAAACTGTTGCTACTGATAAACTGCTGTGAGCAAGATTGTTTCCAGGTGCAGCTAAATTGACAACTCAGTTGTTAAGACTGATAAGTATTCTTTGGCTCCCCTTGTGTCGAATCAATAAATTGGGTTTCACTTCCCTCGAAAATACTGCGATACAGCCCCTATACTTGTGGGTCATCAGACCTATACCCACAACCATGCTGATAGCCCCTATAGCGATGTCGCCGACGAGCCCGAGCCATGCCGCAATGCTCCCTCGCCAGCGTATAAATAGACCCCTCCTCTGCCTCCAAATGCACACCACTCGACTCACCTCTTCCCCAGAAACCCCTTTGACCCTTCTCCGGAGCATGTCGAGCACTACATCGCCGGAATTTCACCGGAGCCCGCCACTGCTGTGGTGGAACGGAGCCGGAGCTTGGAGCCACCCCAGGGGCCACCACGACCACCATTCGACTCGCCGTCGTCTACCAGTCCGTTCACCCCCATCGTCGGACCTAGCTAGAGCCCTAGTAAGCCCTCGACGACCCCCACCATAGCTCTAGGGTTAGAATCTCGTGTGCTCAGTGTGACAAAGACGATGACGCTGAGCTGTTGATCGCTCTCTAATCACGCGGCTGAGATTTTCCCATGCCGTTTCGCTTAGACACAGCTTCTGATGCGTGGAACCAGCCTGAGAGCAGCCCGCTGCATGCGCGCCATGTAGTTGGGCCGGCCCATTATCATTCCCGCGCATGCCCAGAGATTCAAACTTAGATTTTCCATTTAATTCAAAACCCTATTCTGTCAGTGATTTCAAAAACGAATTAAAAGAGATTTACTTAACCAAATTGCATGATTCCAATTTTATTAGAAAGGTATTGAAATTGCTACACACTCCCGTTGGATTCAAACCGTTTGAAATTATAGATCACCCATAGTAAAAATAACAAGATAGAGACTTTTCCAACTTCAAACATTTTTCTAAAATCAACCATAAATGCTTTTGAGTTGATTCCAACTCTCAAAAATAACATTTGCCATGCTCCATCTGAATATGTAAAAATATTTAGTTTTACATGAAGTAATCATGGAATAGTATTAAAAGAATGCTATATAGTCATTTCTAGTCCTTTTAAATATATCAAATAATAATATTCAACTTTGTAATATATGCCAACCACCTTAAATCACATTCCCAAGTATTGGAATATGTGGTGATGACATGTGTTAACATGATCCCATATTTTAGTTGGAGAATATTAAATCATAGGTATTTTTCAATGAGTAGAAATTGCATTTCCAAAATAAGATAAATAAGTCAAGATTTCATGCGGTGATTGAGATGATGCTAGATCAGCTAGTGTGAACCCTTGTGTGCAAAATAGAAGTAGCTAAGTATTGTTTGGTGATTGTATACCTCGTATTTATTTGTAGATGCTAGTACCGACCCAGGCTATGAGGAGGAGGAGTACCACGAAGAAGAACAAGAGAACTTCAACAACTGCACCAACCAAGGCAAGCTATCCATGCAAGCTAACCTATGCAACATGCACTATGCATGCTTGGTTAGCAACCTTGATTATACCAATCCCAAGTTTTCCCTACAAGTTTTACTTTTCCCTTTACTAAAGTTTCTTAAATAGTAATTATTGATGATTAGTGGAAAATGAAATAGATGCCCTCAAGAGCATAGAACTAAGATTGAGTAGTTACACTTGATTAGCAACCCATCAATAGTGATACCCTCATTGGTAGTTGCTAGTGCTAAACTAATATTGATCACTTTAGATGGGAACACTTGGAGAAAACGATTATGAAAACCTTGGAATGATGAGTCATTCTATTGAAATGTTTTGACAGGTGTTATGAAACACAATGATTTGGAGATGATACTGAATGAGGCATGTGCCTTGACTTTGATAAAAACTAATGGTTGGGTTCAGATGCGATACCATTCTAGCTTTTACCGTACAACCACAATACCTGAGTTGGGTAGGGCTTAACTGGAAGTTTGTATGTCTTAGTATGGGTTCCCTCACGGAAAGAGGTTAAGCTGAGGCTGCCTCGTGAGTATGAATGTCCACCTATGTAGTTCCCAGGATGTCGGATGGCCATGGCTGGGACACCAAGCTCATAGGGGAGCTGCCTATACTAGGGTGTGTAATTGAAAGGTTAGGATTGATTATCCGCATACCAAGTATGATGATTCAGGGTTATCCCTGACAGATGTATCGAATTTTGTGGTGAAAGTGTACCACCTCTACAGAGTGTCAAACTATCTGAATAGCCGCATCCGTGGTCATGGACAGTTGGAGTGGCCATACTATTCTATTGTCAGATGCTTTCAAAATGACTTGTGACTTGAGATATGACTTTGATTTGAACACCACAGGGTTGTGTAAATGAAAACTAGGTTCCCACCTGATTAATCTAGAGAACTAAAATAGGTCTTTACTACTAAGTACTCCTAAAATAAAATTGGCTTGTTGCAAACAAGACTAGAGCTTAGGACTCCTTCTAGCATTGTCTTACTTACATTAGTGATAGTTTGCGAGTACTTTAAATGTATTCATGGGTTTGTCCTTGGATATTCCCATGGCCAGACTATAAAGAGGATTATCCGGAGGATGGACAACAAGAGGTCTACGATAACTAGTGATGAGGACATCCCTACAATTATACCTACCCCAATTGCTAATGATGATGTTCCAATTGCAAAGAAAGATCAATCCAATGAGATAAGGATTGGACCAATCACAAGAGCTTGTGCTAAGCTACTAGAACAACAAGTGAACTTGTTTCTTAATGAACCTGGTGTTTTAATTAACGAGAATTTTATACTACCTAAGTCTTCGAATGTTTGTAGGATTAGGTACTTAGGAGAAGAAGGCGTAGCATGTAGCGAGGAGCTGAAGGAACATGGCATGTTGATCAATGAAGAATGCATGAGGGGGGGAGAGGGAGGAAGCGCAAGAGGTTGTTCAAGACGAAGATCAACCAAGAGAGCAAGTTCTCTGCCGCGGCAGAGAAAAGCATCAGTTCTCTGCCACGACAGGCTGCCGCGGTAGGAAAACCGAGTCCATCTCTGCCACGGTAGGCTGCCGCGACAGAGAAACCGGCTGAAAGTCTGCCACGACAGAAACATGTGGCCGAACCACTTTGTCTTCGGTTTGTATCTATGTTGGGTGGGACCAACTGGGGTTCCCCCTTAGGCCGCCACCCCCAAACTCATAAATAGATGGGGACGCCGTAGTTAGGGTTTTTTAGACCATGTTAAACTATTTTGGAGTTGTTTCTTTCATAGAACCTCTGGAATTACCCTGTGATCGATTTTACCAACTATAATTGAGTGTGATCTATAGTTCTATTGGGAATTAATAGATTGCATACTACCGTTCATGGTCGACGACTACGTGCGCAAGAGCGTGGTGTTGTGAATATCCAACAAGGTTCGAGAGCTATTGCATTCGCATCAGGGATCAAGCAGGAGAGTTCATAGCTACAGGCTAGTTATCTATCATCCACCATCACCATCGACAAGTGCTTGCTGAGAAGATCGGGCCACCCCATATCATCTTGGTATTAGAGAGCTGGGTTTACTCGGTGAGCAATATCATCTTGGTATCATATTTCCTCGTTGCCTCGGTAAGGAATCCACAATCCATCCATAGATTAGAGAGTGTTTTTGTCCTATACATAAAATAGCCCCACAAAAATATTTTCCATAGCCTAGATTACATCGTTATTTTCCTATACGAGTAATAGTTGCTGGTCGTGTTCATCGTTTAGTCTAGATCTAGTTTTTCTTTCTTTGTTTTCCTATTTCTAGTCGAGTCCATCACCTGTTATTCCGTGCCTCTAGCAGATCCGATCATACCAAAGAGTCCCTATGGTTTACTCTTGGCCGGGTCAGTTTGCAATAAAAAAAGTGTCCTTATCGATCTCTGCCGTGACACGGAAACGTCCGTTTTTTCTGTCACGACACGAGTCCGATCCAAACTTTGCCGCGACACAAATTCTCTGCCACGCACTGCCATCGCTCTGCCGTGGCATAATTTCTGTGTTTTCTCTGTCGCGCGCCAGCCGCTCTGCCACAACAGGATTTCTGCCTGTTTTTCTGCCACGGCAGGATTTTTTCTGCCACGACAGGATTTTGAGCTGTTTTTCTACCATGACACCATAATTACAAAGTGTGATAAAAATTTGCACTTCTCCTTAACCGTAGTCACAGCCAATCAACTACATAGGTGTAGGAACTTACCCATTGAGTTAGTCTCCGCTCCTACAGGCTGCTCTTAGGATTTTGGTGCTGCACTTTGTAATTGGCCATGTGTGATATATATGTAAAAAGATAAAAATCAAGATAGCAAAAGATAAAGCAAAAAAATAAGCAAAAAGAGCTATACAAAAATAAAAAGGAAGAGAATTTGAGCAAGAGGCCTAGTGATATCATTGTGCACCGGTAGATTGAGCAATCTTGTGCCTGTTTACTTTGAGCTTTGCTAGTGTCTCTCAAGAGTAGTGCAACACCTTTCATAGTTGCATTGCCATGTTTTTCTCCATGTGTGTGTTTCTTGGGTTTTTGTACGATCAGCACTAGGACTTGTTTGCGGTGTAGATAGGATACCATACCTATAGCTGCAACATAAATAACCTATGTGCCCTGCGATCATTCTCTATACCTTTGATATTCACTTCATCACATCCGTGCATAAGTCTGTGATTTCGTTTGGTGGAGTATCTCTATTCTCTTTGGAACGGTAAGATCTCCTTTCTTATCAGTTGTGAGTGAGTTGTGAGAGTTTCCACCATACAAATTTTGATTTTTGCACTAACCTACTAATCATGTCTTCTAGTGATGATGATGTTGTGTCGCAGAAAAAGAAGGATGAGGAAATTGTTAATTGGCGTGAATATGAGGCTTTGAAGTCCCACTTGACACGTGTGTTTACGCACACGACAGATGCCATTGACAAGAATATTCAGGACATGCAAATGACTTTGGATCAGAATGTTGGCGCAGTCAATACTGTTCAAACACAAGTGACATTACTCAATGTTAATGTCGCCACTTTACATCGTTCTATTGAGGCTTTGACAGCCGCCATACATCAAAGGCAGGAACCTCAACATGATGATGCCTTTGATGAGGGTAGCGCGGCTGATGCTGCTCCACATGTTGGCAGGGGACGTGCTATTCCCCCTGTACATGCACCTGCTCATGGCTGTGGGCTTGCTCCTTTTGGGCGTGCTCAACGTGTTCCCAACCAAGCTGCTGATGATGGTTTGGGCAAGCCAAAGTTATCGATTCCCAAGTTTGATGGTTCCATTGATCCTGAAGATTACCTCACATGGGAGTTGAAGATTGAGAAGCTCTGGCGCTTATTTGACTATCGAAAAGACAAGAAGGTCAAGCTGGCAGCATCTGAATTTGATGGTTATGGTTTGCGTTGGTGGGATTCTATTGTGCAGCATAGAAGGGAGGACACTAAACTTCCTATGATGGATTGGCGCGAGATGATGCAAATCATGAAGGCTCGTTTCATACTAACCAACTACTTGCGATCAGGTTTTGATAAGTTGATGCAATTGAAGCAAGGCACCATGACAGTTAATGAGTATTACATGGAGATGGAGATGCTTATGCAGCGTGCTAGAATTTGTGAGTCCATTGAGATGACCATGCAACGATTCCTAAACAATTTGAAGTTACCGATCAAGAGCATTGTTCGTCATCACAAGTATGAGACCATGAAGGAGTTGTTGCATCATGCTAGAGAGGCTGAATCCCAGCTGGTAGAAGAGGCGAAGTCATGTGTTTGTTTGCCGTCCTCTAGCAGATTTTCAGCCAGATCTACACCTCCCACTATCACGCCACCAGCTGCTGCTCCTTTTACACCATCCGCCAAACCAGCAAGTACACCTTTGTTTGGTTCTAATGCTCGGAAACCTGCTGCTCCTGCTGCTAGCTCGGGTTCCAACATGTCTACTGCATGTACTCGCGATGTGGTGTGCCATACTTGTGGAGGTAGAGGGCACTACAAGAAGGATTGTCCAAACAACAAGGTTATGTTTGTTAACGAACAAGGCGAAGTAGAGAGTGGAGATGAAGCTTCTGATGATGATGTTGATGATGGTGAGTATGGTGCTGATGCGTATCCTGAGCGTGCACCAACTATTGTCGTATCTTCATGTATACTTAGTGTGCAACCGGTTGAGGAATCCCAGCATTGCAACTTGTTCCAAACAAAAGCTCTAGTTGGACCTAATAAGGCTTGCAAGGTCATTATTGATGGAGATAGCTGCATAAATCTTGCAAGTAAGGAACTATGTGCCAATTTGAATTTGACATACTTACCTCCTCCGAAGCCATACTACATACAATGGTTGAGCAACAATGGTGAGATGAAGGTAAATCATATGGTACATGTGAATTTTCAAATAGGCCATACACAGATTTTATTGATTTTGATGTGGTTCCTATGACTGTTTCTCACCTACTATAGGGTCGGCCTTGGCTTTATGATCGCCATGTGCAACACAATGGTCGAGCCAATACATATCACTTGGAATTCAAAGGGAAGAATATTACTATGCAGCCAATGACACCACAAGATATTATGAATGATTCTCGCTAGAAGATAGAGGTGAATTTGAAGGAAGATCCTACAGCTCGGCGAGATTGTGTAACAGCTGTTCCTGATGTAATCGGTCCTAAATTGAGTGATATAACGAAAAGTGAGAGAGTGCCTGGTTTATTGATATTAGCCACCAAGGAAGATATGAGAGAATTTTGTGAGGATCCTATAGCCATGCCACTTGTGCTCATGTATAAGGGCGAGGTATGGTTTCTAACGACATGACCCCTGTTTCTCTTGGTGTCTCTTCTATTTTGCAGGATTTTGGGGATGTGTTTCCAGAAGATGTACCCGCAGGCTTGCCTCCATTGCGTGGTATAGAACACCAAGTGGACCTGATTCGTGGCGCCACACTTCCCAACCGTGCACCCTACATGACTAATCCCGAAGAAACTAAGGAAATGCAGAAGCAAGTACAAGCATTGTTGGATAAAGGATACATTCGTGTTTCTCTTAGCCCTTGTGTTGTTCCTATTATTTTAGTTCCTAAGAAAGATGGTACATGGCGTGTTCCGCTGAAGGATGATGACCCCTCCAAGGTGACCCAGATAGGCGCAGGCCTAAGTAGCGCATAGGAAAGTGCGCTCGTCACCTCCAAGAAAATCAAGATATCTTCGCATGGCAGCCATCTGACATGACCGGAGTACCTAGGGAACTTGCCGAGCACTCTCTAAATGTAAACCCGAACGCTAAACCCGTCAAACAGTCCTTACGATGGTTTGGCGATGAAAAGCATAAGGCAATAGCTAAGGAACTAGCGCGGATCGAGTTAGCCGGATTCATAGAAGAGGTCATCCACACTGAGTGGTCGGCCAATCCTGTAATGGTCCCTAAAAAGGACACCACTGATTTAAGGATGTGTGTTGATTATACTGCCTTGAACAAGGCTTGTCCAAAAGATCCGTTCGCTCTGCCTAGAATTGATCAAGTTATCGATTCTATGGTAGGCTCGGAACTCCTCTGTATTCTCGACGCATATTCTGGTTATCACCAAATCTGGATGAAGGAATCTGACAAAGTCAAAACTTCATTCATAACCCTCTTCGGAACCTTCTATTTTGTTATGATGCCCTTTGGGCTGAAGAATACAGGAGCTACGTACCAGCGCACGATGCAGCGTTGCCTCCATGACCAACTCGGACGCAACGTACATGCATACGTGGATGACATCGCGGTGATGTCCAAAAAGAAGGAAACACTGATTTCCGACTTGGAGGAGACATTCGCCAATCTACGAAAATACAACATCATGCTTAACCCGAAGAAATGCTTCTTTGGAATACCAGTCGGAAAATTGTTAGGTTTCATCATGTCTCAAAGAGGCATAGAGGTGAACCGAGACAAAATCAAGGCTATACTCAATATTTCCAGGCCAACTCTCCTGAAGGAGGTACAAAGGTTAACTGGTTGCATCGCTGCGGTCGGTCGATTTGTAAGCCGGCTTGGTGAAAGATCCGCACCATTATACAAACTCCTGAAGAAGACCAAGGATTTTGTTTGTACTGACGAAGCTGAAGCCGCACTACAAGACCTGAAGAAAGTACTCTCATTTGCTCCTATCCTTGTAGCGCCGGAACCACAGGAACCGATGTTGCTCTACATTGCTGCGACAAACAAGGTCGTGAGTATCGTCATGGTGGTGGAGAGACCAGAGGAAAATCAGGAGCACCTGGTGCAGCGTCCGACGTACTTTGTCAGTGAGGTCCTGACAGAGTCCAAACAACGGTATCCGCATTATCAAAAGTTGGCTTACGGTGTTTTTCTAGCATCTCGTAAGTTATGACACTATTTTCAGGAGCATCCAATTACCGTGGTGAGAAAATCTCCCATGAGAGATATAATCAACAACAGTGACGCTACAGGACGCGTCGCGAAATGGGGCATAGAGCTTGCAGCTTTCGATATTGAGTATAAACCCCGGACAGCAATCAAATCCCAGATCCTTGCTAACTTTGTCGCTGATTGGACAGAGACGAAGGAGAACATGGTCCTCCCTGAGTCAGAATATTGGACCCTCTTTTTCGATGGGTCTAAGGCTCGAGGGGGCTCGGGGGCTGGCGTGGTGCTCAAATCACCCCATGGAGATAAACGTTTATACGTGTTGCAGATCCACTTCACAGCGACAAACAATATTGCCAAGTATGAAGCACTGCTACATGGAATCCGGATTGCCAAGGATATTGGCATCCGACGTTTGATGTGTTATGGAGATTCAGATCTTGTTGCTCAACAAGTGTCGGATATTTGTAACGCAAATAAACACATGGCAGCATATAAAGCTGTCGTGGATGATCTATCTAAATCGTTCTAAGGATTTGAAGTTCAACACATCCCTCGAGCAGAAAATGAGGAAGCAGACGCACTATCTCGGATAGGCTCTGCGCGGAAAGAGGTCCCGGATGGCAATTTTTTAGAGCACCTCGAAGTTCCTTCAATAAAGAGAGTAGATAAGGAATATCCGACCAAATCCGACTCACCTTTGATAGCAGTTCTGGCTGTAATTCCCAGCTGGACTCAACCCTACCTCGATTATTTGGTAGATGGCAAATTACCCGAAGACGAAGTGCTGAGCTGGCAGATTATCCGACGAGCCAAAGCCTATACTATTGTTAAAGGCGAGCTCCATAAACGGAGTGTTTCTGGGGTTTTTCAGCGCTGTGTATCTCCAGAAGAAGGAGTGGAAATCTTAAGGGAAATCCACGAAGGCGAGTGTGGTCACCACATTGCAGCCAAATCTTTAGTGGCAAAAGCTTTTAGACACGGATTTTTCTGGCTTACAGCTTAGGCAGATGCCGAACAATTAGTCAAGACGTGCAAAGGCTGCCAAAAGTACGCCAAGCAAGCTCATGTTCCGGCTGATCAGCTGCGAACAATACCTATTACATGGCCCTTTGCGGTCTGGGGGCTTGATATGGTAGGACCATTTAAACAAGCTCCAAGTGGATTTACTCACCTCTTAGTGATGGTGGATAAATTCACCAAGTGGATTGAGGCTAAACCTATCATTAGTTGTGATGGAGCAACAGCCAAAAGATTTGTCGAGGATGTTATAATCCGGTATGGTTATCCGCATAGCATTATCACGGACAACGGGAGTAACTTTTCCATGGGAGAATTGGCTGAATTCTGCGACGAGCATAATATCCGGCTTGACATTGCGTCAGTCGCACATCCACAGGCTAACGGACAAGTCGAAAGGGCAAATGGTTTAATCTTACAAGGCCTAAAACCGAGACTCGAAGCACCACTACGACGTGCTGCGGGGGCTTGGGCAGAGGAATTACCCTCTATAATTTGGAGTTTACGAACAACTCCAAACAGGTCAACAGGATACACACCTTTTTTCTTGGTCTATGGCGCAGAAGCAGTTCTTCCTAGTGATTTGATTCATACTTCTCCTAGAGTGGCCGCGTATATCAAAGAGGATGCCGAGATTTCTCGACAAAATGGTCTCGACTTAGTCGAAGAAGTTCGCGTCGTTGCTGAAATGAGATCTACAGCCTATCAGCAGAAGTTACGCAAGTATCATAGCCAGAGAGTCCGAACTAGATCTTTCAATAAAGGTGATTTGGTTCTCCGGCTTGTGCAACAAAGAAAGCACAAACTTTCCCTAGTATGGGAAGGGCCCTTTTTAGTTAGTCGAGTATTGCACAATGGATCGTACTACTTAACTGACACGAGGCCAGTCAAAGAAAGACCTGCTACTAAGAAGAGAAAGAGAGCTGGAGGCAGTACAAATCCGGATGAGTTAGACAGACCGTGGAATATTGCTCAGCTACGTCCCATTTATTCTTAGTTTATCCTTCTGTGTAAATCATATATATGTACATGTTCTGTGAGAAATAAAAGTTTTGGTTGCCTCAAGTTTTTCTGAGAAGTTTTTACCATCTTATTTCTAAATGATCAGTCGAAAATCCTAGAATGTTTGAAAGTACTTTATGCTCATGTTCGTTCTAGTCTAGATTTCCGATTCTAAAATTGCTACCTTCGGGTATAACTCCAACATTTCTAGTCTTTAATTTGGTTATTTGTCTGATTGCTGGATGCGGGTATTTTTCGAGTAGTGAATTGTTGGTACTGGAAGCCAGCTTTGTTTCCGAGTTTAAACTGGTTTAGCAATTGAGCTCCGTTGCTCGGCAAAGTTTCCGGCGGAAGGTTTAGCCGGCTCGCGAAAGGGACGAAGCAGAAAGCCAGATAAATGGTAAGTGAAGATGAAAAATACAAGTGCTTATGTAAACATTTCAGGCACACAAAAAAAATCAAAGCTAAAAAGTGCTGAATAGATCAAAAGCTTAGCACTGGCAAAATAAATAGTACTTAATATTTACAAACGCATCATGTTTTTCCTGGAATAATACATAAGTTTCTGGTCTATGATGCAGGAGGAGATGAAGGAGCTGCCGGCTCGCTGGTTACTTCGCCTTGATATCGTTCCGAGATGTCTGCATCCGAGGTGGTGCGTTCATCATCGGAAACTTCTTCGGTTTCTTCTGGAGGAGGAGGAGGTTGAGTAGCTACGCGGGTGAAGAAGGGGATCTCGTAGATGGTCAGATCAGCCACGTGACACCCATATCCGGCACAGGAGTGCATGATGGCTTGAAGGTCCTGCTCCTGGTTGTCTTCGTCTACCTTGCAGTACCCTCTGGTCACTTGCCATATCTCCATGTTTCCATGGTGGCTCATGACCATGGTGAGAGCGTTCTGCGCAGCAGTCCGCGCGTAGGACATGTTCCAATCCTGAACAAGCTGCGGCGTCTCCTTGGCCTTGTCCCGCACCTGAAAGTCCGACATGCTTGGCATGTCCGAAATCTTGAGAGCTTCGCCAATGTCCTCAAGGGATTGGCGGAAGTCATGAAGCAGGTCACCAACTTGGGTAAGCCGGTGGGTGCGGGGCTCGGAGGAGGAAGAGTCCGTCAAGTTCAGAGGACCTGTACACAAAACAAGTTAAGAAAAATCTGACATTGATAGAAGTCGAAGAAAAAGATAAGTCAGACAGATGGAACGTACCGAGAATGACGTCGTCAATCTTGGTCTTCTCCTTGATCAACCAATTGATCTGGCTTATGTAGCCTTGAGTTGTGTAGGCTTTGGGGCTGATGCGGAGGGAGTCTTTTTTGGATGACGTGATGGAGTGCATCAGTCTATCCCCGTGGTACTAAAGTGGCTGGATCCGACGTGAGACCCAGCACTGGACCAAGTCTGATCCCTTCAGACCCTTGTGCTTGATCAAATATTCGATCCGCCTCTTAGCGAGGATCAGATCATCGGTGAGAGCCAGAGCAGCCTCGTCCCAAGAAGGTTGGGCCATGGCAGCTCTGTCAACAAAAGCCGGCAAAGCAGTAGCTTTGCCGGGAGCTGGAATATCCCTATGATAGAAAAAAGTGGCTGGCCATTGTTTGACCGAGTCACTGGCTAAAATTTTGGGATAAGCCCGGTCACATCTAAGCGAAAAGCTGATAGTGCCGGTGATGTAAGGAACACCGGCAGTGATGGAATTTCTCCAGACATGGAAATAATACCGGAAGAGAATCAAACTCGGCCTAATGCCGAGAAAGCCCTCGCAAAGTGAAGCATACACACTCATCTCTAAGAGAGAGTTAGGAGGAAGATTGTGGAGTTGAACTCCGTAATGATCTATCACCTCGGAGAAGAACTCCGAGGGACGAAAAGACAGACCTCGGTCGAGATGGGTGCCAAAGTGGACCCGATCGCTGTCGCGCGGGTTGGGGACGGTTTCACCGGAGCCGCTCCGCCAGTCGCCAGCGACGAGAAGCCCCTCCTTCTCCACGTTCTTGACGCCCTCCTTGTTGAGGGCGCAGGGGATCCAGATTCCCCGGAAGCTCTCCTTTTCCGCTGCTGCTGCCGCCGTGGCCGCCGCCGCTGCTGCCGCCAAACCGGAGGAAGAAGATGAAGCCATTTCTCCGGTGAGAAGATGACCTGAAAGGGGCGGCGCTGGGAGTTCTGTGGGGGAAGGATGAGGAGGCTCTGTGTGCGCAGGAGGATTGGGAGGAAAGGAAACGGCAAAGGACTGGTGGAAAGGAGAAGGAGAAATCCAAACCCCTTATATCCACCTAATTGTGCCAAGATTCGTGCAAATGCTACAGTGTAACCGCCACGTGTCGTGGAAAGAACTGGGAAGGACCCACGCGATGATTGTGTCTCCTCGATCTCCACGCACGCATTAAAACGGCGCCTCGGTTCCGCGAACCGTGGACCCACCAATGGTCGTGCTGACGGCACGCATGTCAGATGACGTGACTTGACCACTCTTGTGTCAGGTGGCGTTAGAGACGTAGTTCCGGCTTAGTTTGAAATCGAGCTGGAAAATTCGAGTAACTTGTTGATAGGTCCGACTTACTTTTAAGACCCAGATCGTATTTTTTGTTGTGAAGTTTCAGGAACCCTTCAAGATTCTGCAAGCCGAAGATCAAGCTAGACGATGATAAAATCCGACTTTGGATCTTGGAGGCCTCCGGGGGCTGCTGTTGGGGATATACTTTCCGGGTATCCTCACAGTTCCTCACTGACCAGGGTGTCCCACTTCGGGTTAGAGCTTTGCTTCACGGGCGGCCCAGTCAGGGACAAAGATGGAGACCACTCCGGCTACGGGAAGGCCTAGAAGACTTACCGACTTAGGCCCATAATGTTACTTGTAGTTCACGATGTACTCTGTAACCAACTCTTAGTCGTAGCCGGATTGATCTCTCATGTAAACCCTAAGCCGGATATCTATATAAGCCGGCCTAGGGAGAGCCTTTAGGGCACACCTAAATAGTCTAGAATCTCAACTCACACAGGCGATACCCTTGTAACCCATATTCCGGCTCTGCCGTATTACTGGATTGCTAGCAGTAGTAGGATCCGTCCAAAGCCGGCGGATTCGAACCTGGGTAAACTTGTATGCTCACCGTCCCGGAATACCGTACGTCTCACACCCCTCTCTTTCGCACGCCTCGAGGACCTCCTCATGGCGTACTTGTCTTCAATCTGACGACAACCTGTGTCATTGAAATGTGTGTTCTCTTTAGAGACCACACATGGATCCACCAGTGTCATTGCATGTGTGTTCTTTTTACTAACAACAACTGCAGTCATTTCATGACTGTTCATTTCACATACCACATATGGATCCACCAGTATCATAGAAATGTGTGTTCTCTTCCGAGACCACACATGGATCCACCAGTGTCATTGCATGTGTGTTCTTTTTACTAACAACAACTGGTGTCATTGCATGTGTGTTCTTTTCACATACCACATATGGATCCACCAGTGTCATTGAAATGTGTGTTCTCTTCAGAGACCACACATGGATCCACCAGTGTCATTGCATGTGTGTTCTTTTTACTAACAACAACTAGAGTCATTTCATGTGTGTTCTTTTTACTAACAACAACCAGAGTCATTGGATGTGTGTTCTCTTTAGACACCACACATGGATCCACCTATGTCATTGCATGTGTGTTGTTTTTACTCACAACAACTGGAGTCATTGCATGTGTGTTCTTTTCACATACCACGTATGGATCCACTAGTGTCATTTAAATGTGTGTTCTTCTCATTAACCACAGCTAGAGTCATTGCATTTGTGTTCTCTTCAGAGACCACACATGGATCCACCAGTGTCATTGCATGTGTGTTCTTTTTACTAACAACAACTGGAGTCATTGCATGTGTGTTATTTTGACATACCACATATGGATCCACCAGTGTCATTGAAATGTGTGTTCTCTTCACAGACCACACATGGATCCACTAGTGTCATTGCATGTGTGTTCTTTTTACTAACAACAACTAGAGTCATTGCATGTGTGTTCTTTTCACGTACCACATATGGATCCACCAGTTTCATTGCATGTGTGTTCTCTTCAGAGACCACACATGGATCCACCAGTGTCATTGCATGTGTGTTCTTTTTACTAACCACAACTAGAGTCATTTCATGACTATTCTTTTCACATACCAAATATGGATCCACCGTGTCATTGAAATGTTTGTTCTTCTCATTAACCACAGCTAGAGTCATTGCATGTGTGTTCTCTTCAAAGACCACACATGGATCCACCAGTTTCATTGCATGTGTGTTCTTTTTACTAACAACAACTGGAGTCATTGCATGTGTGTTATTTTCACATACCACATATGGATCCACTAGTGTCATTGAAATGCGTGTTCTCTTCAGAGACCACACATGGATCCACCAATGTCATTGCCTGTGTGTTCTTTTTACTAACAACAACTGGAGTCTATGCATGTGTGTTCTTTTCACATACCACATATGGATCCACCGGTGTCATTGAAATGTGTGTTCTCTTTAGAGACCACACATGGATCCACCAGTGTCATTGCATGTGTGCTCTTTTTACTAACATCAACCAGTGTCATTGCATGTGTGTTCTCTTCACATACCACATATGGATCCACCAATGTCATTGAAATGTGTGTTCTTCTCATTAACCACAGCTACAGTCATTGCATGTGTGTCCTCTTCAGAGACCACACATGGATCCACAGTGTCATTGCATGTGTGTTCTTTTTACTAAAAACAACTAGAGTAATTGCATGTGTGTTCTTTTCACATACCAAATATGGATCCACTAGTGTCATTGAAATGTGTGTTCTCTTCAGAGACCACACATGGATCCACCAGTGTCATTGCATGTGTGTTCTTTTTACTAACAACCACTAGAGTCATTGCATGTGTGTTGTTTTCACATACCACATATTGATCCACCAGTGTCAAGGCATGTGTGTTCTCTTCAGAGACCACAATGGATCCACCAGTGTCATTGCATGTGTGTTCTTTTTACTAACAACAACTAGAGTCATTTCATGATTATTCTTTTCACATACCACATATGGATCCACCGTGTCATTGAAATGTTTGTTCTTCTCATTAACCACAGCTAGAGTCATTGCATGTGTGTTCTCTTCAGAGACCACACCTGGATCCACCAGTGTCATTGCATGTGTGTTCTTTTTACTAACAACAACTGGAGTCATTGCATGTGTGTTCTTTTCACATACCACATATGGATCCGCTAGTGTCATTGAAATGTGTGTTCTCTTTAGAGACCACACATGGATCCACCAATGTCATTGCATGTGTGTGCTTTTTACTAACAACAACTGGAGTCATTGCATGTGTGTTCTTTTTACTAACAACAACTTGAGTCATTTCATGACTATTCTTTTCACATACCACACATGGATCCACCAGTCTCATTGAAATGTGTGTTCTTCTCAAAAACCACAGCTAAAGTCATTGCATCTGTGTTCTCTTCAGAGACCACACATGGATCCACCAGTGTCATTGCATGTGTGTTGTTTTTACTAACAACAACTAGAGTCATTGCATGTGTGTTGTTTTCACATACCACATATGGATCCACTAGTGTCATTGAGACGTGTGTTCTCTTCAGAGACCACACATGGATCCACCAATGTCGTTGCATGTGTGTTCTTTTTACTAACAACAACTGCAGTCATTGCATGTGTGTTCTTTTGTCATACCACATATGGATCTACCAGTGTCATTTAAATGTGTGTTCTCTTCAGAGACCACACATGGATCCACTACTGTCAGTGCATGTGTGCTCTTTTTACTAACAATAACCACTGTCATTGCGTGTGTGTTCTTTTTACTAACAACAACCAGAGTCATTGGATGTGTGTTCTCTTCAGAGACCACACATAGATCCACCAGTGTCATTGCATGTGTGTTCTTTTTACTAACAATAACTACAGTCATTGCATGTGTGTTCTTTTCACATACCACATATGGATCCACCAGTGTCATTGAAATGTGTGTTCTCTTCAGAGACCACACATGGATCCACCAGTGTCATTGCATGTGTGTTCATTTTACTAACAACAACTGGAGTCATTGCATGTGTGTTCTTTTCACATACCACATATGGATCCACCAGTGTCATTGAAATGTGTGTTCTCTTTAGAGACCACACATGGATCCAGCAGTTTCATTGCATGTGTGCTCTTTTTATTAACAACAACTGGAGTCATTGCATGTGTATTCTTTTCACATACCACATGGATCCACTAGTCTCTTTGAAATGTGTATTTTCTTCAGAGACCACACATGGATCCACCAGTGTCATTGCATGTGTGTTCCTTTTACTAACAACAAGTGGAGTCATTTCATGACTTTTCTTTTGACATACCACATACGAATCCACCAGTGTCATTGAAATGTTGTTCTTCTCATTTACCACAGCTAGAGTCATTGTATGTGTGTACTCTTCAAAGACCACACATGGATCCACCAGTGTCATTGCATGTGTGTTCTATTTACTAACAACAACTGGAGTCATTTCATGTGTGTTTTTTTCACATACCACATATGGATCCACCATTGTCATTGAAATGTGTGTTCTCTTCAGAGACCACACATGGATCCACCAGTCTATGCATGTGTGCTCTTCTTACTAACAACCAGTATCATTGCATGTGTGCTCTTTTCACATACCACATATGGATCCACCAGTGTCATTGCATGTGTGTTCTCTTCAGAGACCACACATGGATCCACCAGTGCCATTGCATGTGTGTTCTTTTTACTAACAACAACTGGAGTCATTTCATGACTATTCTTTTCACATACCGCATATGGATCCACCAGTGTCATTGAAATGTGTGTTCTTCTCATTAACCACAGCTAGAGTCATTGCATGTGTGTTCTCTTCAGAGACCACACATGGATCTACCAGTGTCATTGCATGTGTGTTGTTTTTACTAACAACAACTAGAGTCATTGCATGTGTGTTCTTTTCACATACCACATATGGATCCACTAGTGTCATTGAAATGTGTGTTCTCTTCAGGGACCACACATGGATCCACTAATGTCATTGCATGTGTGTTCTTTTTACTAACAACAACTGCAGTCATTGCATGTGTGTTCTTTTCACATACCACATATGGATCTACCAGTGTCATTTAAATATGTGTTCTCTTTAGAGACCACACATGGATCCACCAGTGTCAGTGCATGTGTGCTCTTTTTACTAACAACAACTAGTGTCATTGCATGTGTGTTCTTTTTACTAACAACAACCAGAGTCATTGGATGTGTGTTCTTTGCACATACCACATATGGATCCACTAGTGTCATTTCAATGTGTGTTCTTCTCATTAACCACAGCTAGAGTCATTGCATTTGTGTTGTCTTCAGAGACCACACATGGATCCACCCGTGTCATTGAAATGTGTTTTCTCTTCAGAGACCACACATGGATCCACCAGTGTCATTGCATGTGTATTATTTTTACTAACAACAACTGGAATCATGGCATGTGTATTCTTTTCAGATACCACATATGGATCCACCAGTGGCATTGCATGTGTGTTCTCTTCAGAGGCCACACATGGATCCACCAATGTCATTGCATGTGTGTTCTTTTTACTAACAACAACTGGAGTCATTTCATGACTATTCTTTTCACATACCACATATGGATCCACCAGTGTCATTGAAATGTGTGTTCTTCTCATTAACCACAGCTAGAGTCATTGCATGTGTGTTCTCTTCAGAGACCACACATGGATCCACCAATGTCATTGCATGTGTGTTGTTTTTACCCACAACAACTAGAGTCATTGCATGTGTGTTCTTTTCACATACCACATATGGATCCACCAGTGTCATTGAAATGTGTGTTCTCTTCAGAGACCACACATGGATCCACAAATGTCATTTAAATGTGTGTTCTCTTTAGAGCCAACACATGGATCCACCAGTGTCAGTGCATGTGTGCTCTTTTTACTAACAACAACCAATGTCATTGCATGCGTGTTCTTTTTACTAACAACAACCAGAGTCATTGCAAGTGTGTTCTCTTCAGAGACCACACATGGATCTACCAGTGTCATTGCATGTGTGTTGTTTTTTACTAACAACAACTGGAGTCATTGCATGTGTGTTCTTTTCACATACCTCATATGGATCCATCAGTGTCATTTAAATGTGTGTTCTCTTCAAAGACCACACATGGATCCACCAGTGTCATTGCATGTGTGTTCTTTTTACTAACAACAACTAGAGTAATTGCATGTGTGTTCTTTTCACATACCACATATGGATCCACCAGTGTCATTGCATGTGTGTTCTTTTTACTAACAACAACCAGAGTCATTGGATGTGTGTTCTCTTCAGAGACCACACATGGATCCACCAGTGTCATTGCATGTGTGTTCTTTTTACTAACAATAACTAGATTCATTGCATGTGTGTTCTTTTCACATACCACATATGGATCCACCAGTGTCATTGAAATGTGTGTTCTTCTCATTAACCACAGCTAGAGTCATTGTATTTGTGTTCTCTTCAGAGACCACACATGGATCCACCAGCGTCATTGCATGTGTGTTCTTTTTACTAACAACAACTTGAGTCATTGCATGTGTGTTCTTTTCACATACCACATATGGATCCACCAGTGTCATTGAAATGTGTGTTCTCTTCACAGACCACACATGGATCCACTAGTGTCATTGCATGTGTGTTCTTTTTACTAACAACAACTGGAGTCATTGCATGTGTGTTCTTTTCACATACCACATATGGATCCACCAGTGTCATTGCATGTGTGTTCTCTTCAGAGACCACACATGGATCCACCAGTGTCATTTCATGTGTGTTCTTTTTACTCGCAACAACTAGAGTCATTTCATGACTATTCTTTTCACATACCACATATGGATCCACCGTGTCATTGAAATGTTTGTTCTTCTCATTAACCACAGCTAGAGTCATTGCATGTGTGTTCTCTTTAAAGACCAGACATGGATCCACCAGTGTCATTGCATGTTTGTTCTTTTTACTAACAACACCTGGAGTCATTGCATGTGTGTTATTTTCACATACCACATATGGATCCACTAGTGTCATTGAAATGTGTGTTCTCTTCAGAGACCACACATGGATCCACCAATGTCATTGCATGTGTGTTCTTTTTACTAACAACAACTGGAGTCCTTGCATGTGTGTTCTATTCACATACCACATATGGATCCACGTGTCTCATGGAAATGTGTGTTCTCTTCAGAGACCACACATGGATCCACCAGTGTCATTGCATGTGTGTTGTTTTTACTAACAACAACTAGAGTCATTGCATGTGTGTTCTTTTCACATACCACATATGGATCCACCAGTGTCATTGAAATGTGTGTTCTCTTCAGAGACCACACATGGATCCACAAATGTCATTGCATGTGTGTTCTTTTTACTAAAAACAACTAGAGTCATTGCATGTGTGTTCTTTTCACATCCCACATATGGATCGACCAGTGTCATTTAAATGTGTGTTCTCTTTAGAGCCAACACATGGATCCACCAGTGTTAGTGCATGTGTGCTCTTTTTACTAACAACAACCAATGTCATTGCATGTGTGTTCTTTTTACTAACAACAACCAGAGTCATTGCAAGTGTGTTCTCTTCAGAGACCACACATGCATCCACCAGTGTCATTGCATGTGTGTTGTTTTTTACTAACAACAACTGGAGTCATTGCATGTGTGTTCTTTTCACATACCTCATATGGATCCATCAGTGTCATTTAAATGTGTGTTCTCTTCAAGACCACACATGGATCCACCATTGTCATTGCATGTGTGTTCTTTTTACTAACAACAACTAGAGTAATTGCATGTGTGTTCTTTTCACATACCACTATGGATCCACCAGTGTCATTGCATGTGTGTTCTTTTTACTAACAACAACCAGAGTCATTGGATGTGTGTTCTCTTCAGAGACCACACATGGATCCACCAGTGTCATTGCATGTGTGTTCTTTTTACTAACAATAACTAGAGTCATTGCATGTGTGTTCTCTTCACATACCACATATGGATCCACCAGTGTCATTGAAATGTGTGTTCTTCTCATTAACCACAGCTAGATTCATTGCATTTGTGTTCTCTTCAGAGACCACACATGGATCCACCAGTGTCATTGCATGTGTGTTCTTTTTACTAACAACAACTGGAGTCATTGCATGTGTGTTCTTTTCACATGCCACATATGGAACCACCAGTGTCATTGAAATATGTGTTCTCTTCACAGGCCACACATGGATCCACTAGTGTCATTGCATGTGTGTTCTTTTTACTAAAAACAACTGGAGTCATTGCATGTGTGTTCTTTTCACATACCACATATGGATCCACCAGTGTCATTGCATGTGTGTTCTCTTAAGAGACCACACATGGATCCACCAGTGTCATTGCATGTGTGTTCTTTTTAGTAACAACAACCAGAGTTATTTCATGACTATTCTTTCCACATACCACATATGGATCCACCGTGTCATTGAAATGTTTGTTCTTCTCATTAACCACAGCTAGAGTCATTGCATGTGTCTCTCTTCAAAGACCACACATGGATCCACCAGTGTCATTGCATGTGTGTTCTTTTTACTAACAACAAATGGAGTCATTGCATGTGTGTTATTTTCACATACCACATATGGATCCACTAGTGTCATTGAAATGTGTGTTCTCTTCATAGACCACACATGGATCCACCAATGTCATTGCAAGTGTGTTCTTTTTACTAACAACAACTGGAGTCATTGCATGTGTGTTCTTTTCACATACCACATATGGATCCACCTGTCTCATGGAAATGTGTGTTCTCTTCAGAGACCACACATGGATCCACCAGTGTCATTGCATGTGTTCTCTTTTTACTAACATCAACCAGTGTCATTGCATGTGTGTTCTTTTCACATACCACATATGGATCCACCAATGACATTGAAATGTGTGTTCTTCTCATTAACCACAGCTAGAGTCATTGCATGTGTGTTCTCTTCAGAGACCACACATGGATCCACCAGTGTCATTGCATGTGTGTTCTTTTTACTAACAACAACTGGAGTCATTGCATGTGTGTTCTTTTCACATACCACATATGGATCCACTAGTGTCATTGAAATGAGTGTTCTCTTCAGAGACCACACATGGATCCACCAGTGTCATTGCATGTGTGTTCTTTTTACTAACAACAACAGGAGTCATTGCATGTGTGTTCATTTCACATACCAGATATGGATCCACCAGTGTCATTGCATGTGTGTTCTCTTCAGAGACCACAATGGATCCACCATTGCATGTGTGTTCTTTTTACTAACAACAACTGGAGTCATTTCATGATTATTCTTTTCACATACCACATATGGATCCACCGTGTCATTGAAATGTTTGTTCTTCTCATTAACCACAGCTAGATTCATTGCATGTGTGTTCTCTTCAGAGACCACACATGGATCCACCAGTGTCATTGCATGTGTATTCCTTTTACTAACAACAACTGGAGTCATTTCATGACTATTCTTTTCACATACCACATACGGATCCACCAGTGTCATTGAAATGTGTGTTCTTCTCATTTAC
Source organism: Avena eriantha (assembly GCA_910589775.1). NCBI lineage: Eukaryota > Viridiplantae > Streptophyta > Magnoliopsida > Poales > Poaceae > Avena > Avena eriantha. The sequence continues at coordinate 303,842,903 of OU342741.1, read as the reverse complement.
CACAGCTAGAGTCATTGTATGTGTGTACTCTTCAAAGACCACACTTGGATCCACAAGTGTCATTGCATGTGTGTTCTTTTTACAAACAACAACTGGAGTAATTGCAGGTGTGTTCTTTTCACATACCACATATGGATCCACCATTTTCATTGAAATGTATGTTCTTTTCAGAGACCACACATGGATCCACCAGTGTCATTGCATGTGTGCTCTTCTTACTAACAACAACCAGTGTCATTGCATGTGTGCTCTTTTCACATAC